>JAKZAO010000004.1:18437413-19037413 GCA_023053555.1 Branchinecta lindahli | reverse complement strand
AATTTACAGGAACTTCAGTCCGAGTCCGAGATTCCCGTGTAAAAATTAACTAAATACAAGTACTTTCTCAAAATATTGTCTAGGCAATTTTTGGTCGATGGCTTAGATTTCTCTCTAAGTACTAATGATATTGGAAATACGATTACCTTATAACTTCCACACTTACACTGCTCCCATTTACCAATAAAGGAGCATGATGGAAGAAGGCGGGGAGGGGGTTATTCTATTTAAAACATGCCTAGTTCAAATCACAGTTCCGAAACCATGGGTAGAGAAAGGGACGTGACTAGACTAACCGAATGATATCCTTCAAATTCTCCGGTTCTTTCTCCTTTCGCTCTTCTTCTTCGGAAATATCCTTTCCATTTCCAAAAATGTCGTCTTTTATGTCTGTTATGAAACTGCTGAATCTTTTTGACAGTCTTTTTATCCGTCCATTTTCCCCGGCATTTCGACCTGAGGGGTTTCGCAGTCTCACTTCTGACTGTGCTTCCGACTGTACCTCCGCCATGGCTACGCTGAGCTCACTTAACTGTTTATGTTTGTGAACACCTGATCAATTGTTCATACCTCCTTGGCGGTTATCAGAAGCCGTAGATCAAGCTTCGCTGAGTTTTCCGGTTTACTAGCTGCCTCCTATAGCGATATGTGCCAACTTCTTTGTACTGTCTATTATAGGCTACAACTTGGCTAACTGGCTAAGTCTTTTCGCCGGGAATGCGATCCGTTCCTCGACACCTTCTACAGCATTGTTTCTATTAACATCACAGAAACGTTCAAGGAGGGGAGCTCATTTCAAGTTCAGTTCGAGTCCAACGTCGACGATCTGATTGCAGGTTTCGAGACGTTTTCAACAACGATTCTAAGTTACTGACTTGATCTTAACTAGAAAAATTAAATGTTCTGAAAAGACGGACGTTTGTGTATGAAGATCGTTACCACAACATAAAACAGCACCATTTTTACCGACTCGCAGAGGCTCCTCAAGCCCCTACCGACTAAATGCACCATTCCGACAATCACAGGACCGAATCATCTTTAAGGACTTCCCCCCACTCCATTGCTTTCAAAACCGATACATTTACACCTCTACCAATTTCACCTTATTTGGTATGGCCCAGGAAGCCTTGCACACCTTCTCTCCCAGCTTTAAAGTTTAACCGAAAAGGGCTAGGATAGGACAATCAAGTTACCCATCACTTATTCACTTAAATTGGCTTGGAGACCCGCTGAAAATGAGTTACTTCATTGTTCCGCTATTCACGAATAACCGATTTTCAAATAGTGGAATTTCCGTGTGATTTGTGGTGCGTCTATGCGCTTGTATTTTTGTTGTATGCCTTACGAGAAAGATTTATCATTTTTTTTTTTGTTCAGGCACTAAGCAATCGTCACCAATCTCACCACTGCCCACTAAAAAGCCGCATTTGTGTTGAGATTAAAATTTCCCGCGTCATAGTAGAATTTACGCTGTGGGGACGGCCGGAGATATTCTGAGCCTCATAACTAGAGCAGATAGTGAAAAATCAAAAAATCCCTTTGCAGAATCCAAATAATTCCGTGTATCCAATTAAATGACACACAAATAAGTTGGCTTTTCAGTTAAACTTTAAGCCGAATTTTTATCTTCTTGTATCTCACTTAAGAATTGATTTCGGAGTCCCAGAATCCTCTTCTGGCCGCACATGCGACCACTTCTTCACATTTGGCTGAAATGGGGGAAGTTCGTGTTTTGTGGGGTAGACCCAACTTAGTATTAAAGTTTAACTGAAAAGCCGATTTAATTTTGTGTCATCTAATTGAATACACTGAATTATTTGGATTCTGCAAAGGGATTTTTTTTTCCACTATCTGCTCCAGTTATGACGTTCAGAATATCTGCGGCCGTCCCCACAACGTAAATTCTACTATGAGTATCTCAACACAAACGCAGCTTTTCAGTGGGTAGTGGTGAGATTGGTGAAGGTTGCTTAATGCCTGAACAAAAAAAAATCATAAATCTTTCTCGTAAAGCATACAACAAAAATTCAGTACCACGAATCACAAGGAAATTCCACTATAATAATTTTGTGTCATCTAATTGAATACACTGAATTATTTGGATTCTGCAAAGGGATTTTTTTTTTCCACTATCTGCTCCAGTTATGACGTTCAGAATATCTGCGGCCGTCCCCACAACGTAAATTCTACTATGAGTATCTCAACACAAACGCAGCTTTTCAGTGGGTAGTGGTGAGATTGGTGAAGGTTGCTTAATGCCTGAACAAAAAAAAATCATAAATCTTTCTCGTAAAGCATACAACAAAAATTCAGTACCACGAATCACAAGGAAATTCCACTATTTGAAAATCGTTTATTCGTGAACAGCGGAACAACGAAGTAACGCATTTTCAGCGGGTCTTCAAGCCAATTTAAGTGAATAAGTGATGGATAACTAGATTGTCCTATCCAAGACCTTTTCGGTTAAACTTTAATAAAGTACCATAGTTGGCCCTGATTGGCCAGTATTTGATTTAAATGAGCTAGTGACAAGTCATAACAACTTGCCCTTTTTGGTGATCATAAATAAACAAGCCGTTTCCCAATTCCTACATTACCTAAGTAAGCACAATCGAACGATCCTTCAGGACCCCCCCCCGCCCCCTCCTGCAAATACTTACACTTTAACGGTTTAAACGGGTTCGAATCCCCTGAAAATACTAAACAATAACGACTTACTCTCATCACAACACTGTCAGAAGTTTCATAACACATGACACAAGGATGCGCGGTTTCAACAGACAATTAACACTTGGGGTAATCTGTTGTCACGACAAATGTTACGCATAAAATGTTATGCATAACAAGCATTTTCTTTGTCGTCATGATATCAGAAAATTCAGCAGATAGCGGTGTGTCGGCTCTTCCTGGCAATGCTTGTTATGCATAACATTTCATGCATAACGTTTGTCGCGACAACATATTACGCCCGAAGTGTTGTCTGTTGAAACCGCGCATCCTTATGTTGTTTGTTACGAAACTTCTGACAGTGAATCTACAAAACGAAAGAACCCCCGGCAAAAAATGATTTTGGACACAGCTTTAATCCTTAAACTTTCAGAAGATTTATCTCTCTTACTTTATAAAAAGCCATAGCCCCCCCCCCCGTCCCCCGAGCCTAGCTTCAAAACAAAGGCAGGAACTTTGACAACAAAACCTTGAAACTTTCCTTTTAACGCCCAAAGTTTTAGCGGGGAAAGTTTACGTCTCCTGAGGAGGAAGCCCGCGACGGCGACCGTCCTGTCATGACCCCGCATTCTGAGAACCTCGCAAAACAGCGTAAACTATGTAAATGAAGAAAGATAGGAGCTTTGTTAGGTTACATGTCGGTGGGAACTTGAAGAGGTGAAGGGGTGTTATATTTAATACGGACACATCGCTCAATGTGATAGGATAAAAGGATCGAGGGGGGATACGTCGATAATTTTGTACGTTGTTCGTTAAGATACATTTTGGGAGTAACGTTAGGAGGTGAAATGAAAGGGTGTTGTATTAACTCCGAATACATCGTTCAACGTGATAGGGTAAAGATCGTCTTCTTTAACCCACACAATGCAAAAAAGAATAAACTGTGGGGTAAGAACAAAAAATTAAGCATTACCGATAAAGGAAAAACAACCCAAAATTTAGACAAGACTTAATGGTCGTAATCGGAGTTCAGAAAACTGTCTAGGTAATTTCTCAAGCGCCAACATAACATCTGGAATTCCCCAAAATAGTGAAAGATGTAAGCGTCTTTGTTTAAGATGAATCTGCAAACCCAATACAGTATTTAGAGATCCACTACAGATTTATTCCCAGATTTCTTGGAAGGCGTAACCGTTTTGTCCCATTGATTTTATGACCTTAAGGCCATAAATGAAACTAACGACCAGAGAAGAGTTGGTTCGGAACCTTATCTCCAAAAGGAGAGTTGTGTCTTGAAAAACAACAATAACCTAGAAGAGCACATAGCTTTTACGAGATAGGACATAGGGGTTGAAATGGATGGTGCTAAATTTAATCACGATGAGCCCATTTAGTTGGTATTGAGAGACGTACAAATGCTCTGGAGACTGTTAGTAATCATACTAAACCCTTAAATGAGAGCTGAATGAGAACATAATTCAGAAAGGAAACTGGAAGACTTTTCATATCAAGAACCTCACTCTGAACATCTCTCGATAGCCGCTCCCGGCCCAAAAATGCACGGCTTGTCAGTATTTCTTAATCCTCTAAACTCCCAAACACCACCGTGACACCGAACGGATGGAAGCAACTAAACTGGAAGCCAATAAATGTCACCGAATTCCCTCACTCCAATAGCGAAAGCCGATGAATACGACACCGAACTAAAGAGTTTTCTAGTGAACCAGTTCCAAACATTCCAACTGGCTAATGCCAGGTTACCCATAGAGCTTTACAGTATCCGAAGAGACACAGGAACAAAAGCAACAATGTAATATCCCTTTCTTACTCCAAGGGTGAGAGCCGAAGAAAAGAACACCGAACTATTCTAATGAAGCAGTTCCAAATATTCCAAACCGCGAATGCCAGGTTACCCACAGAGGTTTATAATATACTACTAGATAGAAGAACAGCAATATTGTCCCGAGCGAGACGAGTCTCGAATGGCGCGGCTTCTATTCGGCAGTCAGAAAATAATACTTAAGATGGAAAGCTAGTTCCTTGATTCAACAGAAACTGGAATTCCATTGATTCCGGCAAAAAACACCACTTTCATCAAAATATTTCAATTCGTTCGCGAGTTACCGTGATCACAGACAAACGGAGAAATTTGCGATTATCTCAATCATGTCTGGTTTCCAACCAAAAGTTTAAAACAGGGCCAAATCGGCTACTACAAGATCGCTATAAAGAAACCTCCGAGAAATCAACCTCCGAGAAAAGAAGTCGAGGAATCAGACATCTGATGTTTAATCGTTTTTTTGCACCAAATATTCTAATACGAACAATCATTGAAGGACAGTCATCGGAGCAATATGCCTGGAAGCAACCAGCTAAATATCCCTGCGGATGATCCATTTCCCAAGCAAGAAAAGGAACGGTCATGCGACATCTTGTGCACCGGTTTCCCCGAACGTCTTCGTTTTCGGAACTTTGCACTCATTGTTCCCCAGGAATGGCATTTACCGACTCTTGCACCCTGGCTATCTTGACTGACTACGGACTGCTCGACTTGACAAACTCCGGCAACTCTCTATTCATTCCATCCATCCCTGAGGACATCACTAAACTCTGAACTACATATACATACAACTCTCGCATTGGTATTCGGTAGAGACGTGCGGTAAAGCGAAACGTGTCCGGCAGATCTTGCAGTAGCTGTCGCACCTCTGCTTAATTGTGAAGTCCCTATATAAGGGCTTCTTCTAGTCTTACTGCATCTCCACCCCTGGAGACTACTGACGAACGGCCAGAACCTACTGCGAGACTTTGCAAACATGGTTGGAACGACAAAGAAGCCAAATGTTTGTTCGCTGTTCTCAAGATTAATCCTGTCACGAATAAGTTCAATAGAACGGAACACCCAGTAATTTATGCAACGTTTATCAAGAGTCAAATAACACCGAGAGCGCTTGGAAACATGTCAAAGCAAGCAAAGGAAACCTAGATCTTGCAATAATATCCATCACCTTCTCCTTAGTTCTGAAGTTCCAACATAAATGCTTCTCCTAGTCTTACCGCCTCTCCACGTCTGGAGACTACTGGGGAGTGTTAAAAAATGGCTGTAACACTTTCCAAATAAAGATGGAGAGGGCAGGGACAGAAACCAAAGGGGGAATAGGACGCGAAGGCGTATTGGCGCGCTAAAAGGATATTAATCGACAGTGGAAAAGATTGAAGAGGGCGTGGCCGTTCCGGACACAACAACGACATCATAAACTGTGGTCCAGCCGCTCAATGACGGTGATAAAGATCCTCCCCACCTCCTTAGTCCATTTTGGCTTACAGCGTTATTTCAGCAAGAATGCTGCTCTAGAACTTCCCGCAATACTGCGCTCTAATTCTTTCTAATTCTCTTTTTCTTTGGATGGATGGAACTGACGACATCGAGCGCTGTCCAGTGAAGCAGGAATGCTATTGTAACCCCTCATATGAAAATGAGAATGCAGCTTGCGTGACTTGTGGACCTAGTTTCTCGCCAAATTCGCATACATATGAGGAAGAAATGAGCGAAAAGCTGTTGCAGGAAATAACGAGAATACTTGGGAATTAACAAGAGCTAGTACCTCATATGGCACTTGCATGGCTAGGAAATGGGTCAATTTAATGTACTTATAAAACCATCAGCTAGATGTTCAAGAAACCAAGTCGTTTTTGGCCGCACGTAGGTATTCGCATGAAAAGTTCGCATGCTGTGACGAACTTTAAGCAGGTTCACAATCCTAGCTAAAAGCTGGCGTTCATACTGGTGAGGTTCTTGAAGAAGTGACACGTGTCTAAAAGCCTGCTTAACTATCTCATTTCCTTACTGTGACGTTTGCGAACATCGACAACGGCTTTCAAAAGTTGAGCAACTCCACGACATGAACAATTTGGCTTTACCACTTCGATCACAAGATCCTTTCCTAACAAAACTAGGATCCGTTATTTTGCTCTGTTTTTTCAGGCTTTTAAGCCTTCCTTCGGCTTGACTTGGCTTTGGGTCCAACTTTGCTGTCGGTTCCTTTCTGGCTTTCTTGAATATTCTCGAATGCTAGTTAGCTCCTGCCCTGCACGACTCGTCTTGTTTCTTCATACTGGTGACAGCAGCGCGCAATTTTTTTTATTTTTTTTGTGTCGATCCGTCGAGCCGACGCTGGCTTGAGTCGACAAGAAACAAGAATATATAACTAAATTCACGCGACAAGTATTAATATATTCGAAAAAAAAAACTTCTAGCAGGAATTGTGCTTTGATACTTGATTCACATGAATCTAGGTTTCAGAAGCTGCGTGCGGCGGCATGTATCTCTTGAGTCTATGAAGAATGCAGTGCGGCAATTAAACAAATTACGATGGTTTTCTCACATTTTAATGTGTGACCACGTCTGATGCGAAATACCGTACAGCTCTTTCCGGTGCTTTCGTGTCATGCAAACATTAATTTGCTCCAAGTAATGGGCTAGTTACCCTAACCAAGTATAACAAAAATGAGTCCAGAATGGGGGGGGGGGGCACCTTTAGTTTCGGCCGCAAAAAAAACTACATATTGGCTCCAAGACCGGTAATTTTCAAAGCAAGAAGTTCAAGGGAGGCAGACAGAAAAGACCCTAACGGCCTACCATGTAGATTGACGCTGAGAAGAAATATAGGACAAAAAAAATGAAGGCAGAGACAGAGATCTCCGGCATACAATCACGGGTGCAAAGACTAGATCCGAACCGCCTACCATCTAGGGTGTAACGCGACGGCCAGGAAGTCCAACAACATGACCTATGACAACAACTAGCCGAAACGAAATCAGGCCTGCAACATTCCAGGTGACTGGGAGGACCTACACTTCAGTGCCCTACACTATCCCCGTCGTGATCGATTCCCGGCCACGCACAAATAAGCCTCAAATTGGCTTTTCGCTGACTGCATACTGACACGACTTCTTCCGACAAAACAACCTTCTGGGAATTTTCAGAAAGCCCTTTGCTTCTCATCCAAGACGCAGTCTAGCGGTGACGACGCTACATATGACGCTTGAACATTCTCTGGAGAGATTATCTATTCTTTCCGAAACCAGCACGCGTGCAGGCCATCGCCCCCAATCAGCTTAATCGTGCGAGAGATAGCTTCATTAACGAAAATGGCCATGTGGCAAACTCATACATTAACTTCCGATCGCTAAGATAGCGGACGCCAGTCTTCTCATCCCTACTACAAGCGCCTTTTCTCTCTGGTATGATTTAGTTCACATGATCATAGTTCACGGAAGCCAGCCTAGAGAAACTGACCTAGATGCTGGTCGATGGAACATGGCACGAGTTCAGACGAAGCTTCAGACTGACCCAAGACTAACAAACAATCTTCCCTAATTTTGGCACAAGATCTTGGTGCCAATTAGTTCCACGATCAATTACAACCCTAAAGGATTCAAACATGGGCGCGACTGTTTAATACGGTATCTGTTAATAACGGTAGGGACTAATTTACTTTGACACTCCGTCGCTCATGTATGGTTTCTAAAGTTTTAGGTTTTAAGTTCGTACGCCATATTTAGCTTATGGTTTTGGTATCTCCAAAGACAGAATAACGTAAAATCAAAATAGCTTGGGTAAGGTTGTATCCCCTCCCAAAATCTACAGCTATTACTTTTTTTTATTAATTTGTAGGAATAACAATGATCTTACAAGCTCAAGTATTCGTTAAAATCCGCTAGATACCAAATCCAATCCTCGAAACCCGTTCCTTGTTACAATCGAGAATCGATTCAGAAAGAAACTAATAATGGATCATAAAATTTGGTTATTACGCCTTGGTTATTACTTATAATGTATGACCGTTCAGAACTACTACTACTCAGAATTACTATCAAAGTACGATGAAACATAAATGGTAAATGAATGAAAATTACGAATTTAACATCAAGCCTATACAATACATAAATCCTTATCAACTAACAAGTTAAATAAAGTAAAATATCCGAAAATATAGCAGTGTTATTATTTATTATCTGGCGTTGAGCTTAGCTTTTGTCTGGGTCTGTCTGGGAGCAGAAGTAACTCAAATAGTTCGCGAAGTGTCGTTGAATAATGTATGGACTCACCATCGAGCCATTATGGTACTTGGTTTACGTTTATGGAATGGAATTTTGCAAATTTAAAGATAGACGGTCGTTTGTTCTCAGTGTAGGCAGTGCCGCGACTGATCACGTCATGCGGCGTCGTGCGGATTCAACGGCTTGAACCACAAGTGGACACAGTCTGTGCTGCAATAAATGCATGAATTCTTTGAAACTCTGGTGGGTTTTTCAAAAGATTACAAATTCGTCTGTCCGGTCTGTTTCCAGCCTCACTTGGCCCCCCCTCGCTTTGACGAGAAACACGAACAAACTTCCGCAATCGGTATTTCTGTCCAATGGGCTCCTCAGAGACAACAAGAAGGAGCCTGACTCCGACGCGAAAAAAGCCAAACACGGCAAGTGCAAAGGTCAGAAGAATGTTCTTGGTGTGAATAAAATTACACTGGAAGTTCAAAATGAGAAGGGATGAACGATCAGGGCCGACAAAACAGATACTTAAGCTATAATTATTCCAGTTTCAGCCTGTAGTGTAGAGGACACTTGCCAAGAACGGCCTAAATATCGCTGTAATAAAGTTCAGCTGACGTATCCGTTTAACACTGTCAACTATGAATTACCTACTTACTTACTTACTTACTATGAATTACCGTAGCCTACAGTGTCCTAATCGTAATATAGGAATAGATAATTTAAAAGAGATAATTTTCGAAGTTATCCACGTGGCAATTTTCCGAAGAAGTGATGAGCAATGCTACAGGATGGAAAATCCTTCAATTGCTCCAAGCTGCAATTTAAGGTATTTTAAGGTAAAACATAATTTGTGTTGTATTTTCAAAGCAAAATTAATTTCGTACTGCCGTGGAACTGAACTAGTAACTAAATTCAAATTTATGGACCCCATGACGATGCTTTCATTAAAACTCGGCTCGTACTACACAAAGTTTCCTTTCAAATATGTTTTCCCTTTCTTCAGCAACAATACTGAATTTTTTTTCAAGTTGTTATACCGCCATGTAAAATGATTACGATGTACCATATGTATTTTTTACTATTTATTTACCTTTTACGCAACTCTAGTCTACTTCCGAGGGAGAATAACTAACAATAATAATATCATATTCATAGTTGTCCTTGCTGACTGAGATAATAACTATTACAGTAAAGCTCGCGGCGTTCTTGCAGAAGGACTGTAAGATTCAGTTTCCTGGATGTCCGGCCATCCAGAAGACATGAAGAGAATCAGATCACTAAGAAGAAAGAATAACCCTTGAAAACGAAAAGAGGAGATGAATTGGTTCACTCTCACATAAGAGACATGTATTGATCTTCGAGGTAACACCGACACTTGCTTAGCCTGCTGGCTTTAATATCCATTGCGGCGGTTCGAAAAGGCTGAAAATTATGAGCTGGTGGGGAGGTGCATCACCGTTTAAAATAAGAGGGGTCTTGCCATTACTACCTTGGCCTTCTTCTGGCCAGACTTCCAGGAACTGGAAAGATTGGTGGCTACCGCACGCTCGAATAAGCATTTGGTAACCAATCAGTCCACCCAGACCGCTAGACACCTGGCGACCACTTTCGGCAAAGGAAGTATCTCAAAACCGCCGCTCTACAGAATGGAACACAAATGTATAGCCAACATTAAGACCACCAGCAGATTCTTGACGAACAGAACGGAGGGGACAGGGTCCTATCGAGTTAGGCAGCCGTAAGCTCGTGCTTCTAACGAATGGGGTTGGACCCCTGTTCTCTCTATCAAAAACTTCGGACCCTTGTTCTCCGGCTCTCACAGCCAACAAGAAAATCGGCCTTCTTCTCACGAAACAAAAATGTCATGTTCTTAGGTCACAAGACACTCGCTAACCACGACACAGCTTGATCCTGATGGTTTGAACCAACGGTCGACCACTCGATGATCAAGTGAACGCATTCCACATCGCTTAATCCAGGTTAACTGCACATCCTCAACCTTATCAGCGAAGCACTTGTCTGCCCAAGAACAGCATCTACAAATTTCATTCGCGCCGTCTGGAAACTTCAGACAGGCAAAGATTCACTTACTGCAACCCATAACCTCACTGAGATACTGCCACCTTCTCACTAAAAGCACTGGCACATCTGCCAATTGTGCGATAAAATCCTCAAAAAACAACAAAAACACCTCTGCACTTTACGTTACACACCCTGGCGAATGACTAAGATCTCTCGCGTTAGGCCAAATGGAACTCGTTTCCATGCATCTCATCAGAGAAGACCCAAACATCATCAATAATAACTTCGAGTGATGATCGGCTTGACAGCACCGAACATGGTATTAGACGGTGTAAGACACCAAGATAAATTGTTGGTGCTGTGAAGGGAGATGCTCAGTTGGATTGACGCGAGCTTGATTGTGATCGGAGTGACAGACCAATTGGGACAAGGTGTAAACAAATGACCGCGCTCGACTAGGGCTGTATCGTACGGCTTTGAGGGAACATTTTAAGACCCTCTTTTCTTCCGCTTCTTCGAAGAATGGGCGTCCGGCAACTCTTGATGAGTTCACTGTCACTGCTGCCAAGAACAAAACTTGGCAAATCTTGAGAGTAATGGATAAGTACAACATCTGTAGCAGTTCATTGTGGCAAACACAAGCACCCTTCGACTACCCTCTACGAGCCATTTAGCCAGGCCCTATGAGAAGCGGGCAGAGCCGAAATAACTCTTCTGGGTCCGATGCCACCGAAAGATGAAGGTGGAACCCTACGGCACCAGGAACGGTTTGCTGGTGGTCTTAGATCTCTTTCAGAAATTAAAATACGTTCACATAGAGACTCGATTTCTGCATGTGAAATCTAATGGAGTATGTGTGCACGTAGGTTTAGAGTGTGTCCCACGCTACTTACTGTAGTTACTACGCATGACTTCACGGATCCTGGCTTATCAAGGCTGGAACGATTTTTTCAATTTTCGGCGAAATATCGAGCCACAGGCTAATCGGGCTAATCGCGTCACATAGATCGTAGTTACCACGCTCCCTGCGCTCCCGAGCGTGGTAAGCAAATGGTTACTATTTCGAGCGTGTTCCAGCCCTACTTACCGTAGTTACTACGCTAGTCACCGTAGTTACCACGCTAGGCTGGAACGCTTTTTTATTCTTTCGGTCAAACATCAGGCCGCGGGCTGATCGGACCAATGACGTGGCAGGGATGCGTAGTTACTACGCTTACTACGCTCCCGAGCGTGGTAAGCAAATAGTTACTATTAGTTACTATTTTGAGAAGGTTGGAACGGTCAGCGTAGTAACTTTTCGTGAGGATGGAACGGAAAAAGTAACTAATAGTTACTATTGGTAGATGGGTGGAACACGCTCTTCGAGAAGGTTGGAACGGTCAGCGTAGTAACTTTTCACGAGGTTGGAACGAAAATAGGACTAATAGTTACTATTGTTAGAAGGGTGGAACACGCTCTTAGACGCCACTCAATCTTTTATAAGCAGACAACAGTCGTCGGTTTCCCCAATCCTTTTCTGGCAACCCCAAATACTCAATAATGCTAATGATGGCAAAACTGGAGGCAAAGATTGGTTTAGCGACAATAGCGACATCAAACGCACTACTGACCTAATGAGTACTGACTAAATATTCCTTGAGCCAAAGCTGACTTAAAGTCATATATTCATATAATATACAAAAACGGATTCGTCAGCTGTAGTGCTTATCTAGCGATATTTCGGCCCTTCTTGGCAAGTGTCCTCTTCAGGCTGTCAGTCTTCTTGGCAGTCTTCTGTGCCAACGCTAGGGAAGGAACAAACCTGCAATAATCAAATTATGCAAACCTGCAACCTGCAATAATCAAATTATTGCAGGTTTGTTTCTTCCCCAGCGTTGGCACAGAAGACTGCCAAGAAGACCGACAGCCTGAAGAGGACCCTTGCCAAGAAGGACCGAAATATCGCTACATAAGCACTACAGCTGACGAATCCGTTTTTGTATATTATATGAATATATGAGTAGCCTACTGACTGCAGTGACATGTAGCTTTTTATTTTATCTATCTTAACTGGCTATTTAGTTCTTCATTCATTCATCACGGATCACGACCATGGATCAATTGCCCTTTTCTCTTCAAGAGGCATTCAGATACAAAAAAAAAGCCTAACGAACACACTAGAGTAGAGGAAGTAACGGAACAATTCCCAGCCCCAGAAATAAAAACTTTCCTTTCCACAGTAATTCGTTAGATTTCTTTTGGGTCTTCATCAACCTAGAAGCACTGTTTCTTTTCCCGTATCATTCCCAGCAGAAATGAACCATTACCATGTTTTCCTTCACGACAAAAAAGGAAGAACGTGCTGCCAATTCGCTCTCGACATTTTCGTCTATTTAGGAAAATTAACAACACAACAGCAAGAACCGGAGGAAAACGCCAAGCAATCTAAAAGTAGGTTAGCTAGTTTTTACTCAATCCTAACTTGTTGTTTACACTTCTCCATATTCGCGAAGGAAATGTTTCGGAAGAAAAACAAAGCAAGCTGGTTTCTCCCATAACTTGTACGCGACATTTATGCGGCATTATTAAAATTCAAAGCGATACTATAGTTTACAACTGATATTTCATTAAAAAAAAATGCGACCTGGTGTCTGCAAAATTCAAACTCGATGATTATTCAGCCTCGTTAAAATTCAAACAAGTAGTTTTGTAACGGACGCGATGACCGAAATATTTTGTGTTTTTCTTTCTGTATGGTCTGTAGACTGAATCAAAATATATTGATTGATTGATTGATTGAAACTGTTGCTCCGTCGCTGACTCCCACTTTTTGATTGGCCGGCAGCGACGGGCGACTGCCTTAAGTTCTCTTCCTATTCGAAAATCCATTGCCCCGTGGGTCAATTCGTTAAATAAATTTATTTTTTGTTGCAGTACATTTACTTTCTCTTTCTATATATAGTGTAAATAGCCTACCTAAAACTGTGCTAATACCTAAAACCTAATACCGACTGCTGCCTGTGCTGCTGCCTGTGGCAGACAGGGAGTTGAGAAGAAGACAACCGTCTTGTACTTTCTAAAACGAACCCTTCTTGCTACGGCTAAAGTAATTCCTACGAAGATCGGACATATCTTATTTGTTCTATGCGCCTATCCCAAATCACGGAGTCCGTCAGATGGCATACCGCTTACATCTTGCATATACGCTCTTCATAAAATTACATCCAGATTAGTTCTTTTTTGGCCGCTAGATGCGCTGGCATAAAGTAAACAATGACATGTTACTTCGTGGTATACGTTTATCCGGATTTGTTTGGCCATTTCCAAATTGTCTTAGGCCTAGCCATACTTGAAACTTCATAAAATGCCTCTACCTCTGTTTGTTCTCAATCCAACTCTGTTTTATCAGTCTACATCAAGTTTGTCAATTTTGGCTTCCGACATCATTGCTGACTGCTGAACCACTTTCCGACGGGGCTAATTAGCGGGTCGGTGTGAGCCGAAAGCCTAATCACTCATTCTCCATTCCGATAACTTGTCCCCCGTTCTCACGTGTGATTGTTATTGTTCCTCTAGCACATCTGGCGATAATTCGGTATTGGATTTTATGAAGAGCGTATGAGGGATCTTGGGTCATTTGTAAATAACAACCAAAAGTTAACCAAGAAGTCGCGTGGTAAGATACACCTGTCATCTAGGAAGCAAAAACGCACGACATCATGACGAATTCTAGGACCGGAGTACAAGTTCAAGATCGCTCCCGGTGATGACGGACACCTCTAACTGAAAGTATTTTCCATTCGCCCAATTTCCGTCGAAAAAACAAACAAGGCAGTGCAATCAATATCCGGTTTCCGAATGAACCTTTCCGACAGAATCCCCGATTCTGTTTACAGACCAATCAAAGCAGTTGTGGAAAGACACTGATTACCAATCAAGCCCCAGGCTAAACAAACATCAAAAGGGTAAGATAGACTAGGTCACAAGCTAGCGATGCAATTCCGAAGGGTGAAGATTATTAGAAGGTTGTTAGAAAAGAGTCCCGGTGGGAAACCAGCGGGCACAAGGGGCTTTCTCAGCGATGAACATAATTACAAGATGCAGGACATTTGACAAACCGAGGGGTGGTCAGGATGTAATTTGTCGAATTTTTCGAACGATGAGCTTCATCAATCGCATGATTTTTCCAAAATCTCAGGGAGCTCACTCCCGCTTTATGTCAATCAACCCCTGAAGAGAGGGTTGACAACTGGTATATTCCAGCATTGTCTTAACTCCCCCCCCCCCCCCAACCGGATTCAGTCCGGTTTGAACTGGCATGAATTACAGCAGTTCTTTTGACCCCTATCTGGACCGATCTCGAACTCCTGATCAATATTAGAGGAGACATTTTTAGTTCCTAAATCTGAAACCCCCGAGCCCCGCAACGGCTACGTCGAAGTTTGCCATGGAAGAAGGAGAATAATTACACCAGATTATGGGCTCCTGTCTCTCAACCCTTCAGGAAGAAGAAGAAAATAACTGCAGGGATCCTTCGTCTTTTTTCGCGATGGCTTGTGGCTCAATTCGTTCACCACAGTTGAGATAAGTTGGTAGATTGAGATAATCTACGAACTTAACTTAAAGAAAACATTTCCTCAAAATAGCTCAATCAACTCGCAATCGATTAGGGACCAGCCTAGAAGTGGCAGCCTGTCTTAATATAGCTCTTATCTGTAGGCCTACATTGGTCTCTGGACTGGTCCAGGAAGGTGAGTTTTAGCTACTGAATGCCGGCGGTGCGGATGATCCTCACACTTGTCCCGATGAATGAATGAATGAATTCATTCCCAATAAAGCCCAAGGGCCATGGCGGGAAACATAACACAATAACCAAAAAAAAATATCATACACCCCGAAAACAAACCAAAAATCAACTTCTATAAAAATAGTTCACGGTGGGTCATAGCCAAGGCCGTATCCAGGGGGGGTGTTAGGGGGTTCGAACACCCCCCGAAACCCACGAAAGTAATATTTTTTTGCAGGTTTTAACATCTGATCTATATATTTTTTGTACTTTTTGGTCCGACCCGTGGACAAAACACCCCCCGAAATAAATTCCTGGATATGGCCCTGGTCATAGCTAAATTCAGGAATCTGTTCATTGTAAAAAACTGCTCCTCAACCGATTGGTAGTATCAGCTTTAGTATCATGCTATCTGCCGACAATTGGTAAATTAATGTCGTCAATGACGAACCAAAAATGAGCCTGAATGTGAAATGACAGCGTTGTGCAGATCAATTTATTAGCGTGTACAGTTAATATCTGTAATTTCCGCTGACGGCATTCACTCGAGCCCTTGACCCGATCAGGTTGCCGCCTAGCCTATCATTTTGGGTGAAAGGTAGAACTCGCCGTCGACTGTTTTCTTGTTACATTAAGCACCTCACGTCTGTTATTTTGCGACACACCTTTCTTCACTCGCACAGCAAATTGACATCGCACTTTTTGGTCGTAATGAGCCACTGGAAGTGTGCCAAAGCACGAAAGTTTCAGGACGAACTGATGAATCAGCAGTCCGTTCTGCTGGAGTATTGAACAGGCTTCGATTTATCGGTCACGAAGCAGTTTTTGAAGATCTTCGACGTTTTAATTTTCTTCCTTTTTTACTTAATTGTTCATAAACGTGACCCATGTTCTTTCTTCTTCTGCATTTTCCATTTTCTACTCAGCAATTTAGCGTCGTCAATATTTCCAAAGGAGAAACTTCCGTGAGTTTCTTCGACGGTAAGCTATTAATACTTCCGGACAGGCTCATAATATCTGGGCTTTGTAATCGTTCTCCACCAACTACTTTATATGGGGGTTTGATAGGCTTCGATTTATCTGTCAAAACAGCTCTTAAAGCACCCATGACATGTTTTTTGTTTTTGAGCTAGTATTTGTGCTTGCCTTTCATGCCGTTCATGCCGATTCTTTGCATGTAAGCCGCTAGTTCATACAAGAACTGCATCATCCAATAAACCACACAGAGTGCTCCCAGTCGCTCTAAACTGCGTTCCATTGTTGCGGGTTTCGCAAAGCACTGCACAATAAGCAGCTGAATTAATTTTTTTTTGGTTAAGGCAAAAAACGCCGGGTTCTAAAATGGCGACTTGAACGGTCAGATTAATTTTGCACCTGTGACTCCTTCTTAATGCTATCCTCCAGCTGCATCCGGAGGGATCCAGACGAAGACGGCGACCGAAGAACACTCTTCGCCGTACCTACCAGTCGGATCTCCACAATATCAACGCGTCTGTCCAGCCTGAATGGGAAGATGTGTGGGCAGCGGCCCTTATGAGAGACGACTGGCAGCTGATCTTGGATGCCCTAAGCGCCTCTGGAGGTGCAGGAGAAACTAAGGTAAGGTAAGGTATCCTTCTCTACTGTTCACTAACATGATCTGCTTTTCTTTCCTTTTTACAGTTTCCACTTTCAACTAAGCAATCCAGCGTCGTTATATTTCCAAGGGTGTAAGAACTTCAGAGAGGCTCATTATATTTTCTGCTCTTGGCAACTGTTCCACAACCAATTGTGATTCGCGAATCTAGACAGACACTGCAAACAGCGTCGGGCTTCAAGTAGTTATAGAAGATGGAATGCGAGGTCCTCTAACCTTTCATCGTTCAGTGACTCGGCTATGCGCCAACGCCCAGCCGTGTCAAAACTTGGAACTTTTCGTACGGAGAACAGTCGCAGATGTTCCTATAAGCTGATTCAGGTTCAGGGAGGGGGCATAGCACGTATTTAGAGAAAGGAAAGTAAACTGACGGGAGGAATTTCTTTTATCGATATTAATAGTCATTGAGTCAAGTTTTGTTTGTGTTATGTTCAGTGTAAATTTTAGTACTGCGTTGTTTTTTTTTCTTTTGTTGTACTCCGTTACTAGGACTATAGCCCTCCATTGTCTTTTTGACGGGTTATAGATAAACTGAACTGAGTTTAGTTAGCCTAGTACAAGTAAAGTATGTCAAAAGCGAAAATGCATAAAGCAATGGGTTTGCTTTTACTCACCGGTTCGCCTCTTCGAGCTTCGCCAGGAGCGCCAGCTCTGCTTCCGACAACACTGTCGGCGTTTGTAACGGCAACGTCTGCGGTCTGGAGTCATCTAGCGGTGGAAGACTACCCGGCCTTTTCACTCCCAAAGAGGGCGGGGGACTCTCTTCTTGACAAATCCCGCTATCACTAGATGGGCTTGGGGACCCACTTGTGTAGGGTATGTCCATCGGGTTCATGTTAATGTCGACAGGCGACGAGGTTTTGAATAGCTCCTCAAAGGGGGATTCCCGGATTACGACGAGTTCATTTTTTATCCTAAAAAAGGGGGAAGATTAGCCTGGAGTGGAGGGGAAAAGCAGAATTGACAATGCGGACAATTCGCAGTGCCTCAGACGGTGGTCTGAGGCACATCTATTGTCAATGGACTCACAAGTTATTAAAGAGGACCTCGAAATGATCCGTTTCTGCTTAAAGGACACCTGAACGATGAAACCATACTTGAAGACACCATGGAGAATGCATCTACAGACATGGCCACAGAGAGCATTCTTCTCCTGAGCGTGACGTTTTCAAAATAGGGATGTTCATTTCTGGAGGTTTGCACATGCAGACTCCAAGACAAAAAGCGCAATTCATTCAAATCTTGTACAGCGCTGGCCGGATCGTATTGGAATTTCTTCTAGATATACGTTTGGGCTTAACTGGTTAAAAAACATTCCAGAAGAAGGGTTGGTTGGAGACATTTGTTCATTTCTAAAATTGTTCGGTACTGAAATAAGGACAGATGCAAAATGGAGCTAAAATCATAGCTTGGAAACACTATTTCGTATTTGGATTGGGTTTTCTGCAGGCAATGTTAACGGAAGTCATACAGATAGGGATGATACTTGGTACTCTTCATTCAGGTGTCCTTTAAAACGAACTCCTCTCTGTATATCGTGATACCAGCATCAAAGAACCATAAACAAACCCCCTTGCTCACAACCTCGATACGAGTGGCGACGCTGGGATTCTTAATTTTCTTCCATAAGCATGATGCATCATCAGTGAATAATTATCCATGCAACATCTGTGACTTTTAACTAGCGGTAAACGTAAAATTCTTAGTTCATCCTTACGAATATTCCAATGTCTCCTTTCATTTTTATTTCTGTTCGTTCGGTTGCCATGAATGAATAAATATAATCCCAAACAAGACCTCTGGGCTGTAGAAAAGAATGTTCCGTGCATGAAATCTTGGCTGTTATTGGCGGTGACCAACAAGAGAGGGTAGGTTTGAAGAAGAACGCGATTGGCTTAGGACCAGTGTGCCTTCTTTAGCTACAGAACCAGTCAACATGTGCGCAATCACCTAAATCCTCTTATACCTGAACCATAGTAAAATGCAGCATAACTGGTTCCATCAAAAGTACATTATTTCTCATAAGGTACACTCTCCATGACCTTAGAGCGTGTTCCACTCTTCTAACAAGAGTAACTACTAGTTACTATTTTCGTTCCAGCCTAATAAAAAGTTACTCCGCTGACCATTCCAACCTTCTCGAAATAGTAACTAGTAACAACTATTTGCTTACCCGTCGTAAGCGTGGTAACTACGAATCTGTGTAACATGATTGGCCGGATTAGCCCGTGGCATGACATTTAGCCGAAAATGAAAAAAATGTGTTCCAGCCTTAACAAAACTGCTGACGTCATGCGTAGTAACAATGGTAAGTAGGGTGGAACACGCTCTTAGTTTTATTCGTGATTAACCATTGTGTTTCCCTTGGGCAGTGAGTTGTAAACTGTTCAATGATTCTCTTATTCTCACGCGTTTCCCGTGAAACCCTGGCAAGGCTTATCGAATCTCGTTTGACAAATCAGACTTTGAAACTGTTTGAATTATAATTGTTGGCAAATGCAGTAATTCGAGTGGACGGTGAAACATTCAAACCCCTCGCCTTCAAACCAGAAATCTTTTGAAGCACGTGATCCAATCAAAGCGATCAGAAAAACTCCACTTCCACAGATCTTTAAATATGACAATGCTGTCATTCTTCCCGTTCTGAATAAACATCTGCCAATTCAAAAGCTGAGATATCGCAAACCGGCAGTTCCGCTTCCACAATTCTTTAAATATTTCCATGTTGTCATTCTTTATGCTTTGAATAAACATTTGCCAACTCAAAAGCTTAAAGCACAGCTCTTACAAGAAATAGCTTTTTCACGACAAAATGGTCCGGAAGTAGTGTTTCCAAAAATAGTCAAACTTTCCTCGTCAAGCCAAGATAAAACAAAGTTAATGTCCGGCAACCAGGGCCGTATCTAGGGGGGATTAGGTGGTTCGCCCCCACACCGAAACATGCAAAAAAATCGTTTTACCGAAATAAATTCTTGGATACGGACCTGCCGGCAACCCAGGAAAAGGAAAATCTCGGCTAGCACTGAAAAGCGAAAAAATTCAAACAAAGTGATTCACATTGACATTGTGAAGAGGGAGACCTCAGAGGTCAGTAGACCACGTAAGTCGCCACCTTGTGAAAACAGTGAAAAGCAAGAGGGGTCTCTTAAATATCCCATATCCGGAAGTTCCTCATTTCCAGTTTAAACCAAAACCCAATAGGTACTTACGATCGAAACGACGAGGCAGGCGATTTTTATTATTTTATAGACCTATCTTATATAGTTTTAATTTTCTCTATTATTTTCTTTCCGTTATAAATTCTCTTGGGAACTTTTTGTGTCTTCTTGAATTCTCCGTAACTAGTTTAAAAACAAAAACAAAAAAAAGACCAGTTTAAATCGACTTTTAAATATGACAATTGTCGTCATTTTTCCTGTTTTCAAGAAACAGGAAAAACAAGAAATGTCATCTTCCTGGCCCAGAATCGACAGCCTTGTTTTCGTCTGGTTTGCCAACCCAACGAGGAAACCGCAAGAAATGTAGGTTAAAGGAATACCAATTTGGTTCACATGACTAACGCCAAGCTGACGTATTCACACACTCTAGCAGGCTCATGATGGAACATTAACAAAATATGGATAAACAAGTGTGCATATCCTTTTCCAAACACTTCCCGATGAAAAATTCTTTGACTGTGTAGTAGTATGGTAGTTGTACAAAAAAGTTGCATGGAATAGTATGTAGTAGTATGACGTAGTTCGATTAGTCATGTGTAGTAGTATGGAAACTTTGATAAACATGCCTCCGACTGGGTTAATCTTATGTAGTAGTATCCGATAGCATCCAGTTTGCTAGTAGTAGCATGTAGTAGCAACAGTTACTACTGTCTGCTACTTTTTCGTACTACTCCATACGACTAATTCTCGGATGTTTTTCATCGGGTTGTACGTTTGGACCCTGCGTATAGGATCGACGGTGGTAGGATAACACACTTTAAGTGCTGATAGGCTAGAACATAACTTTAATCAACAACTTCTTCATAGACATTATAAATAGACCAGTTGAGTGACTATAGTTGCGTTTTTGATCGAAGTTTGAAGTTACCTTCGAACTCAAAGGTCTCTTTCTAAATACCATTTTAGCTCGCCGGTCACAGTCGCCGGTCGTCGAACTTCGTGAGCTAGCAAGTTCGAAGTTTTCCTGAAACCGCCGGAGTTGTAAAAATACTAATTTTATCAAGCAAACGGTGAACTTCGACGGCGTTTGAAAACGGAAATTAAGCAACCGGCTAAGCCAACGGAAAACAAAACTTCGATCAAAAACGCAACTTGAGGCAAAACGACTACTTTTCAACGTTATGCGATGGTTTACTTAGATGAGATCATGAGAACCAAATACTTTCACTATGGAGAAGGAGTAACATGCATTGAAATCAGTAAGCACATGCTAACATTAAAATAACACATACACAAATTCTGCCAGTCCTATTCAAATTTGCATTGGGGTTCTTGGGAATCTCACTAAAATATCTTTATCAGTGCCGGATTTCTTAATAGGAAAAGTAGGCACTTGGCTCTAGTCCCCGCCCCTTTTAAACCCGCGGCAACAGACCAAACTAATAATCATATGATCTTGGTTACAACTACAATAATATGTTTCCGACTGTTTCCGACTATATGGTTTAATCTGGCATTGATTTTAGAGATGCCTCAAGTCGACAGATTGACCAGATTCCGTCCAAAACCGGCAAAGTCGGTAATTCCATGTCGGGGTGTTCTATAAATAAGAATCCATCTATCTGCTTGGTTTTCAACAGTAGCCGCGAAACATTAAACC
This sequence comes from Branchinecta lindahli, assembly GCA_023053555.1. Lineage (NCBI taxonomy): Eukaryota > Metazoa > Arthropoda > Branchiopoda > Anostraca > Branchinectidae > Branchinecta > Branchinecta lindahli. The sequence goes on along the minus strand of JAKZAO010000004.1, from coordinate 19,015,448 downwards.
CGCGACGGGTTAGACAAAAAAACAGTTGATTGTAGGCCAATGCATAAAGTCCTACTTCCAGTAGGTATAGTTGCGTATTGCTCCAGCCCAAGCTGACTGCAAATCATATTTCATGGTGCTATACCTCAAAAAATACCTTAAAAATGCATGATGTCTGCAGAGGAACAAGAATTAAATTTAGATATTCCTTCGGCCCAAGTTGACTGCGAATCATATTTGACAATGCAAAACGGATACGCCAGCTACATTTTATTAGAGCTAGTCTATATTTCGGCCCTTCTTGCCAGGGGTTCTCTTCAGGCTCAAGCCGCACAAACTGGAAAATGAACTTCATCTGAAGTTGCCAAGAAAGGCCGAAATATAGCTCTAATAAAATGTAGCTGACGTATCCGGTTTGCATTGTCAAACAAAGAATTAAATTTGGCAGACATCCTAGATTCAACTAAGCTCCATGTCGTGAACATGCAACCCACAAGTTAACGTCGTGGTGCATCCAGGGCGGAATAAAAGAGTCACGTGGTTAGACGTGCGACTCAGAGAATGGAGACAGGTTGCTACGAGCAGAGGCGTCACGTATGGGGGGACGCCCCCTGCCCCAATGTTGTTGGCCAGTCGGTAAAAAATAGCCGAGTTACCTATTCCAACATAAAATAAGCTAAGATTTTCGCTTGCGGCACCTAACTAAGATATGCTGATTCATGCTAAGCTAAGCGGCGCCTACACTAGTTAGTTCTTTAAAAGCCAGGGCTCTTAGCTAGGGCTTAAATGAAACTAGACTTAGCTAAACTTAAGTCGGGTCTTCACCTTCCGGAATCTGGGTTCCCAGATTACCCGTGATTTTTTCTGAATTTCTTCTGCGATACTTAAAAATTCCGGAAATCTGGAAGTTCAAAAGCCCCTTTTTTCCGGATTATTTTGATGTACTTACGGACCGGTTCATATGCCAGATGCAATTTACAGAAGAAGTCAAAGAATAATCTGGAAGCCCAGATTCCGGAAGTTCCGGGAGGTGAAGACCGGACTTTAGCTATTCTACCATAAAATAAGCCAAAATTTTCGCCCGCGGCGCCTAACTAAGATAAGTTAAGCTAAGCTAAGAGTTCAGCCTGCTGCGCTTACACTAGTTAGTTCTTCAAAAGCCAGGGGTCTTAGCTATGGCTTATTCGAAACTAGACTTAGCTAAACTTAGCTGTACTAACACAAAATAAGCTAAAATTTTTGCCTGTGGCGCCTATAAGCTGATTCATTCTAATCTAAGCTAGTCTAAAGGTTTCGCCTGCGGTTGCTTAACTATTGCTTACGGGAAGCTAAGGGCTTTAGCTAGGGCTTAAGCTGAATTAGTTTAGCCAAAATAACTAGAAAGCCTAACTAATATAACCTAAATAACTAACGCCGCAATTTCTCATAGAAATAGTCGATTTTTTTGTTTGGACACAGTCGATTTTTTCTTCAAAACAGTAGATTTTTCGTAAAAATAGTCGATTTTCTTCAAACAGTCGGTGAAAATGAACAGCCAGTCGGACCTTGCCCCCCCCCCCCCAAGCATTTTGGCTAGTAACGCCTCTGGCCATAGGTGATTTTTTGTTTCTATTTGCACCACTAAATTGCTCAATTTTGGTGATTTTCACAGAAAAGAAACCATGGGTTTCGCCCAATAAAAAAAAAAAATGGGTATTTGTTAAGAACCGGTGATTTATTTTTGTCAAGGTGGAAACCCTGATCACATAGTTGCGGTATATGTGTTATCCGACTACAGTGTTTTACGATTCAAGTAAATTGATAAACTTGATCCTTTTCTGGGGAGGCAACAACCTGTTCTAATTTTCTTCTTCCTTAAGAAAGAGTTGAGAGACAGCCCTGTTCTGGCGTAAGGATTCTTCGTCTTCTTGACACATCTCGAGGAGAAACATTGTCGGAACCAGAAGGCAGGCCTACGACATTTTCTGCACCAAGCAATTGGGGCAGTCTTTACGACAGTCAATAGGTAAAAGGGAACAAATTCCTGTTTCCCTACTTCACCCTTTAGTCCAGGCACTCGAGATAAATCACTTATTCCTCTCCCGTAGTCCTCATCAATCTAAGACGTCACGATTTCAGGAAACCAACTCCATCACAGGGTGATTTATGCAGACATGGCTAATCGACTCCTAGGCTTACTGTTTCATGCCTGCATAGGCCAATCTCCTGATAAAGAAGGCTGTGGTAATTTAGGCCAAAATCAGGCCAGGAAACGTCTAACAATAGACAGTCTTAGACAGTCTCTGGACAGTGAACCTATGACACAGAGTTCAGAGAGACAGCTCGCAGTCGAACTCCTTGCATTTAACTGAAACAACTTCACAGGGAGCGAGTTTAAAGGGGTTAATTCGGAAGCATTCACGCCTTTGCAATGTTTAAATCCCCCCACGTTCAAGTCGCTAGTGGAAATCAAGATTCGATACGACCGTGGAATGATCTAGTGGCAAGCTGAGAGCTTAGCTCGCAGAAAGGTCAAAGATAGATCTACGTTGCCTGGGCAACGTGGAGTGTTGCGAGAGCAAAGCTTCGGTTTTGTTTCTTCGCTGTCGGTTAAATGCCCATCAAAGCAATTATTTGGGAATATAAATTTCTTTCGCAGTTTTTTTAAGTTTTCACATCACTTCTACACCTTCTGGTTGAGATTCAGCTATAAGATATATCCACTAAGCTAGTGAAGCCCTCTAGAGAGCCCTGGTCTACGTGAACTTCTTCCCCCATCTACCTATTATGCCTAGACCGGAACGAGCTGCTGCCCAGCCTGTTCCAAAGTTGCAACCAGTACCATGTATATGATGTATTCACGACCGATATAAAAAAAAGTTTTGTTCCGTCGTTTACTGACCTTTTTAACGGGCACTCCGGAACACCTCCATAATTCAACCGTATTCCTGTGTGTTATTGTTACTGAATTGTAAATATATCTAGTTTTTATTTGGTGTTATTTTTGATCAAAATAAGAAATTTTTTTCAAAGATGTTTGATTAGCTGACATGTTATTTGTGATGTAAGGTTTATTGCGAGTTTGATTGTGAGACGCATGTAATTCGACTAAATTAAGATTATTCGTAATATGGCTGTTGTTTTTAACTGTTTAGTTTTGTGACCATAGTATACACGACGAAAAAATTCAGTGTTCGGCTTTGTCCGTGAAGGAATTTTTGAAAATAAACTGAATTGAATTGAATTGAATGGTATTAGACTCACTGAATAATTAATCAGTTGGCAATATTGACGATTACGTTGATAAGTCGGTTTCTATTAACGAATGATGTTAGCTGGTGTCGAGGCTGGTGATAGGATTTTGCATAGATATTATTTACATTCGTGTTCACAGTATTAACAGCTATCGACTGGTAATGGTTACTTCCCGGACTTCCCCATGTCCATGTTTGGCCATACGAATCTGCTCCTTTCAATTCAGCACACAGCGCTTCAAGAAAGACGTCAACTGGCGGAAATTTGGGAATCGGATGGTGGAGAAGTGGAATCAAACTTCCGCCGCAGACCATTCCCATCCCCTTTGTTGACGCTTTCGAACAAGACCAAAGGTTTCGATGGGATCCCAAAAGTTGATTATTTGATCCAAACAATTGGGTCTTGTAGATATCCGGTCTTCGGCAAACTCCTTGAACATTTTTACTATTAAATTTAGAACCAGGTTAAAGCCAATGGCTGACAATCTAAGAAAACCAAGTTCAGATATGGATTCAGCATGTGTGTTTGCCCCTATACGTCATTCTACTTTGTCGAAACTGATCAAAACTTCCTGCCTTACTTCTGACAAATTTCCGGTTTCGGCCGGATTCCGGGCGAACTGAATTCAGCATATCTCCTTACGCCTGTATAGAACGTCTAATCAAGTTCTTTAGGGTTTTTGGTCAAATTTTTAGGGTTTGGCCGGATTCCGGGCGGACTATTTGTCCGGCTAGAAAATGATTTTCATATACCGATTCGGCATGCCTCCTTGACAGTACATCGAACTTCTAATCAACTGCAGATAAAACTTTTCCTTATAACAAATTTTCCGGTTTCAGCCAGATTTCGGGCGAACTATATGTCCCGGTAGAAAATGATTGTCACATACGGAATTAGCATGTCTTCCTCCCCTAAATCGAACATCTAATCAGCTTCCAACAAAATTTTTCCTTTGAACTAATTTTCCGGTTTTTGCCGGATTCCGGGCGAACTACTTGTGCGGCGAGAAAATTATTTTCATATCCATGTTCAGCATGTCTCTTACTCATAAATAGACCATCTCATTAGCTGTTAAAAAAAATATTTTTTTCCCCCCGCTTAATTTAATGTAGGGCTACAGAGCCCATCTACGAATTCGACCTGTCCCTTGACACAAAGAATCCTCACACCAAGTTTAATCAAAATTTATCATTCCCTTCAAGAGTTATCGTGCTGACAGACGGAACTTTTTACGAAGTCATGGGTATCCCTCCACTTAAGTTTTGGGATCCCAAAAAGCACTAGACTAACATTCTTGAATATGCATATTGACCTGTTTTCTGTTATTACTACGAATAAACAACGACGATAAAAACAAAAACAATAGTAACAATAACAAAATGAATACGGTATATGCTTGACGTAAACCGATTTACTGGAAACCGATAAGGCACCGACTGAAAATCAGACCGGAACCTATCGGACACCAGATGTATACTTGAACAGTGAGTTGCCCGAGGCACTCGCCGAGGCATTGACCATGAACTCACTGGAAACCGATGGGACATCGACCGGAATTCAACTGGATTCGGATGTACACTACACAATGAACTCGGGCAAGTGCCCCGACCCGACCCACACTGAGAAATCAACTGGAGAGAGTGGCCCAAACTTTGCAAGAAGAACATAAGAAACGCGTTATTTGAGTTGGTGCAAACATTTCTATAAATTTTAAAAGATTGTATAGCTCGTTTATTCGTGTTTTTTTTTCATATTCGCCCCTATGTAACGAGTCACGGAGGTTTGAAGTTTTTATTTATTTTGTTAATTCTTTGTCACTAGCCAACAATTACAGATTCCGAAATTTCGCCGAATAAGCACCACCAAACACAAAGAACAGCGCATACCTTGAGGAACTCCAAAGTTTCTGCAATACCATCCTCTCAACACCAAATAAAAATCCTCATCACCCCGTCAGCTAACTGACACTAAAAAACCACGAAGACACCAAACAATATTTTGTTAACGGTACAGCAAAACAAAATTCAGCGCCAAAACAACTGATCTTAGCTCTTCACGAGAGCGAAAGTTCAGTGCGGGCGTACCAGCGATGCTTCTGGCATTGCTGATACATTCTGGGCATAACCAGCCACTGACAATATCTGACACAACTTCGACGAGATTGTACCCTATGATTACAGATTTCCGGACAATCGCAGATGAGCGCCTAAAGACAGTGTCCGTACGAAAATAATGTACTGCAACGTCCACTCGTGAATATAATGTTGATGAAGGCTTTCACGCCCCTTACTTCACAAAAAACACAAATAAGCACATTTGAAGAGTTTAAATTTCATCATTTTGCGGGCAGATGATACTCAAAATGATGTTGCTGTTACTGTTATTTATTACTGCCTATTACAATTATTAGCTTCCCGCCGTTTTCTTTTATTTGGCTTTTTACCAATCATCTAGGCTGAAATTTACCAGTGTTTGAGTGTTCAATCTTGTTTTGGTGATGAGTTTTACGCATTAACTAAGAGTAGCGTTTTCAAACATACCTTAACCATATACCTAGACAGATGAGACCATTTTCATGGGGCCCATAGGCCCTCCCCTCTTGAGCCCCCCCCCCCCCCTCCCCCGGCGGAACAAAAACATCGACACCATAACAATACAATAATCCAACAACCAATACATTTAAAATCAACCAAATTCCAAAAAATATCTCCATGATCCATAGCTATTTTCAGAAACATCCCTAATCCCCTAATTTACCCAAAAACTGGTGTCCCCAGTACCCGAACCACCTAATCCTCCCCGTCTTCCCCTTCTAAACATGCCCCTCCTTAAATCGCAAAATTCCTTCGGCGAAAGCCTTTTCTGTTATATAATATTTTCGTCTATTATCATTCTTATTACACTAACTGCAACCCATCTAGCGCCTTGCTCACGAGAGATTACAGGTGCGGGGGGGGGGGGTAAGAAACACGCACAGAGCAAAGATTAATGCGAGATCAACGAACTTACGCGGAAAAGCAGGATTGGCCCATCTTCATAAATGATAAATGGGAAAATAACTTCACGCTGGTTACATGAACAGGTTATTCGAACAGACACAGTATAACGCAGACTTAAGTGATCTCATGTTTTCACTAGGCTATAAACAGGCATGATCATTCTTCCGTTTCTGGTAGGCCTCCTCACTGATGAATGAATTGCTATTTGGCCCCGACAGAAAACCCCCGCTCAGATGTAATATGCGGCAGGTGCAAGAGGACGTCACTTCCACACCAAAGAACATGTAGGCTACGTCTAGGTGTAAATAGTCTTTGTTCCAGACGTTCGGTATCCCACTCCTACGCTAAATGCCGGGAAAAAATGCGACTGTTCCGGGATTCTGCGCCTCATCTCTGAAGCAAGAAGAAGAATTGCGCTAGAACAGAAGTCCAGAAGAAAATATTTGTCAGAACATACAGGGAAGATGTGCTAGACCCGGGGCTAAAGCAACCTTCTTAACCCCGAGCCTAACCCGAGTCCGACCTTGAGAACCCAGGCCAAGACTGAATTTGCACTTTGTGCTATGTTTCTCATTTCTTAGATCTTCTGTTCGTGGCGTAGCCTAGGCTATATGTCACCATGGGTGGGGTGTGGGCGGGGATTTCTTGCCTGTGTTCCCGGCTTCACAGTACTACAAATCGCTTAACAGCACAATAAAGATACAGTCTAACCTACAGCCATAACAAAACGATAAACCCACTTGACAACGTCACTGACGATCTCATCAGTTCTCACAGATACAATCAGGAACAATTATGTCCGTCGTCAACACTCCGAGAGGGATTGCTACCTCTCAAAAAGGGTATGCATCATGGGTCTGGAGGTCCAGGACGCCGGTGCGGGCTAGCCTACACTAACAGACAAAGAATCAAAAAACCCTCGGACAGCAAGACATGTAGCAATAAGCGAACAGCGGAAATCGCAGGAAATTAATTAACTATGCCCTAGACATGAGCTACGCAGCCTTCCTTGCGGCAACGGGCGGCAAATTCAAACTTGATAAGGCGTGTGATCAGAACGCGTTCGCCTGCCGGGTGGGAAAGTGGCAAATGCGAATTTTAAGCTCTAAACAACAGGCGTAATTTCTGACTATTAGCCGAATTAATACCCCCTATCGAGAGAAACAGCATGACCGAATTAGCTGCTACACGACGCAGGCCCAGATTTCAGAAGTAAGAGTGACTATAGTGACTGTTGCTGAAAACCTAAATTGGCCGGTGTTAGTGCTGCAAGAAACTATGATACGACAAACTACGCGTTCAAATTCAACGCCACCGGAAAGACCACTAAAAAGATCATCCTAGCCCATCTGGAAGTACCCTCGCGATCACCAGACCGATCGAAGAACAGACAGAAAAGTCATCGGTATCTGGCACTTTTCCTACCCCGTCCACTTGCATATCAATTTGCCCTGCCCATCTTTAACATCGTTCCATATTCAAGAAACTTGGGGGTCCAAACCCTAGACTTCCAGACGTGATCGCTCTACCTTCATCTCCCAGATCTACCTTGAGAAAAACGGAATTCTGGAATCCGGCAGAAAAATTTGGCAGGCGAAACCTGGCCTCAACTGTGTTGCGAGTTCTTTCGTATTTAGCGCTCTGATAGTGAAACAAGAGCGATAAAGCTTAAGTTAGCTTCGCGCCACTGTAGTCTACTGCGCGTAGCCTACTTTCAGGTTACGGTACCTGAAAAATCTGTCTTTCGAGAGACTGAAGCACTCCTGGACACCCTAAGTAACAAGAGACTGGGCGTCGACGAGTACTAGAAAGACAAAAATTTGCACTGAACAGACAAACAGTGGGCACCGAGTTTATCCAAATAAAACCAAGTCAGTTTTGTTTCAATCAATCTTCATCTGGTTAACCATACAACAATCTGCGCCACCTTTTGTAACCTACACTTTCCGTAAAAGAGTATATCTTACCAAAGAATAAATTATCAATTCCTGGGGACGGGAGTCCAAAGCAATAGGAACTCCAAAGAAGAAGCAGAGGTGAGATTCACGTTTCAAAGACAAGTAGGCTATGGGAGATTGCTTCACGGGACACAGACACAGCAGTACTGCCTTGAAAAGGAGTTTCCGACGGAATGAAAACCACCAAAACCGCCAGTTCCAGACGATCGCATCGATGGCGCAGGCGCATGGCCAGAATATTCACTCAGCCGTGGAATATTGAGAGGCAAAAGTGATATGACAGTCGTAAAGGGCTTATTTTTTAAACCAAGAGACAGTCCACAAAGAAAAAGGAGAAACCAGCAATACAGGGCATAGAGGACAAAATCGAGCATTCAACGAGCGACTGCTCATTCGTCGCCTACCCTTTCGTACCCACCGGCTGACTCCACCAACGATTCTCCATGACTTCCAAAGGACATCTGGTGTCTCATTTTAGAGTCACCCCATCACTTCGAATCCGGAAAGTCCCTCCCGTTAAGCCTTCATATGCGAAGGACTACAGGGTAGTACTAAAGTCCAACGCATTGCCACAAGAAAAATGTCTGCATTCACATTCATGAAAATTGAAAAAATATATTTTAACCTGGGACGTGGAAAACCATCATATGAGTATACTGGGAAACTTCAAATATACCTCTCGGCAAACCCCGGGTTCGGATGACTGAAGAAAAAAATAAAACCCAGATAAATTTCAATGAACAGAACCAAGAATTAGAATAGAACTCTTACTTTTTTCTTGATAGAACTTCGGGCTTTCGTTCTTACCATAACGTGCAAAAAGGATCCTCAGTTATAAGTCTCTATGCTTGATAAAGTAGTTACTCTTATCATTTCCACCAAATTCGAGTCACAACATCGAAAATCACCTCGACAGTTGTTTGTCGAACTCGAGCCACAATTAGCCACATGCTAGCTCCAAAAATCTTGTTGGTCGCACAAACACGCCTGTGGGCCGAACAAATGTCGGCAGAAACACTCTTTTCGAGCCACGAACACTTTGTGGAATCGCGAAAACGTAGACGCAGCAGTAGCCTAGCCTACTACTTTGAAACGAGTTTCCGACGGAATGAGGATCAAACTTCCAACGTAGCCTCACAAAAATATTAGCATTAACATACTTTATATATTAACATACAATTATTTGAATTTATTTTATTTTTGTTCACACCCAGGTATCACTTTTTTTTATTTTTTTTTTACTATTTAGCTGCAGTATGAATCCTCCTCTTCTCGGACATTTTATTTTACTCCTTTTTTTTTACCGTTTAATATCAGCTAACCTTTCTAACAAAATTCATACTTTCTGAAAAAGCTATTATCACATAAACCAAGTCAGGAAACAGGATCTTCTTGTCTGACAAAACCAGACAATTGCCAAGCCTTGTCACTGGTTGTCACAAATAAAATGGCATCTTCGAGCAGGGGCGTCCCGAGGGGGGGGGGCGGTTGGGCGCAGCCCCTCCACGTTTTGGGCATTCGCTCAAATTTTCGCCGAAGTCGGAAATTCCGGTCGAAACGGACATCGTGGCGAAGTGATGCCGGTTTTATTAAATCTTTTGTCCCCACATTTCCAAATTGGGTGATTTAACGTGTTTATTGGTTCCCATTCTTTATGAATTCGGTAACTCATCCAACTTTTGTTCAGTCCGCATCGATTTCACAACATTCGGTCCGTCCCTTCGTAAATTTGGTGATTTAACGTGTTTACTTGATCTCATTCGTTACCGAATTCGGTAATTCACCCGACTTTTCTGAAGTCGGTATCTGTTCTATCGCATTCGGTCAGTCCATTTCATAATTCGGTGCTTAATCAGATTCATTTGGTAGGCTACTGATTCGTTACCGAATTCGGTAATTCACCGGAATTTTCTTTAGTCCGTATGCTATCTATTACCAGACTTCCCACATTCGGTTGCTTTAAGTGGTTCTAATGAGAGTTTTATTCCTCTGTTCTTGTGCTTTACCATTTAACGGTAGCTTTAGCTACTTGCCTTTCATTACTTGACTTTAACCTCTAATGATTGCAGTACCTCAGAAATAAGCACATATCTTGACGTGATAACTAACCTACTTTTGTTTGTTGTAAATTCAGAACAAATGTACTTTGTATCTACTTTACCCTGGATGGCCCTTTTTTTGCATTAATAAAGGTAATCTTGGAGTCGCAGTGCTTCCACAAAATTTTCGCCTATGGCGCATTTCACAGTCTTCACAATTTAGAAGAAGAGTGCGTCACTTAGTTGGTGTTTGAGGCTTGGAATTTTGGGGAGCTTGAACCACATTAAAAGCTAGAATTCGTGTGCAAAACGGATACGCCAGCTACACTTCATTAGAGCTATATTTCAGCCCTCCCTGGCAAGGGTCCTCTTCTGGCTCAAGCCGCTCAAACTGGAAAACTCGTCAAGTTAGTTTTCCAGTTTAAGCGGCTTGAGTATATAGAAATATAGCTCTAATAAAATGTAGCTGGCGTATCCGTTTTGCACTGTCAAATATGATTCGAAGTCAGCTTGGGCAGAAGTAATATTTATTGGTGGATACCAGTTGGTATCCTAACCCTGACTCCCCACACTATAGGTGAATTCTGATTGGTTGATTTCAGCTTCACTATAATCATCAATGTTACTTGGTCAGAGTATCCAGCATTTGGCATATTCTGTCTAGCATTAGGCACAGGGTAGGCTATGTCAAATGCTAGGTATACCCAAGATTTGGCATAGGGTATCAAAAAATCAGGGGTTTGTGGTAGACTTCCATCTACCAAAAACGCCGAAATTAGCAGAAGGACAGAGGATTAAGGGCGATTCTGGCGGTCTGGAAAGCTCAACTGTTCTTGCGACTTCTGCTAAAACTCACTTCGCTTTCCAGAGCTTTTCTTGCACTCCGCTAGTTTCCCGGAGCGCTTGGAAAGTGAATCCACTTTGTGAGTGGAAAGTGATTTCGGAAAGTCAGCGGGAAGTTGTAAGGGTGCAACTGAAGCGCAACAACTTTCTGTTTTTGCGAACCCAAGCGAATCCAAGAAATCACCAGAATCGCCCTTTACGGGGTTCTTTTATAGGTTATAGGTTCAAATATAGGTTCTTTTAGCAAAAAACCTGACTCATGAAACAGGTCATACTCGACTATGCTTGACTCAGCTACTGCTCATCTAGCCTATCCTGTGAGGAGGGAAATGTGAGATGTAAACCTGTGCTTGATTGTTTTGTTTTATTTCTAAATGTTTAGGGCAGGTTTAGGGCATGATCAACTCACTCACTTTTCTTTATCAACCATCAAGCTGACACCAAGGTGTTATTGGCAAGCCTTAAAAAACACCTTTTCTCAACCGCAATTTTATCACAATAAGTGGGTGAAAATGTCCAAGCTGCAATAAGGTGCTTCCAAAAAATATACACTGCCTATTATGTATGCTGAGCCAGAGGTGTCACCCCACCAGGCCCCAATGTTGTCGACAAGTCGGTAAAAAAGAGTCGAGTCGGCACGAAGCAGGCACGAAGCACCACAATTTTTAGTAAAAATAGTCGATTTTCTTCTTAGATAGGGCAGCCACAAAAACACCTAGTGGCAAAAGTTGGCGATTTTTTTGTAATGAATGCATGAATTGCTGTGAATTTTCCTTGTCAGTTTTACCTATCTAAAATATCTCCAAAAAATATTTTAAGAATACCATTGCATTCAGGACAAAATTGTCTATTTTATAAGGCTAACAGTAAGATGTCCTAGCTATTTAATATTAATTCTTAATATTCAATGTAAATTTAGATGTAAACAAGTGCGCAAGCGCTCAGACGTGGAGTGTCAAAGTAAAATGTTTATCATATTTTGTATTCAAACAGCGTTAAAACCAAGACATTTCACATCCCCAATAACCAAACAAGTATTGAAATAACCTAATTTGTAATCATCCCACTTTAAAAGCTTTAAATGTAAACAAACCGCAAGTATAAATCCAGGGCCGTATCCAGGAATTTATTTCGGGGGGGGTTTTGCTCGCGGAATTTATTTCGGGGGGGGGGTTTTGTCCACGGATCGGACCAAAAAGTACAAAAAATACATAGATCAGAGGTTAAAACCTACAAAAAACTATTACTTTTGTGGGTTTCGGGGGGGGGGGGGTTGAACCCCCTAACCCCCCCCCCCTGGATACGGCCTTGTATAAATCCAAAGAAATGTTGAAGATCTTGCAAGAACAGCATGAGTTCTAACACTGTATCAGAGGATCAGGACACTGAATCTAAATGGTCTGCCAGCCAGTCCGACCCTTTAAACCTCTTTTCCATTAGCAAGGTAATAAAACAAGTGCAATAACCAAATCGTAGCAGCCTAATACCCCCTTTGTCACAATTCATTAAGAACGGTCATAGATCATATGACAACACCGTTAAGTTTCCAGCTGTTCATCAAAGATACCTCGCGTCGTCTTATTGTTGCTGCTACACCAAAATCCTCATTCATAGATATATCTCCCCAAATATACAAGAGTTGAACTTGAGACCTGTCATAGACGAACGTAACTCATGAAAAATCAGGGCCCAGTTACTCATGGAGGGGGGGCATCAATTGCATATCTAGACCTAAATATCCTCGACTATACCAGCTTAGAGTTTGATTCCAGTCACGGGCTAAAAACTTGACTCATGGGCAAATTGGGCCCACTTGCCCATGAACGGGGAGGGTAGGGGCCAGGGGGCGGTTCAACTCCACATATGAATCCCCAGCCCTATGATCGAAAAGCAGAAAGGAATTTCATCGCCTTATCTCCAGTTATTGTCAAGTTCAAATCATTAAAAAATGGGCAATCTGGGCCCAATTGCCCCTGAACTAAGTGGGGGTGGGGTTTGGGACCCGCAAAAATGAAAAAGAGACCCCAATACTCACAAACCTACCAAGTTTCAACTTGATACCTGTTGATTCCTGTCACGGGTAACGAACTTTACTCCTAGGCAATCTGGGCCCATTTGCCCATGAACGTGATGGGTGGGGGAGGTGCAACTTTAACAGTAATGTCCCAGCCCTAGGGTCTACATGTACAAAGAATTTCATCGTCTTATTTCCAACTCTGGTCAAGTTATGAACATTATTCACTGGGCAATCTGGGCCCATTTGCCCCTGAACCGAGTGGGTGTGGGGGGTGGGACCCCCAAAAGGCACAACTAGACCCCAATCCCCACCAGCGTACCAAGTTTGAACTTGATACTTGCACTGGTTCACGAGCTATGAGCTCCACAAAATACGGTGAAAACCGAAAACCGGAAACCGGAAACCGAAAGCCGAAAGTCTGCTACAGCGCTCGCAATAGTGGATTGTTCCAAGGAACACTCCACTAAAAAAAGTAGCTGAACTTGCCTAAAAAAATTTGTTGATACTAAGGAGGAAAAGTCAGCAGCCTATTGCAGCAATAGGTCTATTGGATTGTAACCTTGATGATCATATTCATATTTTCTCATCTAACTCACTTGCTGGGGCTCCCCATGCACTCAAAACCAGCTCAAAATCTGCTCAAAATCACCCAGTTTCATAGAATTTCATTGAAGCACATAGTTCCAAGCTGGTCACTAGATGGACAAAACCCTAAAGTCAATGGATGAACATAGGCATTTCCTTATGTATAATACTGTTTTCTAAAGAAGATTTAAGTTTGACAGTGCAAAAACGGATACGTCAGCTAAATTTTATTCGAGCTATATTTCGGCCCTTCTTGGCAAGGGTCCTCTTCAGGCTCAAAACCGCTCAAGTTGGAAAAACGAAACTTGTGATAACAAAACTGAAGATTCTAGCTTAGTGTTAAATATCTAAATTGGTGAACTTCCTTTTGGAGAGTAGCTTGGAGTTAAAATGGCTGCTGAGCCTGAGATTATTTAAGATGCTTAGAGACAAGATAGAGAGGTGATTTTGGCCTCAAATCAAAGCTAAAAGATAGGAGAATCACTTTCTGATCTTCAAAAGCTTAGGTTTGAATTGATTATCATTTTTTTAGTGGCTACCCTATCTTAGAAATAGTTGTTTTTCCAAAACAATCGACTTTTCTTAAAAACAGTCGTTTTATCTTAAAATCAGCTGATAAAAACAGTCGTTTTATCTTAAAATCAGCTGATTTTTCGTCAACATGGTCGTTTTTTCTCAATAATAGCCTAGTCGTTTTTATCCGCAAAAACAGAAAATGAACAGCCAGTCGGCAAATAACTTGTCAATAAAATAAAAGTGTCAATAAAAGAATGGACAGTAGCCTACCTTTGACAGACAGAAAACCAGACCACGATCCGCTTGTTTCCAGAAACTTTTACAAACACTATCCTACACTACCATCCAGCCTTCAAGCTGCCTCCAAGTGGCTCCAAGCCAAGAGAACTCCAGAATTAGGCTACCTCCAATTGAATTCCGAACCCCTCGCACCATCCGTTTTCTTCTTTCTTTCAAACGAAAGATGTATTTTCTGAGCAAAAGTGAGCAGAGGAAGGGCTCCTTTGGCCTGTCTGGCTGGACTCAGGATAGCTCTCCAGTCCAAGAAAATAACCTGCAACTGCAAAGTGACGGGGATGCGTATGATTTCTTAAAATTTGTACTTCTGTTCCTCTTTTATGCTTTTGAACGATTTTAAGGGTTGCAATGTTCAAACTTCTAGGGTTATTTGGGTCAAAATAGATCATCACGGATGTGTCACGTAGCCCTACATTTAGGTTAGGGGAGGAGAGGGACTTCAAATTAAGGGTAGAACCAAATATTTTTTTGAAGTTAAAGATGTAATGCGACGTGTTGAATTCACATCAAGCTGACTTTCTTTCCGGACAAGCGATTCCTCCGGAATCCAACCACAAACGGACATTTTGTAGAAATGAAATGAAAGCTTCTGAATTCTGAGGTCGATGGGGAGAATGCAAGCTGAACCCATATCTGAACTTTATTTTCCTGCCAAATAAGTAGTTTTCCCAGAATCCGGCCAAATCCGGAAATTTAGTCGAAGTACAGTAGAGGTAATTATTTGAACGTTTGTTGATTTTGGACTTTGCCCTTTTCATGCACTTGCTGTGACTGAAGTCAACTATGAGTTACCCAAAGTAGGCAAATAAGTCCCTCTGAAAATACCTGAATTGGTATTTTGGATCTTCACTCTACCATTTAGCCCAAAGCCGTATTCTCACCGTTCCCCGAAGACGGACGTTTTCGTTCGGACGTGTTCCCCCACGGACGGGGAATGCTTTGGTTATAATCACCATCATCAAAAAGGACTTCCTTTCAGATTCGGAGGGGAATAAATTGTTGCTGGTGTGGATGCAATGTAATTTTTTTTTTTAAACAAATAGAATAAACAAGACCAAAAATAAAGGGGATCCAGATTAATTACCTCAACTGTATATTTTTTAATTTTTTTTTTAAACAAAATCCATTTTGGAAGCATTCCCCGTGTTATCGCTGTTTTCCTTACGCGGAGTCCGCGAGGAGTGATTCCCTCTATTCTCGCCATTCTCCTTGATTCCACGAGGAGTCCTCGGGGAACGGCGAGAATACGCCTCAAAACTACAATGTTCATATGACTGTTCAAATAAACGTATCTCTACTGTAAAGTAGTATTATTAAAGTTGACTGAAGTTTCTATAATAAGGACAAGAATATACTGTTGAATCTAGAATATACTGCGTTTTTCAAATTTCGAACTGGAGCTGGAGATAGAAGACACGGGAAAGTAAAAGCCATGCTTCACCTTCCAGATTCCCAGATGTCGGAGGCTTCCGCATAGTTAAGCCAACCCTTCCAGATTTTCCAGATTTCCAGATTGACAACTAATGTTGCTATCCTTCAAAATTTCTGAGATCCCCTTCGCACCTCAAATATCTCTTACATCCCACTCACAACTGTCAATAGTTGCCTTTTTGCAGATATCATGGTATCTGGTACCACGGTCTAAAGACGTTTTTGCAGTTAGCAGTTTGGCGTGTGAAAAAGTCGTCTCCCTTTCATCAATTTTTTGTCAAATTGTTGGGAAAGAAGTTTGGCACTTAGTTTTGTGACTGGGTTTCTCTTTTGGGATGACTTCGAAAAGCGCAATTTCGGCAATTGTCGTTTTTGCAGAGCAACCGTATATCAGATACAAGGCCGTATCCAGGGGGGGGGTTAGGGGGTTCGACCCCCCCCCGAAACCCACAAAAGTAATAGTTTTTTGCAGGTTTTAACCTCTTATCTATATATTTTTTGTACTTTTTGGTCCGACCCGTGGACAAACCCCCCCCCCCGAAATAAATTCCGCGAGCAACCCCCCCCCCCCCGAAATAAATTCCTGGATATGGCCCTGATCAGATACCACGGTAACTGCAAAAACCACTAATCGTAGATCCAGTTACCGTGGTAACAGATACCACGGTATCTGAAAAAAAGCAACTGATCATTTTGCCTTTTCTTTCTACATTTGCATATTTGTTGTGTCTCTTGAACGGGTTGCCTCTTTGGCACCTTGCATACATCCGGAATCTGGGGTGTCTAACACCCCGGAATTCCAGACGGTTTCGGCCTGGCTTCACCTTCCAGATCTGTCTCGACGAAACGTCTGTCTGGAATCCGGAAGAAAAATGTGGAAAGTGTGAATAATCTAGGCTGTACGGGAGGTTAAAGACATGACCCCGATAACGATTGTATAACGATTGAAATATATCATGTTTACGCGATCAGGCGAAAATGGCAAGTATAAAGACTGGATTTTCTTGATTGGATGTCCAGTAATATTCCCTTTTGAAATCTCAGTGATCCCTTTGGTCTTGTTTCGACAAGTATCTAACAACGAGAAATACGCTCTTCATAAAATCCAATACCGAATTATCGCCAGATGTGCTAGAGGAACAATAACAATCACACGTGAGAACGGGGGACAAGTTGTCGGAATGGAGAATGAGTGATTCGGCTTTCGGCTCACACCTAGACCCCGAAGCCGCGCCGAATTTTTTTCAGCGGCGGCGCGCCGGAAAACCCTCGGCGTGGCGGCGCGCCGTGGCGCGCCGAAACTTTTTTAGCGGCGCGCCGCCGAAAATTTTCGGCGGCGCGCCGCTTTTTGGCGCCGTTTTCCGGACTTTCTTAGCTAAAATTTTGGAACTTTGCGGCTATGATTTGGAGCAATTTCGTGCCTGAATCGGCTGTAGGTGTAAATAATTAGTGCGGAATTAAAATATCGGTTGACTGGCCAGCCAGGTAGCCTATCAAGTTCATAGGCTACCTCGCTGGTATCAACATAATTTCAGCTATTCTTGTACCAGGCGTCATCTCCCTGTTCCAGACGAATTCCCACTGCGAGTCCCGGATTTTTTTATTGTACTAGCAACTCCCTTCCCCCCATTCTCACGGGTCCCCGTCGTAAGCCATTGCTTCAACTAGAATAACTAGAAAATAACTCCTTTCGGATTCGATGTGGAGCTTATTTGAGGAGTTGCTGGTGTCAGTGGTTTAACTAACGCTTAGAAAATAATAAAAGAAGAATAATAACAATAATAATAAAATAATAA
Source organism: Branchinecta lindahli (assembly GCA_023053555.1). Taxonomy (NCBI): domain Eukaryota; kingdom Metazoa; phylum Arthropoda; class Branchiopoda; order Anostraca; family Branchinectidae; genus Branchinecta; species Branchinecta lindahli. Next base: position 18,997,754 of record JAKZAO010000004.1, on the reverse strand, counting down.
TAAAATAATCAAACCAACGAAAAGTGAAATAACGTGGACCACTAGACAGACTAATTTTGTTTCGTCAACCAAATGAGTTTGGCAAGGAAATAGATCAGCAAATTTTCGAACCAACTTGATACAGATACATTATATCTGTTCTCGTTGTTTCCAGTCTCGATAGTCCCCAGAAAGTGATTCCTTCTTTTCTCGTGGCTCCCCTTGACTCGTCAAGGAGTACCCGGGAAACAGCGAAATATGGCAAATAAAAATTAGGTGACGACTTTTATGGATCGATTGCTTCCAAACAAAACAATTATTCTCAAATTCGATTACAACCTGAAACAACAAATAACACAGAAGATACGACCCCCCCCCCCCCACCAGACGATGGGATGCTCTGATGAAATGTAAGCATTTTTTCTGGGTCCTTTCTTCGCACGCCTACTATCGTGGTCTAGCTTATCTGGAAGTGCCCGGATTAGTGAAAGTCCGACTGCCGACAGCAAGACAGACGTTATGGTACTTGAGCAAACCAATGTAAGTCCCAGACAAGCTTAATTAACATAAAAAAACATCATGGTCGGATAGTGTGCGTGGACGTGCTCAAAGAAACATCAGTGGTATATGATGGTCTTTTGATTACTTTTTCATTGTCAAAAGACACGGTGGGCAACAATGAAAAGTATTTCCGCCGAAAAAAAAAGGCGGCGGCGCGCCGCCATCCAAACGGCGTTAGCTATGGCGCGCCATCTGAAAACGGCGGCGGCGCGCCGAAACTTTTTCGGCGGCGGCGCGCCGATAAACGGCGTGGCTTCGGGGTCTACTCACACCGACCCGCTAATTAGCCCCGTCGTAAAGTGGTTCAGCAGTCAGCAATGATGTCGGAAGCCAAAATTGACAAACTTGATGTAGACTGATAAAACAGAGTTGGATTGAGAACAAACAGAGGTAGAGGCATTTTGTGAAGTTTCAAGTACGGCTAGGCCTAAGACAATTTGGAAATGGCCAAACAAATCCGGATAAACGTATACCACGAAGTAACATGTCATTGTTTACTTTATGCCAGCTCATCTAGCGGCCAAAAAAGAACTAATCTGGATGTAATTTTATGAAGAGCGTATGGGAGGAAAACTAAATTCTCACGGAATTCGGAGATGAGCAGGGAATTCTGAGCAGTGAGCACTAGTGAGCAGGACAGGTTTCCTGGCGGGAAAATTCAAATGAAAGAAGCGTGATTTGGTTTCAGTAAGGACTGTAAGGTGTAAACATGACAGATTCCAATTCTGAAGATGTCCTTACAAAATCTAATATAAAAACCAAGCTGATGAATCTTAAAAAAGAAGAAACTGTCCTTAGAGAAATGATTGAGACACTGAAAAATCAGGCTGTTTCTCTAAAAGTAAGTGCAACTCTGAAAATGTCAGCTTATCCCACTACCGACACACTAAACAACTGCTTGATCAAGCCCAGCCGACATCCTGTTCGAGTATCGGTCAGACAAGAAAATCAAGTAAAGTATCCTGTTCAAGTATGTTTTCTTTCCCCTAAATCCAGTCTAGTACACTAGCCCCTTTTCAGGCATGGTGCTCAAACGTCTAGCACCATGCCTGGGTGCTAGACGTTCAAGCACTGTACCTTGGATTTCATGTATAGTGCATGGATTTCAGTATACAGTGCATGCGTGTAAAACACAGTTTCTGTCACCACAACTTATCAACGGCTCGGATAGGGCTGAAATTACTACCAAGAATTAGAGAAATCAAAGACAATCCTTATCATATTTTTCATAACAAAAACAAAAGGACGCGACTGATGATGGAGATGAAAAACCTCATTTCCTTTTCTACATAGTCAAGGGTTTTGCATGCAAAGTGTCCTGTGCCTCAGCTTTTTCTACCTAACAGTCAACCAGAATATTGGCTCCTAGGGCACTCTACATGGAAAATAGATAGGCTGCTGTCAGATTTTTCATCTCCATCATCAGTCGCGTCCTTTTGTTTTTGTTAGGAAAAATTTGATAAGGATTGTTTTTGATTTCTCTAATTCTTGGTAGTAATTTCAGCCCTATCCGAGCAGTTGATAAGTTGTGGTGACAGAAACTGTGTTTTTCATGCATGCACTGTATACTGGAATCCATGCACCATACATGAAATCCAAGGTACAGTGCTTGAACGTCCAGCACCCAGGCATGGTGCTAGACGTTTGAGCACCGTGCCTGAAAAGGGGCTAGTGTACTAGACTGCTAAATCGCACCTCTAATGGCTCTAATCGACTTCAGAAAAATTCATTTAATTTAGCTATAAGAAATTTCTGATATTGGCATTATTCCAGAGGAAACACGTGTCTGAAAAAAATAAATTTCAAACACAAATTTTAAAGTTTAACCGAAAAGGACTGGGATAGGACAATCTAGTTACCCATCACTTATTCACTTAAATTGGCTTGAAGACCCGCTGAAAATCTGTTACTTCCCGAAGAAAAATTCTCTCAAAATAGTAGTATGTAGTAGTACGGAAAAGTAGCATGCAGTATCGACTGTGCTACTACATGCTTCTATGTCAAGACTACCGCGTTACTGCATGCTACTACATACTTCTAGGTCAAGACTACTGTGTTGCAGCATGCTACTACATGCTTCTATGTCAAGACTACCGCGTTACTGCATGCTACTACATGCTTCTAGGTCAAGACTACCATGTTACAGCATGCTACTGCTTAAGATTATCCGACGCTAAATGCAATTGTATGAAAGTAGTTATACTACTACATACTACTGAGCTTGTTGAAGCAGTTGCTTAGAGTAGCACTGATAGTCTTTCATACTCTTGATAAAGTCGCTGCGGTGTTGCACATATGATTCTTTACTACTACATACCACTATGTTTTTCGGAGCTATAGCAGTATGAGTGATATTCCATGGTACTGCATATTCTTCGTAAAAATATCTGACCTGCATCTCACTCAGTAATCGTAACAACCCTGGAGATGCTAGAAATTTATCATTGCCTTCCACTGTTTAGCATATGCCTTTTTTCTGTAAAATTCGAATTCCTAAACCGTTTGCGCAATTAAACTCTATTATCTAATACTAAAGCATTACCACGCAAAACTTGCGAGTGCCTGCCCTTAACCGATCAATTTTTTAAGAATTAGTCAAGTTTTTATATTAAGAATAATGTAATGCAATAATTATCTAAAGTCAGTTATACAACTTAACATAGTTGGAACAGAAGGTGAAGGTAGTAAAACAGTAAATCATGAAGGTGTGATTTAAAAACAATTTCCCCGGTTACTGGAGAAATGCGACGCTAGCCCACCGAGCTTCCAGACACTTCTAGGATTTCCAATCCAATTCGCACAGAACTGACCTGATCCGATTTTGAACAATGAACGGCATTATTGCCCTGCCGGCAAAAATCCGCCCGGTAACCGGTTAATTATTTTTATTAACGACTACTATATTTAGCTACTTTAAGAAGTAGGTCGAAATTGTAATGAGAACAATAGCATGGAATCGTATGCAGTGGTATGGAGTACAGACGCAGCGATAGCATGGAATCGCATGCAGTGGTATGGAGTACAGATGCAGCGATAGCATGGAATCACATGCAGTGGTATGGAGTACAGACGCAGCGAGGTCGGAATAGATTTCCCACGCACCATGTAGTAGTATCGCATAGTACCGTGGCGCTTCATGCTAGTAGTATGCAGGAGCATGAAATACTACCTTCGGACTCAGTAGTATCCGAATACTATGAAGTAGTATAGTAGCATGGAAGTCTACGAAAAAGTTGCATTACTACTACATACTACTACGGGGGTAGTAGTATCATGCTACTACAGGCCCCAGAAATTTTTCATCGGGTTGGTTGTTCCGCTAATCAGGAGAAATTGATTTTCAAATAGTGGAATTTCCATGTGATCTGTGGTACCTCTAATATGTTATATGCCTTACAAGAAAGATTTATGACTTTTTTTTGTTCAGGCACTAAGCAATCTTCACCAATATCGCCACTGCCCACTGAAAAGCCTTGTTTGTGTTTAGATTAAAATTTCCCGCGTCATAGTAGAATTTTTGCTGTGGGGATGGCCGCAGATATTCTGACCCTCATAACTAAAGCAGATAGTGGAAAACAAAAAAATCCCTTTGCAGAATCCAAATAATTCAGTGTATTCAACTAAATGACACAAAAATAAGTTGGCTTTTCAGTTAAACTTTAAATACCCCTATACCGAATCTGTAAGTAACTTTTGATAAAACTTTTACTTTTTATAAGTAGTGAACTGAAAGACAAAAATGCTCTTCGGGTGGGACTTGAACCCAGGACCCTCTGCTTACAAGGCAGGCGCTCTTACCATTTGAGCTACCGAGGGGCTTGTGAACAGAGTTCGCAAACCACTACAATACAGGAGGGGTACCGTATACAATCTCAGAAAGATTTCAAATTTCCAGAGAAGTCTTTCCTTCAGAATAATCCATCTGGCTTAAAAAGGAACCAACAAATATGACAAAAATACTAGATTGAAGCTAGTTGAATGGTTTAAATATTGGATTAATAATAATTGCTTCAGTACAGTGTATTTCTAGTTAAACTTATTTTCTTTTGAAACAAGATTATTCTAACCTCACCTCGATTGGCTTAAAAATGATGAAAAAGGAAGAGTTAGCAAAGTTAGTAGCCAGAAAACAGGATTTCAATATAGCTTCAAATGGAGAAGAAGGCATAGAATTTGAATATTTTTGGACACATGACTTTGAAAAAAGTAATATTTTGCCTCTTCTGTCAGGACAGCTTGTACGTTTCATTTTAACATTTTCGCGGCAAAAATCGAGGTAGTGTACAAACGAGGTTGGATACCCCTCCTGTGCTGTAGTCCAGTAAAAGCCAGCCATAGGAACAGTGATCCAGCCCGAAGGCAAACTCATCTAATCAGTTCTCATCCCCGTGTCATAGAAATCAGTTATAATACATAGATAGCACTTTATACAAGGGGTCTTGTACCGTGACCAATAAACCAGAAACAGTTTTTTTTTTAATTTAATTTAGAAATCTAGGACCCCCTTGTCAGGGCCTCTGGGGAGAGGGGGGCCATACCCAACGATTTTTGCTTTTTCTGCTGCTGGAAGCTTATTTTCTAACCAATATACTCGGTTTTTACGGTCAAGGGAGAGCAGACACTGGGCATTCTATGGTGAATTTATGAAAATTTTAGGAGTCAAGGTAAACCCTTTGCAGCCCTAAAACCAGCAGTCTCTCAGTCGTTCGGGATTTTACCTTAATTTATTACCTTAATTTGCACTTCGGAGCAAATTAAGATCGGTGATCTGTTGAATGCTCCTGAGTTGAATCGGTGGTATCTCATAGCACGTATGAGCAGGACGGAATGTCCCACTCATACTTCCAGTCTTTCGTGGCCCACTCTTTGTCCAGTGCCTTCTTGAACGCTTGGGGGGTGGGGGCTGAGACTGTTGCTTCGCACAGTTCATTCCAGGGGTTGACGACTCTGTTGGTGAAGAAACTTTTTCTGGCCCTGGTTTTGACGGACTGCTTGAACAGTTTCTTTGAGTGTCCTCTGGTGTGCTGTGGGGGGCCTGGGTGGTTAGGCAGGATCTTGGCATATGATGAGTTCAGCAATTTGTGGGTCATCATCATGTCGCTACGGTTGCGCCTGTACACGAGGGTTGGGAGGATGAGAGCCCGTAAACGATCTTGATAAGGTTTGTCTCCAAGGTTTGTGACGGCCCTGGTTGCTCTCCTCTGAACTCCCTCAATTAGCCTGACATCTCCTTTATACGTTGGGAAGGCAGCGCACATGCCAAAATCCAGAGTGGGTCTGACTAGTGCCTTGTAAAGTTTCAGGAAAACTAGTGGCGATCTGCTGGTAACTGTTCTTTTGATCAGCCCTAAGTTCGTGTTGGCCTGGGACACGCTCTTGATGGTGTTGGCATGGAACTTGAGAAGGCTGTCAACAATGACCCCAAGGTCGCGTTCCTCTGTGCTGTTCTTGATGGGTGAATCGGAGTTGGAGACAGGTTCGTGCATACTGTATTGGGCGCATGGGTTTGATGATCCAAAGTGTAGCGTGCTGCACTTGCTTATGTTGAAGGATAGGAGCCATTTGTCTGCCCACAGCTGAATTTTCTGGACATCTGCTTGCAGGGAGTTTACATTCACTGCTCCAAATAGCTTTGAGTCGTCAGCATAGAGAGACAGGTTGTTTTCCACCTCGCTGAATATATCGTTGATGTAGATGTTGAACAGTGTAGGACCAAGAACAGTTCCCTGCGGTACTCCACTGATGACATCACAGGGCTCGGAAAAGACCTTTTCTCCTCCAGTACCAAATAGCCTGACTCTCTGGGTTCGTCCTGACAGGAAGTCCATAAGCCAATCAACCAGGTTGGGGTGTAACTGGGCAGCAGTAAGCTTTTCTCTTAGCCTTTTGTGTGGGACTTTATCAAAGGCCTTAGCAAAGTCTAGTAAAACTAGGTCCACTGGCAATCCTTTCTCAAGCAAATCTGTAATGATGTCATATGTTTCCAATAAATTTGTTTCAACTGACTTCCCTGGTTGAAACCCATGCTGATTAGGGGATAGGATATTGTTGACTTTCAGATGTTCCAGTATTGCATCATTGACAACTCTTTCAAGGATTTTTGCCACTACTGATGTGAGACTTATAGGTCTGTAGTTTTCTGCTTTAAGTCTGCTGCCCTTTTTGAATATTGGGGTTACAAAAGCAGTTTTCCAATCAGATGGGACAGATTTGTCATTAATAGACTTTTGGAATAGGTCAGACAGTGGTCCTGCGATGATGGTTGCCAGTTCCTTCAGCAGTCTTGGGTGTAAATGGTCTGGTCCAGCCGATTTATTTGTGTCGAGGTTTTGAAGCCGTTTGAGGATGTTGGAGGGGTCGATGCTGACTTGCTCCATCGTTGTAGGGGCTTCATAGCCCCCACCACGGGGCGAAAGCGGACAGGGTAGGGGCCAATCCGGATGGGTTGAAAATTTCAGCTATTTATTTGAAAAGCAACGTAAAAAACATGAAATGACCAGATTTTCAACTATATAGGCATAAATGGGCACCCTCATCACCTAACATTAGTTAGGTGATGAGGGTGGAAAAAATTTCAGCTATTTATTTGAAAAGCAACGTAAAAAACGCAAAATTACCAGATTTTCAACTATATAAGCATAAATGGGCACCCTCATCACCTAACATTAGCAGTGACATATAAACCTCAGAATCTGCAAAGTTGAAGGTCGTAGTTATCTTTGGTCAAGAAGGGGCGAAACCGAACGTTCAAAAATACATTCGGAATAGCCCCTAAACTTTCGTTCGGAATCGCCCCAGACAGACAAAAAAAATTTAAATGGCGGCCGTGGTCGAACCCGTCGGCCGATCAAAATGAAAATCACACAGGATAGAGAACAAATACTAGTCTAAACGCCTGCAAAAGCACGGAATTCTAGCTATCACAATTACTGAATTATCTTTCACCGACCTGCTATGTCCAGATTTCCAGCGAGAGCAAAAAAACTTCAGGGGCTCCCAAAACTTGTACAGTTTGTCCAACTGATTTGAAACTTCCGCCAAATGGGCGCTAGGTAGAGGCCATCTAGCGTTATTTTTTAGAGTAAAAAAGCTGCAGGCTAGGTGGTGAAAAAATTGAAGGTTCGGTTTCGCCCCCGTGCGGTATGGCCCCCCTCTCCCTAGTGTACAAACGAGGTTGGATACCCCTCCTGTGCTGTAGTCCAGTAAAAGCCAGCCATAGGAACAGTGATCCAGCCCGAAGGCAAATTCATCTAATCAGTTCTCATCCCCGTGTCATAGAAATCAGTTATAATACATAGATAGCACTTTATACAAGGGGTCTTGTACCGTGACCAATAAACCAGAAACAGTTTTTTTTTTTAATTTAATTTAGAAATCTAGGACCCCCTTGTCAGGGCCTCTTATTTTGCAGTAAAAGTTGCATGGTGCGTTTTCTTCTTCAAATCAAACTTTACAATGAAGGAAGAAAGATTTTCTTATTCCTCTCAGACCAAAAATAACTGGCATCAGTATTACCAAACACAATGATTTGAGACCCTCAGCGACTTACATTCTTCCAACACAAGCACAGGGACGTCTTTAAGGGGGGGGGTGGGGGGTGCTGCACCTCCCCTGACCTAAATGAAAATACCGCATTCGGGAGAAACAGACAAGCAAAATACCTTATTCGGGGAAAAACGGGCGGAAGAGCCGCCCATTTTTCTCGATGCTGTTCCATAGGCTTTGAGAAAATACCGAATTATTCTTCTTTGGGAAAACCTCAATGAAAACCGGAAAAAATCCCGAATGAGACTTTATTCGGAAAAAATCCCGAATTTTACATATTCGGAAAATTCCCGAATTACCCCTATTCGCAAAATTCCCGAATGAGACTTTATTTGCAAAAATCCCAATTTGGCATATTCGGAAAATTCTCAATCAGCCTGTTAGGAAAATTCCCGAACTAGCCCTATTAGGAAAAATTCCCGAATTAGCCCTATCCGGAAAAATTCCCGAATTAGCCCTATCCGGAAAAATTCCCGAATTAGCCTTGTCCAGAAAAACCCCGATTAGACTTCATTCGAAAAAAATTACGAATTGGCCTCAGTTAAAAAGTCCCGAATTAGTTTGTAGCTTTGGGTTAAGACCGACTTATTCTTCTTGGGGAAAACCCGAATGAGACTTTTATTCAGAAAATTCTCGAATTGGTAAAGTCTCGAACTGTCAAATACAGAAAAATCTCGAATTGCTGATGTTCGAAAAAATCCAGGAATTAGTCTTATTCGCCCTAATCTTTCTCGTTCGATAAAGCCCTGAGTTTAGTCTTATTCGGAAAAATCCCGAAACCGTCAACTCGGACAAATACCGAATTAATCTTGTTCGGAAATTCCCCGAATTAGGCTTACACGGAAAAATCCCAAATCTGACTTATTCGAAAACTCCCGGCTAGTCTAATTCGGAAAAATCTTGAATTTGCTATTATTTTGAAAAAATGTCCAGTATACCTTATCCGTGAATATCCATGTTCAAATTATCTGTGAAACTCCGAACGGAAAGAAAATTCTGAGCCATTTTATTATAACACCCCCAATCGACAATTTTCGAAAAAACGATCGGTTTTGTTTGGAAAAGACTCTTCTCATGCTCGTATCCTCCTTTTACCATTCGCTGTCAAATTTTCGAATCGTAAACTGGATTTGACGAGAGGTCAAACCAGCTGAACAGTGAGACTCAATATACGCGGCTTGGATTGGAGGTGAGTCACGCGGTAAAACATTAGACACCGCACGGACGGAAACAGTGGCCCTCAGTTTCAATTTATTCCGTTCATTCAAGTTCGACTGATGAAGCAGGAATCTCTCCGAGTATTTCAAAGTTTCGATTAAGTAACACTGAGTGATGACCAGTAAACGAAAAACAGACTTTAGCGAAAGAAAAGGCCTTGAATGCGGGAAAATCATACATAAAGATTACGTCACATTTTTAGTGTTCATTTTAGAATAAAATTAATTTTCATGGTTGAGTAAATAAGCATATTCGGGAAAAATCCGGAAGCTGAAAGGCTGATTCGGGAAATTTTCGACTTCAGCACCCCCCCTTGATTTTCGGGTAAAGACGCCCCTGCACAAGCATGTGGCGTATTGCTTATTTTTCTGTCAAAATAAGTGCCTGTACAGCAGTCTGCCACAAAACATTTTTTTTTTCATGCTGTGTAGGATGTTCCAGACACTGATTTAAGTGTGCCAGATGATTTGGCACCATCATTAGGCCTACCCAATAAAAAGACTTTCAAATTGCTAGATTCTAAATATCACTTAAAAGTGTTTGTTACTCTGTTATGCTTGCTTGAAGGATGCCAGCCATAGAAGACTTTTTTGTTTGTTTCCAGAACAGGAAGAACCAGAGAAAACAATTACATTATTTAATAGTTGTGATAGTGTTTTCAGTTTTATATTCATTAACTAAGATCTGTACAGCTAGAGGAAGCTGAGCTCCGGGCTACTTTGGAACTCCAAGCAAATCAGTACCAGATCATATACGATGAGCAAACAAACATCACTGATTTTGGGGATGAGCAGTCCCGGTCATGCAAGGAGCTGAAGTCAGGAAGTTCCAGCCTCAACCTGAACATCAAAGCTCACTCCTTTCATGAAGGTAAAAAACAAAAGTACTTGCTTGTAAAGTACATGCTGCAAACAGGTGAAATTTAGGGTTGCATTATAAAAACAGATACTTGCTTATGAAGTATGTGCTGTAGGGGGAGTCGTCTGGGTGTGAGTCAAACGGCATCGCGGACTGGTTTGAATCAGTACTAGGCACTTCATCAGAAATTGCTTCAAAAATTAACTAAACCAAACACATACCTAAGGGAACGGGCAGTATGTTTATTGGCAGAAAATATTGTTTCTTTTACTAAATGTCAACAATTGTCTGAGAATAATGGGAAAGACATCCTAGTAAGAAGATCATGAGGTAGGGGCGTCGCCATGACAAAGAAAAGCAGACTGCAATCAAACTCATATGGCCCTGTTCGGACATTTTTTTTTGTAGTTAGATACCAGTTGCCACCCAAAGCCGAAGTTCAGTCTAGCGGTCGAAAGCATGTCCGTCCGTTGATCTTTTGGGCGCCGAGGATTCGGGCGCTTAGAGAAACATATGATGATTAAACCTGGTGGACGCGTACATCACCTGAAACGGTTCACTGGGGCTTCGTCGATTTCCTTATACAGCCGCTCATAGGAAGCAGGAATTTGAAACCTTTAGATATGCTCAAGTTCGGTGATGGGTCGTAAGAGCAAATGCGATTATAGACTCGGACTGAATCGATAAACGATGGAGGAGTTCGAGTGGGAGGGCTGAAGATTTTCGACTCGTACAAGCTAAATTACTGACCACCAAATCTCTAGTTTCCAAACGAATCTGGCGTCTGATCGGTAGATAGCGATGAGATTTGTTGGATGATGCTCATGTGTAATGGATGCACCTTTTTTTAGGGCTGGACAGATTCGCCTTGGACGGGGGGGGGGGGGCTGAAGTGGCACGGATCCTGCGAGCATGCCAGATTCGTTTGGAAACTAGAGATTTGTTAATCAGTAATTTAGTTTGTGTGAGATGAATCCCTTAATACACGTCGCTACGGAAGGAGATAGAGCCAAATTATTTACGTAGTTGAGGTAGCGGAAGTGCCATAATCTTGAATACTCTTACCACAGTAATGAAATGGAACAATGATCAGTCTACTGGATGTTTTGTTGGATTTTTTTTTTTTTATTTCGAATGTAATCCGTAACAATCGCGGTTAACTGTTGGCAAGTGCCGTACGCAGGGGCGTCACGTATAGGGGGGAGGAAGGGACGCCCCCCCCCCAAATATTGTCGGCCAGTGTCAATAATAGCCGAGTCGGTGCGAGGCGCCGCGATTTTTCGTAAAAATAGTCGATTTTTTTCTTGGAAACAATCGTTTTTATTTCAAAACAGCCGGTTTTTCGTAAAAATAGTCGATTTTTTCTTAGAAAACGATGTGTTTTTCGTCAAAACGGTCGTTTTTTCCTGCAAAGACAGTCGGTAAAAATGACCAGCCAGTCGGTAAAAAAAAACCTTGCCCCCCAAAAAAACATTTTGGCTAGTAACGCCTTTGGCCGTACAAGCTCGTAGCTCGTGTTTTTGGGATCCCAAAACGTAAGTGGAGGGAAACCTATGACATCGCAAAAGTTGTCCGTCTGTTAGCACGATAACTCTCGAAGGGGTTGAGATATTTTGATCAAACTTGGCATGAGGACTCTTTAGGTCAAAGTGCAGGTCAAGTTCGAAGATGGGCTATGTGACCCAATATTTAGGGGTGGGGAAGGGGTTTGAAATTAATGGGAAACTATTTCTCGCCGGACAAATAGTTCACCCGGAATCCGGCGAAAACGGAAAATTTGTGAATAGTAAAAGTTTAATCTGAAGCTGATTAGAGGTTCAGTTTAGGGGCAAGGAGGGGTCTAGGGTCCGAATATGAAAATTATTTATCGCCGGACAATTAGTTCGGTCGGAAGGCCAAAACCGGAGAATTTGTTTAAAGTAAAAGTTTTATTTAGATTTGATAAGGTGTTCGATTAGCGGGTAAGAAGACATGCTGAATTCGTATATGACAATCATTTTCTCACCGGACGTATAGATCGCTCGGAATCCGGCTGAAAACGGAAAATTTTTAAAAGTAGAAATTTAATCTGAAGTTGATTAAAGGTTCGATGTAGGGGCAAGGAGACATGCTGAATTCGTTTTTGAGCTTTATTTTTTGCCAGACAAGTAGTTTGTCTGGAATCCGGCCGAAACCAGAAGTTGACAGAAGTAAGGCAGGAAATATGCTGAATCCGTATCTGAATATTTGACAGCGCAGAATGTATATCTGGATATATCTGTACTTGGTGAAATTCAGCTGGCGTATCCGTTTTGCACTGTTAAATAAGAACTTGGTCTTGTCCGATTATTAACATTGGCATTAATCTTTTTCTAAATTTTAAAAGTAAAAATATTTAAGAAGTCTGTTGAAGACCGAATATCTACAAGACCGAATTGTCTGGGGCAAATATTAAAATTTTGGGATCCCATCGAAACCATTGGTCTTGTTTCACTTGAAGCAGGACATTGCTACGAACTCCATGACAAGCGCGAAGCCCAGAGTGATGGTGCAAACAGACGATCAGATTTTCTCGGACGCGATTTCCTACTCTTTTATCACTAAGTTGAAGAAAATTTTTCCATATGGAATTGATGATGGTGCCGAAAATCCTGAACAGGAATCCCAATCCGCGAGCACTCGACGCTGATCGTCTGCCCAAGGCATTAGGGTCGCAACCTGAGATTTGGTCAGAACTACAGCACTGACCTTGACATCTTCACAATATTGTAGGAGGCGAAGGGTTTGTATGCAAATTCCAACATATCCTGCGCCTTGACTCAAATTATCCGACTGTCTGTTGGAATGTTAATGTAACTATGTTACTTTGTGTTTCATACTGAGCTTTTTGGTTTCTTGTATTATGCGTGAATGAGAAAAGTGCTGAGGCTTCGGATTAAAAATTAGTCACATCAGTATATTAGGTAACAGCCAGAATTGCTCACCGGCAGGCAGCCTAGTAGGTGTTTGACCAACCACTGCCGATAAATGCGCAGTTTTTCGGCTTGGCGAACCTTGTTTGAAAGAAATATCTATTTTGCAGATCCTGACGAAGAGATTGAAGAATCAGAAGGCGACGAGGATGAGGAGGAAGAGCTGCAGAACACGGAAGAATTTTGCTACATGAATTTGTAAATATTATCTAGACCACTTATCTTTTTTTCACTTTTATAGATAAATTTCTCGTTATAGGCTACATTTAGGTGGTCCCTCCCTTTGGTAGGGTCTGACTATAGGTATGGCAGTGAAGACTAATGAATGACGGCTACAGGGTGCATTTGTCCTCTTCCCTGGCAGCTTGACGTTGATGAACAAAATAACGAACCACGACATTGCAAATTATTTGATATAAATAATAAATAATATAAATTATTACTAATACTATATTCCTTATGAATTGCAGTTAATTTGGCACTTTTCTCTCCTGAATATTCCTTCAGTCCAAACTGACTGCGAACCATAGTTGACTGCGCTGAACTGATACGTCGGCTGAATTTATTCGAGCGATATTTCGGCCCTTCTTGGCAAGCAGTGACGTCTTTACCCTTAGGCCGGTGCTAGGGGGGGGGGGGAGAGAGGCCAAGCGGCCGGTGAGATTGCTGAGAAATCAGGCTGTGGTTGCTAGTCGTATTGCCTTGTTCCTTACGATCCAGGTGTGACCAGCTACGTTGCACCCTCGTCGTTTACGTTACCGAAATTTTGCTCAGATGTGACCATAGTTCGCGTTTTTCCGTGTTTGACTCTCGAGACGGGGCAAAAAATCCATAGTTGCGTTTTTGATCGAAGTTTGAAGTTACCTTCAAACTCAAAGGTCTCTGTTTAACTACCGTTTTTGGTCGCCGGTCACAGTTCCTTTGTCCTTCAAACTCCGACCGTCGAACTTCGTGAGCTAGCAAGTTGGAAGTTTACTTGAATCGTCGAAGAAACGTCGACCGGGCAAGGATCGCCGGGGTTGAAAAAACGCTAATTAAGCGACCGGGGAACTTCGACGGCGTTTGAAAACGGAAAATAAGCAACCGGCCAAGCCAACGGCGAACAAAACTTCGATCAAAAACGCAACTCATGGATGGCCTAGCGTCCACCAAAAGTAAAAGACGGCACTGTTGGCAAGGGTCCTCCTCAGTCTCAACGCTCCAAAAGTGAACCTGTGATCCTAGCTTTGAGTTTGAGGCCGAAGATCGTTCGAATGAATTCAACTGACGTATTCGTTTAGCGCAGTCAACTACTATTCTCACCATCGGAGGCCCCGCTATTTTTGCTATTTTTGGCGGAAATTGGGAGTTCTGTATCAACAAGTTAGGATTAACAAGTAGCTAGCCGAGTTAAAGACTGCTTGACATTTTCCTCTCGTTCAGGGGTTCTTAATTTTTTCTCGCCAACGGAAACCCGAAGAGCAACTGGGCAGCGCTTTCCCCTTTTTAAGCGAACGAGGAAACGGTTTAATTCTTCGGGAATCCGAGAGAAATGAAACATAACTAGTATGGCAATAAAGAATAAAAGAAAACAAATGAGTTGCTATGGAAACTAAGTTGCTATGGGGAGTGGGAAATGTTTCGTTGTTTCCTAGTGCCAATTCCAGTCGTCAGAGTGTTTCATCTGGACGATTCTCTCGTACTGGATGGTTGAGGGACATCCATGGCTGTGACGTGATAGGTCTGGTTGAAAGAATTTAAGCCTTGCCAAACCTTGTACTGTTTGTCCTGCTCCATGAAAAAGTGGCCATAGGACTGACAGGCTTCCGAAATGCTCAGACCGGGGATGACTTTCGTCATGTCACTGATTTTCGCATATAGGGCAATTCTGGCGCTCTCACGGATTCAATCGGGACAAGTGAGCAAGCGCTCAGACGTGGAGTGTGAAATAATGAATTGGCTTATGGTAGATTTTTCCCTTTGCGTAATAGGTAACTCTTACCGCGTTATCAGAACTGTCACCAACAACTGAGCTGTCATTGAGTCTCCAAACACAGATCTGTCCATCTTTGGCTGTGAGTACTGTAGGTTCGTTCCGCATGCTAGTGGCTTTTATATGACTAATCGTGAACGATAATTCGTTTCTAGAACATACTAAATGGAGGGGGGAGGTCCTAGAATTCCGGTGATGCGAGTTAAAATACTTCCAGACGTTCTAGGACGACGAAAATCCGCAGAGGGAGAGTGGAGAATACATCGGAAAGTTGATACATGCAAACTTTCGAACCAAAAAGCTCCGTTCTAGCAGGCACACAGACAAGCACTAGTTTCAAGTTGAATGTGGAATAAGACCTGAAAGTGCTTAAGATGTGCAACAGTTCCTTTGCCTTGTAGCAGCATTTTCCCACAGGTCCAAAAATGGTCCATTCAAAAATGCTGAAGGTCCAGGATGATATTACGGGGAGGTTGACAACCAATTTTTCTAATAATAAATAAGTAAGAATCCTCAATAAGGACTGGTTTATGAGATTCCGCAAGGGGGGGAGGGGGGCTGATTTAACGTTCGGCTTCTCACTGCCACATTCATATTCAGACAAACCTATAAAAACTACAATACTTCCACCACTCCAATTGGTATAACAGTTGAGATCAGCTATAGTTTACTTCTCCCCTCACCAAAGAGAAAGAGACAAACTCGATCTAGAATGAACGATAGTAGAATATCGGCTGCCAGAGTCTTGACTAGTATCGATCGGAACTAAAAGAAAAATTCAAGTTTTTATGCTGACAACACGCAGCCTACACGAAGCGAAAAGAAACGGAGGAAGAAGCAATTCGCTGCCATTGCAGGCGGAACGACGGATACTGGCGGGCCAACTGACGGGTGGGCAATTAGACAGGCTCCCGAAGAATCTCTCAGCGAGAGACCCTTAAAGACGCTTTTAGAAGTCCACTTACAGTTTTTAAGCTTTTAACCTATTATATGTTTTTTGCTTGCTTTATTATTGTTAAGTTGAGTGACTGGCGCTCCAACAGAGACGTTGTAACAGGGTCCTTTCAGAACAGGCTTATGAAATGCTGGAATGCCCTTCTATTTAGAATAGTGACGAGAGATCATTTAACTAAAGCCAAAAATATATTTCAGTGGTCAACTCCTACGCGAAAACAGTGTTTCAAGACCATCGCTTTCCATGAGCTAATAGCCTTAACATATCTTAACATAAATAGGCTCAACAGAATGTTGTAATTATTACCATTATTAACACTTTCAAAAAGTCACAGTTGCTGTTCCGGAAGTGTTCGAGCCATACTGCTTTCTAACGGGTGTTCGATAAGCCTTACACTGCAGATACGGCCACGAGCTTCAAACTCCAGGAAAACGTCACAAGTACACATCGAGGGGGGGGGATACATATTGGACACTTTTAGTATGAGCATAAATACGACTTTCAAAACCGTTCGCCCAGCTCACCCATAAGTGTATCGAAAGTGTTCGGCCTATTATTGCTCTCTTTTTCTTATGAGTGTTCTGTAAGTTCCAAGTGCAGATGCGACCTCAGAGCTTCATATAAAAGGAAACTGGCACATCTACACATTAAAGGGGTGGGGGTAGACTATCTGACAAGGAGAGCGCTTACCTCTGGTTCAAACTCCACTATGCTAAACTCGGCGGCCATTTCAGGTATTACCCCCAAGGCCAAACCGAACACGAAGCTGAGCGACCCCGTCAGCGCATATAGGAGTGGGCGGTTCTCCGTTAGAGACTCCATAAACGGATGACCCTTAAACAAACAAACACATTTAAAGCAACAAGAGTTACGTTTTTGCAGATACCATGGTATCTGTTGCCACGGTAACTGGATCTGCAATTAGTCGTTTTTGCAGTTACCGTGGTATCTGATATACGGTTGCTCTGCAAAAACGACTATTGCCGAAACTGCACATTTCGAAGTCATGCCAACAGAAAACTGATATCCCGTGCTAAACTTCTTTCCCACCAATTTGACAAAATTTGATGAAAGTGAGATGACTTTTCAGATACCACGATCAGTTACCACGGCCAGATACCACGATAACTGCAAAAACCTGGTATCAGATACCACTGTAACTGCGACGACTTTAAACCGCGGTATCAGATACCATGGTATCTGCAAAAACGCAACTAAGGACACAATCGATCGTGTTAATTTCACTTTACCCAAGGTTTAAAGTCGCAGTGATTCGATCAGAAAACTGTCTGAAAGAAGACACAATCTTCTCATGCGTTGTGACCACCAAATTTTGAATTCTCGACACCACAGGACCATCCTCCGGACTTCGTTACACCCTCTCATGGACCTAACACGCGAAGAGAACGACCCGAAACCCAGCTTGTTCCCCCGCCTACGAAATCTTCAGAAAGATACCTAAATTCGTCCCTTCCGTATTTCACTAAACATTTTAACTGTACTTGACTTGTTCGTTTCGTATTTATTTTTTGTTAGTTTGTTTTTTATTTGTATTGGTAGTGAGTGTTTGTTTTTCTAATTCCCGTCCGTGTTAGCTTAGTGCTATTAGGGTTGAAATAAAATTGACTGATTGATCGATCAACCATGCCATGAAAAGGTTGGTGTGATTTTCCTTCTTCTTTACTGCGCTATTTTGGAGTAAGTGCATAACACAAATTCATCATCAACAATTTCTAGATAAATAATCCTATAGCCTACCTTCACACAGACGGTCACCGAAGATATTCCGTTGCATAACTGAATACTGGGATTTTAATCAATCTCGATATTTTCAGGATTATTATATTTTGTTGTCGAAGTTTTCATCCTATCCTTTTTTGTAGCTGTTTACTTTGGTGTTTTTATGCTTGTTTATATAGCATAAGAAGTTTTTGTTTTTATGCTTGTTTATATAGGATAAGAAGTTTCAGTAGGCTATTGCTGGAATAAACTGGTCTTCATTTTTCATTCAAAACACAAAACCCCAGGAAGTTGGGAGAAGACTGTTGTTTCCAGCGTCTAATTCCCAAGAACTGAAGCTGGAAACAACAATGTTACTCCCTAGAATCGCATTTTCCTATCATCATACAGAGATCTTTCACTCAGACCAACCATTTACATACTACATCTATTTACCGTGTTATTTAGATATAGAGACCTAGGCATCATTGTGGATTCTGCCTCTCGTCCAACTGTGAAGGTTTATTTCAACAGGCGCAAAAAGTAACTATCACTATCCCAAGGACGTTCCGACTGAGGTATCGAATGATCCTATCGCCAGTTCTCTCTCAGCTTGGAAACTGCTCCGAAAGACCCGAACAAGCAGCCGACACATCCGAAGGGGTCCACTGCCTACGACTCAATCACACGCTGCGCAAACTTCGAGCGTATTTACGTCCTTTATTGTTGTTAATGTTTAACTGAAAAGCCAACTTATTTGTGTGTCATTTAATTGGATACACTGAATTATTTGGATTCTGCAAAGGGATTTCTTGATTTTCCACTATCTGCTCTAGTTATGGGCTCAGAATTTCGCCGGCCGTCCCCACAGCGTAAATTCTACTATATTTTAATCTCAACACAAATGCGGCTTTTCAGTGGGCAGTGGTGAGATTGGTGAAGTGACTGAACAAAAAAAAAAGATAAATCTTTTTCGTAAGGCATACAACAAAAATACAAGCGCATAGAGGCACCACAAATCATACGGAAATTCCACTATTTGAAAATCGATTATAATCTACAACGATATATAATAACAACGAAGTAACTCATTTCCAGCGGGTCTCCAAGACAATTTAAGTGAATAAGTGATGGGTAACTAGATTGTCCTATCCTAGCCCTTTTCGGTTAAACTTTAAAGATTCTTTTTATGCAAAACGCGCGTAAAATATGCTCATAATTGAACTAAGCTCGGATTGACGCAAAACGTAATCAGCCCATAACGTTGAAAAAAGTTGCATACAATTCACATTCGGGAAAAAAGAAACTTTACTCACTCGATAATTGACTGCTATCGTCGCAACTTGCAACGCCATTGAAATGAGATACACGGTGCTGTTCAGCAGATTAGGTTCAAATTCTTTGTCTAGGTCAGGGAACTCGGACTCTCTAGAAATAAATGACCGCAATTAGCTAATACCCGCGGAACAGAAAATAATATTCTGGTGCTTCAATACAGAAACGTGACCTTTTCCAAATCTCCACGGTTCTGTTCTATCCAATTACAAATGAATCGAATCAATTTCAACTGAATCGAACCGACAGATTTGTAGGTTCATTTCTTCAAGAACAAATATGCCAATAGAACCTCCGTTTTTGGTCCCATGCAGCGACTGTGGACACCCCCACAAAACTGAGCTTAGCTAGAGGTTTTGCTGAGCTTTGAGTTGCTCCCCGTTTACTTCCCTCTTCGCCGTTGCGCATATCAGAGGAATTAGTGCAGGAGGCACGCTGACCCGCTCTGCAGCGCGTCCAGACAACCAATCGCACTATCACACTATCCGAACGAAGGCATGAATCAGTTATGAGGTTTGGGAACCAGTGTCTTGCTTCCGAAAGGCACAGGCAGATCCTACCCGACTTTGCGGCACCTACGGTCGATGGTCCTGTGACTAGAAGTAAAGCAGCCCCAAAAGTCACCCTAAAGCAACCACCTGCAAACTCCAGCGAGCGATACAACTCATCTTTTGTCCCCTACTTTGTTCAGCACTACAATGCCAGATAAAGTGCGTCTTATTTCTGGGTGTGTGCTCATTTTAACTGTTTTTTTTAATATGTCTTGACAATGCCACTGCTATTTTGTTAAATATTATGGCTAATTATAATGATTGATTGATTGATTGATTGAATCGGCTTTTACTTGGAAATTTCTTCTTTGAGGCTTTACTGCGATATAGCTGTTTGTAGAGGTAACGAATTGTGACGTTTTTTTGAAGAATAAATGATTTGCAGATTGGTGGTCATACTCGGTCACAACCAACCAAAAGATACAATAATCGCTCTTACCTGGGCGGGCCCCTAGCGTTCGCTTCTTGAATTAAAAATATCAAACATAAGAAATGGACTGCAAATTGTAGGAGTACTGTCATGATGGTGTAAACATTGAAGATGTTCGGGAGAGGCCTCTGAACAGACAGTGTCTTCAATGGCTGGAAAAAGAAGAAGTGGTCATTAAACTATACATGAAATGCACCAAATTCTTATAATCCCAGAAAACTATTTCCTTTTTAGTCCTGACAATCTGCCATAAAAAAATCCCTTCTTTTCATAGTTTTTTCAGCTGGAAATTCTACAGCTAAATCAGCTAGCTCCAGGAATTTTGTTGCCTATATGCACTATAAGATAGATAGATAAGATAAGATTTATTCCACTAAAAGCACAGAGGCCATGGGAAAAAATGACACACAAAAAACAAAACAAAAATCAAAAATCAAAACCAAATAAATGATAACTATTTTACATATTCCTTTACAGGAACCTTTCTCTGTGGTTCATCGAAACCGAAAGGAATCTTCCCAAATTTTAATATCACCAAATAATTTACTTCCCATTACTTTTACCAACCAATCCTCCCCCCAATAACTAAGACCAAAAATTTCCCCACGAAGATCTGAAAACTCAGGGCATACGCACATTCAAGTGAAAAATATTTTCATCCAATTGTCAGCACATTATACAACCTGGACAAAACCCAGAGATCGGGCGTTTTCAGTAGTCTAAAACAGCAGAAATCTTCGGATTTATCAAATTCTCGGACAGCGCCTCAAAAAGGCAAGAGGCAAAGCTCATTAGTGCTATTCATGCCGAATCTGTAGTGGGTTCAGTTCTGAGGGTGCAGAAGCCACAATTCTCACCGTTTTTTTTCGCCAGAGACAAGGAGGATGTCGCAATGTTGAGGAGTTTCTTTGTAAGCCCTTCCTGGGGATTTGATAGAGTTTCTAGTTTGAAAAAAAAGAAAGAATAGGAATCTTTTGTAATTCACGCAGTAATCATAAGCAGTGCTCTGTATTGTGATTTTCAGAAGACGCTCGTACTGCCCAGTCGAGAACCTATAATACCAACACGGGGCAGCCGCTCTATTCCAGGTATTGACAGCGCTTCCCATTGACACAAATCATCACAGATTTAAACCGCTAGGCTTAGCAACCGCTGAAGCAGAATTGGAACTCGTACTGTCTGATTTCGGGACCAAATTTCTACAGCGGATCCCAGGAATCTGGGATAGGGTTAAGTATACGATGCAATTCCGAATCAGCTAATCTCAATTCCTCAGGAGCGATTCTTTAATGCTGCGAAAAACTACTTCGATAATTTCCAGTCTAAAAGAGTGTATTTTCGTTGGTAATCCACCGAGACTGACACACTGTCCTGACAAGAATTATCCTTTAGCACTGTCACGTACCCGAGCCTGGTACTCCACACTCGTTTGTTTTAGTCTGTAAAATAGTTATCAATTAATTGTATATACTGTATTTTTGTTATGTTAATTTTGGCTCATCGGCTGACATACATGTTTATTCTATGACAACACAAACTAATAACCGGCTCTGTCCGTCGCATGTTTTTGAATAAAGTGAATTGAATTATTTAATTACAATCCCGGTGCCGGTTCCAATGGTGATGTCGGGGTCTAGCCTGCTATTACTTAAATTCCAAGGTCTGGGTTATAAAAGGTTAAAGACTTACTTTTGATCTGGATATAAACAGGAAACATCCAGCAAGCAGCAACCCTTGGAGGGTGGCTTGCCCATCGGAGAACTTGACTCCTTCTAAGTACAGTACAGACTGGCTATATGCCAGAATAAGAGCATTCAGAGCTAGGATCTTGAACATCTGAAGAGTTGTGACCAATGTGCATCGTCCTTGCTTGATGATATGACATACTAAAGGGAAAATTAAGGCTCTTAGACTGGGAGGATGAAGATACTCAAGTCAGAAGGAAAATTTCTGTCGAAGAGCGATTTAGAAGTCCCTTGCTGATAAATAGCCAGGGCATCTAGAGTCAGACAGCGCAAGTACACTACTTTAAACTACGGACCCGCAAAAAATGCTTTGACGTTCCTTTTTTCGTCAGAGCTGTTGAGAAGACGACCAGGAATTTTTTTTTTACGTGTCTTTTCTCCCATATAGCCAAAAATCAAACAACTTGGTGATGAGAGCCTTTATTTAAACACCGACATTTGATTATTTTACATAGAAATTTTAATGTTATCAGATACGTAATATTGACCTGTAGTGTTTTTTTTTTTTTAAATTCCCGTGTAGCTTCTTTTTCCATTTTTCCTGTTTTAATTGAACTAAACCAGGGGCTACGTCTCCACCTCCAGCTCAGTGACGTTAATAAAAAAAAAATCCTAATAATTTGACCTGCTTTAACGTCACTTACACTTTCATCCTAAGAAAAAAAAGTTTATTTTAAACATTCAAAATATGACTACCTTCTATTTTAAAAACTTTTCAACAAACATTTATATCTAATCTAATTTACTTCAAACTTTTACTTTTTTTCTCTCTAAGGGTACCGTACTACCCTATATTGATTGATTGTACCCTTATTTGGAGATTTACATATCCAAAGCTATTTTTATATATTAAAAGATATTACGGATTAAATTATCATTTATGAATGAGCTCTACGATTTTCCCGTTCTCGCCTATTGATCCGCTGAAGAAAT
Organism: Branchinecta lindahli; assembly: GCA_023053555.1. NCBI lineage: Eukaryota > Metazoa > Arthropoda > Branchiopoda > Anostraca > Branchinectidae > Branchinecta > Branchinecta lindahli. The sequence goes on along the minus strand of JAKZAO010000004.1, from coordinate 18,975,002 downwards.
GAAGCAAATATAAAATCAGCATGTCTGTTATCCTCCAGTCAACTTGACCAAGAAGTTTTTGGTTCTATTCTATACCCTGTTTCTGGTCTCAGATTCCGGCCCAACTATCCACCCACGCCGAAAGCTGATGGCATTTCTTGATCAAAAATATTGTCACAACCCTGCCTCAACCCCTTGTGACTTTCCTCGGTCCACTTGGCCAAATTTCCGGATTGTTACAGATTCCGGCCAAAATCTCCATTCAATCGGAAAATAAATGTTTTAACCTCTCGCCCACCCCTAAGTATTGGAGCACAAAACCCACTTACGACTACTTACGAGACATGCAAAGCTGGTGGTGCTGATCTCCGACTCTCGGCCCTCAGCCAGGAAGTGCAATGGGGGGTTGGGGGCCAGCCATCCTGTACTTTCGCGCTGGCTCAAAAAACTTAATATTCTGAACAAAGCAAAAAAAAGATACAACCTCCCTGTTTCCTCGGTGTGTGAAGACAGCATCTTAGCTTCACTAGAAATTTCTAAACCCGCAAGTTTGTCTCGCTTTAAACGACGCAAGCGTAATGGACAACGCTACAAGTATGGCCCGTTTGCCAAGCATGGAAAGCATAGGTCTTGTCTGTACTCCCTAGTGTTAATTTGCTCTGTCGTGATTATGGAGAGACCACAGCTTACGTATCTAGCAGTTCTGCAAACTCGATTTATTTTTGGGACACAGTGGCCCGGGAGCAACAACCATGCAAGTGCAGTGACGTCGTGAATAGATAGGTAAGTTGAAGCAGCCAAACCAAATTGCGTTCCCGCCTATGGTGTTGTAGTCAGATCTACGCGTTAGGAACACAGTGGCGCGGGAGCAACAGCTATGCAAGTGCAGTGACGTCGTGAATAGAAAGGTAAGTTGAAGCAGCCAAACCAAATTGCGTTCCCGCCTATGGTGTTGGGGTACGATCTACGCGTCGAGCACGGGCTCGGAGGAGCAGAGCTGTGTACCAAAAGCTTCTCATGGGGAAGATAGGAGCTTGCTTAACTGCCTAGATACATAAGCTATGGGAGAGACAGACGGACGGGCGGACCAGAGCAAAATAACACTAGGGAGTAGCGCCAAGACCTATCCTTCCCATGCTTCGCAAACGGGTCATAGTCGTAGCGCCAGCCATTACGCTTGCGGAATTTAAAGCGAGACAAACTTGCGGATTTAGAAAATTCTAGTAAAGCTAAGACGCGGTCTGCACACATCTTGGAAACCGGGGAGGTTGTATCTTTTTTTTTTGCTGTGTTCAGAATATGAAGTTATTGGAGCCAGCGTTGGTGCACGACTGATTGAGTTTGAGTAGGGACGTTCAGTAGCGCTAGTGTCGCTGCTATTCGAGAGTGTGTCACTTTTTTCAAGTCTTGGCGCTACTCTCTAGTGTTATTTTGCTCTGGGGCGGACAGATTTACAATGTTCTGACGATTCTTCACTTTCTTCTGTGATCCACAAAACGTTCTTCTCGCAAAAAAACAGACCCAAAAGGAAGAGGGCGACAATAAAACGCTTTTATCCGTTCTGTTCGGGAGGGGGGGGGAAGTCCGGCGTAGCAGGCGATTCACTCCTTGCGAGGGCGCCGTCGGCAAGTTCTGCTGGTGAACCCAGCACGGCCTCTTGGAAACAGTTCAATCCGCTTCGTTTCAATTCCTGTAAATCTGGAAAGTGCTAGGAAGCGGCCTTGGTTACTATGGTGTTTTGGTAAGAAAGCCATACTTACCACATTCAATAGAAGACAATTTAGATGTAAAGGGCGCTGCTATACTGGCGTCACCTAGTCGTACTAAACTGGCTTCCTCTAATTTCTCTAGCTCGTCCATTAACTTAGCACGCATGGCTTCTGCCTTCAAACGCCGCGCCTAAAATGAAAAGACATTGTAGAAAAATGACATGTTTTGTCTCGTGTTTTGTTTGACAAGATGCAGACATTTTCCAATTATTACTGACATGTTTATGTACCTTCTACATTGGCGACAGCCAAGATTTCGTCCTGGACCTTCGAATCGGTTTTGAAATGAACTGAACTGCACTGTCAGAAGTTTCATAACAGATAGCGCATAACACTTTCAAGAATAACACTTTTTCACTTGGAAATAAAGTGTTATGACCAATTAAGTTTACACTATTTCGTACCTAGATCTCCAACAACACCTTCACACTAACGGGAACGAAAGAAACACATCAGATAAGATAAGATAGATAAGATTTATTCCACTAAAAGCACAGAGGCCAAAGTGTTATCTGTTGAAACCGGGCATCCCAAAGTGTTATCTGTTGAAACCGGGCATCCTTCTGTTATCGTTATGTAACTTCTGACAGTGTAGTATTTTTACCAATTGAAGGTGTTGTTGGGGATCTAGGCACGAAATAGTGTAAACTTAATTGGTCATAACACTTTATTTCTAAGTGAAAAGGTGTTATTCTTGAAAGTGTTATGCGCGATCTGTTATGAAACTTCTGACAGTGTGGAAACAACAAAATCGGAACTGAACAGGCAAGGCACCCAGGAGGGAGACGCAACGCCATAGGGCAAATGTGCCACCGTAGGGCACTGGGCACATGAAAGGGGCGCGCCGCCATAGTATAGCACTAGACAAACTTAAAGTTAATAGGGATAGAAGAATATTGCAGCAAAGAAAGCATAGGTACTGACATACCAACGAAAATCGGAAGCGACGACCGAAACATCATGGACCCCATGATCCAGTACACAGCGTTGCCACATTTCGCACGATAGTGTGAATTGTCATTCTATTTTTATTTTGTCACTCTTGTCCTACGTATGAAATAAAATTCACTCTATTTTCATAAAAAGTCCAGACGTATCATTTTTGCAGCACCGATTCCGACCAGTGACCATTTCACGTTTTTTCATGATAGAAAAATTTCACCCCCAATTCACTCGCTGTTTTGCTTTGGGTTACTCTAGAAGTAACTTTGATGTGGCAACCCTGCCGGTACATACCTCTCTTGGGTCAACAGGGGCTCTCGGATCTACCGGCCTAACGGGAACACCAGGCAGCTGACGAGTAGGGACGGGTCTTCCGGGTCTCACGGGGGGTGTAGGCTCAGGTTTACTCAGGCTGGTGGAGCCGTTTTGAACCTCCTTCTTTTTGGAGGATTTCGATACAGTTTCCGGTAGGCTAGAGAGAATAGCCACACCTGGAATAAGAAAGATTGGCATGAGAGCACGGACGACTGCCGTCAAATCCTAAAACTGATTACACTGCTTCTCTTAACTTTTGTGAAGCGTCTACTCTTTTCTCGTCTCTACCGAAAATCATCGACAACTCGACACAACCAGCGCATGACCCTTTATCCTGTCTCCTAGCCGAAGATTAAATTTGTATTTCCTTTGTGTGTGTTTGTACTTGTTTTTATTTCTTTCTTTTATTTTCTTTATACTGACTAAATAAATGACTAAATACTTACTTTTAAGTGATTTATAAGGTAAATGTATTTGCTTACCACGCTCGGGCTCGTAGTAAGCGTGGTAGCTACGATCTCTGTGACGCGACTGGAGGAATTATCGCATGGAGCGATATTTTAACGAAAGTAGAAAAAATCGTTCAGCCTTTACGCCAAGAAGCTGTGACGTCATGCGTTGTTACTACGGTAAGTAGGATGGAACACAACCATACAATCCTAATCTTGAAGGTACAAAGTACATGAAAGGCTACCTATTATATTTATTCGTAATCATCGCTATTACCTGTCCGCCTAGTCCCGATGCAGTGCCGGGTCAATTCGCTTAACAGTATACTGAATTTTTCTTTACTAGTATCACGAGAGCCAATCAGAGGCATCACCATGACGTTCTCCGTACCCGGATCCGAGTGAACAGAAATACACTTCACCAGAACAAAAAAAAAATGCAAGAGAAAAGAGGAGAACTAAGCTGCGTTTCGCACTGGAGTTTAAGATATCGGATCACGCTATCATGTTCCCCGACACTAAGAACAATCCTTCCAAGCCCTTCAGTTATACTTTATACTGTTATGAGTCTTGGCCTGATATATACTGGACTGTGTACTGAAACCATGAGTATGGTTTGCGTGGGTCAATCACAGTCCAAAATAGTTGTGTTTTTGATCGAAGTTTGAAGTTACCTTCGAACTCAAAGGTCTCTGTTTAAATACTGTTTTTGGTCGCCGGTCACAGTTTCTTCGTCGTTCAAACTCTGACCGTCGAGCTTCGTGAGCTAGCAAGTTCGAAGTTTGCTTGAAACGTTGAACAAACGGCGACCGGGCAAGGATCGCCGAAGTCGTAGGAACACCAATTAAGCAAACGGTGCACTTCGACGGCGTTTGAAAACGGAAATTAAGTAACCGGCTAAGCCAACAGCGAACAAAACTTCGACCAAAACGCAACTAATCAAAGATCTGACTATAGGATTTTCCTACCAGTGGTCCTTTGCACTGGACTTCTAAACGACCTGGAGTTTGTTGAAACAAACTTGACGTGACTCGCAGGGTCTCTTGCCCTTCATTTATCAACATTTCAAGACTCTTCCGGCTTTCTGGCTTTACGGAGCGACACAGTTACTGCCTACCTGTATGAGCATGCTTCAAAGCTCCTACATCGTTCGTTCCATCCCCGCACATCAGAGTATAGTATCCAAGTCCTTTGAGCATTGTTATAACTGCTTCTTTCTGTTTTGGGGCAACTCGAGCAAACACCCGGATGTGGGGCAAGATTTCAAGCAGGAATTTCCGGTGTTTCGATGTTAAATAAGAGAAACCCTGAAAGAAGAATGAGTCACTAGTTGCGTTTTTGTTCGACTTTTCACTCGCCTTTTCGACGGCTTTTTACTTTTTTTGCGTTTTCGAAAATGGTCCTAAGCACTGTTTGAAAACGCCGACTTTCGCCTTTTCCCTCGGCTTTTTGCAAAAAGGCAAACTTGGTATGTGACCAAGATGCGCTCTCCTTTTGGCTTTTTGCCTCGCGACTTTTGTGACTTTACCTAAAGATCCAATAAAAGATGGATTTGACTCAAAGTGATAATCAGTATTTGGAGGCTGTGTCAGATTTTAAAGATTAAAAATTTGCAGTACAAAAACAATACAAGTAAAATGGTATTTGTCAAAATTTCGTTTTTGTCCAAGAAAAGCGAAAAGTCCTTAGTAGTAACGGCGATTTACAAAAACGCGAGGATGTTAAAAAAGGCCTGAACAAGGCTAAAAGCTAAAGCCGAAAAGGGAAAGGCAAAAGCCGAACAAAAACGCAACTACTGAGTCGTTCGTGTACAGAGGCGCAGACAATGAAGATTTGTACCACTAGAGCTCAATCGATTGCAATTAATGAGCTCCAAAAAAGGGAGAAGGAAGGACACCACCCGCTTCGAAGAGGCAAGCTCGAGCTCGTCTTCTGACAGGGTAGTGACCAGGTGGGTCTCAAGGGGGAGGGGGTGTTACAGACTGAGCGGCTTAAGCCTAAAGATGACCCTTGCCAATAAGGGCCTAAATATCGCCTTAATAGAATTCATCTGACGTATCCGTTTAGTATTGTCACTTATGGGGTGAAGCCCCCCCCCCTCCCCAACTTTTTCGGTAACTTGTTCTATACCAGGATTATTCGGTATAATTACCGGGTATTCGGTGATATACGCACGATTTTTTCACGTTTTCGATGAGTGTCAACCACGAACCGAGTCATGTCTAACTTGGATTGGGTTTTAACTTATCATTTTTTAAACGTGTAACAAAACATCACATGTTTTGGCACACTTAGAGCGTGTTCCACCCTACTTACCGTAGTTACTACGCTAGTTACCGTAGTTACTACGCTAGGCTGGAACGCTTTTTGAATTTTTCCGTCACATATCAGGCCGCGGGGTGATCCGACCAATCACGTTACAGAGATGCGTAATTACTACGCTAACTACGCTCCCGAGCGTGGTAAGCAAATAGTTACTATTAGTTACTATTTTGAGAAGGTTGGAACGGTCAGCGTAGTAACTTTTCGTGAGGCTGGAACGGAAATAGTAACTAATAGTTACTATTGGTAGAGGGGTGGAACACGCTCTTAGTACTATGGGACAGTGGGCTAGAAGAACAATTAATAACAGCAAAAAGAGAGAAAGAAATATCTTACCTCTCCTGTGACACAGAGATCGTACTTCTTGACAAATTCCTTTGCACTTTCCTCTGGGATTTCCCTGATTTGCATATCCTGATGAACACTCTGCCAGCACCAGCTTCCGTTTTCTTCAGAGAATATTAGGGTCTTTTGATAACGCGTGAATTTCAAAACTTTGGCCACGTGACAAGCAGTGAGTGGATTATCTCCTGTGATCATGACCACCTGAAATAGAAGGCAGATTCATTTCAGCTGCTAATATTAGTGTTCACCAATGCCCAGACTGGTTTCCGGACAGATAAAAACAATCCGGAAAATAAATCTACATGGAACAGGAATTTACGTCCAGGATTCAAAATGAGGGATGGACGGGTAGAAAATCTACACGGATTCATGAATTTACGTCCAGGATTCCGAAATGAGGGATGGACGGATAGACATATGGACGCGCAAGCTTTACGAAGTCACTGCATCCTGTTACCTATTTTTGAGATCTCAAAAACCATCTCAGATCTCCTGTGCTCAATCTCCAGAGCGTTGACAGGTGGAGCCGAAGAATCAAAGGTTCAAACCCACCCGAGGAAATTTTTCAGTTCACTACTTATAATCATAAGTGATACTTACGCTGTGGGATGACTGAAGAATTTCCGACACTATCCTCTTCGAATCAGCCTTCATCGGACAAGAAATGACGACGAAGCCGGCAAATTCAAGTCCGGTTTCAAGTTGGTCCCGGGACATCTCCCTTAGGCTTCCAGGGGGCATAGAACCTAGTTCACGGCGTCCCATAGCAAGAACGCGGGCGCCCCGTCGGGAAAGATCCAGATAGGTTGAGTCGTAGTCAGCAGGTAGGTTTGAGAACTAAAAATATTAAGTTAACGAAATTACGGGCGATCGAGATTTGAGTGTCTGGCACCTCTCCAAAGAGAAGTACCTTTCTCTTTTCTCTCTTCCTGAAGTACCTTTCGCCAGCAGTCTTACTTACCTGGGTATGCCTATCGGAGCGAATCTGAAAGAAACTGCAAACCTAGCACTGAAAAATTATGCTCGAAAGATCCGGGCCGCATATGCATCCCTGGCTTCAAACGTTTCGTATCTGACTGAGTAGAGCACACCGATCTCAGTTATATAATAGCCTAACAGTTCCTCACCTACTCGCTATTGCTCCTGTCTGGTCTTCCAATACGATCCGGCCAGCGCTGTACAAGATTTGAATGAATTGCGCTTTTTGTCTTGGAGTCGGCATGTGCAAACCTCCAGAAACGAATATCCCTATTTTGAAAACGTCACGCTCAGGAGAAGAATGCTCCCCGTGGCCATGTCTGTAAATGCATTCTCCATGGTGCGTTCAAGTATGGTTTCATTGTTCAGGTGTCCTTTAAGGCGTTTTTCCGTGACACAATTGTGGGCAACAACTTCTGAGTTTTTTTGCGGAAACACGATTGTGTGCCACACAGTCGAGCCACAAGTTGAAACTCGCGGAAACGTCTTTTTGTATATTTTTTCGGCGGTAAATTCAAAGTCCGAATATATAAATAAAAATCATGTAAAATCTCAATAAATAGAACTCCAGGCTTTCGTCCTTATCATTCCGTGCAAAAAGTATCTTCAGTTTTGTGTACACATACTTGAGAAAGTTTTTAGTTTTATTGTTTTGACATTGTTTTGCTGCTAAATCTGAATTTCCCGCCAAAATCGAGCCACAAAATCGACAATCACCTCGGCAGTTGTCTGTCCAATTTGAGCCACAAAGCGAGCAACGAAAATCTTGTTGGTCGCGGAAACACAGTTGTGGGCCGCACGAAAGGCCGCGGAAACGCTCTTTTCGAGCCACAATCGACCCAAAACTGTTCGTCGGAGCACGGAAAAACGCATTTAGGCAACTGTGGAAACGAGTAATAACAGTAACCGTTCCATACTTCATTAAAGGAAACGAAGTAAAAACGAAACAGGTTGAAGGAAGCCAAGCTCACCATTGGTCGAAGAGTTTCCGGTGCTCCTTTAACGGCGACAAAGCAAACGCTTTCATTGGCTCCCGGTGGGACATACCCACCAACGACAGTCATGCGCTTGAGAGCAGACTGAAAATGGTGCCTGTGGTGAATCCTTATTCCGGGTAGCTTAGCTTTTTTAGGACCGACCGTATCCCCTAAAAAAAAAATGAGGCTTAAAAAGCTGGAAATGTCTAAAACTTATAGTACTTGTGTTCTGAATACGCCTGTTTCAATATTGCAGATGCTCAGCCTCTACCACCTCACCCTAAAACTCTCTCCATTCCCAAAACCTATTATGAAAAGAATAAAAAGTCTTGTAATATGAGTTTAAATGCTTATGTACGTGTCGTGCAGCTAGTTGTCTAGTTACATTTTATTATGGTATTTGTTGCAGTGTTAAAGTTTTCATTGAGAAACAGCTCCTCACGTCCTCTACCGTTGTCAGATTTTACAGGTAATCTGAACCGCTGAAGTAATCCAAGTGACCACATAAATTATCGCGGTAAGCGACAGGAAACAATGGACTTGGGAGCCGGAATGGCGGAATTGAACAATTTCCTCTGGGTGGCGCGGAATCTGGTAGCGTCTTGCGAATACGGAACCGTCGTACGATTTCTTTGGGCATTTAGTTGAATTTGAACTCCACCAGTATCTACGAAGCCAGCGTATACAAAAACTTTCGAAAATCCATGCTATCTCAAGGCGAAAATTCACAATAATGCACATAAGAAAGCACGGTAGCTCAGTCCTTTCTGACAGTACAAAACGTATCCCTTTTGCACTGGCAAACATGATTCGCATTCACGTTGGGCTGAAGGAATCTTTAAGCTTAGTCCTCTATACTTCCATGGCCGATTTTGGCGGACAGAAATAAAATAATAAGTAATCCAACATTACGCACCACATATAGAATTCTTTAATAAGAGTATGACACAAACGTCTAATGTTTTGACAGAGGCTTCGATTGTAGCTTTCTTGCATATATGATACGATATGATATATTCTGCTTAAAGTTTAAACGAAAAGGGGTAGGATAGGACAATCTAGTTACCCATCACTTTTTCACTTAAATTGGCTTGAAGACCCGCTGATACTGAGTTACTTGGTTGTTCCACTATTCACCAATAATCGATTTTCAAATAGTGGAATTTCCGCGTGATTTGTGGGGCTTCTATGCGCTTGTACTTTTGTTGCATGCCTTACGAGAATGAGTTATCATTTTTTTTTTTTGTTCAGGCACTAAGCAATCTTCACCAATATCACCACTGCACACTGAAAAGCCGCATTTGTGTTGGGATTAAAATCTCCCGCGTCATAGTAGAATTTACGCTGTGGGGACGGCCGGAGATATTCTGAGCCTCCTAACTAGAGCAGATAGTGGAAAAAAAATCCTTTTGCAAGATTCAAATAATTCAGTGTATCCAATTAAATGACACACAAATAAGTTTGCTTTTCAGTTAAACTTTAAAGCCCGAGGGCCATCGCATACAAAATCAGATACAAAACAATTAAAAAACAAACAAAGAACTCTTCTAATAAATCCTAACTACAGAAACTCTTCTCTATACTTCCAACCTATCCACAAAAATCTTCCAAGCTGCCTAACCCCAAACAAGCTTTTCTCAAAATTTTGTACCAACCATCCTTCCCCGAAAGTTCGCTCCCCGAATATTTCAATTCTCAAATCATTCAACTCCACACATTCGCACATAAAAATGAAACAAACATGATGCATACATATATATATATATTATATATATCTATTCTGTTTTACCTCTCGATAAATGCCAGTCTATCGCTGCCAGTGCAGCTTTTTCCAGTGGATCTCCAATTAAAGTTCCATCGTCGAGTTGCGCCAGGGCGTGACACGATGCCAAGACCTGGAGGGTTGCGAGCGGGGCCTCTGCCGCCTCAATCAGAGCGCCCTCTCTAGAAAGATAACAAGGTTAGAAAAGTGTTTCGTTAAACGAGGGCACAGGAATAATGATAGAAAGTTTGCGAATGAAACTACGAATGAAACGGCAAAGTGGTCAAGAGGTTTAGTTTAGTGAAGAGCTTGTCGGTCCAGTTTCCTCACAGGGGAGTAGAATTGCTGCGTTCGATTGAAAAAATCTCCCGAAGAGAAAGACAGATCAGTTCCTATGTATTGATTCCGGAACCATACCGTGATGTGGAAGTACGCTACCTAGTACCTGCGATCTTGCCTTATACTGTTGAACAAGCATTGTCTCTGATTGGTTTTGTGCGGTTCACGGCCCCACCTGAACAAACTACAAACAATGCGAGGGCCGGGGCTCAACTGTGAAAAAATCCTCCATGAGAAGATTTTACTGAGATGCAGAAACAGCAGCCTTGAAGCAAATTTGGAAGGAAAATCGGGACTAGTTGGGCTGGTGATCGCGCTGGTTGCTGAGGAGGAAAATAATATAATAATGTCTGGTTTCAGCTCTGCTTTAAATTATAAGGAGACAGCTAGAATCGTGGCCGCAGTGCTTGAGTTCTCGGAGGAATCAGGCATGGTTTCGTAACACTAAATAGCCAAAGACGACCTGAATCACTTGAACCTAAAACAGAAACCCGTAGAAATAGCACGGGAAGCGTCAGGTGGCAAGGTGGTACGTGACCATTTACTAGTTTTCACGCGGACATTATTCTGGAACCAGAGATGTCAAGAGGGGAGGAGTGAAAAATGGAAGGGATCTTACTTGAGACCAGCGATGCCCTCAACAACCAATGCGTCGGTAGTAAGCGTCCCGGTCTTGTCGAAGGCACAGATATCGATCTTTCCAGCGAAGGGAATCCTGAAAGGCTCCGTGCACCACACCACTAAAAATGATAAGATATATAATGAAATATCGTTCCAGAAGAATTTTCTAGACAAGCTACTAACAAAATAACATATCTTGTTCCCGGTAGACCTGACTAACGGACAGCCTTGCCATGTACTATCTTTGTTGTCCTTGATAAACTTCTGAATGAATCGATGAATATACTACCGAAAAAGCCCGATGGCTATGAAAACAAAAGCTATATAAATACGTCAACGGACTTAACATTGACAAAAATACTCCCTAGTTTAAGGATCTTATTCTATCTTCACCTAAGTCTCACTGGCCGCAAAAAAACACAGGGGTCCAAAAACTCAAAACACGTGTGTGGGATGCTCACCTTGTCCAGTCAGCCTTGACATACAAATAGAATAAGCCGGAAACGATCTCTGACTATGCAAAATCAGCCAGTGACTCTCTTAACGTAGTGTCGTTCGAACATTGTCGTTGCCAACGATTTCTAGACTAGCCTAGCTGCTAAACACACGGAAGTGTTTACAGAACTGCTGACAAATGGATAGCATTGCGATACATGTGGTCATGGTCAAGGTTGCCCTAATCCATGCACCGGAATCGGGGATGTTCACCTTCTCCTATAAGGCCCTGGCACACATAACAAAGCTGACAAACTTTCATTAAAAAAATCATTGGAAGCCCTCCAAACCCACAACCTTGCCCACAATGGTGAATAATGTATTACGTAAATAGTTGTAATTTAGTTGTCAAAACCATAAGTATTTTTATAGCATTTATATGTCGCTGAATGGATCAGTTGATTTAGGCTTAGTTTTGTTTTATGTATTATATTTTGTACTCCTCAGTTTTGAGGGAAATAAATGAATAAATAAACAGATGCCGGAAACAATCTCTGGCTATGCAAGATGAATCTCTTCACGTATGTATGTAGCTCGTAGTGCAACACGCAATTTATACTCTCGAGCTCTTTGACTAGAGAAGCAAGACCCAGAATAATAATAATAATATAACTGCAGCAAAAAGGCTTTCGCCTCTATAAATTTCTCTCGACACTATGTAGACTAAACTGAATTTCAGTCAGGTGACGATCCACACCTGCTTTGAACTGATTAGTATTTTCGGCATGTACCAAATTTCCAGGGAGACTATTCCAGTTTTCAACTACACTGTAAAAAGTTTCTTCGAGTAAGGATTAAAGTTAACTGCAGTATTTGCTACTAAGATAAATCTTATCTCTACTGAGATAAGATTAATTCGGGTTAGAGATAAGACTATCTCAGTAGAGACAAGATTAATCCCAGTAACAAATACTGCAAGATTTTTTTCACAGTGTATCCGATTTCTGAATCTCCATTTTCCAATGTCTTTTCGGAATATTTCACATCCGTGCCACAATCTTAAATTCACATTGAGATGAGCATTGCCTACTTCACTGAGGCTTGTTTCAAGTCTTTCTCGTGCTTGTATTTGGGATCGGGGGACAGCCACGGGGTAGAGAGGGTCGTCCCTTTTCTTGTGTATAGTGAACGTAATTACAGATACCCTCCAAGGTTCGATTTCGACCACAGCATAGACTTATATTTGACAGTGCAAAACGGATACGTCAGCTGAGTTTTATTTGAGCTATATTTCGGCCCTTCTTGGCAACAAGCTGCCACTGGCATTACTCGGGGCATTGCCCACGCATTGTATTGCCCACTCAAGTTGGAAAAAAGAACTTGTGGAAAAACCACAGGTTTGTAGTCAAGTGGTTGTTTTTCCACAAGTTCGTTTTTCCAACTTGAACGGCTTTGAACCTGAAGAGGACCCTTGCCAAGAAGGGCCGAAATATAGCTCAAATAAAATTCAGCTGACGTATCCGTTCTGCTCTGTCAAATATGATTCGCAGTCAGCTTGGGCTGAAGGAATATTTAACTGGATAGACTCCCCCACTTTCTGTCTGAACCTACTACAGACAGAAGTAAGGCTATACGGGACAATAATTAGGTATAATAATAAAGTAGACCTAAAACCATTTTCTTTGATAAACTTTCCGACTGACTAATTTGGAAAGAAACTGTACTTACTTAATTTCGACAGAGCAATAAGAGAAGAATTAACTGCCAGGGACAGTTCAATAGGCAACTCTGGAGGGACTACAGATGTCAAAATCAGGGTGCACTCCAAGAAGAGTTTATACTTGTTTCTTTCAGGGTTCTTGGATCCTTGAATAAAAAAAAAAATAACTGTACAAAACTAAACAAGGAAAAAGCTAGAACAAACGGAAAAATCACAAACGGAAAAAACAATCCTTTCTTAGCGATATTTTTCAGCTAACATATAGAAGCGAACCAGCGGTTGACGGGGAAAAATTCTCAAATTCAAGACTCACTGTGAATCAAAGATTTGAAAATTAACTAAATAAAGGACCACTAAGTGGGATTGTATTGTTTCAGAGATTCAAAAGACACACGAAGCAACCTGCTTTTATGGTCCTTTCCAAAAACAAATCTGGGATAGATTATTTATGATTTAACGCTAATGTGATTTAACGCTAAGGACAGATTATTTATGATTTAACGCTAATGTTCTCAAGTCTAATCGATAGAAAAATCTAATTTGCAAGACTAACAAGAATTTAACATTTCAGATATGAAGCCGCAGGCCACGCCAATCAAGTTTTTTTTTCGACCTACTAATAAAATGAAAATGATCTTTAAAGACAAATAATACCCATTCCTCTTTTTGCCTCGAAATCACGCTACAATTGGCTATAAACGGAAGCCTTGACTGAGACTTTGCACCCAAATCCCCCGAGAATTGCAGCGAAAATTGCATTTTTTCTTGCGAAAATTGCGAAAATTTGCCATATTTTCCAATTTTTTGGTATTTTTCAATTTTGCGAAATATTTCGACTTTTCGGAATATTCGCAATTTTTGAGAGGCCTCCGAATATTTCAATTTTGCGAATATTCGATTGAATTTTTCAATTGAAAAAATCGCTTTTTACATCTATAGACAGGTGGCCCGCCTTGGAGGAAAAGCCAAGTGGATCATAGACCAAGTCAGTCAAGTTGCCTTCAGTACTACTTTCTACCTGTCAAAGGATTAGAGAACTGTTTCAAACGAAGTGACTGGCTGTTGCGGATGAACATCATGTGAATAGGAAATCAACTGGAAAATCCTACGAACCCCATCCAAAAATGAACAAATTCGATAGCATAAATAAAAGAAAAAAACTCACCTTCAATCCACAGATAGGCGGAAGCAGCAATCGCGAAGACCAACAAAAACATAATAAAGAGGAATGTTTCTAAGTTGTTGGCTGTAACACGTTTCACGCCAAATAGAATGGTCCTTAGGAGCTTGCCCTGCGCCGTGTCGAAGCCTGTCCGCAAGACGTAGGCTATGCAGCCGTTCTCGTGACCTAAGAAAAAAAATGATAAATGACAGATATAGACAGATGTTCTAGACAGCCCTAGGAATAAAATAAAATAATAGTTACATACATACGGGAAAATTTTTGAATTAAACCCCAGTTCTGAACCAATTCGTTACGCTTTTACTTGTCTGTTATATTTTTAGAAGTGAACCAACTCGACCAATAGTTATCAGATTCGAGCTTTTTAAAGCACAACGGGCACTAACTATGCTTTAATGTTTATAAAATGCTTCACACATACACGTTTCTAGCTTCCACTAGAGAGCGCTTCAAAAATAAGCCGTTTTCTTGTTATCGCTTGTTATTGACTCTTCGGCGTATCGGCGGAGACGATTTCAGAGCATGGTATTACAAGGCGCGGAAATTCAAAAACTCTCGGCCATGTACGAAAATCAATGATTTTGTACAGCTGAGTAATGAGAGTGCCATGAATGCTAAAATAAACCGTCTCTGTAGCTGGCACATTGCTCTAGTGTTATATGATGAAACTTCGTGTTGTTTGTGGTACCGAAGAGAAGTTTTGTTTTCTGGGTGTAAAGTTACAAAACTGCCCAAAAATGTACAAACATAACCGACCTACTAGCAGCTGATTCCAGAGCTTACATGGAATTCTCCCGTTAATATGAATATTTGTCAACAATATAAATAATCCGGAGTATATAATAACAACGAATGGATAAGAAAAAAGAAACTTAGCTTATATTTGTCAAAGCTAGTAAATCGGAGTATGGCAGTCAGCAAAAACGCCGGAACGATATATTAGCGAAAATAAGTTGTCTAGGAATCTGGTGATTTCTGATGAAACATTGTATTCTAGGGGGTGGTAATGTGGCATTACGATTGTTTGATCCGCCCACTGAACTTTAACAGTTCTTTTGTTGACGGTTCTATTTCATTCATATAAGTATTCGGGGACAGGTCGTTGAAAAGACAAGTCTGGTCTGCCGTTCATCGAAATAAGCGAAAAGACATGCAAGTTGGGCAGCGTGTGAAAGCAGCGAATTCGTTTACGTCGGGCATTTTCCGCATTAACGTCAGTCTCTCCCTATCACCAATGCGACAGCAGTATATATGTAATCAAAAGTACATGGTGATGCCCTGAGTCATACATGGAGTAAATGGAGAGGTGCTCGAGTTGGTCAAGTCACGTAGTGTGTTAGTCTCGTAGCAGTGCTTTAGCGCCACCGTGATTTTTCGCCACTGGGTATTTTTCGCCACTCTGGGTTTCGACCCATATCCTAATGACGGTCTGAACCTTGTGTAGTTACCTGAAGGCTTAGTGGGATTAGTGACCTAGGATTTTTCACCACTCTCATAACTCATTAAATAATCCAATTAGCCTAGCCATTCAACAAGTAAAATCGTATGACTTTGTTAGGGCCTTGCCAGAAAATCTCTTGAAGATAAGCATTTATAGTTTATATTTATAGAAAATACAATACAGTAAAAACACGAAAACTGGCAAAACATCGTTAAAACTTGCAAACTGTCTAGTCCAAGTGTACTAGATGCAGGGGCGTCGCAAGTGCATTTTCGGTGGGGGGGGGGGGGGTGCAGAGCCGAAATTTTACAGAATCTCTCACAAATTTTACCGAAGCCTAGAAACTGAGAATTTGAGCTTTAAATTATGGATCATGAAATGATTACGAAGGATGAGTAACATTAAAGGGCAGTATGAAAGACGATAAACCAACTATTGGCGGCGTTTTGGCGAAGCCCACTTGGAGAATCGGGCACGATTGCAGTAACAGCTTCGATATGTTATACACAAGAGAAATTTAAATTGAGCGCCGCAGGCGAAAATTTGGTTTCTGTATGCTAAGACTTAACTGCTTCTCTTACAAATTCTATCATTTATCGTGGATCAAATATGAGACTCAAACAAGTTCCGACGTTCCGGCAGCAGCAACTACTGTAGTCTAGTCAATAGCACCGCAGGCGAGATTTTTGTAAGTTAGCTTTTTCCTGCCAAATTTAACTATTTCCATCCAGATTCTAGCTTTTAGTGTTTCAAAATCCCAATCCTAAAACTTAAAACCCCAGTCAAATGACGCGCCCTTCCACAAAATAGAGAATATTACCAAAAGCGCCGCAGGCGGAATTTTTGAAACAGTTATTATTAGATCTCCTTTTTGGGATCCAATATAAATGTAAGCACTATCGTCCTAACAGTCCTTTTGTCTGCGACCAGTGCTTCACTCGACCTCTTCAGAGTTTCGAGATTCGTGGTAACTCCCGAATCCTGGCAAATATACCGAATATATCAAATCAAATCAAATCAAATCATTTAATGTAAACAAGATACAATCTCTCATAGGCATAGCCCAAATATGGTATCTTTCAGTCAAACACTTAATACAAGAAAGATTTGTCAACGAGAAAAACAAAAAGAATAGGATAAAACGCACAAGTTACGAATTGTTAAAAGTACGAACAAAACTCGGCACAAAGCTTCGAGAATAACGCTGTGTCCTGGAGTAAACCGGTGTCAGTTTTGGAACTTTCGCAGCCGCTTCTCTGGGGAGTCGGGATCTGAGGGGGACAAAGGGAGGCGGGAGGAAGTTCTTGTAGATGGGGTGGAGGAGGAGGGTTGAGCCAAATTTTAGGCACAGTTTCTCTCGACGGACAAAAAGGGGGTCAAGTTTGTATTCTTTTAGATAAAAAGAGAACCGAATCCCAGTTATTATACCGAAAAGGTTTAGACCGACAGCATGTTCGGGATACTGTATAACTACCGTATCCCGGTTATTATACCGAATTGTTTTGGGATCGAAAGAGTCCCGAATAAGATACCGAATTCGGATTCGGTATAATTCGTGGTAACCGAATATACTAGATAACTACCGAATCCCAATCATGATTTTTGATTGTCCCTCATGTGGTTTGGTGACCACGAACTCCCCCGTAGCTCGTAAAACCCCTCTTGCCCTACAGAGAATCTTGGGGCAGACATAGTACTTATTGTCTCCATTCTTGGACTTGTAGCGAAACAAAAATCCGTCAGCGATATAAATCGTATTGTCTTGGCAGCTCGTAGTTTTACTAATTTCCATCCTTATCGGTTAGGAGAGTAAACATGGTGAGATACTATCAATTCAGCAGTTTTTCTTTTAATACTTTTCCTGAGCTAATCCTTTATAAGTCGTAGCGAGGAGTGGCGCAAAATCCTTCGGAGATTCTTTCGCTAATCCCACCACTTATTTGTAATCTGTTTTTGACCTTTTTTTTACCTGTCGCGTTACCTGTAGTGGCGAATAATACCCAGTGGCGAAAAATCACGGTGGCACAAAAGCACGTATCTCGTTGGTCTAAGTCCAGCTGTTGGTAGATACCACAGCTTACGTATCTAGGCAGTTCTGCAAACTCGATTTCTTACTGGGACACAGTGGCGCGGGAGCAACAACCATGCGAAGTGCAGTGATGTCGTGATTAGATAGGTAAGTTGAAGCAGCCAAACAAAATTGCGCTCCCGCCTATGGTGTTGGGCACGATCTACGGAGGCGCCAAGTTCAGAGCTGTGTACTAAAAGCTTCTCATGGGGAAGATAGGATAGGAGCTTGCTTAACTGCCTAGATACGTAAGCTGTGGTAGATACTAATCCTGAGAAAATAAAACCATAGCATCGAGTACGAAGACCTTCACCGAAACCGGTAGTTCTGGCGGAGTGCTAATCTGGGCAAAAAAAAAAAAAAAATAAAGGAAAAAAGGTATTTTTTCAGACTTCAAACTGTTGAAGTCTGAAAAGTGTCTTAAGCCTTAAGTGCCTTAACTGCTAACGATTCGGGCATTTCTGTAGAAATTAAGTTCGTCCAAATTCAGTTCAGATTCTTTTATTATTTGCAATTTTTATCAATCAATCAATCAAATTTATTTTTCCTAATAGCTCAAAATAAAGCTAGAAGAGGAACAAAAAAATATTTACAAAATACACAGAAACGAAACAAATTAACTAATACACTTACAAGATTTCACCATAAATAAGGGATGAAACTGTAAAAAACTGGGCAGAAGAATTAGCCGGATACGGAAAAAATTGATTGCCAGTCACTGGCAGCTTACATAAACTTATACACAAATGTACACACAAATAATCCTAAAACGATAGAAGTAGTTTACCGGTGTTTTAGGGTGTTTCTATTTTGTATTTAGTGTTGTTATGTATTGTATGGCCTCGTGCTGGGTAATAAAATTTGTTCTTATTACTGATATCCTCCCGGCAGAGAGCAACGCATGAATGACACGGGAGTGGCGGATGATAGATGAAAACAATTCTTCAACAGATAAGAATAATCATAATTCTCACCAGTTGAAACTCACAATGAAACAATAATAATGACAAATTGATGACAAATAATAATTGAATAAATAGAAAAAACATGTCCCATACCCACCCCAAATCATTCACAAAGCCCCAGCCTCTTGGTATCTGTCATGATTTGGCATGGTTTATTGAATTTATTTAATGTTTATATCACGCTACCCAAAGAAATTGTTAACCTTCGTAGTATCCGACCCTTGAGCGCAATACGCGGGCTAATGCTGATTGGCTAAACCCAATTCATTTACTCGGCGCCCGATGTGGGGAGACTTATTCCTGATTTTTGTAAAGTGCATTCAGAATAAACTTGGTTAACTGTTTCGTGAACAGATGCCGAAGTTATCACAGTATGCAAGGTCCCTTATCCCATTCCGATTTACGCAGCAGAAACATGGCATGAGTAACACCATCTGAATACTACAAACAAAGCCTTAAAGCACACTCCACAGTAGGCACAGATTATATAATAATATTCTAAAATGCATAGCTTCTCTGAAATTCTTCTGGCTTTCTCAAAGATTAAAACGAGTCGGCTGTTTACAGCCTCACTGGGACCCCTTAATTTTGACAACAAACACAGAAAGACTTGCATAACCGGTATTTCTGGCCAATGAGCTCCTCGGAAGCAACAGCCGCCAGGGTCCTGGTCCGCCTCGAAAAGAGCCAAACACGGAAAATGCAAAAATCACAATAGGGTCGTTGGAGTGGGCAAAAATGACATAGGAAATTCGAAATCTCGGAAACTAAAATGGATGAAACCAGGATGAAACGATTAGGGATGTAGTGCGGAGCAGTAATACAGTAGAGGTATGCTTATTTGAATGTTTGCTGCCATTTCCATGCATTTGCTGTGACTTAATTCAACTACCAGTTGGCCAAAGTAGCTCATAAAAGGTCCCCGAAAACACCTGAATAGATATTTTGGATCTTCATTCTACCATTTAGCCCAAACTACACTGTTCAAATTTAGGTAACTGTTCAAATAAGCATACCTCTACTGTGTGAATGCATCTATTATGGCGTGGAGAGCAGCAAAAGCCGGCGTGTTCTTTTTTCTGACAAGGATAAATAGGAACACGGCGTTCGAGCACCTTACAAGACACGAGATCTGAAAATTTTTCCACAAGCCTACCTCTGAAGGGGGCAGACCCTTTTGCTGGTTGGGTGTGCTGCACAATTCGCGTGCCACCGAACAAGACATGAAGCTTCCCGTCTCCATCGATGTCAAACTGTTTCTTCGGATCGTAGTCACTATTTTCCAAGGACTCCTTCATTTGAGGTACAGATTCACCTAGGAAAATTATCATCCTTTAGCAAAAATAACAGATGCTGATAGTAAAAGGTTATATAATCATTGGCCCAAAGGGAACTGAGACATCACAGGCTCTAAATATGTGTCCCAGATTACGAAGTCTGGTCGAGTCATGCACAAATCCTCAATTTTGGGGCATGGTGCTCCAACGTCGGAGCATGGCCCAACGTATGGGCACCGGTGCTCATGCGTTCGGCACCATGCCCGAAAACTGAGGATGTGTGTGATTGGTTTGACCGTTCGAAATTCAAGAGTAAGGGCACCAAATACCACATTTGTAACTGAAATACAACTGAATATCCTGTTCAGACGACCTCTTTTACGACTATGCCGACCACTGAACGATCACAGACAGAAGGACGGTCAGATTTGTGATTTCACAGCACACAGATATCCCCCACTTTCGTTGGGACCCCTTTGCTTCCCATGGACGCATTTCACCCTCTCGAGAAATTTTTAGTTCACCTTTTTTGATGAAAATGGACATTATAGAAGAGACTGGTTACGCTTGGTGGTGTTGGCGGATTAGTGAGCTGAATCTTCCTTAGCGATATTTTGGTCCTTCTAGACATGGGTTCACTTCAGGTTACCTGTAAGCATACTCTCGTCAACAATACCTGTCTCGCCAGCTTACCTGTGAGCATACTCTCGTCAACAATGCAAGATCCTTTCAAGAGCAGTAGATCACACGGCACTAGCTGTCCCTCATCTTTTGGTCGTCCCAAACAAACCACATCTCCAGCAACCAGCTCATCAGACATTATCTGCTTCCATTTGCCTTCACGGAATACCTACAAGAAGTGGGACTTTAAAGCAACATTAAGCATGATAAACTTCTACTGGTTCACGGAAGAATTTGCACAGCTCGTTTTAGGACCGATTTCAACATTTGGATCAAGGCGCTTGACGATTTACCCCTTTCAGAGTCGGCCCTCGAAACGATGGAAGAGTGATATCAGTGATATGTAGCTTGTTCTAGGGCTATCACCGCATCTCAGTCCACGGAGGCGACTTGGTGTCGGGTTTAAGCACCGACGAACACTAACACCGCGACTATCTGGTATCTTAGTGGTACGTAAACTGAATACGTGTCAAACTACGTGACTGTCTTTTATTCCGCCCCGTATGTACCAGGGAGTTACCTAGACAGAACCTCTACGCGGACGGACTGGGTAAAATGACGGAAAGACATGCTGTAGGACATAGATGGACGAACTGGCTGACAGACTCACGGGCCTAGATGGACGGATTAACCGGACATACTGAGGCACAGACGGACGGATTGTCGGATAAACTGGTCTGTCATGTTTCATGGATAACCTTTACTTTCGTTTGGGATAAATAAAAACATAATTTCGTTTAATGCAATACCTGAACTTGATAGGGCTTGTTTCCCATTTTCCTAATTTCCGACATGTTCCGTATCTGCTGCTGAACCAGAGTGCATTCGAAGGCCACGAGCATTAGCAGGGTAAACACACTGTAATACCAATAGGAGTCGAGGCACCACAGAAGGACGCAGAAAACTTGGAAGACGAAAAATGGCGCAGTCGCTCTTTCCAAGAACAGTTCCTTGAATTCAGGAATGTCCATTACCATACTAAAAGAGAAACGTTTATGTAATCAACTGAAGGATTGTTACTCTATTAATCACAGCTCACCATGCTTAAAGTTTAACCGAAAAGGACTGGGATAGGACAATCTAGTTACCCATCGCTTATTCACTTGAACTGGCTTGAAGACCCGCTGAAAATGCGTTACTTGGTTGTTCCGCTATTCAGGAATAATCGATTTTCAAATAGTGGAATTTCCGTGTGATTTGTGGTACCTCTTAATTTGTTGTATGCCTTACAAGAAAGATTTATGACTTTTTTTTGTTCAGGCACTAAGCAATCTTCACCAATATCGCCACTGCCCACTGAAAAGCCTTGTTTGTGTTTAGATAAAAATTTCCCGCGTCATAGTAGAATTTTAGCTGTGGGGACGGCCGCAGATTTTCTGAACGTCATAACTAGAGCAGATAGTGGGAAACAAAAAAATCCCTTTGCAGAATCCATATAATTCAGTGTATTCAACTAAATGACACAAAAATAAGTTCGCTTTTCAGTTAAACTTTAAAGTTTAACTGAAAAAGCAGCTTATTTTTGCATCTGGTATTTGAATACACTGAAACCCAACTAAAGGATTTTGTAAATTTTTTCCTCCACTTACCTCACTTTTCCGAATTCCCCCTCCCTCCACCCCCCAGATGATCGGATCGGGAAACGAATATTCTTAAGGCAATCTGATCGAGTCCCTGACACGCCTAGCGCATCAGGAAGATCAGAACTCGCGGGATCACCAGAAATTCGGATCCCCCCCCCCAACTCCCCCACAGTGAGCAGATCCGGTCCGGTTATGTCAATCACGTATCTAGGACTTGTGCTTGTTCTTCCCACCAAGTTTCATCCCAATCCCACTACTCCAAGCGTTTCCCAAGATTTCCGGCTCCCCCCTCCAGCTCCCCCTAAGTCACCGGATCCGGGTCGTCTAGGGCATGAGGTATTCACGAATATCGAGTTTTATTAAGATCCGATCACCCGTTCAAAAGTTTAAATTCCTAAATATTCCAGATTCCCCCTCCCTCCACTCCCCGCACGATGTTGGGATCGGGAAAGTGACTATTTCAAACTTAATCACTTAGGGTCCCTGATACGCCTGCCAAGTTTCATCGTCCTAGCTTATGTCGAAGTGCCCAAACTAGCAAAAGCCGGACCGACAGACCGACCTACCGACGGACGGACAGAAATCGCGATCGTCATATAGCACTTGACCGAAGGGCAAGTGCCATAAAAACGAGTCGGTGTGGCGCGCTGAAACTTTTCTTCAAAAACAGTCGGTTTTTTATGGCACTTGCCTTTCGGCCAAGTGCCATATAGCGATCGCAATTTCTGTCCGTCCGTCGGTCTGTCGGTCGGCCCGGGTTTTGCTAGTCCGGGCACTTCCACACAAGTAGGACGATGAAACTTGGCAGGCATATCAGGAACAACGGGTAACCGGATCTTAATGAAACTTGATATTGGAAAGACCTCGTGCCTCAGACGACCCACTCAAAATCCGGACCGGATCCGGTGACTTTCTGGGAGCCGGAGGGGGAACGGAAAATCTTGGGAAACGCTATGAATGGAGGAATCGGGATGAAACTTGGTCGGAAGAAAAAGCACAAGTCCTAGATTCATCATTGACATAATCGAACCGGATTCGGGCACTGTGGTGGGAGCTGGGAGAGGGTCCGGAATTCTGGTGATCCCGCGAGTGCGGTACTTCCTGATGTATTAGGACGATGAAATTGGGCTGACCGCTGACGTATCAAGGACTCGAATAAACTGACTTGAGAATAGTCGTTTGCGTGTTTTGACTACCATGGGGGGAGTGGAGGGAGGGGGAATCCGGACTCATGAGGTATTTATAGCTTTTGAACAGGTGATCGGATCTTAAAGAAACTTGATATTTGGAAAGAGCTCGTGCCTCAGACGACCCACTTAAAATCTAGGAGTTGGACTTGCGATAATAATAACATTAATTTACCGAAACTGCAATGTACGTCAAATTTCTGGTCCATGTAATGTCCAATATCATTTGTTTATAGAGACATTATAATTTACCTTATAGCCACTGGACATATAGGCTAGAACAATAAGCTACAGACCGAACAACAGTACTAATTAAATTATAGGCAAGTGTTTCCAAGCAAGCTACATTGTAAAAAAAAATCTTGCAGTATTTGCTACTGCGATTGATCTTGTCTCTACTGACACAAGATTATCTTTAATTCGGATTAATCTTATCCCAGTAGAGATAAGATTAATCCCACTAGCAAATACTGCAGTTAACTTTAATCCTTACTCTGGGAACTTTTTACGGTGTTTAGGCAACTTACCTATTCTTTCCAAAGTACTTTTCGGCTGTTTGGAGATCAGCTTGGTTTCCATAACCTTTCCATGATGTATAGTATTCAATGGCCTTATCAACAGGATATGACACACTTTCGAATGCTGAGATCTCATCATTCCAACGATATTTGCTTTTTTGGAATGTGAAGAAGATTTCAATCTCTCCGCCTTTGCTCTAAAGAAACAAACTCTGGTTAGGCTACTAATCTTCACAGCGAACAACGAAGTACACTAAAAGCGTTTTACTCAGGAACATTTGTGTCCCGCACATTTCTGAATGTTCCTCATGGAAAAAGCATTCAGTGCGACATACTCGACCCGCAAGCTGAACCCACGTAACGCCGTTTTGTTTCTTTTTCTAGCTACATTTCAAATGCCTGAAAATAAAAACAAATTATCGATAAGCCGAACATGAGGCTTTCGCACTTAACATTCTGTACTAGAAGTACCTTCAGTTTTTTGTCTATCGGCTTAACAGAATAACTTATTTTATTGTTTGAATTTGGCGCGAAATCTGAAATTTCGACAAACCGCAAAATCGAAATTCCCCTTAAGAGCTCTTAATCAAACCTGGGCCAGAGCAAAATAACGCTAGAGCGCCAAGACTTACGTAAAGTGACACACACTCGAACAGCAGCGATACTAGCATCACTAGCGCTAGTGAACGTCCCTACTGAAACTCAATAAGTCGTGCACCAGCGCTGGCTCCAATAACTTCATATCATAAACACAGCAAAAAAAAGGATAAAACCTCCACTGATTACTTGATGTGGGAAGACCGCATTTTAGATTTGCTAGAAATTTCTAAACCCGCAAGTTTGTCTTGGCTTAAATGTCGCAAGCGTAGTTGACTGCGCTACGAGTATGCCCCGTTTGCGAAGCACAGAAAGCATAGGTCTTGACGCTACTCCCTAGTGTTGTTTTGCTCTGATCTGGGCCACAGTGCGAGCCACCACAATCTGGTTGGTCGCGTTCATAGACTTGTACGCCACACAAACGATCCCGGCTTTCTCTGAAGCACCTCCGTGCCACAATCAGTTTGTGGGATCTCTTCAGCTATCGGAACATGCGGGTGAGCAACGATTTGTCAATTCCTTGTCAACGTATCCTCCCTATTTTCCTACATTCCCTCTGGCCAACTAATTCCTCAGAAATGTTCACAAAACGAGAATATGAAGATCATGGTTGTGGCAAGTCACGTCACCACAGCTGCCCAATTAGACAAAAATCAAAGCTCACAATTGGGCTGCTGGCCTCTGTTCTACTTTATCCAATTTCCTTCAATCATTTCTCAGTACAGGTTCGACTGCTTTGCTGTCACGCCATGCGCTTGCCTGTTACAGTGAAAACGATACTTCCTTACAGGACGCTAATGAGCTGACCATCATCAACGAATAATAACGATTTAATGTTTCCCAGTCGGCCACATTCCCTCAGACAAAAACTTTGGGTATCTATTCTCACAGCAAACAGATAATTCTCACAGGATTTGAAACATAAATCTTCTGCACTTTACTTTTCTTCTTGCCAAAGCTTGGAATTTCGCGTGGAATTTGTTGAGTAACATAATGGCATGGGCACATGACCGATCCAAACTTGGCTTATTTTTTGCCTCCTGATCAATTGTTTACCTGCGGGGAGAATGACCAAGAAATCCAATCGTGCAGATTTTACAAATTGTGTACAAAGATCATCCATTGTCAGTGTTCATCGAGATTTTGCTTCTTAAAACCTGAGCCAACTTTCACTTGCACTGAATATATGGAAGACTATAGGTGCGTTTTATTGGATGTAGTTTCGGTGTAGTTTCACTGTAGTTTGACGTACTTTTTTTTTAGTTATTAAAATACAGTATGTGGAATGGACAAATAAAACGGTAGACATACTGTACTTACATAACTGAAACAAGAGTACGTCAAACTACAGTGAAACTACAACGAAACTACATCCAATAAAACGCACCTTATGGAAGCTACTACTTAGGAAATAAGAAAAGTCCGGGCTAAAAAAAAAGGCTTTCCCTTCGTAGCCAACACTTCCTGACATCATTTCTCGGCAAATTCCAACTACTGGACTGAAATTACCTTTTCTTTTTGGAGTCGAACAAGCTCTTTCCCTCCATTATTAGCTGTTGGGGTGACTTTAATCAATGATGCGTCACGGACAGATGACTCCTAAAAAATAAATCATACAATCACCCACACAAAGAAGTCCAGGGTATACATGGTTTGAACTGACCCAAGGCTCTGAGCTAAGCTCACAAATGCCCAGGTAGGCTCTTATTATGTAGTGGGGTGGACCTATGCTCTAAGCTCAGACCACAACCAAAGGCAAATTCAAACAGTCAGAACATGGGGAATGCTTCTAATTGGATTTTGTTCGAAACAAGAATATGCAGCTGATGAAATTTATCTGGATCCACTTTATTTTTTATTTTGTTTATCCTGATTGTTTTTAATTAATTTTATATTGCCCCAACACCAGCAAAAATTGATTTCCCTCCAAATCTGAAAGGAAACCTTTTTGACGATGATGACGATAATATGAGCATTCCCCGTCTGTGGGGACTCGCAAGAATACGGGGCGTGACTCGCGGGGACTCCTGAAGTGAAGTCCTCGGGGAATGGCGAGAACATACCTCAAGTCCACTGCCTCATTCAAGCAAATTATTGTTCATACTGGGCCACCTCTCTCAATACTATTGATGATCTCCTGGTCAGAACTTCTTGTGAACAACCGACTTTGCAATCTAGACATCTTTTCATCTGTCAATGGAACTTGAAGAGCCGATTAAGACAGGCCCCTTTAAGCACTTCATTCCAAGCAACCAATCTGAACAGACTTGAATGCTTCCACTGTTTTCCTTGTTCCTGCTGGGCAACCTTCAGTATATGCCTTCAATATACTGTATATGACTAAGTCCAAACACGCCAGTTAACCTCGGGAAGGGAGAAAGAGAACATTGCCCGAACGATGACTAAAATCCTGTGTCAACTAATAAACGCGTTCCGCTAGGTAGGACGCTTCCAGCTCTTCCACTAGGTACATGGCGATTATTCATCGGCACGCAAAGTTAGTCATCAAAAGTATACCTGCTACTCTACTCTGACTCTACTGTAGGTTACAATGCATCATTCTTGTAGATACTTCATAGGATATATATCTCTCCCAAATTCTTGAACTTGAAGTTAGTTTTTACAGAATCTCAGATTGCCCAAGTGCAGCCTAATGTCTGAGTATTTAAGATCCAACATGCAACTGCAGAAAAGACTGCTAAAGACTGGATAATCTCATTTCAAGTTTTATATCCGCTTTTCATAGCCATGGTATACAAGTAGTGGCAGTTGAGTTCTGGGTTTCTTCAACTTTTGACAATTCTTTTTTTTTGCAAGTCAAGCAAGTGCCCTGACTTTTTTTGTGACAAAAATAAAATAAAATGTTGAATTTGAATTATTTGATCAACACGTTTGAATTTTGATGTGTTTAGAATTTCAACATTTTATTACCTTAGGCTTAGTCAGTATACAGTAATTACGTAAAAAAGGGGGACTTACCTTTTTACATGTCAAGAAGCAGTTGACGTCTACAGACCAAAAGCAAAACAATGACAAAATCACTTGCAAAACTGCTATAGAGAATGAACCAATAAGTCCAAACTCAAACTCACTGACACCATAGTGGAAGAACCAAAAATAAAAGAACAATCCATAAAATATGGCAAACGGCCAGATGTGAAGTTGAAAGATAACATCTTTGGGACTGTAAAACTCAGTGGATTCCACTAAGTCGTCCACAGGGCCCTTTTTCCCCATCAAGAGAGCAACAATTTCGTAAATGAATTTTTGTTATCTTCTTCTTCTTTTCGGGAATGTCCACCGGCGAAAGATTCAAAGTGCCGACTTCGACACTGCGGTAGAATCTGGAGTTAAGAGCGCACAGTGAGGGCAGGTGGTGCTGATGTTTGTGTCCTGCAATGAAGGTGATTGGCTGTTCGGTCTTCGTTTACTCCATGACTGTCGCGTGAAAGTGTGAAATTCATGCTGCAGTGGTCAGTAGACGATCTGCGGCCGCATTTTCTACACTTTCGTCATTAAGCTTAAAAAATCTCAACTTTTCCGTATGGAATTGATGATGGTGTAGAAAACCCTGACAGGAAAGGCAGTCCGCGACCACCCCATCCTGATCGTCTGTTCAACGTTCGCTGCATTATCAAGAACTTATAAATGTAATTGATAATTCCTTGGTATTGTAGTTGAGTCGAGGTATGTTTTTTTTTTGAACGCTCGTTAACCTTGAACAGCGCAGCTCTGTACTGTTCGAAGACTTTATCCCAAATTTCGCCTCCAATAATTTGCCATAATTCGAGACATGGCCAAATGCGAATTGAATTATTAATATATGCTGTGAGATTTTTCAAGCGACCAAATCTGTCCTTAAAAATTCCTTTTATTAATTTTTAGCTTTTCAATTTTGTGTCTGCCATAAGAAGATGAATGTCATAAGCGCACAACAGTCTCAATTACATACAGTTTTATTTTGCCTTCCGTCCTTTGGCAGTTCAGTCTTACCTTGGTCTTACTTTAGCCTCGTATTGCGATGGGTCAGAAATAAACAAATAAAGAAACAAGACCAAAGGTTTTGATTGGATCGGTCTGACAATTGGATCTTGTAGATACCCGGTCTTCGCCAGATTCCTTAAATATTTTCCTATTAAAATTTAGAAACAGATTAAGGCCATGGTATTTGGTAATCATTTGAGAAGACCAAGTGTTCAAGGAGTCTGGCGAAGACTGGATCTGGTGAAGACAAAACCTAATTGTCTGGATCAAATATTGGATGTTTGGGTCAGCATGTATGTTTATCTATAGCCTAAGTCATATCGACTTTGATCAAAACTTCCTTCCTTACTTCTGTCAAATTTCCGGTTTTGGCCGGATTCCGGGCGAACTACTTGTCTGATGAAAAACTAAAGCTCAAAAACGAATTATGCATGTCTCCTTGCCCCTATATACATAGAACCTCAAATCCACCTCAGACAAAACTTTTACTTTTAAAGTTTAACTGAAAAGCCGATTTAATTTTATGTCATCCAACTGAACACACTGAATTATTTGGATTCTGCAAAGGGATTTTTTTTTATTTTCCTCTATCTGCTCTAGTTATGACGTTCAGAATATCTGCGGCCGTCCCCACAGTGAAAATTCTACTATGACGCGGGAAATTTTAATCTCAACACAAACGTAGCTTTTCAGTGGGCAGTGGTGAGACTGGTGAAGATTGCTTAGTGCCTGAACAAAAAAGTCATAAATCTTTCTCGTAAAGCATACAACAAAAATTCAGTACCATAAATCAGAAGGAAATTCCACTATTTGAAAATCGATTATTCGTGAACAGCGGAACAATGAAGTAACGCATTTTCAGCGGGTTTTCAAGCCAATTTAAGTGAATAAGTGATGGATAACTATAATGTCCTATCCCAGCCCTTTTCGGTTAAACTTTAACAAATTTTCCGGTTTCAGTCTGATTCCGAGCGAACTATAGATGCGGTGAGAAAATGATTGTCATATGCGGATTCAGCATGTCTTATTACCCATAAGTTGAAAATCAATCAGATTCAAATAAAACTTTTATTTTTTAACAAATATTCCGATTTTTTGCTGGATTCCCAGTGAACTACTTGTCCGGCGGGAAAATAATTTTTTACTTTTCACAAGTCTTCCGTTTTTTGCGGGATTCCGGTTGAGCTACTTGTGCAGGAAGAAAATAATTTAATATTTGGATTCAGCATGTCTCCTTACCCCTATCTACTATCTCATTAGCTTTCATTTTCGTCCCTTAATTTAAAACGCCCTTCCCACCCCACCCCTAAATATAGGGCTACATAACCCATCTTCGAAATTGACCTGTAATTTGACCCTAAGAATCCTCATGTCAAATTCGAATAAAAGATCTCGATTTTTTCGAGAGTTTTCGTCATAACAGACGGACGGACAGACAATTTTTTGAAAATCATAGGTATCCCATCACTTACGTTTTGGGATCCCAAAAACCAATTTCCCTTAACAGTCTTTAATATTTCTATTCGTTACCTCACGTATTGCGACGTGCTGTTTGTGTAAGCTTTCAGCTGAAAGAATGAGGCGTCAAGTTCGCCTCTAAACATTTTACAACCAAAACGGGTCAAATTTACTCGTCATAAATAACAAACTGACAGGAAGACTGTCTTGAATTTTTTAATTGAATTGAATCCTTCGTTTGCGAGGTCGTGAAACGACAAACGATTCTTCTGTGTGAGATTCTTCTGTGTGGCACAGACATAACGGAACTCGAAATGAACAGTTGTAGTTGCGTCTTTGCAGACACCATGGTAAACGGATCTGCAGTTAGTCGTTTTTGCAGTTACCGTGGATGTTACGGTTGATCTGCAAAAACAACAATTGCCGGATTTGTGTTTTTATAAATCGTCCAAAAAGAAATACTGACATCTAGACAGACAAAACTTCTTTCCCACCGATTGGACAAAAAACTAGACTCTTGTGTTAGTCATGATGAAAGTGAGATTAATTTTTCAGATACCGTGGTGCCTTACCAGATAATACAGTAACTGCAAAAACGCCTTTTAACCGCGGTTTCAGTTACCACGGTAACTGCGAAAACGATTTTAGACCGTGGTATCAGATACTATGGTATCTGCAAAAACGCAACTACTCTCGGCTCGTTCCCGGTTCCACACCATGACCCAACATGGACCTTGTCGCAGCACCGGTTTGTGAAGTACACGGCAGAAACGCAACTGGCGGTTTTACTAAAAGTCGAAACTCGTATACAACTTTATTTCAAAAAAAAATCCACAAGCGTAAGAAAGAATGAAGATTATGATAAGTAGGAAGAAAAGATCCTTTACTGTCTGTTCATTTCTTCCCTTGGGTCTGGTTCCCGCCCTGGTTGGTGTTCTTCGCACCAGCCGACTGAAAATAAAAATATCTCTTTCGGCACAAGGTGACAAACAGGGTGAGGGTGGGGGAGGCTTTTCTAGCTCTGCTAAAGGAAAGACAGATGACGAAAAGTAAAACCCTGGGATTTGTTTAATATGGACTACAAATCTTTAATGGTTACCGCTTTCTCTTACTGACCAACTTTAAACCGAGAGCATCTTTCAAAATCAATCCTTAGAGCTATTTAAGGTTTCGATCACACGGAGGTTGACGAAAATACAAACTCGGGCTACCTAACTTCCATCAGGGATCCATACATTTCCTGAATGCCTCGCCATTCAGGGGGCTTGTCAATAAGAGATTACTGATGCGCTCTTGACCGACCGTCCGGTAGTTCGAGAAATACCCACGGTGATAGAATACGCGACTATCCAGATAGACAAAATTTGGGATCGGCTGCTGGCTCCTTGAGGGAGGAGTCTCTTTGGCGCTCAAGTCCAATGAGGCAAACAAGAACTAAACGCCGATTCGATCCAAGCGGAATTTTTGGAAAGTAGGAGTTGGTTGGGCAACATAGCAACACAGAAGCATAGGAAATGACAAGCCCCCTGAATGGCGAGGCATTAGAGGAAATTTATGGGTCCCTGCTTCCATGGAGTTTAGGGCTTATCACTTTTGCCAGTAGGTGGGCGTGACCGAAGATTGCAGTGTCCAACACAGCTGCCAACCGCGTAACCATACTTTGTTGATGACAGAGTCGCGTTCTTTTCCACCTCAATTGAAATAAATTGAAAAGACATTTCTGGTAAAAAGCGGACGAGTACACAGCAGGGTGCAGAACTTACTTGTGCCCTTGAGGCGAAACTTCCGGAGTCGACCTTTCCATCGTTGCCCTTGGCCGTAGCAGACTGAATTCTGGAGGCGTCGCTTGGGGTCATTTTGTTCGACATCTCTTTTCCTAA
Source organism: Branchinecta lindahli (assembly GCA_023053555.1). Taxonomy (NCBI): domain Eukaryota; kingdom Metazoa; phylum Arthropoda; class Branchiopoda; order Anostraca; family Branchinectidae; genus Branchinecta; species Branchinecta lindahli. The sequence goes on along the minus strand of JAKZAO010000004.1, from coordinate 18,943,227 downwards.
AAGAGAGCCCAAATGAATGCTATGAGAAATGCAGAGGTGTCCTATTTATTTGAGTCAAAGATCGGTCGACTATGGCCATAATACATAGCAAAACAAACTAAAACGCTGTACACACCAAGTTGGGTAGAACCCACAATACCCCCCCCCCCCCCTTCCGACCCAGAGAAAACAGTCAGAAGAAGGTTCCGGACTCCAAAATCCTGTTCTGGAGCGAGACAAGAAGATCTGCGGACTTCAGAAAAATTTACCAACAAACACCGCCAAGGCACTACAATTTCAGGGAAAACCGTGCATCCACCGATGGCAGTTATTGTACAGGACAAGGAAATAATCACCGCGCTTGATCGTGATATTAGCAAGAATAATATTAGCCATAAAAGAGAACACAGGAAATTTCGAAAAGACAATGGAAGGTTTTTTTCAGAATTTCAGAAACCGGACAGTTGAATAGAGAACATAAAAAGTGAGTGGCGGGAAATTTCGAAAAGACATTGGAAAGTGGAGCTTCACATACCGGATAGTCGAATACTGGAATCGTCTCCCCCGAAAATATTAATCAGTTTAAAGCAGGTGCAGGTCGTCATCTGGCTGGCATTCAATTTACCCTACATAGTTTCTCGAGAAACTTTGAGGCAAAAGCCTTTTTGGGCCGTTATATTATTATTATTATAAAGTTGTGTGCAATAAGCACGAAACAGGAATGATTTTACCACCCCGTTCAATATTTTGCCCCGGTCGGCCCCCCCAATTTTGACGAAAAACACGAAAAAACATGCATAACTGGTAATTCTGATCTTGATCAATGAGTTCCTCAGAAGCAAGAAGCCGGAGTCTCATCCGCATCAAAACGAGCCAAACCAGATGCAGGAATCAGCGTAGTGCCGTTGGAGTGGATGGATATAACACTGGAAGTTCGAAACCTTTGAAATAGAGAATGAATGAAACGATTTGGGACGCCGAGGAAGACGGATCCTTTGATGAATCTTATACAAACAATTTAGCAGATTGACAATGCTATGACCCTGCAAAAACTGATAAAAAATATAGAGACGAAGCGTGCCGTTGATGGCACCCAGGTTAGGTTTGAACCCAGGTACGGGTTACATCAAGTAATGGAATGAAATGTTAGCTTACCTTTTGTTTCTTGACTTGGTCCACTTTCGCGACTGGTTTCATCCACAGGGTTACTTGACTTATATAGACAAATGCGCACTTGGTCTCTGCAAAGAACACTCGTAATGTGATGGCACGGTTTCAAGTTCTGCGAATTTCGCTGAATCGTTTTGCAAATAAACCGAACACACGTTTCAACAGAAATAGTTCCACAGAAAGTGAATAAAAAAATCAGTGCGAGTCTTAAAATAACTCATATACCTTCATTTAGCAGTTAATTCCTGAGCTTTACTATCCAAGTAGCCAATGCAGAGTAGGTCCCTGCCAATGGGTTCTGCTCTGTTTAGGGGCTCCGTAGCGACATTGCAGATAGAAACAATACCGATTTGAATCTTGAAAGAAAATTACAAGAAAAGCTTCGTTAAGCTGTTTCTACAAAGTGCGCAAGTTGGTTGTACAGTAGTAATGATCATTTCCATCTAGTGGGCGACGTGCAAACTAACCCAAAATAATTTGCATGAGGATCCAAAAATACTATATATGACCTGTATATGACGCCTAAACACGCCAGTGATCCTCAGGAAGAACGAGATAACGTCTCACTATAACAGCTCAAACTCAACAACTCAAACCCTGTGTCAACCAATCAGGCGATCGTTGGGCACAGCTGTGGTGCCGCTTCCGGCTCTCCCGCTAGGTACCCGGCGATTTTGCATCGACAAGGAGAGTTAGTCATCAAGAGTATTTCGACTATATAGGGTCCTCAATAGGGTTTAATCTGGCACTGCAAGAAGTGACTCGGGGGGGGGGGGGTCACGTTTTCCAGTAGATACGCTTCTCCACGGCATAAAGCAGGCGGTACTCTGAGCGCTGCCTTTGGACAGATTGAGACTGATTTGGTCTTACAGAATTTAGAACAAAAAGTATTTCAGTGATCAGTTCATTTAAGTTCAATGGGTTTATTAATGAATAAACGATAAACCGGACATAATCAGAACACTCAGTCCATTCCTGGACGCCGAGAACCAGAATCTTTGCTCCTGCTCCTACTCTCAGACACAGCCTTAACTCTCAAAAAACAAAAAAGCTAACCAATTACCTTCCTGCACCTTACCCCAGGGGAAACCACCCCATAAAAAAAAATCATAATTATATCTTACTTTTATTATTTTTTTTTATTTTTTTACTTTTTTACCATACCTTATTTTAACTACTCTTCTGTAATGCTAGTAAATGATTTTTTACTCTTTTTTTTAAGTTTAACTGAAAAGCCGATTTAATTTTGTGTCATCCAGTTGAATACACTGAACTATTTGGATTCTGCTAAGGGATTTTTTTTTATTTTCCACTATGTGCTCTAGTTATGACGATCAGAAAATCTGCGGCCGTCCCCACAACGTAAATTCTACTATGACACGGGAAATCTTAATCTCAACACAAACGCAGCTTTTCAGTGGGCAGTGGTGAGACTGGTGAAGATTGCTTAGTGCCTGAACAAAAAAATCATAAATCTTTCTCGTAAAGCATACAACAAAAATTCAGTACCATAAAACTCGAGGAAATTCCACTATTTGAAAATCGATTATTCATGAACAGCGGAACAACGAAGTAACGGATTTTCAACGGGTCTTCAAGCCAATTTAAGTGAATAAGTGATGGATAACTGATTGTCCTATCCCAGCCCTTTTCGGTCAAACTTTAAATGACGCAGGGGAGCTCCTACCTCTCAGCTCTTCTGGGATCAGGTTCCATATCTTTGCACATGTTACATTCGGAGCAAAATCTGATCGTACAGTTTTTTGCAGATAGCGAGTTAAGGTACTTCCACAAACTTGGCAATACAAAGCTGATCTATCCGAGCTGATCGAAATCGTTCGTTAATTCTGGCTGTATCTTTAAGTTTGTATCGGGACCTGACAGGTTGTTTGAACCAAGAAAATAAAACAATATAAAGAAGAGAAAATGTTTTAAAATGTTGCTTCGGTATAGTAGTTATTGATTTTTCAATTCAATTCAATTCATTTTATTTTCAAAAATTTGCTCACGGACGAAGCCGAACATTGAATTTCACTGCGTAGAGTCGAGCGTGCTAAGGCTGCGTTTCATTTGAGGCGGCAAAGTCATCTTGTCTCTTCGTCACACATGGACAATGAATGACTTTCCCGCCCCATATCCGCCCACTACCTATTTCCATTCACGCGATTCACCGACCTGATTCAGTTCAATGTCTTTCAGTGTCAGTGTTCGGAAATACTTCAGTACTAATTAAAACTAGACCTCCGTTGCCTGTGCAACGGGAAGTGTTGCAGCAACTGTGCCCTGTTCCTTAGGGCACAGTTGCGGAGCAACAGTCTCCATTATGTCCTTCAGAGGACATTTTTCTAATGCGGCAATTTCCTGACAATCCACCAACCCTTCGTACACCTGGAATTTCCGATACGATTTTCGGCCGGAAGACCCACACTCTTCTTATCCGAGTCCCTCAAGAACAATAAAATAATACTGGGCAACGGGAAGTGTTGCGGAGCAACAACTCATACTGTTTATGTTTACAAAAATTGAGGGACCCCTACTCCCCCTCCACAGAAGTCAAATCGAGTTCAGATCCCCCTAAGCCATGTCTAGGACCCTAGGACTAGTGTAAGCTTCCATTGTTTCTAAAAATAAAAGAAACAGTAAAAATCGAAAATTTCAGAAAATTAGACAAAAAATTGGAACGAGAAGAACTTTTCCGGAATTATTTCCGGGAAGAGCTACGGAGTTTTATGCTCCAGTTCTCGAAGAGATCTGCAAAAGTTCTTCATGGATTCAGCATTAATTTATTTCTAAAACGTTTACTTCCGAAGCTAGGGCCATCTTAACTTGACGCCAATTCAAAGTTTTATGTTTCGAGACACACATTTCGGGAATTATTTCCGGGAAATCTGAAAGAGATACGGAAAAAACAAAATAAAGTTTTCTGCTTAACTTCTGATGGACTAAGCTAGGAAAATTTTAAACAAAAAAAAATTGGCAAAAATTGGAAATTGCTCCGAGGACATGACAAAGCTTCTAAATAGAAAACCTGCAGAAGGAATTTTATATCCGGAAAACTATTGCAAGTTCCAGTCTTATGGGATCGAGATCTGTCGAACCGCGCTGGAAAAAAAATTCTAGCTGGCCCAGAACCGAAGTTACCTCTAGAACGTCGAAACTTCGGAAATTATTTCTAAGAGAACGAAGCAAACGAGATGGACTTTTCCGGAATTATTTCCGGGAAATCTGTAAGAGCTACGGAATTTCATGCTTCAGTTCTCGAAAAGATCAATAAAAGTTCTATATGAGTTCATAATTATTTTATCTCTAAAACGTTTACTTCCGAAACTAGGGCCGTCTTAACTTGACGCCAATTCGAAGTATTATGTTTCGAGACGCACATTTCGGGAATTATTTCCGGGAAATCTGAAAGAGATACGGAAATAACGTCTTATAGTTTTCTGCTTAACTTTTGATGGTCTAAGCTAGGAAAATATAAAACAAACCAAATTCACCAAAAAATTTAAATTGCCCCGAGGGCATGACAAAACTTCCAAATAGAAAAACCCAAAGAGGGAATTTTATTTCGGAGAAACTATTGTAAGCTCCAGTTGTTAGGAGATCGAGACCTGTCGAACCGCGTTGGAAAAAAAATTCTAGCTGGTCCAGAACAGAAGTTACCTCTAGAACGTCGAAACTTCGGAAATTATTTCTTAGAGAACGAAGCAACTTGGTATATAGAACACTTCACTTCTTCTTGCATACTTTTCATAGCACTACTCGATAAAAATATAAGAAACATCAAAATCGAAAATTTGAGAAAATTCCAAAAAAAATCGGAACGAGATGGACTTTTCCGGAATTATTTCCGGGAAATCTGTAAGAGCTACGGAATTTTGTGCTCCGGTTCTCGAAGAGACAAATGAAAGTTCTACACGAGTTCAGCATAACTGTATTTCTAACAAGTTTATTTCCGAAGCTAGGGTCGTCTTAACTTGACGCCAAACATCGAACGCAGAGTTTCTAAGAAAAAAACGGTTTTATTTTTTTTTCTGGAAAACTGTTAGAAATTTTAGGAACTTCTCTGGAACTTTTTTACTCTGTTTCACGTTTCCCTTCCCTCTGAAAAATCTCAAATTTTTAACTCTTACCACTTCGGAGCTACAGGTCGCTGATCACGGTGAAAAAAAAAAAAAAACTACGAAAGCAGTAGTGTTGCTCCGCAACACAATTAGTACTTGAATTAGACGGGTCAATTAGGTTAAATAGACGATTACTTTTATTTTAATTCAAAAGTGTTGACTATGCAGCCAAGCTTTCGTTTCATCAAACCATGTTTCTGCTTTCGAATGGAAAGCTCCTTTCTAGAAAGCAAGCAGACAGGCACTCAAATTTTACAGAAACAAAAAGTGCAGTGCAGACAGGCATTAATATTTTACAGAAACAAAAAGTGGCATTTTCCCACGGGTCCGAAAGTGCTGCCATCTACTGTTTCTACCCATTTCTGTTCGTGCTCACTTTACCATTCCGTTTCTTACATGTGGGATTGAGAAAGAGAATTGGCATCAGATATGCCTGTTAAACTTTAAAAGTTCTCTCATTGCTAAAGACATTAAAGCTTATCCTTTGCTCCTTTCTGGGTGGTGATGTTAGAAATTTGGTCTACGGCAAAAAAGTTAACTTTTGAACTAGAACAAATAGAATTTTTTTTTTCAGCGGCAGTTGATAGGTCTTGATGAGCTGATCAAAGTATACGTCATCCGTTTTTTGGTACACAAATTTCTTCATGAGATAGAACAGTTGGAAAATTTTGAGGGGTTGATAACTTCAGTAGTAATACACAGATGGCACTTTATACAAGGGACTTTCACCGTGACTAAAGAACCAAGAGCAACTCTTTTTGAATTTAGTATAGAAGTCAGAGCAAAATAACATTAGGGAGTAGCGCCAAGACCACAGCCTATATACTCAGTATATAGGCTGTGGCCAAGACTTGCAAAACGTGACACACACTCGAACAGCAGCGACACTAGCACCACTAGCGATACTGAACGTCCCTACTCAGACTCAATCAGTCGTGCACCAGCGCTGGCTCCAATAACTTCATATTCTGAACACAGCAAAAAAAGATACAACCTCCCCTGTGTACTAGAAATTTCTAAATCCGCAAGTTTGTATCGCTTTAAATTCCGCAAGCGTAATGGGCGGCGCTACGACTATGGCCCGTTTGCGAAGCATGGAAAGGATAGGTCTTGGCGCTACTCCCTAGTGTTATTTTGCTCTGGTAGAAGTCTAGGACTCCAATGTCGGAGTCACGTAGACAAACCAAGACCCACTTGGCGGGGTCTCATGGTGAAAACCAAACAAATCCAAATGTAATTTTGATGGGGAGTAGGTACGCCCTTGAGATGGAAATATTAGAAGTAGTGAACTGAAAGACAAAAAATGCTCCTCAGCATTTTTATAATTTCCTCTATGTATTAGAATTTCCGTGACTTGGGGATGTGAACTGATTAGATGAATTTGCCTTCGGCCGAGATCACTGTTCCTATGGCCGGCTTCTACCGGACTATTGTAGTGGTTTGCGAACTCTGTGCACACGCCCCTCGTTAGATCAAACTGCTAGAGCGCCTGCCTTGTAAGCAGAGGGTCCTGAGTTCAAATCCCGGCTGAGGAGCATTTTTGACAAAATCAATAAATCGATCGCAGCACCTGCCGCTCTTTGCCACGCTTGCGAATCCTGCAAATTCGGGCACTTTCAGAAATTTGACCCGCCTATGGTCGTCCCGACGTGTCCCAGAAAACCTTCCTTTCCCGGATCCAACCATCGGTGGGGGAGGGGGAACCCGGGACCTTGTGGCGTTTGTAAGTTGCAAATAGCTGATCCGAATCGAGTGAAAATTGATGGGTGGTAGGAGCAGATACTCTAGATCAGTGGTTCCCAACCGGGGGTACGCGAGGCCCTTGCAAGGGGTACGCGAAGGAACCAAAATCGTTTTAATTCGTAACTTCAAAATCTCGCCTTACTCATTTTTCATTGCCGAAAGCCTAATATTACCATCACTAGCCAAAACGTTTTGAGGGGCGAGGTATTTTCACCGACTGTTTAAAAAAAAATTTAACTGTTTTTACGAAAAATCGCGGCAGTTCGCGCCGACTCGTTTCTTTTTAACCGCCTGGACGACCACTTGGGGGAAGGGGTGTTGCCAACAGATGCGTGACGCCCCTGACTACAGCTAGCCTACTGCCGTAAATTCTGTTCCTGTGTCTAGCGATATTGTTTCAAGAAGAATCGAAGACATAACAAGGGATATTGCCATTCAGGTTTCGAATTAAGCTAACGAAAACGTTTGCGATGCAGTTTGATGAAAGCACGGAGAACATCAAAACCAAACACAGAAACAGGCTGACTGTAAAAACAAAATATTGCCGTAAATGACGTCGAGCCGAGATTTCAGAAAATTTTAGTTAAAAAGCAGCTTCAAGTGTCTCATTGATTTTGTATAGATTTCTAAACATGTATACCTTATCAGTATGATAATAAATATCGCCTTTTTAACGTTCTGGAAAAGGGGGTACGCAACATTTTCGAACCTTGATTACGCGGTATGGAAAAGGTTGGGAACCACTGCTCTAGATGATCCTTGAATGCATCCAAACCGGATTCGGCCACAACTGGAGAAACTAGAAGGGAGGGTAGATAATCAATCCATGTCCGGACCGGGTCCCAGAAAACGAATGGAGGGATTGGGATGAAAATTGGAAGGTACTAAGGTCATTATTATGCCCTAGATGATCCTATTTTGGTCCCAGCTGGATTCGACCTCGGCGGGGAGGGATTTTGAGTAGGGGTGCCGTAGGCTACACATCGCAGGAATGCTTAGATTAGAGTAAAACTTTATGGCTGAGGTGAGCAGATGCCCTCGATGATCCTTTTGTGTCCGAACCGAGTTCAGCCATGATGAGGGGGGGACTAGAATGGGGGGACTCGAAATGTTGCGAGACGCATAGGGATCAAACGAGTGGAGCCCATTTGTTTTTGAAGCGTATTCGGTCGCGGTGGAAAGAGTTGGAGGGGGGGGGGCGACTCTGTGGCACACCGAGGGATCAAACGATCGACCGATTGGGATGCAAACCGGTATGATGATCCAGTATAGGATTCCCGGACAAGGAGGATGTAGTTTGAGGAGGGGATACAGAAAATTACCCAAAAATGCAGTGCTTCAACCAAATGCCCAGTCCCCGCACCAGAAGATGGCAGTAGAATACCCACTACCTTTCCGTTAAAGCCAGGCTTCACCCTCCGGACCACCACCCCAGCCACCACCGATCTGGGCCTTCCCCACAGTCAAGCCAACCCTTCCGTATTTTCATGATTTCCGTATTAGCAAATGATAGATCATTTGATATGATCACCATCGTTCGACACTTTTTGCATGATCGAGTCTCTCTGCTTCCAGATTTCCCGAAGCTGGGTATCCAGACACCCCGGACTTCCAAACGTGTTGGGCCTGGATCCACCTTCCAGATCCGTCTGAACGAAAACGCAGTTGTCGGAAAAACATCTGGAAGGTGAAATTACTTCTTTCCCTGGGCACTGAGGTCCGCGGCAGCATCACAGATGGCATTTTACTAAAAGCTGAAACGTCTATAACTTTATATCAAAAGAAATCCACAAATATCAAATATTATAGTAAATATACTTGGCAATGACACGCAATCCACACAGTCCTCCCGCTACTTCTTCCCATGGGCCGGGTTGCCCGCCGGGTTGCCAGCCGCATTCTTTGCAGCAGCAGCCTAAAAATAAAGTAACTGTCAGGATAGGACCAACAGGGTCAACAGGGGTCAGGGCAGGACCAACAGGGAGAGGGAGGGATTTTCGACCGGTCTGCTTTGGCGATACAAGTGAGTTCCCGAAAAGGCATAACGTTTGGAAACGGCTTTCGTCTGAATTCTATACCGCCGTTTGCGACATACGACACAAATTGTTCGACAAGCCACGCAAAAGATTGTGTTTTGACACAAGTTTCAGATACATTGAAATATTTCAACTAGTCCGACCAAAAGTTTCAGATACATTGAAATATTTCAACTAGTCCGACCAAACTCGTGCGATTTTTTAGGGGACATAAAAAGTTGCCGTATCTTTTTACGAAAGAAAAGATTACAGTAACTGGTTGGTTGAACAGGGCCTTTGAAGTGGTTCAGATGGTTATCTTCCATTCCTCCCTCCCAGAATCATCTTGACAGGCAAGTCAAGTGCCTCTCGCGTAAGCGTTGCGATGTGAAACCATGCGATTCTGTCTTACGTCGTAAAATCAAACAAAAATCGAGTCGCACACAACGTATCAGTGTGAACCAAGGGGTTTGCACTTGCAGGTGCAACCAAGAACAAATAACCAGATAGAACAGCTGTCTCCCTATCTCGGTCATACAAACACGCCGAGTCGAGTAAAATACGGCCGACTCCCGACGCAAACGAGCGGAGGTTACTAGCTTCGCGCCACATCACGTTTCGTTACCTCTACAAATAGCTAAATCGCTAATAAGTCGCTAAAGAGGAAATCTAGAAGTCAACGCTGATTGGTTCTATGGGCGCGCTCCAGAGCGGGTCAGCGCGCGGAGTACGCCTCCTGCTAGCCTCTTTCAATATTTCTTGTGCGAGAAGCAACGGTGAAGAAGGAAGAGGAGGAAACGGGTATCAACATCAGCTCAAAGCTAGAGTAAATACCGCTATGTTCGCTCAGATTTGTCGGGAGTTTTCATAGTCGCTGCCTAAGACAGAAGTTCTGTCTGATTATTTGTTCTTGGTGTTTAATTTTAAAGAAATCTGCCACTTTCAACCACATGGACGTTTGGCGTTTTCAGTTCAAGCTGACCTGCGAAATAAGGTCGGTTTTATACTAACGATATTTCGGCACTTCTTGGCAAGGGTCCTCTTCACGCTCTAGCTCGAAAAAAATACCCCTAGAATTTAAATCTCAATCTTTTAGAGCCATTCAAGTTCCTATTTTTTGGTTGCCAAAATCCTTTATTCAGCCCGGTGTTGCCACAGGGCGCAGAATTTTGCGATTTGTTATACATTTTCGTTTCTTCGACAGATCGAGCAAGAATTTTGCGGCCGGTTACTTACCAGCAAATGCAAAAATGAAGCATAAAAGTTGAGGCGCGTAATTATGAAGATGATATAGCGCGATTTCTCGTCAATAAATGGTGAAAAGGACCTAGTTTCGCAGGTCCAGAATGTCACTGTTTTTTTTCCGGCCAAAAGTCGACGAATCATAAAAAAATACTCGTTGGCTGGCAGACACGCGAACTGTCTGTTGTGTTCATCTTATAACCCATTTTGAAACAAATAAACAGGGTTTTCTAACAATAAAGATGAGTATCCGACGAGTGGGTACGGTACTTACCTGAGCCCTCGCCGCAAACGTTCCCGAGTCGACATGTCCGGCGTTGCCCTTTGCCGCGGCCGACTGAATCCTGGCCGCATCACTTTGTGTCATTTTGTTTGACATTTTGACTGAAGCTTTTTCCTGAAACAAAGCTCAAATGAAGCCGAGGACACGGCAAAACTCAATAGTTGCGTTTTTTGTCTCTGCAATACGAGCACGCCGGGTTTGGACAAAGACGATTACGATGGTCTTGCGATTGCCAGCGAAGGACCCACGTTTATCTGCTTGCACATGTGCGATGCGCAGTTCATTCACTACGGGTAGTCGGGTAGGTTCCAAACTACCATCAGAAGTTGCAAAAGCTACAATCAGAATTTGCAAAAGCTACAAATCATCTCCTTTGCAATACGCTTTACGTGTTCCTTATTATTTTCATCGTCTCCTTGAAATTGCGTTTTCTGGCTCGCGATCCTCAAGCTCCCGTGTTCATTCAAACACAAACGGATTCGGTAGAGTACCAAATCCAGTTCCGGGTTCTCTTATACAGAATACGGGCACTAAAAACGGGTGACAGAGCATCGTGTCGCGACTCGCGATTCGAGTTTTACACGCTAATAGCCTGTTCAGACGGGACGTAAATAGCGACGTATTCTCGATTACGCGCGTATTTACGCGCGTAAATAGCGACTGAAAATAATCCAAAAAACAGCCGCTGATCGAGAATCGGCCGCTGTTTCGACCCACCGATCGGGAGAAACTGAAATCCTTTGGGGCTTTGGAATGTAACCTTTGATGACTCTGGGGACAGTGAACAGTCTGTAATTAGGGGAATTGGGTCAAACTTTGAGAGCTTTGGATCAGTCCAGTTTGAATTCAGTTAGACCAAAGTGAACATATCATGAATTCATGACATTTAGCATCCAAGGATTACTAAATTATTTCGAAAAAAAAGGTACAATAATTTTCTAATTACAAAATCTTATATTCTGTTTTTGTCTGATATTTATTTTTGTTTTTTGTCATAAAAAAAAAATAATCTTGGTTGAATAATTAATATAATTTTTCCATTCAACTTTCATTCAAAAGCGACTGAACAAGCTAAATAATTGCTCCTATATTTTCTGTTTATTATTAATTATATTTTATGCTATCATTTAAAAACTAAAACATTTCAATGATTTTTAATTGCTTTTTAACTCAAAATTGCCAAGTCGCCTGAAATCTGTCAATATTCAGTTTGTGACTTTTTTCCAGCCTAAAGTCAACTATGCTTGACTCACAAGATGTTTTTGTTAAGTTTGTATATTTTATTCCAAACACAAGCAATATTCGAAATTAGGATTTTCTTTTTAATTCTTCCGTCAACCCCAACCAGCTTGTTTGTCGTCTGAACAGATCAGCCGCTGTTTCGGCGCTTATTTACGTCCCGTCTGAACAAGCTATAATAGCGGAAAATGCTTGTCACGGGGACGTTTTGTCATATCTAGTATAGCCTGAAGAGCACCCCTTGCCAAGAACTGCCGAAATATAGCTCTAATAAAATTCAACCGACTTATCCGTTTTGCACTGTCAAATACGATTCGCAGTCAGCTTGGGCTGAAGGAATACTGATCATGTTACGTATGATGAAAGGTTTTACCTCCGAGTTTTATTGTGAGACAGACATGTGCATTGACCAAATGAAAAACATTAGTTGTAGTTGTTTTTAATTGTCTAAGTCCGAAAAAAATTCAATCTTCGGCTTCGCCTGTGAGAAAATTTTTAAATTTGCTTACCCTTTTCTTCTCGACTCAACCAACTTTAACAACTGGATTCTCCCATAGTGTTTCTTGACTTATATACGCGTAACGTGAACGTGACAGTTTCCCACTTCCAAGAATGCGCACGTCTGAACCCCACGTCGCTTCCTCGTCATAAAACAAACATCATTCAAGCCATTTGAAACACGACACTTGGTAGACGTTTATTTCAGCCGCCTTGGATTCACCTTTCCCGTCAAGTGAAATCGTCGTTTTAACGTTTTATTTGCAATGCTCAAAATTTCGTCCGACTGTCGACGCAACACTGACTTTGAACGACCGAGATAATAGTGACAAACAAGAACAAAGGTTTCGATGGGATCCCAAATGGGAAAATATTTTGTTGGACCTCCTGATATCCAGAAAATTTTGGCTAACAGATTTCCAGAATCCGCCTTGCAATACCATCCTTATAAACACCTTAGCGAATCGTTTTCTCCGAAAATAATATCAATTACGTTCACGCGAGAACAAATAGTATTTCTCGACTTACCGTGTCTTTTACCATATCCTAAGTTTTTAATGTCCCTAAGTCTATATTTTTAATCCACTGCTTCTCCCAGATTACTTGAAAACGTCTGATCCGCTGACAAAAAGAAGTAATCGATTTCAGAATCAAATTTCACTCTAACCAAATTTCAAGTTTTGCCGGATTCCTGGCGAATTGCTTGTCCGGTGAGAAAATGAATTTTAAATATGGATTCAGCACGTATCTTTACCCATATATCGAATCATTTATCGACCTCAGACAAAGCTTTTACTTCTAACGAATTTCCGGTTCTGGCCGGATTCCGGGCTAACGATTTGTCCGTCAAGAAGATGAATTTAAGAAATGGCTTCATCACATCTCCTTATGCTTTAGACAAGCGATCAGGGTAGGGTGCTCGTGGACTAGAATATCCTGCCAGGATTTTCGGCATCATCAAGTCCACACGGAAAAAGTTGTGATTTGTATTGAGCTTGCAGCATTCCGCTCAACTGCCATTCAGCGATCGTAATGCCTGTCGGTCTGTCCCGCTTTTGCTGGTTCGAGCACTTACATGTAAGCTTGGACAAAGAAACTTGACACGCACATAAATGACGCGATTGCAATTTTGCAACCCGTGTAAGCTGCGAGTCTGATTCGAGTGAAACTTGATGGAGGTGGCAGCAGATGTCCGAGATGTTCCGTTTGTATGTCCGAACCAAATCCGAACACGGGGGGGGGGGGCTGGAGACGAGAGGGGATTTTGAACCGTGCATTAGGGACGAAACGGATGGAGAGATTGGTATGAAACTTGGTCGGTGCAAATTGAAATAAGAGCTGAAAAATTGAAATAAGAGCTGAAAGTTCATACGACACTTGCAACGGTAGGCAGAGTGTATTCCAGCTAAAGACCGCATACGATCCGGTCGGTCCGGACATTGAAATAGAACATTGATTAAATGCGCTCTAGCCAACTATCAAATTCTACCTTGAACTGGATCACCCGTTCTAGAGTTACGCTTGTCACAAGACATCCAAGACCCTCGTCCAACTCCCCCCACAGTATATAATGCATAGATGGCGCTTTATTCAAGGGACTTAAAGTCCCAAATAAACCAGAAGCCATTTTTTGGATTTCAAGTCTAGGACTCCAATGTCGAGCCACGTAGACATACCAGGACCCTGACGGGGAATCATGGGAAAACCAAACGAAACCAAAGACCCAACTTTTGATGGGGAAGACACCCTTGAGTTGGAAACATTTATTTGTAGTGAACTGAAAGACAAAAATGCTCCTCGGCCGGGATCTGAACCCAGGACCCTCTGCTTGCAAGGTAGCCGCTCTACCATTTGAGCTAACGAGGGGCTTGTGTATATAGTTCGCAAACCACTACAATAGTCAGAGAGAAGCCGGTCACAGCATAGTAACAGTGATCCGTCCCGAAGGCGAATTCATCTAATCAGGTCACATTCCCATGCCAGGGAAGTTAATATAGCGGCCTATATTAGCGGCCTGGATTCGCGCTCCGAGAAGCAAAGCGAGAATCCGCCGAGCGCAAGAGCACACGGAATGCCGTTGCGCTTCAGTTGCACCTTTACAACTTTTCACTGACTTGCCGAATCACTTTCCACTCGCGAAGTAGATTCACTTTCCAGTCACTGGCGGAAACTAGCGGAGCGCGAGAATAGCTCTGGAAAGCGAAGCGAGTTTTAGCCAAAGTTGCAAGAACAGCCGGCGCGTAAGCTCGCAGAGCTTTCCAGACCGCCAGAATCGCTCTTATATGAAGGAAGTACACTTTTCAGCTCGAGCAGCTTAAAATAAAGGATTTATTTTCTTTAGAACTCCGCCTGAATCCGAGCAATCGCATTACCGCGCTTGTTCTTATTAAGCGCAGTAAGCATCCATTCCAGTCAAAGCCCATAATGGGGAAGAAAATCACCGAGAAATCATACTGGCCGAAAGCTTCTGTGAATTCCAGTAGCCTATAGGAATGTGTACTTGAACAGTTACTTAAACATGAACAGAGCACTTTTCGGCTAAATGGTTGAATGAAGATCCTAGGTACCTATTCAGGTTTTCTCAGGGGCTCTTAATTAGCTACTTTGGCTAACTGATTGTTGACGTTTGTCAGAGCAAGTGCATAATGGCACTGTTCTAAGTCAACAAACGTTCAAATAAACATACCACTACTTACTACTACAACAAACCACTAGCCCTTGGTATTACAAGGCGACATGTAAGTTTCATCTTATCATAAATATGTACAAAAGTTCTGTCTAAAGAAGTAAAATAAAAAGATACCGGTATATTGTCACTTATTTTTGGCCGTCACGACAGTTTTAGAGGTTGTGCCGGACCGTCTTCGGGGGTCCGAGGAGGCAGCTCGGTATGGGGTGCGGTTGGGACCTCCGCTGGTTGTTGGTAACGGCTGCCTTTTTAGTACCTAGGGAAACAGACCAAGCGTGAGATAAAATATATTTCAATAAAAAAGGATGGTCACGGTCGGTGACCCCCAAAACACGCCCCTTCCCTTACCCCACCCAGCTAAATGGGCGTAGCCTAGGCTACTTTTTTGATGGCCCTAACCGGGTACGTCAGCTGAGGTTCATACTAACGATATTTCAGCCCTTCCTGGAAAGCACCCATGCTAACGACTGTACACATGCCAACGACTGTAATTTGAGCCGTTTTCTAACTTTGGCCTGAAAAGGACCCTTGCCAAAGAAGGCCGAAATATCGCTACGGCTGTCAGTGTCTATTTGCCGAATTTGGCATTTTGCTGGGCATTACGGATTACAGTCTAGTCCTCAGACGGTTGTTGTCCAGCTCAAATCGACCGATCATACATGTCTGCACTGTCAAAAGTTTCATACCAGACAACATAAGGATGCACAGTTTCAATAGACAACGCTTGGGATGTTATCTGTTGTCGCGACAAACGTTATGCAGTACAAGCATTGCCAAGAAGGGCCGAAAATCCGCCAAAAAAGCATCTGCTGATTTTTTTGTTTGTCGTCATGATATCGGAAAATTCAGCAGATGTTTTTTGGCAGTTTTTCGGCTCTTCTTGCAAATGGTTGTTAAGCATAACATTTCATGTAGAAAATCTGTCGCGACAAGAAATAACATCCCAAGTGTTGTCTGTTGAAAGCGCGCATCCTTGTGTTGTCTGTTATGACACTTCTGAAACTGTAGTAAGAGGGATTGTAGGCCTGTCACGCTCTTCGTGATTCAAAAAATACAATCGGATCTAGTAAAGAACTAACCTGCTCAACTACACCTCTCAGCTCCTTTTTCGTAGCGCTTGTAGAATCTCGAACTGGGGGGTAATAGATCTTCACCGATGACGCATTAAAGCTGGAAATGACGGTCCCACTTTCCTCACCGGAGGCAAGGGAAGTATAGTCATCCACGCGCGGTGGGGTGGAAGAGACACACACGGATTTGTCGGATTCACCCCCAAATTCTGTGGGTTGGTTGAGGTTGAAGATGAGAGTCTCAAGATCGTTCTTCTTGAAAGGCTTGGGGGTGGGCCCGGATTTGGATGGGTAAAAAGAAGGAGGCTGAAACAAAGAAGCTTTGTTAAAGTTTAACTGAAAAGCCAACTTATCTGTGTGTCATTTTATTGGATACACTAAATTATTTGGATTCTGCAAAGGGATTTTTTGATTTTCCACTATCTGCTCTAGTTATGAGGTTCAGAATATCTCCGGCCGTCCTCAAAGCGTAAATTCTACTATGACGCGGGAAATTTTAATCTCAAAACAAATGCAGCTTTTCAATGGGCAGTGGTGAGACTGGTGAAGATTGCTTAGTGCCTGAACAAAAAAACATGATAAATCTTTCTCTTAATAAGGCATACAACAAAAGTACAAGCGCATAGAGGCACCTCAAATCACACGAAAATTCCACTATTTGAAAATCAATTATTCGTAAATAGCGTAACAACAAAGTAACTCATTTTCAGCGGGTCTTCAAGCCAATTTAAGTGAATAAGTGATGGGTAACTAGATTGTCCTATCCTAGCCTTTTTCGGCTAAACTTTAAAGTTCAAAATATCAATTATACCAAAGATGAAAAAATTATGAAGAAGAACGTAATCAAATAGGCTATTTCATGAATTAATTTTACTTTGTGTCTTTCCTAGGCTCATCATGATTAGTATTAGGCTTGGTTCCCGCTTCCGCTAACAGCCAACTGCCAGCTTTCTTCTGGCACAAATAGTAAGCTGCAATACTTATTGTTATATTTTCTGTTGAATTTTAAATATGCTTCGTCTGCCATTGGGTATACTATTTAGTTTAAACGCCGTGTTCTTTCTTGAAGAAATTTGAAAGAAGAAACAGAAATTAAGAGCAAATATTTCAAAATCCAGCTGACATGTGATAGACTGAACATGAAATAAACGTTTTCGGCAAGTATTTGGCACTAAAAGTCGCCTGGTATGGGCTTTAGTGATTTGTTCGGCGACCGTCCAAAGTCAGGCGACGTTCAAAAAGAAAGAAGTACAATCTTGTGCAATAGAATTTTTGAAAAACTTTGCTTGTCTTGATTTGGGGAAATGGTGTGGGGGGGGGGGGAGAAATAGTTTCAAAATATAGTGCGAAACAAAAATTAAAAGATATAAGAAAATTGGGGAGACTCCTTAAGGTAGCCATGAGTCACCGGAAAGATTTTTGCAAATGATGATGAGGTTACGGGTTTTTTTGACGGCCTTTTTGAGCTTCCGTGGAACAAGTATTAGTTGCATTTTTGCAGATACCATGGTATCTGTTACCACGGTAACTGAGTCTGCAATTAGTCGTTTTTGCAGTTACCGTGGTATCTGATATAAGGTTGCTCTGCAAAAATGAAAATTGCCGAAATTGCGCTTTTCGAAGTAATCCCAAAAGAAAAGCTGATATCCAGTCACATCACTAAGTTGCCAAACTTCTTTCCCAACATTTTGACAAAAATTGATGACAGTGAGATGACTTTTTTTAGATACCACGATCAGTTACCACGTCCGACCGTACGGTTACAGGCCAGATACCATAATAACTGCAAATCACCTTTTGACTATGGTATCAGATACCACGATAACTGCAAAAACGACTTTAGACCGTGGCAGCAGATACCGTGGCATCAGATACCATGGTATCTGCAAAAACGCAACTATTATCTTATCTTATACATACACACCTGAGCAAAGATCGGCATAGCTGTCATCCCCTCTTCAGCGAGAGAGTTCCCTCCGCCCGCTGCATTAAAATACATCAACTGAAACTGCATCATGCTTTTGCAATGATCGGCAAGATAAGCGTTGTACTGTTTGAGTTTGGCAATCTGTTTGTCGCGCTCAGAAATTTGAGCTTTGTACTGATTCCGCTCACTAGAGCGCTGTGAGTTGAGAGTGGAGATCTCGTCGGCCATTCTGTAAAAAAAACATCCGATTTTACCACAGGGAATAATAGCATGGGCAAGGGGTGTCATCTACACCGTAAAATTTTTCAAACATTTAACGCACGGGTGCGCAGTTTCAATAGACAATTCATGCATTCATTCACTTATTTGTATCCGCCAAAGCTGGCGAGTAGGAAAATATAATTAAATATAAATAATACGTCTACAACCAAGGCCGTATCCAGGGCCTTGGCGTATCGACCCCCCCCCCGAAACCCACAAAAGTATCGTTTTTTGTAGGCTTTAAAATCTGATCCATGCAGTTTATGTACTTTTTGGTCTAACCCGCGGGCAACCCCCCCCCCCCCCCGAAATATTTTTTTGGATACGGGACTGTCTACAACTGACACAAAAAACTAGACCATACACTTTCACAAATTCTACATTCAAATACCTTGCAAATTATCTGCAAGTTTTACAAAATACTTGACAGTGCAAAACGGATACGTCAGCTGAATTTAATTCGAGCTATATTTAGCTCGACCGAACCGAAATATAGCTCTATTATAATTCTGCTGACGTATCTGTTTTGCGCTGTCAAATATTATCCGCAGTCAGCCTGGGCTGAAGGAATATTTAGTTACAAGATATTTCAAGTTACATGTCAGGTGTTATGATTTCATTAAAAGTAACACTGCTTAAGTGTTTAGTGTTTATGTTACGGAACAATAATACTTAAAGGCTCATAACAGAATTTTCTGTAACATTAATTTGTAACATCCCAAGTGTTTTCTGTTGAACTTACGCGTTCTCGTGTTAAGTGGTATCAAACTTCAGACAGTGTAGGGGAGACAATGGGAAGAAGAGGCTGTCGACACCCTATTAAGGTCCAAAGGAATCCCAAAATCCATGTTACACTGTTGCCAAACGAAGACACAATTTCGTCCAGTAAAATAAAGAAAAAGTAACAGAATCAGAAATGACCAAATTTGCTTAAAACACACCTCGCACTATTTACTGTCTATGTTCCAGTATTCAAAAGAATCCTTTAAAACTAGGCTCTGCTTTTAACAAATTATCAACGGCTTTGGCTGTTTTAAGCCGTTTTCCAGGCCCATTGACTTCTAGCAAAACTAGGTGAAATTCAGTTAACCGCTTTTACGCATCAATACCTTGATACGCGAGCACTAGTCGGGAGCATAATGCGCCCGTAAAATAGTAAATCGTGGCGGGTGCAAAGATTAGCGGTTTCAGGATATAACATATGAAATTTGGGTTTCCCGGTTTAAGAAATAGAATGCAGTTACGGAAGTAAACACACATGCACGGGTCCTTTAAACACACATGCACGGGTCCTTTAAAATTTAAAGGACCGGTCGTATTTTACTGATTAACTCTTGCGTCCCTAATCTCATTCATTCTCATTACAGAACGTACTGTGTTATGTTTGTCCAGGCAAAGGGCCGTTACAATGATTCTTGCATTTTCCGTGTTCAGCGCTTTTCGAGCGAGACCAGGCTGAATTCCGAGGAGCTGATCAGTCAGCGGGTTATGCAAGAAACTCCGTGTTTCTCGTCAAAACCAAGGGGGCTGTGCGAGGCTGGAAACAGCCGAGACGGATTGGTGATTTAGGAAACCCAGCAGAGTTTCGAAGTAGTCATGTATGTTCAATTATTGGAACAGAAAATGAATGTACTATGACTTGTGCTTTAATTCAACCTTTCGGTACCTTACAGAGCATTTGCTAGCAATAGCGTCGTGTTGCCAGTGCTCATAGTCTAGAAGTTGACACTGGATCCCAGTAGCTAGTTTGCTTCATCACAATTCTTATTAGACATATTGGACCTTTAGTATGGGAAGGTTTATCGAGTGAGTTTAGATTGTGTGTTTAACTGGAATTCCATGAAATGTTGAAAGTTCGTTCTTTAGCTGTTTATGAATTTGATGCGTTATTCTCAGTCGTTTATTTTTATTTATATTTCTTAGGAGAGGGGATAGCAATGTGTTTGGTTTGAAATGTTTTAGTTGTTTGGGCGTCCCAGAGCTCGCGCCATTTTCCAAGCTTCTTTCTTTCAGTTCAGTTCAGTTTTATTCATAAAAATAATAAGCACCATTAACTCATTATGACCCCAACATTAAGGTCCCTGTTCACTTAAAGTGTTTTAGTTATGTAGTTAGTTGTCTTTGTCTTGTATTCAGTGTGTTTAATATGTAGTTAGAAGTTGCTTTGTATACCATTTTTGTACCATGGCCCTTTGGGCTTTTACGTACATTACATTGGGGTAGCCCCCTTACCATTTTCCTAAGCGCACAGCGACAAGAAAATTGTTTTTTTTCTTGTGAATTCTCATTACAATACAGATATTTCTGGCCTATTTTTACTGAGATGTCTATCCAGCCTAAGGATCCGCCCGTGATAGACTTTGAAGATACTTTCATTTCCGACGGTGGAGTTTCAAAAGTAATAGTTAGCTCCGCACTTTACTTTATCTTGGATGCTTTCAAGATGGGGATCTCACGCGAAGAAATTATCGAATTAGCCGGCACCTCTTTCACTATAGAAATTTTGAAGTCGGTCAAAGATCTAGTCTGGAACATCACGGCTTGTAAGACAAGAGTTAGTGACAGAAGAGGTAAACTGGCAAATAGTTCGACTGTGACTGACATCATACAGCGTATTACTGAAATGGATTCTGCCGGATTCGATTGGCCCATTATAGTTCCCAAATGTGTACGTGACGTACCAATGCTCAAGATCGAGTCGTCTGTAAGGCTGGACCGCATGGTTACAAACTGTGATCTAAAACTATCCAACACCGTCAAAACCATGCAACGTATCGAAACCATGCTTATGGAAATTCCAAGATCTGCCCCCTCCATTCCTGCCCCTACGAGATGCCCAAGTGCTACAGAATGGCCTACCCTTCCGGAGGTTGGGGAAAAGTATGATATCATAAAAGTGTCTTCAATTCCAGATAGCTGGAGTAATCCTGTAAAGCGCAAAGCTGAGCTTGATCAGCTTGGTGTGGATACCATACGTGAAGTTAAGCGCACACAGGATTCTGTGCTTGTGAAAGTAAAAAGCAAGTCGTCCGAGTCATTTTCTGATCTCATCAAGGAAAAGTTCCCTCAGTGTGAAGTCTCAAATTCAAATAGCCATTACACGGCCATTTTACGAGGTTTGGATAAGGATTGTGACGTCAGTTTGTTCTCAAACACAATTACAGGTATCTCAGATTTTAAACGACTGGGTAGTTCGTATGTAGTGAAGTTGTTTTTCGATTCTGAGGATTTCCAGAAATACTATTTGGTTCACGGTATTAACATCGGTTACGAACACTTCAAGCTCTCTGCTGACAGAAAGCTCCCTAAGCGGTGCTTTCGGTGCCAGAGTTTGAAACACGGTTCTACGAAATGTGATGCTCTGAAGCCTCGTTGTGCTCGGTGTTGTGGAGATCACGTTTTCGTTAAAGATGTCCCATGCTCACGTCCTGTAAACTGTGCACATTGTTCATCGAATGAGCACCCGTCGTACAGTTTTCGATGTCCAGTGATTCGTAAATACATCAAATAATGGAAGTTACTAAGTTAGTTCCCGTCTTGTCATTTAATTCTAATGGTATTTTTGGTAAGCTTGATGCCCTACGATCTCTTACCCCTGATGGTGCTATTCTTTGTCTTCAAGAGCACCATCTCCTGGATGTTTCGTTAAGTTACTTTGATGCTCTTTTACCAAATTATCGTGTTTTTGCTGCACCTGCAAATGCGACTACTGGCCGCCCATCAGGTGGAACTGCTACACTAATCCCTGATTCGTTTGATTCTGAACTGATGCAGCTTTCTGAATATTTTATTGCATGCCGCATTTTTAATTGCGTTATTATTAATTGCTACTTACCTACAAATTACAGAACTGATCATTCGGATTTTCGTTTTACAGATGCATGCGGGCAGCTTAGTGCTTTTATTTCTCGTCTTCCCGCAAAGTACAACGTTTGTTTAACGGGTGATTTGAACTGCGATATAACGGATACAAATTCTACGCGGGCTACACTTCTCCTGTCGTCTATTTCTATTCTAATTCCCGTAGATAAAGATGATAATTGTACATATTTCCACCATAGCGGTTCGGGTAGCAATTTAGATCATGTTCTTATTTTAAATAGATCGTCGGTAATTGGCCCAGTAGAAGTAGTGCATGATATTCCTATGAGCGACCACTTGCCTTTGAAGTTTTTACTATCTTTCACTTTAAATTCTATAAATTATCAAATTGTAAATAAATATAAAACGAAAACACAGTGGAAAACGAGTGTTCTTTGGGAAGATAGTTCTTTTTTGTCGTATAGAAATTTGTTAGATTCGCTCGTTTCAAAAATTCTTATTCCAAATAATTTAGAAGGTCTTAGTGAAAAAGAAGCAGCGCTAGAGATTAATTGTATATATTTTCAGCTTATTCATGTCTTGAAGTACAGCGCTGATAAAGTTTTTACTAAGAAAAAATTTAAAGTTGGTACGCATGTCCCTTTATGGTCGTCTGATTTAGCGCTTGTAGAGGCTAACCGTTTAGCTAAGTATTCGTATCGGTTGTGGAGAGATATGGGTAAGCCTCGAGACCATCCTTCATTTTTTTATATGAAGTCGACTAAGGGAGTTTTTCAGCGTGAGTTCCGGCGTCATAACGATGACCTGTTACGTCTGGCGTCCACCAAGGTTGATCAAGATCAACAACATATGTGGACTGCTTTACGCCGAGCTAAAGCTATACAACCACGTGGGATTGGAGATAATTCCCCTACTACTTCGGATTGGGACGCTCATTTTAATAATAATTTTTCAACACCTTCTGATGATCCAAATGATACGCTTTTACTGGATGATATTTTGAAACGCCCTTCAGAACCTATTACGATTGAGATGAGTGATTTTAATGAATCGATCAAGAATTTGAATTCAAAGAGCACCCCTGATCACGATGGTATTTATTCTAGTCATCTAAAATGTGCTTCTCCATCTTTTTTTGCAAAACTTCTTGCTTTTTTCAATCTTATGCTGGTGGTTGGAGTAGTTCCTGACTCGTTCAGAGTTGGTGTGGTGTCTCCTATTCCTAAAAAAGGTAAAAGTAGGTTTGAGAGTTGCGAGAACTTTCGTCCGATTACGAAAAGCTCACAGCTTAGTAAAGTGTTTGAGTTATGTGTTAAAAGGTATTTTGCTTCGCTAGATTGTGGGATTAACCAAGTAGGATTTGTTCGGGCCATGGGGTGTGATCATGCTCATGCTACGTTTTACAATATCATAAATTCTGCGTGGGAAAAGGGTGATCAGATTTATGCTCTTTTAATTGACATTAAAGGTGCATTTGATAATATTTCACACGCTTCTGCGCTTTTAAGTCTCTATTATGCTAACATTCCTCTGGCTTTGGTGAAAATGTTAAAATATTGGTATGCTGGTCTTTCTGTCCGTGTGGTTTGGAAATCTATTATGTCTCAAACTAGTATTTCGGTCCGTAAGGGAGTTAGGCAGGGTGGTATTATTTCTCCTTTCATTTTTAACCTTTGCCTCAGCGATTGTTTCCGGTTCTTGAAGACTTCTCTAGTGCACCTTGCCGTAGAGGTAACGTACATTGCTTACGCTGATGACATTATTCTTTTATGTAGATGTAAAAATAGGCTGGTCGAAAATTTTAATATTTTAGTTAATGAGCTTGGGAAAAAAGGTTTATCTGTTAATGTAGATAAATGTCAGTACTTCGTGATTAACGACCCTCTTGGGCCGTCTTCTCTTGATTGTGGTAATGGGCGTAGATTTCAACCTCTTGAAGTTGTAACTTACCTTGGTGTACCATACTCTTCAGTAAAGCGTAATTTTCAAACAGTAGTTGTAAAAAATATAGAGCTAAGAATTCGTAAGACATTCGGAGCTCTTATACACCTTAAAGGTACACACCGGCGTGATATTCTGGCTCGTATTTATACAGCTACTGTTCTTCCAATTGTAATTTTCCCAGCAGTTTTGGTGAAGGGTTTCAATCGTGGTATGATATCTGATATTCGTATAGCTTACTTCAAATACTGTAAATTCCTGCTTGGATATCCACTTTGGGCTCGTAATACCCCTTTGATCCAAGTTTTTAACGTTAAGGATCCTGCTTTGGCAATTCAGACAAAATTTGATAATTTTGTTGCCAAAGCGTCTAATATTTTATCCGCGAAGAATTTGTATCCGTTTTTCCGTAGTCCTTAATTTGAAATAGTTTTAAGTTAAATGATTTAGTAGTTTTTGGTATGAATTTATTGGAATGATATGTGTATTTTATTTATTTATTTTTATACTCCTCTTGTATAATTTTGAGGGAAATAAATATTGAATGAATGAATGAATTACATAAGGCCTGGCAATGGGCGACATAAGGCCAGTCAAGCACAAATCCTCAATTTTTGGGCATGGTGCCCCGACGTCAGGGCATGCCCCAAGGTATGGGCATGGTGCCCATACGTTGGGGCACCATGCCCTGGAGCATGGGCATGGTACTAGCATGGCACCCCCATGATATTAGGTTGAACTGAGATTGATTACATACCTAAATAGGGCCTTCTTCCTCTCCTAGACCACAAGATACTTGATCTTATGTTCTATCTAACCTCTTTTTCCAATTTTAAAAATGTTAGAGATCTTCCAAGAAATGAATGAATTCCCCTTTTTCCCTGAAATGGATAGGTAAACCATGGTAAACCAATAGGAAAAAGTGGTCTTCATTAAAGGCTAAATTTCTTGGAAGTTCTCTAATATTTTTAAAATTGGAAAAAGAGGTTAGATAGAACATAAGATCAAGTATCTTGTGGTCTAGGAGAGGAAGAAGGCCCTATTTAGGTATGTAATCAATCTCAGTTCAACCAAATATCATGGGGGTGCCATGCTAGTACCATGCCCATGCTCCAGGGCATGGTGCCCCAACGTATGGGCACCATGCCCATACCTTGGGGCATGCCCTGACGTTGGGGCACCATGCCCAAAAATTGAGGATTTGTGCATGACTGCATAAGGCCTGGCAATTTCTCTTTTCCTTTTCTTTCATTCCTTTATTTTCTTTCTTTATTTGTTGTCGCTGATGTTTCAGAGTTGATTCTCATGTCGCGAAATCGGGGGAAAAAGGAACAGACGATGAGACATGGGGTTAGAGATTCTGCAATTTACAAACCGAAGGAAGTGAATACATGCGGAGTTTTTCACTGTTTGTTTATGATACTCTGGTGGAAAGAAAAGATTACACATATCAGAAAAAAGACAGTACAGTTGGTTGTGAGCAGAAAGATCGCATTTTGTCCGGTGTTGTGACCCGCGTGAAAAAAGGAGCGCATTTCGAGAACGTCTTTAGAAAAGCATAACCACTTTCGAAAAGCTTTACGAAGAACCGCTCAACCTAAGCTGAATTTGTGAAAAATCCTCCTGGCTCTTTTTTCCTACAAGATGTTGGAAAGTTGTACAGCGGATTTCAAACTGTAAAAATTAGGAGCCTACTCGGTTACTGTTAGAATGGGGCATTAGAACTGGCATACGATGTCGTGTAACTTAGCCAACAGCGAAGCTGCAACTTACTTTGTCTTCAGCTGCTGCAACTGCTCCTCGAACGAGGACACCAAACCCTGCAACTTGTGTTCTGACTCTTCTGCTAGATCAAATCGAAGCTGGTTGGTGCTCTCCTCGTACCGTCTTTTCATTTCCTCCAATCGCTGGCGAGCTTCTTGCTCCGATCGCTGGCCATTGGCTTTTAACGATGTCTCTCTAGACTCAAACGAACGGGCTTGCTCTTCCTAGCAAAAATCACAAAATTTGAAAATAATCACTAAACGACGCATCAAGGTGTGAAACACCGTGAAGGCGGCTGGGACTATCTTGGGTAAAAGCAAAAGAGAAACAGCTAGCTTTAGAGGAGCCGCCGTGGCTACATTACTGATTAACCCTACGTCCCTGATTGTTCCATTCATTCCCCTTGCCGGAGATTCAGAACTTCCTGTGCAATGTTCAACCGCCCATTTGCAAGGGTCCTCTTCAGGCTGAAGCCGCTCAGTTTCCAGTTCATTTTTTTAATTTTCAGTTCATCCTCCAGCTGAGCGGCTTGAGTCTGAAGAGGACCCTTGCCAAGAAGGGCCGAAATATAGCTCTAATAAAATTCAGCTGACGTATCCGTTTCGCACTGTCAAATATCCCTCTATGGATAAGTTCTTCAACGTTGTCACTTTCACTTTTGCCTTCTTTCTCATGATGCTTGTCTGCCGTTCCTACTAGGATTCCCCGGGAGTCAAGTGCCATCTCCTACTTTCACCTGAACCATAAAAATGTCTGTGCAGAGGAACAGCGTAGACAAATCGCTGCTGTGACATCCCCGTGGGAGTCGCAAACAAACACTTAGAAAATATCCACGGACTCTTAATAAAACTAAGGAGGCCAAAAAACTTACCTTTTCAGCTGCAATCCGCTCGGCGTGGCTCCTTAGCACTTTATTCTCTTCTATCATCTTTACCAACTCTTTGTTCACTTCATCCAACCTCTTCCTTGAATCTCCCTCCTTTTCTCTCACTTTCCCAAGCTCTTCGTTTAGTCCCTTCATAGATTCAGCTTTAAGCTGGTTCTCGGTGCTGATTTTCTCTTTTTCAAGTTTGATCCTAACGAGGTCACTTTCACTGTCGCTTACTATACTGGTAAGTCTTCGATTCTCTTCGTCCAGAATGGCAAGGTCATTGTGGAGATCTTTGTTGTTACTCTTTAAGTCAGCGAGTTCGAGTTGAAGGGTGCGGGAAAGAGAGTCGGCGTCGTGGAACTTTTCGCGGAGGTTTTCGGCGATTTTAAGGACTTCCTTGAATTTTGCTTCGACGTCACGAGATTTCTGTAAGAAAAACTTTCCAAATGTGAGAGAGAAAATAAAGAAAGAAACAGTTGGATAAACAGACAGTGGCGTTTTCCTGCTTTTTTCTAGACCCTAGGTATCATAGTTTTTGAGTTTTCACTCAGGAATAGCATTCTCATAGAATTTTAATTACGCGAATACACTTTCCACACAGGTTCCTCTTACCAAGAACAAATAAGCCAACAGAACCTCCGTCCTATGCACCGACTATGGATACCCCGATAAAACTGAGCAGAGTTAGAGCTATTTGCTGAGCTTTGAGTTGACGCCCGTCTACTTTCCTCTTAGTCGTTGAACATTGAGAGGAAACGGCCGTAGCAGGCCTGTGTGACCCGCCTCTGTAGTGACGTCACAATATTAAATAACCAACAGCAACTTGTGTTCTCTCTTTTCTTCTCCGGGGTTCTACTGCGATGAGGCCTTGTAGAGGTAACTAGGCTACTTGAGATGTTCCGCGTAGCTCCTAATGCAGCGTTTACAAGCCGAGGAAAACTTGAACAGAATCCGGTCTTGGTGACAAGATTATCTCCACGCAGAGAGAAAAAAACTATTTCTTCAAGCCAGAAAATCTCACAAAAATAAACTCACTAGCCAAAAAAAAATATTTTGATAGCATTTATGAAACCATTACTGATGAGCGCTACTCTCAAAAGAAACTAGACTTTTTTTTGTCTTTTCGCCAGCGCCACCGACGAGATTTATGTCAGAATTCCTTTCACCTTGAAAGGAATTCTCATCCCGCTAGACTTTTTCCTAGTCGTATTCACGAACGGAATCCTTTCAAGTCGACCAGGATTCCTTTCTACTCGACTGGATTTCTTGTCCATGTAAACGCTTCGTAACCTCCGCTCGATTGCATCGGACAGGGCATCGGGAATCTATTCGACTCCGCGTGGCCGTATTACAGAGATGGGGCGACGGAGGTTCTTTTGCTTATTTGTTTTGCAGAAGTAGACTTCACTGAACAGATTCAAAGAAACCCTGAGGAGACGACCTTTGAACTGAACCCAAAGTCAACACGGTGCAAACTTCAAAAACGTCCTTTGCTTTCTGGCTGTCTGATACTGCAAAGACGACACATTCTACCCTTTTGCTGGCTTTAGTGCTTGCTGATAAAAAGTTCTCAAACCCTATCTTTGTAACAGTGGAGTATAAAGTGAAAAATATTACCTAAACATTGATACCGACTGGAAAATCCTTTTGAACCAACAAAGTCGTAAGCTTTAGGCTAGACGATTTTTAGGCTGAGTATACCTCGTAAATTATTTTGTGCTTCGTATTTTGTGTTCTTTCCTTCCCATTTACACCGCCCCTCTGACTTGTGATGATTTTAATGTCCACAAACTTGTCATCATCATTTTGACGACATCAACCTACCTCTTTTTCTTCTGCCACTTGCTTTACTAGGCCATCATTCTCATCTCTTAGATGCTCCATCTGTTTTTCATTGTCTCTTGAAGCTTCTTCCAGTTTTCTAAGCACGGTCTGCAGTTTCTGTTTGAGCTCCTGAACAACCCGATCTTTCCTGATATTACAGGCGTTCGACAAAGCAAGTTGTTCCTCGAGTTCAAGCACTCGGCTTTGTAGTTTTACTGACATCGTCTCGTAATGCTACAAAAGGAAGGTTCAATCAATAAAAAAAAAAAAAAAAATCAATTTACACTATGTTATCCAGCCAACGAAATGCGTTTTTGTATTGATCGTTTCTCCCCCTCTCAGCGACACAAGCGTGGCACCTAATCTATCCATTTTTAATTATAAAAATTCCTAATCTCTTTACTACTTCTGATCTTAATTTAACTTTTTGCTACAATTTTTTTTTCTACTTCACTTTTTACAGCAATTAAAACTACTAAATTCAAAATTATTATTATTACTCTTTAATCCAGAAAAAGAAATTCCATATTGACTAGCCTAATAACAAGAAAATCAACAAACACAATAACATAAACATACGAATGTCACCTATCCACCTGGGAAACCAAAAATGTCGGAGTTGATCTTATCCCAGATGGGTAGTGATAACTGCATAAATGGGGTACTCACTCCCGCGATAAGACTGTTTTCGCAATCAAAACGAGTCAAAACGCTAAACAAATAATACAAACTAGCAAAAGGAAGTACAACCAACATCGAGAGTGCCTTCCGCTATAAAGTTACCACTGTTGTTGTGGCAAAACCAACTAGGCCTACAGGCTACCAAAAAAACAAGACTCAAATTTCTGTACAATAAAAACTATGCTCGTCACCCCAATTCCCGCGGAGGCCGGGGAAAACGTGGCTGAGCCCTCGCAAGGAAGACTTCGAGCACACCGAAGGTTTCTACCGTCACGGAAGGAGGTGGGATCCTCCTGGCTTAACGCACGATGCCCTTCAAGAAAGACTGAGATTAAGGCATGGTCCGTCAGCTGCTGTCGCCAGAGAGAGCTGCACAAGAACCAGTAAGCAAGTAAATAAAGAAAGAAAACGGAAACTACACTATAACTACAAACAAAATAACAAAAAATTCAATTGTAGTTTTCCTCGTGGATCAGTCATTTCAGACTTTTCAATACAGCAGCTGTTTCTTGTCCGGCAGGGGAGGCGTAGCAAATATTCGATGGACCCGGAAGAAAATACAACAGCATTAGAGACAATGTAATCGATATGCTGTGTTTCCATAAGAAAAAATGAACAGAGAAAAAAGCATGTGCCACATATTCGACCAAGTCACGAATTTACAGCACAAGAGCATGGCTAAATAAATAAGTGTAATAGTAAATTTAGTCATTTAACCCTACGACCTGTCCAAATATACGGAAGTAGGATAAATGAAAAGGCTCGGTAAAGAACATGGTCTTTCTGCTGGACTAGCACAATAAATGGCTGGTTACTAACCTCCCTTTTGTCCTTTTCCTCATCAATATCTAATTGATCTGCAATACTTCTTAATCCAGACAGGTTGTTAAACCCTGACACCCCAGCACCAGTCTGATGTGGGGTTCGAAGCCTACTGGATGTCATTGTCTGACTTTGATGTCTTCCAGTCAAAGAGTCATGAAACTTCCTGAGCTCTAGCAAATCTTTGTCCATTTCAGAGAAATTAGCTCTACGAGATGTCAAAACTGTTTTTGATGTGTTTGACTGAGGCTGAGTTTTATGTGCTTGAAAAGTTCTAGGCTCACTATTAGCAGTCGGAGTAGTTTCTGACCTATTCTCAGAGAATGTTATGGTTTTGATGGAATTTGGTTCGTCTGTATTAGATTTCTGTACAGTAGGCTCCTTTGGCTCAGCCAGGGGCTCCACCTCTGGTTGGTGAAGATTCTTACTAGAATTCTTGGGAACAGCAGTCTTGTCAAATTCAGCGACTTCAGACTCTTTATTCTTCTGAATCAGGGCATCAGTGGCCTCAACCCTAGTAGTGTGGGTGGCTGCAGGGTCTATCTCACTTGCCCCCAATCCTTCAAACCTACTGCTTAAATTCTCTCTAGCCTTTCCCTGTACTAACACAGAGGCTGCCTGCACTCTCTGGTGAGGGGTCACAAACCTAAAAAGGGAATCACTCAATTGAGGTACACTTAGGTCACTAAAATTATGCTGGTCAAGGTCTGAGTCTTCAAATGAGCTGAGCCTTAGTGGAGAGAGATGGAGACTACTGTTTTCTGAGTCTATGCCTGCCATTCTGGATCATGCTAATTGCACAGTTTCCTGTAAAAAAAAAAAAGAGTTTCAGTAAAAGATATCAAGCTTTTTTTTGTGGCATCGGCTCTACCAGAAACAGGCCACACAAATCCCTCATTTTCGGGTACCCTATGCTTTGACGTTGACATGCCTAACCCTAGATACCCTATGCCAAATGATGGGTACCTGCAGGTACCCCTAGTATAAATGCCTTTAAATGCCCAAAACAGGATATGCTACTTTTATTAAGTAGAAGCTTAATGTGTTTATTGCAGATTTTTTTCTTCCAGTCCACCAAAATCTTGCTGAGGACCCTTGCCAAGAAGGGCTGAGAACATTGTAGCTAACTTCCCATTTCTAGAAAAAATATGGTGTGCATAGGCAGGGGCTTATCTAGGGGGGAGGGTTAGGGGTTTCAAACACCCCCCCCCTCACAAAAAAAACATAAAAAAAATAATGGTTTTTTATAGGCTTTAACCTCTGATCTAGGTCTTTTTTGTATTTGTTGGTCCGACCCAAGGGCAACCCCCCCCCCAAAAAAAAAAATAAATTTCTGGATATGACCTGTGCAAAATGCCAGTTATACCCAGGATTTGGCATTGAAGTCCACTACCATACTGTCAGAAGTTTCATAACAGATAACACAAGCCATTTTCATGCACTTGTTGTGACTAAAGTTAGGGTACCAGTTAGTTAGCCAAAGTAGGTAATTAAGGGACTCTGAAAACACCTGAATAGGTACTTTGGATATTCATTTTACCGTTTAGCCTGAAACTGCAGTGTTGACATTTAAGTAACTGTTCAAAAAAGCATACCTCTAGTATAGAGATCCAGAGTGGAACCCAAGCGCCAGACATTTGAAGGAAGCTGGAAGGAAGAAACTCTACTCTGACTTGGCTAACTGCACTGTCACAAGTTTCATAACAGATAACACAAGAATGCGCGGTTTCAACAGACAACACTTGGAGTTGGGGTCTAATCTGTTGTCACAATAAACTTTATGTTTGAAATTGAGATGTTAATGCAAAACAAGCATCGCAAGGTAGAGATGAAAAACTTCCAAAAAAGCATTTGCTTGAAATTTTTTTTGTCGTCATGATATCTAATCAAGTAGATGGGTTTTTTTCTAGTTTTCAGCTCTTCCTGGCTGCTTCCTGGTAATGCTAGGGTAGCCACTAAAATTTTTTTTAATCAAACCTGAGCTTTTGAAGATCAGAATGTGATTCTCCTATCTTTTAGCTTTGATTTGAGGCCAAAATCACCTCTCTATCTTGTCTCTAAGCATCTTAAATCTTCTTTAGAAAACAGTATTTTACATAAGAAAATGCCTATGTTCATCCATTGACTTTAGGGTTTTGTCCATCTAGTGACCAGCTTGGAACTATGTGCTTCAATGAAATTCTATGAAACTGGGTGATTTTGAGCTGGTTTTGAGTGCATGGGGAGCCCCAGTAAGTGAGTTAGATGATAAAATATGAATATGATAATCAAGGTTATAGTCCAATAGACCTATTGCTGCTATAGGCTGCTGACTTTTCCTCCTTAGTATCAACAAACTTTTGTAGGCAAGTTCAGCTACCTTTTTTTACATCTAAATTCACATTGAATATTAAGAAATAATATTAATTAGTTAGGACATCTTACTGTTAGCCTTATAAAATAGACAATTTTGTCCTGAATTCAATGGTATTTCTTAAATATTTTTTGGAGATGTTTTAGATAGGTAAAACTGATAAGGAAAATTCACAGCAATTCATGCATTCATTACAACAAAATCGCCAATTTTTGCCACTAGGTGTTTTTGTGGCTACCCTAGTAATGCTAGTTACGCAGAACATTTCAAGCATAAGTTTGTTGCGACAACAGATTACACAGTAATGTAGGCTGTAGCTAATTAAGAAGGGCCTCTGAAAACACCTATAGCTTATAGGTATCTTTTATCTTCATTCTATGATTTAGCAAAAAACTGCACTGTGTCCAAATTTAAGAATTAAGTTAACTTAAGCAGAAGTTGATGATAAACCAAAGAGAGCAAGGAACACAAACAAAGTCTAGCCCAGCTCTAGATCACAAAGGTGTTAGCAGCTCTTCATTTTAGAAATTAAGACAGTCCTTACAATATCTTTTGTCTTTATTTTATTTCTTGTAACACTCGGATCGGATTCTCATGTGTGAGTTTAAAATTAAATCTGGCGCCAAGAGTCAAGAGATAGCGACTGTTACACCGGAGCAGAGTATAAAAGACAACGCAGACAGAGTGCAGCATCATATTTGACAAAGCAAAACTGATAAGTCAGCTACATTTTACTGGAGCTATATTTCGGCCCTTCTTGGCAAGGGTCCTCTTCAGGCTCAAGCTGGAAAATGAACTTGTAGAAAAACACTTAAAGATTCTTCCTTAAAAATCTGATTTTGTGAATTTCTTGCCGGGGAACTGATTGGAGTTGAAGCTAGTGCTGTGATATCATTTTAGACACGACTGCTGTTTTGATAAGTGCCTGGACTAGCTACGTTCGCGGTAGACAATCCCGAGTCCCGACTCTAGGGAAGACTTTCGTCGAGCCGGTAACAGTGTGCTCACCGATGCGACCGTCAAAAGTGAAGGTACTCGCTCCCGTGTTGTGACTATGCAGATACCCACGCCCACCGCCCTAGTAGCATACTGCTTCACTTTCTACCACTTTCCACTTTGTGAGTTGATCTGGAGGTTTGCGTCCTTTTCACTGGAGCTAAGGGCTTTTCACAAATCTACTAAGCTCCGTCACCCCTGGTGAATCCTCTACCACCCTGCGCATCCAGATAAGCTGAATCAGACGCTGAACGAAATATCCGTTTCCCTCCCACAGCGAAGTTTCGCCAAAATTGTAATTATTCGGTTGTCTTGCGACGAGATCCCGGAGTTTCCATATTTCTGC
Source organism: Branchinecta lindahli (assembly GCA_023053555.1). Classification (NCBI taxonomy): domain Eukaryota; kingdom Metazoa; phylum Arthropoda; class Branchiopoda; order Anostraca; family Branchinectidae; genus Branchinecta; species Branchinecta lindahli. The sequence goes on along the minus strand of JAKZAO010000004.1, from coordinate 18,909,570 downwards.
CAATATTTTCTACCGGCAGTAAGAAACCAGCATTGCATTGCCCCCACCAAGCTCAGCCGCTGGAGTCTCAAATGGAGAGGAAAATACTGTGCCATAAAAGAGACATGATCTGCCCTTTGACTTACAAGTATTCCATCAGCCTAAGCTTACTGCGAATTATTTGGTGGGCTGATGTTTTCGGCGATATTTCTGCCAGTCTTGGCAGTTTTTTCTTCGCAGAACAGACGAGATTCACAAGAAAAATAATAGTTCAAATACATTCTCGGGCATTTGCAATCATTTTATTTTCGTCAAAGACAATATAAGAGCAGGGAGCAAACCGAGCTTTATCTCTTTCGTTTGGAACACTATGCGGGAAACCATCGCTTCCTCAAACATCTTTTTCGAAGTCAATATCGCCATCTTACCATCATCAGTCATCAAACCATTCATAAGGTCGATCCATAGGTTCAACTTGCCCGATACATTTTCATCTTTACAGAACTTAATCCCAAAGGGCACATCACAAACTACCCTATCAAATACTGCTCTTCGAAAACACTCTCCTTCCAAATCACACAGCACAAAATCCACGTGGTGGTTCGACTTTGAATACTCCGCGTTTTCGCGCGCTCGAACGAGCTGAGTCGCGTCGCGATCACAACCGATAGCGAAAATCGATCCAAATTGCTTCACCGATTCGATCAGAATTGTTGCCGCACCACACATCGGGTCGATTATTATATCGATAGGCTTAGGGTGTATCGTTCTAAGGATAGAGCAGCAAACAGTTGATCGAACTGAAATATACTTTAAATAACTCCTCTCAGATAGCGGCTTGTCTGTGACTGGAATGCCAATGGTCAACACTTCATCGTTTAAATGAATTACGAATTCGAAGTCAAAATTTTCGTTATCAAACTCAAAATCGGAGACTTTTGTCACCATTTCCGCACATGTTTTGGAAAATTCACGGAGGTCCACCCTCTTTCTAAAAGAGCCTCGGATTCTCGCTGAAATCCTGAACTTTTTCAAGCTTTTCTGAAAGTGATCCTGGAACGTTTCAGCAACTTTGTGAAGGTTCATTATACTGTCTTCAAATATTTTAAGACACATATCAGAATTCAGATTCGCGGACGATTCTTTTCCAAGGCAAATAAACAGTCGTTCGACTGTAGTAAGTCGCAAGCACTTGGCTGAGTCACTGGTTCTGAAGAAAGCTTTCCCTCGAATTACCATTTCAATTTGGAAATGTTTCAACTCGTCTTTTACAAAATCTTCTAAGCCGTCGCCAAAGGTGCAGAAAATACTAATGATGTCTTGCTTTACTTCTGTCATGATTTGAACTCTGCAAATGAAACGAAAAAAATAAAATGCCTTTTGATTCACTCCCCAGTCTAGCACACTAAGCCCTTTTTTGTATAGGCTACCCATGCTCAAACGCTGGGGCATGCTGGCAGGGGTGAACATGGTGCGTGTGTGTACCACTTATTCCCAGGAGGGGGTAACACTGGTACCAGTACATATACAACAATTTCAAAGTCAAAATGAAATCTTGGTTGATTTAGTTACCAAAGCACTGTATACTTGTATCCCTCTGGGAAATAAGTGGTTCACATATGTGTGAGTACTATGCTTACCCCTGCCAGCATGCCCCAGCGTTTGAGCATGGTTGTCAAAAAAGGGCTTAGTGTGCTAGACTCTCACTGTCCTGTTACTAATATTGATTGCGTTTTTGATCGAAGTTTGTGATGTTACCTTCAAACTCGAAGGTCCCAATTCAAATACCGTTTTTGGTCTGTCACAGTTCTCTGACCGTCGAACTTCGTGAGCTAGCAAGTTCGAAATTTACCTACAACGTTGACGAAATGGCGACCGGGCAAGGGTCGCTGGAGTCGTAAGAACGCTAATCAAGCAAACTGTGAACTTCGACGGCATTTCAAAACGAAAATTAAGCAACCGACTAAGCCAACGGCGAACAAAACTTCAATCAAAACCACAACTATTATTATGTTTCGTGGCGCTAAACGGAGTGGTAAGCTGAGATTTACTCCTTCGATATTTCGGCCCTTTCTGGAGGGTGTCTATATCTGCAATTCGGGAGACAAAACGAGCAGAACACTAACTATTACTCCAGAAAAAATAAAACTTCTATGCCATCTATCGGCGTACAGAAACTGCAACTCACAGAAAACCATGCTATCTAGTGAAAATCGGTGAGCTGTGTCTCAGCCTGTGTCGTTCCAATATAAGCATTAGAGGACAGTAATCGACAGGACAAAATCAAACAAGTCACAGACGACTCCTAACAAAACAAATAATTTTTAAAGATCGTCTTTACAAACCGAAAGCATTTAATAATCGTTCTCTTACGCTAACCATTTCATCAACTTTTATCAATCACAAAAAAGCACTTTCTGAAACGGTCGCTAGGAGCCACTAGCGACGGAGGCACCACCTACAGTCCGATCTTAAACTCGTTGTAATGTAAATATTTCTTACCACGCGATTTCTTGGTTAACATTTACTTTCTGTTTACAAATTGACAGGTTTGGTTCTTGACAGTACGGTAGCCGGCCATCTGATGGACTTTCTTATGGTGATTTTAGAATAGGGCTGTAAGTGAGTGCCCACAGGCGTCTACCACAAACCCTTGACTTTTGGATACCCTATGCTAAACGCTGTGTATAGCTAACGCTTGGCATACCCTATGCTTAACGCTGGACACAATATTCCAAATGTCGGATACTCTAGCCCAATAAAATACTGATGATTTGAGGAAGCTCTGAAATCAACCAATCACAATTCCTTTATAGAAGAGTATGTCAGGGTTAGGGTACCAACAGGTATCCAGCGTTTGACATAGGCTATCCAGAAATCAGGGGTTTTTGTCAGACTGCACAAACAATTCATACAAACAATATTATTACTTGAGAATCATAACAATATGAAAGACTGACGAGTCTTTCATTTACCAACGAAACGCGCAGCTACGGAGCTAGACAGATTACCGGAAAACCCGTCACGCTAACAAATGTGTCCGAAAGCTCCGAAACGAACGAGAATTCTGAATTAATTCAGGATTTCATGCAGCATTTTGCTTTCGGACTTAAATTATCGATCAATTAATGCAGCATTAATTCAGCATGAAATTCATCGAAAAATTCAGCAAAGATGCTAAATTTTACGCTGAATTTTCAAGAAGAAACTGGTGAGCAGGCGATTGAGGCTAAATTTCGGTATTCTAGAAGTGTCAGGGAAGGAATAAAGGTAACATCTTTCGGACAAAAAATAAATAAAATGCAGCACTGAATGCAGCATTTACAGCACTAAAAAGCTTTCGGACACGTTCAACAATTCTCCAAACGGACTATCTACAACGGGACAAATGGTAACATAAACAATCCGTGAAATTCATTCTGTAAGAAGGGAACTGCTACACGGTTTCCACAGCAAAATATCATTAGGGAGTAGCACCAAGGCTTGAAAAAGTGACACACATTCGAATAACGGCGACACTAGCACCACTAGCGATAGGGAACGTCCCTACTGAAGCACAATCAGTCGTGCACCAGCACTGGCTCCGATCAGAGCAAAATAACACTAGGAAGTAGCGCCAAGACTTGACAAAATTGACACACACTCTAATAGCAGCGATACTAGCACCACTAGCGACAGAGAACGTCCCTACTGAAACTCATTCAGCCGTTCACCAGCGCTCCGATAACTTCATATCCTAAACATTGCATAACAATGATACAACCTCCATTCTTTCCTTAGTGTGTGCAGACCGCTCATTTGCTACAGATGTCTAAACCCGCAAGTTTGTCTCGCTTTAAATGCCGCAAGCGTAGTGTGCGGCCCTAGAATTTTCTAGACCCGCAAGTTTGTCTCGCTTTGAATGTCCCGAGCGTGGTGGGCATCGTTACGAATAAGGCCCGTTTCCGATGCAGGTAAAGCATGTCTTGGCGCTACTCCCTAGTGTTATTTTGATCTGACGATGTCCGAAGTAGTGAGTGAAATGTCGGAAAACCATTGTCGTACACACAACAGGCAACACAATCATTTTCTAAATTTTCGGAGGGTATTCAAACTTCCCTCCCCCTCCCCTGTAAACGCCCACTGAACACAACCGCCAGACCTTGTTAGACTGCCTTAATATCACGATCCTTCTCACTAATAACCGGAAACAAATCTGCGAAATTCGCGCGAAATTCTGAATTTGTGAATGTCCTAATTCCTCTGTTCAATTCCGAGACCATTGCCGGTTTTCATTGGCCGAATACAGTTCTAACTCTTTCCGTCGGAAGTCCAGAGTATCACTTTCTTCACTTTTTCCGTACTAACAAACGTGTTTTCGTAAGGATGCCAAGATACAGCTTCAACGGGGTTCCTAAAATGAAAAAATCAAAATTAATAAGTTGTGCATAATTATTCCTTCAGTCCAAGCTGTCTGAAAATCATATCGGATAGCACTCAACAAATAAGTCAGCTTTGATTTATTCTAGAGATATCTCGGCTGTTCTTGGCAAGGATCCTCTTCAGGCTCTATAGAAAAACGAACGAGCGATCTTGTGTTTCATGGCGCAAAACGTCAAAAAGCCACCTAAGATTTCTGACAGATTACAATTCCTGCGTGAGAGTGGCCAGTCAAGAAATTCAATATTCACATAACACAACTAACAACATTCATTAGTTTTCATGAAATTACTATGTAATGTAGTTAGTTGTCAGTTCATAATTAGTTTTCAAAATTTGAGCTTCCCGCACAGATTTTTAAAGCTACCACTATCAAGGATGGTAGATAAAAGTTACCGACGACGGTTTTTGTCGTAACTAGGGTATAGGCGTACTCTCGCCGTTCCCTGTGGACTCCTTGGGGAGTCGAGGGGAACCAGGAGAACAGAGGGAGTCACCTCCTGAGGACTCCCTGTACGGAAAACTACAAGAGCACAGGGAATACCTCTGCAAAGATTTTGTTCGACTTTTTTTGTTTTTCAAGTGGTCCAATCAGTCTATAAAGGCTACGATCCACTTCATTTTCCCTTTTGTGTACTTTGATTTGTTTTTTTACTTAATATAAATTTGTATTAATTAGCAAAGAAAGATAATGAGAAATAGATGTCTTATTTTCTCAAATCAGCCTGATCTCGACATACTGATCTCACAAATAACCATCCCTAACATCTATTTTTCAAAAACCGATAACACCCACAACTTCTCAAATCGATCTGAAAGGGAGTCCTATCTGACGATGGTGACGATAATCTGAGCATTCCCCGTCCGCGAGGACTCACTAGAATGCGGGAAGCGAGTCCCTGGGACAAACAAAAACACGAGGACTTCTCTATGGGAATCCCGGGGGAACGACGAGAATACACCTTGTGTCGCAGATTGGAACGACGATAGTAATACGACTATTGATAGGCGGTTGGAAAAGACCCCAATACACTAGAACCCACGGTCTCGGAAAACCCAAAGCAGAGCGAGCTTACTGATGTTCCTTCAAATGACGCTCCAGCTTTCCTGTCAGAGCATTCCAGATAAAAACGGATCCGTCCGATCCACCAACGGCTATTTCTTGACCACTGGAGCTGAAGCAAGCTCTGGACCAATCAAATGGGATTTTCAAATGCTCGTCCCTGTAAATACAAACAGTATTAATATAACATATTGATAAAAATAATACCGTGTACCCCCTTTAAATTTTTTAAAGCACAACGCTTATTAGAAATGATCTTTCACGATAAAACGGTTCAGAAATATTGCAATTGCAGCCTCCGGCTCATATGCGATACCGCTATCGTAATGTCTGTCCTTCGTCGGTATGATGCTCTGTCTCACTTTTGCTAGTTCGAGCAGTTCCACGTGAGCTAGGACGATAAAACTTGGCAGGCATATACAGGGTAGCATAGACAGGATATTGGTGAGTGGGAGGAGTAACTGCCCAAGATGCGACATTTATGTGTCTGAATTGCATCTGGACACAGTTGGGGATTTGGAGGGGGAGGGTGCAGTCATACTCAAACTCTCAAATTTTGGGCATGGTGCCCCAACGTCAGGGCATGCCCCAAACGGATCGGCATGGTGCTGATATGTCGGGGCACCGAGCCCTGCAGCAAGGGCATGGTAATCAAGGGCAGGTAATAACATCTAGACACGGTAGGGGTGAGTTAGATGGGAGTCCAAATAATATATAACATACGTAGGGACCAAACGGACGGAGGGGTTGGGATGAAACTTTGATGGTACAATGATCCATGGGTCCTAGATATGTTATCACGAGGTCTGGACTGGACCTGGCCTCTGTGGAGGGAGATGAGGGGAGGAAAATTTACCCGAAGTTTTCAGTTTCGAGTGAAACTTGACGGGTGGTAGGGACAAATGCCAAAACGCGCCGTATCATCAATTGATTATCCTGCATACATCCATTAACCCGCCAAACCAGGAATAACGTGCCGTATAATTAGGCAAAAAGATTCCGAAAATCTTTTTAACAAAATAGTACAAAAGGTAGCGAAACCCGATTCAAAATCGTGGTTTCACAAAAAGCTATAAAGAGATAGTTTAATGGTGGATTACTAACGGATCTGTCGTTCATGTCTAGTAAAGAATAGAGCCAATGTTTTACGGACGTTTTGGGGGCAACAGGAAATTTGCGTTTTTTTGCACCAGTAAATGATACATAACGACACCATGCGCAAAAACCGATAAACTAAAATTTTGCAACTGTAGTAAACCGTTTGCGCTTTGAAAGACTGGGATTTATAATAAAACAGGAGTGTGACATGGCTCCCGAACCAGACCATCAATCTAGTTCTATATTGTCGGCGTCTCAAATCAAGCGTGCATTCACTTCCGGGTTAATTAAAACGACGTCCAGAAACCCAAATTTCACACGGAAGTCTTCAAACCCTCCAGTTGACAATGAAGAAAGAATCACATAATCTATGCATCAAAGATCACCTATAATTACTTCAAACGAAGATTGTAAGATCCGGCATCAATCCTCGTATGACATGTAGCAAAATAGGGAACAGAGTCCCTGACGGTAGCAGTCACTCGTTTGGGACTTTTAAGACCCAGTTAAAGCAGAGTTAAAGAAATTTTTGGTTGATAAATTTAATGGGGTAAGTTATTCGGAGAAAACGACATTTTTATTGCGTAATTGGTTTATTTATATTTTTACAGGGAGCGTAGAGCGACATCCTAGCTGGATGCTAGAGTTGAGTTTTTATGGCACTTGCCTTCCGGCCAAGTGCCATATACCGATCACTTTTCCGTCGGTCGGTCTGTCGGTCGGTTGGTCTGTCGGTCGGTCGGTCAGTCCGGTGATCGCGAGTTAGGGTACTTCCAGATGTGCTAGGACGATGAAACTTGGCAGGCGTATTAGGGGCCCGACCAAACTAACTTGGAAATCGTCACTTGCCCGATCCGACCATCGTGGGGGGAGGGAGGGGAGCCGGAATCCGGAATTTAGTGACATGCATAACTTTCGAACGGGTAATCGGATCTTAATGAAACTTGATATTTGGAAAGACACCGTGTCTCACATGTCCCAACTCAAGTCCGGACCGAATCCGATGAATGTGTGGGGGGGGGGGTCGGAGGGGGGAACCGGAAATCATGTTAAACGCTTAGAGTAGAGCGATCGGGATGAAACTTGGTGGGAGGAACAAGCACAACCCCTAGGTACATCATTGACAGAACCGGACCGGATTCGTGCACTGGGGGGGGGGGGTTGGAGGGAGGTTCCGGAATTCCGGTCATACGGAGTTAAGATATTTCCAGGTGGGCTAGGACGATGAAACTTGGCAGGCAAATCAGGGACACGACCAGATTAACCTGGAAACAGTCAGCTTCCCGATCCGACCATCGTGGGGGGAGAGGAGGGAGGGGGAATCCGGACTCTTGAGGCATGTATAACTTCCGAACGGGTGATCGGATCATAATGAAACTTGGTATGTAGAAAGACCACATGTCTCGGATGTCCCACTTCAAGTCCGGATCGGATCCGATGAAGCTGGGGGGGTCGGAGGGGGGTCCGGAAACCTTGTGACATGCTTGGAGCGGAGCGATCGGAATGAAACTTGGTGGGAAGAACAAGCACAAGCCCTATGTAGATCAGTGACAGAACCGAACCGGATTCGGGTATTGTGGAGGAGTTAGGGGGGGGGGGGGGTCCGGAATTCCGGTGATCGCAAGTTAAGGTACTTCCAGACATGCTAGGACGATGAAACTTGGTTTGAAAATTAGAGACTTGACATGATTGGCTAAGAAATAGTTAGTTCCCAGATCCGACCATCCCTTAAAGTACTAATGCTAACCGCAAAGTACAAAAAATACTTTTAAGCAATAGACACATTTTCGTTATCCCTATGAGCCCATGATCATTTTTGCCTCAAGGGTTTTGCTTACAACTGAATTCCTTAAAGTACAAACAATACTTCTGAGTAAAATATATATTTTCGTGCTCCTGGTGATAATCTTTTTTGCTTCAAGAGTTTTGATTACAAATATCAGTGACAGAACCGGACCGGATTCGGGTATTGCGGGGGAGTTAGGGGGGGGGTCCGAAATTCCGGTGATCGCAAGTTAAGGTACTTCCAGACATGCTAGGACGATGAAACTTGGCTTGAAAATTAGAGACTTGACATGGTTGGCTAAGAAATAGTTAGTTCTCAGATCCGACCATCCCTTAAAGTACTAATGCTAACCGCAAAGTACAAACAATACTTTTAAGCAATAGATACATTTTCGTTATCCCTATGAGCCCAAGATCATTTTGCCTCAAGGGTTTTGCTTACAACTGAATTCCTTAAAGTACAAACAATACTTCTGAGTAAAATATACATTTTCGTGCTCCTGGTGATCATCTTTTTTGCTTCAGGAGTTTTGATTATAGATGATTTTCTAGCGCCCTTAAAGTGCGCACAGCCAAATGCATTGCCAAACGATACAGTCTCGTGATTTCCAAGGACCCATGATCATTCTTATCTCAAGGGTTTTGCTTACAAATGATCAAAAGAACACACGAATTGACGAATTCCTACTTTCATCCTCTGACCTAGCCTTGCAAGTGCCATATGAGCTTCCAGCTCTTGTTTATTTATTTGTCGAAATTTGGGGATTGTGAGGGATCGGCACAGACCTGGACGTGCATTTTGAGGTCGAAGCGGTACGAAATAATTTATTCAGTAGAAAATTTTTCTCTGTTTCGGTTTTTGAAGAGATTCATTTATTTCGTTATTTTGGCATTCAGCCTTATGTGACGGGCCATGGAGCCTTGTGTTAGTTATTTTTTGTTCATTTTTTTTACCTGTTAAAAGGAACTGTGAAAGAAACAAGACCAAAGGTTTCGATGGGATCCCAAAAATGTAATGTTTATCCATCCAGACAATTGGGTCTTTTAGACATCAGGTCTTCGCCAGACTTCTTAAACATTTCTACTATCAAAACTTAGAAACATATTAAAGGGTAATCATCTTCATGATTCAATGGTAATCATCTTCAAATTTGGATTCAGCATTGGGTTTACTACTATATCCTACGTAAGATCTACTTTGACGAAATTGATCAAAACTTCCTTCCTTTACTTCTGCTAAATTTTCGGTTTTGACCGGATTCCAGGCGAACTGCTTATCTGGCAAAACAAACTCAAAAACGAATTCAGCATGTCGCCTTATCTCTACATTGAACCTCGAATACACTTCAGATATAACTTTTACTTTTTAACAAATTTTCCGGTTTCAGCCGGATTCTGAGCGAACTTTACGTCCGGTGAGAAAAATGATTGTCACGGACGGATTCAGCATGTCTTTTTACTTCTAATCGAACATCTAATCAAATTCAAATAAAACTTACTTTAACAAATTTTCCGGTTTTGGCCGGATTTCGGGCGAACTACTTGTCCGGCGAGAAAATAAATTTCATGTTGTACAGCATGTCTCGTTACCCCTAAATCAAACATCTAATCAACTTCAGATTAAACTTTTACTATTTCACAAATTTCCGGTTTTCACTGGAATCCGGGTGAAATACTTGTCCTGCGAGAAAATAAATTTCATAGTCGGATTCAGCGATTACTTCATTAGCTTTTAAAAACATTTTTTGTTTCCCCTTTATTTAAACCCCTCCCCCACCCCTAAATGTAGGGCTACAGAGCCCATCAACGAACTCGACCTGTCCCTTGGCCGGTTATATATTTTTTATATTTTGATGGTTATTGAGTCTTCGATCTGACGTGGTAAGTTGCTTTATAATCTCTTATTGTTTTTCATGTTTTTCTTTCTTCTTGTTGTTCACGCTGTTATGATATAGGCGCGCTCTTAATCTGTTATTGGTTGAATTTTCTTCTCTTCTTTGTATGTTGCCCGAGCATTTGTTGAGTCCCTCTCTGCCGGGTAACTTCCTGATATTTAGTTATTTTGTTTTGTTGTAAATAATAAAACCTTGAACCCTTGAACCTTGAACCCTTGAACCCTTGGCCGGAAGAATCCTCACACCAAGTTTCAGCAAAATATCTCATTCTCTCCGAGAGTTATCGTGCTGACAAGATTCAAGAGATTCAAGATTCATTTAATAAAATAGCTATCGTACTTATGGCTACCGTCGCAACTAATTTACGCTGCCTTGTACAACATGATAAGCTGCACTGCGTATGATTAATCTCACTAGTAACAAGACCAAAGGTTTCGATGGGATCCCAAAAATTTAATATTTGACTAGACAACTACACTGTCAGAAGTTTCATAACAGATCGCTCATAACACTTTCAAGAATGACACCTTTTCACTTAGAAATAAAGTGTTATGACCAATTAAGTTTATACTATTTCGTGCCTAGATCTCCAACAACAGCTTAAATTGGTAAAAAATACTACATTGTCAGAAGTTACATAACGACAACAGAAGGATGCCCGGTTTCAACAGATAACACTTTGGGATGTTATCTGTTATGTTTCTTTCGTTCCCGTTCGTATTTTTACCAATTGAAGGTGTTGTTGGAGATCTAGGAACAAAATAATGTAAACTTAATTGGTCATAACACTTTATTTCTAAGTGAAAAGGTGTTCTTCTTGAAAGTGTTATGCGCTATCTGTTATGAAACTTCCGACAATGTAGGTCTTGTCTTCGCCAGATCCAGTCTTCGCCAGGCTAATCATCTGAGAAAACCAAGTTCAGATATACCTGTATAAGCCATATCTATTTTGACGATATTGATCGAAACTTCCTGGTTTACTTCTGCCAAATTTCCGGTTTTGGCCGAATTCCGAGCAAACTACCAGCAAAAACAAAAGATAGTTCAGAAACGAATTCAGCGTATCTCCTTATCCCTATAAAGAACATCTAATCAACTTCAAATAAAACTTCAACTTCTAAAAAAAATCCGGTTTCAACCGGATTCCGGACGAACTATATGTCCGGGTAAAAAATGATCGTCATATACAGATTTAGCGTCTTTTCTTACCCTTAAATCTATCATCTAATCAACTTCAAATAAAAATGTTGCTTTTAAAAAATTTTCCGGTTTTGGCCGGATTCCGGGCGAACTAATTGTCCGGCAAGAAAATGATTTTCACCATCGTGTTCAGCATGTCTTCTTACCCTAAATCAAACATCTAATCAGCTTGAAATAAAACTTTTACTTTTAGCAAACTTTCTGGTTTTGGCCGGATTCCGGGCGAACTACTTGTCCGGCGAGAAAATAACTTTCATATTCGGATTCAGCGTGTCTCCGTACCTCTAAATCCACTATCTAAATATCTTTCAAAAAATATTTTATTTGCCCCTTAATTTGAAACCCCTCCCCCACCCTCAAATATAGGGCTACAGAGCCCATCTTCGAACTTGACTTGTACTTTGACCCGATGGATCCCCCAACCATGTTTCATCAGAATATCTCAGTCCCTTCGAGAGTTATCGTGCTAACAGACGGACAGACGGACGGACGGACAGACGGACAACTTTTGCGACGTCATAGGTATCCCGCCACTTACGTTTTGGGATCCCAAAAAAAGGAACGAATGAATTGCTGAAACGATTTGTTCTGCAGCGCACTGGTTCAAGCTTATTCATGCTGCATGTGTTTCTGTTGACTGCAACGGCGGGGGGTAGTAGGGGACGGTGCTTATCACTCAAAAGCACGGAGTGCCCAAATTTGCATATCAGCTGGTACCTACGTTCTTTGAGGGTTGGGATTCGTAGAGTTACGATGGCAGATTCGTATGAAACTTTCCTTAATTACGGACGGACGGACAACTTTTACGAAGTCATAGGTATCCCTCCACTTACGTTTTGGGATCCCAAAAACTAAAATTCTTCCAAAAAAGGAAAAGAAAAAAGGATATTTAGCCTAGATGGCATTTTGTCCCTGTATTCATGATTTTGTCCTCCTTTTTGGTAAACTTGAAAGCAAAACAAACGCTTCTACTTTTGTGTTTCACTATGCCATGTTGCCCAGCTTTGAATTTGTCAACCGAAGTTACGACAACTTTGAAGTGAGTGACATCAAGATCTCCACAGGGTGCACGCGTTCAGGCTTGCAAAATCACGATTCCACAAGGAAGTGTAAAAGTGGAGTTTTGCAAACATGAATTGCTGGTTTATGTTGAATCGATTGATTGTTTCAAGTGTAATGTGGGTAAGGTTTTTAACTCTGCTCAGTCTGACTACTCCCAATTTCTTCGAGTTACGTAGAGGCGAAAGCCTTCTGATTCGGTGTATTATTATATAATATGTCATTCGGTCACTTGAGAGGACGTCGGCGTCTCTGTTAAGAACATCTAACCATCCAGCTCATAGTGTACATGATGTTTTCCATGTTTTTTTTTTGCCTGATTAGAAACTTTGTCCAAATTGTCGTCATTAATGTTGATTGTTATTTGTGTTTGTTTGTCTTTATTTCCATTTACTCCACTGTCGCCATGTGCATTTGGTGGGTTATAAATTAAATATATATATATATATATGTATATTATAATTATTCAAATACGAGACTAGAAATAAAGACGTAACTGGTTTCCCCGCCCAATCGCAGATAATATTACGTAGGCTAATCGATTTCCCGTCAACTCGCAGTCAAGGTAATTTGCGCCCGTGAAGACCAGGAAACAAAGATCGGACAGAGCTATGTAGCTCGTTACAAATTAAAATTAGCGATGCAGGGAATAAGGTCAATGGATTGAGCAATTAGGGACGAAGAGTTCAACAGCACTGCATTTCCTTGAATGTTTGTTGACGGAACCACGTGTACACGCCTTTAGCCCGTTGACATAACTGAGTTTGCGAAAGCATTGCAATAGCAAACCGTTGTCTGAATTCAGGATGCTCATTCGTTCCATCTCAATTCAGGCGGAAATGATGCTTGCAAAAAATGACACACAGTCAAGCGTGTCCAAACAAATTAACAGTGTCGTTTTCCCAGAAACATTTTCCCAGAAAAAAAAAACAGTGGCCGGAGAGACCGCAAGTTAAATTCTATCCATCATCGAATTTGCGCGGGGTGAATCGGTTTCCCCATTGGGCCAAGGCGGGGAAAGAAATTAAGGGTCGGTACTGGATTTTGACTCGTGCCGTGGACTGGGGTTAAGCCGTAAAATTTGATGGTTTATCATTGGTTTTGGGAAGAACATTATGCAGTCAGTCAGATCCTGATCCCGAAAAACGCCCCGAACCAATTTATTCAACAAGACGTTCCAATAAACTTAAACCCTTTCGAGCATCAAGTACTGCAAGTCCGCTTCACTCTTTCGCAATCCTCAGTTACCTCAATAATCAATAAAATTTCACGTTTTCAACTTTCATTCAGATTATGTTTTGCCCTTCCGGTTCCGTGTTTCATTTTCTACTTTTTTTAATCCCTTTCCAGCATCAAGTACTGCAATTCCGCTTCACTCTTTCGCAATCCTTTTGCCATCAGTTACCCCAATAATCAATCAAGTTAACGTTTTTCAACTTCCACTCAGTTTATGTTTTGCCCGTCCGGTTCCATGTTTCATTTTCCACTTTTTTTTCTTCTTATTATGTTTATGTTGTTGTTGTTAACTCATTGAGCTAACGTTACCTATTTCTGTGCGTCTATTTATTTGCTTTTCGTTGCCAATCATTTAGCTCTTGCTATTATGGCAATTTTTCATTAAACCTAAAACCTTAGTTTAGCAATGACAAAGCCCCAAGCCCTACACGCCTTTTGATTTTGGCTCTCTCAACTGGAAATAAAGAAGAAACCCACGAAGAACGTACATGTGAAAACTTTCCACTTAACTCATACGTGTTGAAGGGTGGGTGGTATTTTCATTTTACATTTTTTTTCTTTATTTCGCAGTTGTTCGGGGTGGGGGGCTGAAACTGGTAAGGAGTAAATATTAAGGATTTTTGTTGTGTAGTGTTCATGTTTATTTGTTTCCTACAGTAGAGGTATGCTTATGTGAACAGTTACTTTAATGTGAACACTGCAGTTTGGGGCTAAATGGTAGACTGAAGATCCAAAATACCTGTACATGTGTTTTCAGCTGCCTTTCTTACCGACTTGGGCTAACTGGTAGTTAGCTTTAGACACAGCAAGTCCATGTCAACAAACGTTCACATAAGCATACCTCTACTGTATTTAAGTCATAGGCTAGGTGGATAATTATAAGTTGTTGTGTTTAATTGTTTATTTATTAATTACAAGTAGTAATAGTAAATTGCAACACAAGTCCTTAGGAGTTTCGTTTTGCTGCAGTTGGATATTAGTCATGTTACTTTATTTTATTTTCAATGTTTTGGTTAAAAATGAAAAACCTACCTAATGCAAACTCGCAGGCAAAGGAGCATGGGGCAATGGACAAACTTGTAGGTCCGTCCTTATGGATACAGCCTGACGAAGACACTTGCCAAGAAGGGTCGAAATATCGCACGAATAAATCTCAGCGCCACCGACCATTGCCTTCCCTTTGCCGTCATCTTTCTCCTGATCCAAACGTTACGCAAGCTGCCCCCTTATACATGCTTAAAGGACCCCTCTTGCTTATTCTGCGTTTTGTTTTATCCTTAGCTCCCTTATGGAATTATAAGCTTCTAAAATCCCAACCTTTCTCCATTGTTTTGTTTTGTGACTACGAATTTTTAGCGCTTTTTAGGCCGTGCCGAGTTTTGCCCATCACGCAACGCAAATTTTGCCGGAATCTTCAACGTCTGCTACAACTCTTTCACTTATAAGGATATGAGAAGCTTGAATGTGTTGTTTTTCATTTTGGAAGACAGAGTGGGCCATCAGACCTATCTTCTGTTTTTGACTTCTTTTGTTTGCTTAGTTTTCCCACTATTTAACCACGGCGATTTCAGTTTTTAAATGTTTTACGCCCAGCCGCCGCGTCGAAAAGATGGAAGGCTGGATAGCGTCGACAAGCGCTAACAAGAAAATCGCTAATTTCACGTGGAAAGTAATGATATTTTCGAGAAACGATATTTCAATCCATTTCATAATGAAAAGATCATTTTTGGTAAGAGTTGTGCTTTGAGGTATGAATAAATTCGTACATACTGAATTCTCGAGTTCGGGCATGTTTTTCTTTCAGAGCTTGGTAGCCTACTGATGCAGGGAGGCTGCTCTCAATATTATACTTTCCCGCGTCCTATTTTTTCTGTAATGCTTTGAATCCTGAAGACTGGGGTCATTCAAATTACACGCCACCAACTTTTCAAATTTAAACATTCAAAAATCAAGTCAAAAGACGTGCCTAATTCAGCAATCAACAAGAATTAAACCGTAAAAAGCCTTGAAATTTCTTGAGAAAGAAACAGGTCAAGAGTGACTAATTTTTCGATAATTAATAACGAAGAGCGAATTTTGAGGACTAAAGGGAAATCATGGCGTTTTTCAACAAGGAGGCGATCCTAATTAGTTGTTTGAAAAATAATATAAAGGGAATGATGTGACCAGGTCAAGATGTTTCTTCCTGTTGCTTCCCTTCTGTCAAGGAACTTTGTAAAGTGAAAAGAAAAACAGTATGGTGTGTGTCCGTTCTGCTTCAAAGGACACCAAGTTAAACTTCTTTTACCTTTAAAGTTTAACTG
Organism: Branchinecta lindahli; assembly: GCA_023053555.1. Classification (NCBI taxonomy): domain Eukaryota; kingdom Metazoa; phylum Arthropoda; class Branchiopoda; order Anostraca; family Branchinectidae; genus Branchinecta; species Branchinecta lindahli. The sequence continues at coordinate 18,893,533 of JAKZAO010000004.1, read as the reverse complement.
ATAAGCCAATTTATTTGTATATCCTGAATTCGAATACACTGATTTATTTGACTCTTCCAAGGGATTTTTATTGTTTTCATCTCGGGCTCTAGTAGTGACGTCCAGAATATGTGCTGCTTGCACGGCAAGTCAAAATTCGTCCAGCCGCGGTGAATTTGAACGTCAGCAAAAGAGTGGATTTCAATAGCCACAAGAGGGAAGCTTATGATCAAGTAGCACATGATCGAAGGGAGAGATGAGGGCGTCTGAGGACTGAAAGTAAAATATTCTGAACATAGAGGTACAACGACGTAGAGGTACGACAAGTCTGTATGAATAAATTCATTTGATAAAATCGATTATTCGGAAACATCGAAGTAACGCATTTTCATTGGGCCTTCAAGCCTATTGAAGTGAATAGATATCTCAGCCTTTTTTGTTAAACTTCAACAGAATAAGGAAAATCAGAACTTACTCGAAGCTACAGACGATGTCGTACTTTCGAATATCAATTATGGAGAGGTGGTCGTCCCTCGTGCAGCATAATATCATGTTACTATCTGAAAAATACGCAAGCATAAATACATAAGAAACTCGACAATTAAGACATCTATTATCTTCAAACAATAGCTAAAAACGGATATGTCAGCTACGATGCGTTGGCAGCAATATTTCGGCCCTTCTTGGTAAGGGTCCTCTTCAGACTGTTGATCGTCAGGGACTACATCGAAGCAACCATTCTTGCAATCATGACTGCAAGTTCTTTTCTTCTAGCTTCGACGTTATCCCTGACGTTCAACAGCCTGAACAGGACCCTTGACATGAAAGGCCAAAATCATCATTCTTGCAATCATGATTGAAGGTTCGTTTCTTCCAGCTTCGACGTTGTCCTTCATGTTCAACAGCCTGAAGAGGACCCTTGCCAAGAAGGGCCGAAATACTTCTTATCATGACTGACGTATCCGTTTTTAGCCGTTGTTTGAATATATGTTTTCCAGTCAGCTTGAGCTCAAGCAGTATTCATCTATTATCGGTGATGGATAGGGGGGGGGGGTAACATGTATCAGGTTAAGGTTCGGGTTTTTAATAACAAATTAAATAAATAAAAAATCCAGAGCCCGACAGACAAGAAAAATTCGTAAGTCACGGGACTGAAAAAATTCTTTCAGTAAATTATTTTGCAACATCCATAGTACAGTAAAGGCCATTCACACTTCTGGACAGCTTCTGGAAGTATGTGTGTTTTACCGTCAGCACCCCGCCCCCAACACCACTAAAATAAAAAATAACAAGACCCGAGGAAAAGTGGTATCAATCCAATGAAAGATTGATTGATATGATAAACGACTGATTGCGGCATCCAGCTGTTGGTCCGATACTGTCCCCTCTTGGCCCCCCCCCCCCCCAGCGACCGTCCGACGAGGCGATTTTCTTCAAGAAATAACGAAGAGCTGAGCAGCGCGCATTTCCGGCAGGGCAAGGCGCGGTTTCCAGACAATGTGAATTCGATTAGGCGACACGAAATTCGCCTTCTGTTAGAACTAAGCTTTTTAGCTTGGTTGGCCTACAAGGTACCAGAGGGGAGGGAAAGATGGAGGATAGTAGGATAACGAATTTATGATGACCACGGTGAAGATAACAAAGGTGTCTTAACGCGACAGTCCGTAAAGACAAAACGGAGCTTGAAACTTCAAGTTGGGAGTCGAAAAATAAAATATGCGACTGGATGTCGGCTAACCACTTGCCGGAGAACAAGCCTTGGCGACACGGCATCGACCAATCGGCGTTGGCAGGGCAATTTGAAAACCGGACACCGGCACGTGGGCTGCTATGGGTCCGAGATACGTGCTTTAGCGCCACCGTGTTTTTTCGCCACTGGGCATTTTTCGCCACTACAGGTAACGCAGCAGGTAAGAAAGGGCAAAAACAGATTACAGATAAGTGGCGGGATTAGTGAAAGAATCTCAGAAGGATTTTGCGCCACTCCTCGCTACTACTTATAAAGGATTAGCTCTGGAAAACTATTATAAGAAAAACTGCTGATCTGACACTATTTCACTCTGTCTTCTCTTCTAACCGATAAGGATGAAAATAAACAAAACTACGAGCTGCGAAGAAAATACAATTTATATCGAAATGTTCTCTGTAGGGAAAGATCGGTTTTGCGAGCTAGGGGGGAATTCGTGGTAACCAAACCACATGAGGGACATGGGACTGAATGTGCAAAAATAGAAGTTATCGAAGCTATAAGATGTTAAAACAGAAGTTATGAGATAAAATAGAAGTTATAAGAAGCAAAAACGGAAGAAAGCGGCGATTCGGAAACGTGCTCGTAAAGAAGTAACAACGGCAGTAGCAACCACATTTCGAGTAGAAGTGTCTCACCTTTTCGAGAAGAGTATATCATCTAGTACACTTGAGCTAGACACTTTGCAAGTTTCAAAGATGTTTGCCAGCTTTCGTGTTTTTACCGTATTGTATTTTCTGTAAATATAAATTAAATACTTTCTGGCAACGGCCTCACAAAGTCATACGATTCTACTTGCTGAATGGCTAGGCTAATTGGATTGTTTAATGAGTTATGAGAGTGGCGAAAAATCCTAGGTCACTAATCCGACTAAGCCTTCGGGTAACTAAACAAGGTTCAACATGTCATTAGGATAAGGGTCGAAACCCAAAGTGGCGGAAAATGCCCAGTGGCGAAAAATCCCGGTGGCGCTAAAGCACTGCTACGATGGGTCCGGGAACATTTTAATAAATAAACATCGAGGGGGTTCTCACACCCCAAACCCGTGTGAACCGGGTGCCGGTGCCAGAAGATTGCCGGGAATGAGTGTACACCGAGTTCAGGAGAGTGAGTATCCCTTCAACAAATATTGCATGCGTGATTCAAATATCAGACGAGCGTAGTGAGTCCCTGCCCAACCGTCTCAACAACGCTAACCATAACAAAAGTGAAACGAAGTTGTCCGAGATCTCGGGTCCGGTTTTCGACAGAAGTTTTCGCACTCAACTTGGAATTATCAATTTTTTCGGTAATCGCAAAGACTGCGATAGTGAAACCATGATCAACCGTATCGTCAGTCGACTGCCTGCCGAGTGAAGACGTTCTCACGAGCCCGAGTCTCCGATCGAACCACTTCCGACTAATCTCTTCCTGTGCGGTTTCTGGACACTTGTATCCTTGACAAAAGCTGACGCAAATAACGGGTGATTTACCGGCTTTGCCGACCCAGCAATTTTACTTGTTCGGCGCCTTAAACAAAAAAGACGAACTATCAGCTTCTTAATACATATTTAAAATCAATTCTTTACGCTACAGAGTACCGTAAAAAGCAGCTTAACCAACCGAGACTGATGCAGGGGCACGACACAGACCTTCTAGTAGTTTGGTACTGTAGAGGCACGACCGAGAGTCTACATGAATACGCAAGGCTTCCATTGGGCATTGGCCAATCCGTTCTGTGGCGGAAAAAGATAGTAGAAATGTTACACGATCAGAAGCTTCGATAACAGTTAACACAAAGCTGGTATTTCCCTGGTATTTTAAAGTCGACAGTGCCACGGATATGTTTGCTGGTGAAGTCTTTTTTTTCTTTTTCAGAAGTCGGCAGATCTTCTTGCCTTTCCCTCCAGAATAGGACCTTGGAGTCTCAGAACCCTTTTTTGGCTGTTTATTCTGGCCTGCACATGCGGCTATCTCTTCCTATTTGGCTGAGGGGGGGGGGTTGATTGACTTGACCCAACTTAGTGCCATAACTTTTAGTGTTTAATTTGTCAGGTATTATGGACCTCGTTGATAAATAAGATTAATAAATAATAGAAGAACAATCCGTGATCTCGTTTTTGCGTGATATCGTTTTTGCGCTCGGTAAAGATTTTTCATAACCTACCTCACCTTCGGCTCGGATGGGTTATTTCCAATGGCCGTCTCTGTGTTATTTCCGATATAATCCTCGGTGTCGGAAGTTTGGAGGGTTTTTTAGAGGATCAGTAAATCATATCAAGGTGCACCCCATCTTTAAAGTTCAATGGGGGGATAAAACAATCACGACGACACATTACCACCCCCTCGAATACAATGTTACATCAGAAATCACCAGATTCCTCGACAGCTTATTTTCGCTAATATATCGTTACGCCGCTTTTTACTAGCTTCGACAAATATATGCGGAGTTTCTTTTTCTTATCTATTCGTTTTCAAAACATATTCCGGATTATTTGTATTGTTGACAAATATTCATATTAACGGTGCTACCTGAGAATTCCTTGTAAGCTCTGGAATCAGCTGCAAGTAGGTCTGTTAATTTGTACATTTTGGCAGTGTTGTAACGTTACATCCAGAAAACAAAACTTTTCTTCGGTACTACAAACAACAGAAAGTTTCATCAGATAACACTAGAGCAATCTGCCAGCTACAGAGACGGTTTATTTTAGCAGCCATGACACTCTTGCCACTCAGTTCTACAAAACGACTGATTTTCGTACATGGCCGAGAGTTTTGAATTTCCGCGCCTTGCAGTACCATGCTCTGAAATCGTCTCCACCGATACGCCGAAGAGGTAATGACAAGCGATAACAAGAAAACGGCTTATTTTTGAAGCGCTCTCTAGTGGAAATCAGAAAGGTGCATGTGCGCAGCCTTTTATAAAAATTAAAGCATAGTTGGTGTCCATTATGCTTTAAGGATAAAGTACTAGAATTGGATACCCTACTATTCCGTAAACGGTTTTTAGGTAGTGTATTTAAAACCCAAAGTGAGAAAATTCTCAGACTGAAAACCCGAGCAATACGGTTCTTACCTTTCGAGACGTCCAGTGATGTCACCCTTCCGGCCAAATGAATGTCACTGTGACTCTGGTCAGTCCGCTCGTCCCAGAAGCGGACACTTTTGTCAAAATGTCCAGAAACGATTGTTCCTCCGACAAGGGTGACAATGTCGTTGCAGCTGGAACCGGCGAATTTGGTGCTGATGCCTGGAACGAAAGGGTTTGATCAGAGTGGCATGTTTTGTCGTTCTTGATGGTATTTGGGCCCCATAAAATTTCTAGAGCGTGACCAGTGCTTCACTTTTCAAGGTACTAGTGCATTCGTGTCGTTGCCGAGAGGCAGGTACGGAGGAGGCAGGGACCCTGTACATCTTGCAACACAAGTGAGACGCCCCTTGGTCGAAGCGCTATATCGCGGAGGTATGTTTCGCCCGGCAATCAGAAGCTGGAGTACTTCTAGACAGACTAGGAGGCCGAAGTGGCAACCCTACCTGGCAACGACCCCTTCATCAGCTTTCCTCGGCCATCTTGGATGTATGTAAAGACTAACATCATTTCCTGTGTTAGGTTATTTGCTTACGCTTTGCCAGCCATCTACTCACTTTTGCCTATGCACTAGCCTATTTTTGTTCCCAAATTTCTAAGAAAAATTTCTCAAAATTTAAAATTTATCTTTGATCTTCCGATTTTCAAGAATCTTCCTCCATACATGAAATAAGAGGGACATTTCCTGTCTACGAACTCGTCCGAGCAAATCCCTACAAGAACCTCCATATTATGGCATCGAAACATCTAAGCTGGTAAAAAAGGGTTTAGGTGAGACTTTATCTTGCTCTTTTGGACCACTAGATCTTCTCAAGTCGCCTACTTTGCCCCGAAAGGGCATGGTAAGACAGCCTGCAACAGTTTTAGTCGCAAAAAGGATGGGTAAAATCAAGCAGCCCATGAATGAATAACTAATACATAGATGGCAGTTTACACAAGGGACTTTTACAATGAATGAATAACTGTTCAGTTTCTCACTCCAGAGACAAAGATCAGATGCGAAGTAGAGGATATTTTTTTATTTCTTCTTGATGAATCCTATTACTGAAAAGAAGATCTTATCCCTCTCCAAAAAAATTACTTTCGTTAGTTTCTCCCTCTTGGCATCCAAACAGAATTATTTTTTGAGAGGTTCAGTACCCCAAATGTTTCAGAAAAATTGTTACTACTACATACACAGAAATCAGTCGGGATCAGCCTATTCCCTTTTTTGGCTATAACCACTACAGTAGAGGTATGCTTATGTGAACAGTTACTTTAATGTGAACACTGCAGTTTTGGGCTAAAGACTGGTAGACTGAAGGTCCAAAATACCTGTACAGGTGTTTTCACCTGCCTTTCTTACCTACTTTGGCTTACTGGCAGTTAGCTTTAGACACAGCAAGTGCATGAAAATGGCAAAATCCGAAGTCAACAAACGTTCACAAAAGCATACCTCTACTCTACTGTACCTTAGCCGCGCCAAAAAACGAGAAAGTCAGGATCTTCTTCCGTCAGGATCCCTGTTCAGATGCAGGATCCCTGTTTTGATTTCAGTCAACGATGGTTTGCGTAGTTGTTTGTTTGTATAGATTATTTTTTTATATTTGTCTTTCTTTATATTTGCTTATTTGTTCCATTCCCGGTCCTTTTTGGAATTGCGGGTAATAAATAAATTATTATTATTACTTTTATAGATATTACGGTAAAACACAGAATCAAAACCATGAAGATGATAATTAGGCTACTAGGCCATGAAATGAGAGAAAAAGATCGGAAGTGCGATGATTCTGATAGCAGCAGAAAAGTAGTGGTCACACCGTTCGTCAATAGACCACTCGGCAGGAGCAGGACAAAGGAAGCTGAGGCACCAAACAATAGAACGTCCACGGCAGGGAGACACCGCACAGTAGGAGGTGTCAAGACTGGACAATGTTAATGTTCATTCAATTCACAAATTAAATTTACGCCTTAATTTTTGTCTTAACGAGTTGTTTTGACTGGGTTTCTTCAGAGACTGGGATTTCCACATGACCGGCTATGGGTAGAGTGTGAACAGTTAGGCCATACAGCCTATTCATACTCCCAATATAGCGCAACTCCCTGTTTATCCAATTATTTTTTTACTTGTTTACTGAACGATACTGTAAAAACTTCTCCTATACTTCTTGAGATGTTTCTATGCTTCTCTTCTTATTTTGCTACTTTCTGTGTTCTCTCTTTTCCTGTTTTCTATGATCAGAATGTCAAGTGTAGTGGGTAAAAACTACATTCACCAGCTTTTGAAAAAAGGAAGCAAATATCGCGCTGACTTCAGCCGACCTTCATTTTGTATTCCTAGAAAATCCGATATCGCGCACTTTGTTCGCTGGTGACCGAGCAATAACCAATTATATTAGTTTCTGTTAGTCCCCCATCGCCTCATAATTAACACTTGTGTAGACAGGTCCGGAGCCAGGAATTTATTTTGAGGTGGGGGTTGCCCGCGTGTCGGACCCAATCCATACCAAACAGTAAGACAATAACATAGATCGGAGGTTAAAGCATGCAAAAAATGATTATTTTTGCACGTTTCGAAGGGGGGTCGAACCCCCTAACCCCCCAATGCATACGGCCCTGTGTGTAGACATGACGTAACCGTGCCCGGCGAACTTAAAAGCGCCATAATGGCCGCTTACGACAACTTACGATCGCTTCCGACAACATTGTCAGTGGGGGACCCACTTGGTAAAAAAACAAAAAAAAAAAAACGTCGGATCCAGAAGGTAGTGGGTAACTTTCACTTTCTGCTATTGAGACTATATGCCAAACCTCCATTACCTGGAACACAGATGACAGGTTTTCCACTCACTAACCTGTGGATCTATTTTACCATGTCTGATCCAAGTGCTGATGGTGAGGCATAGGGGGATTAACAGAAACTAGTCCGCTTGGAAGCACTGAATTGACATATGGCAAATTACTCCCGGCAGACAGACCGCCTATTTATTCTCCGTCTGAACGGGCTGAAGATAGGCGACAGGTGTTATATATCTTATACAGATGATATTAATAGATACATTACAGATTCGTCATATTCCTCCAAGATGTATTAGATGATTACGCAAGGGTTTTCCAACTGGAGAATTTCCCACTTACAGGACTTTCCTCGCAGATCCCAGATCCGAATCGTCCGGTCATGGCTCCCTGTGACCACTTTGGTGGGTTCACCGAGGAAGCGAGCTGCCAGTACCTTGTTCGTGTGACCAGTTAATGTGTGCTGAAAAAGAAGGTGTCCCTTTAGTCAGAGTAAGAGCCCATTATAAGTCCAAATGGACTGATAGTGCGGGCGAAAAGCACCAAAATACTTCCGTGTTTGAGGAAAGCACCAAAATTGGCCGAGATGTACTTTCGAGCATGCTCTTTAATATGGCTCGATTACGCAAGCGAAATTTTTCCTCGGAACGCCGCTAGGTGGCTTGAAATCCAAGATGGCGGACGAAAATACGAGTTTGTCAAAATGAGAAGACATGGCCGTTCAAATAGGCTAGTATGGGGTAATCGATGGCACAGGTTCCGAATATGAGCTTAAAAATAACCTAAGTTGTACCGTAGTGCCGCTAGGATGACGGTCGAAATAGGCCAGTATAAGGTAATCGATGGCATAAGTTCCGAATATGAACGTAAAACTAACCTAAGTTGTACCGTAGTGTTGCTAGGCGCTTCAGATTCAAGATGGCGGTCGAAAAATACAAGTTTTGTTAAAACAAGAAGTAATGACTTCAAATGAGCGGATTAGGAGCAATCGTTACTTCAGATTCTGAAAACGCACGTATATTCAAATAAATATACCTTAGTTGTACCGTTGATCCGCTTGCGGTCTAAAATCGAAGATGGCGGAAGAAAATGTCAGTTTTCCGAATCGCGCGAGGTTCATGATCCCGATATAACAGGCTGGAGTGGAGTAATTAATGCAGCAGTTTTAAATATCGTTCTGTCATTCCGACATACGCCTAATAGTAATACAGTCTGTACAGTACAAATTGCCTAAGTATGAGACCAAGACGCGTCCAATTTATGGCCTTTGTTTACATTTGCTAAACCAAAATCAGTTAAATACTTGTTAACTCTTCATCTCTTTATTTATTGTAAATGAATCAACATAAGCCAAACGGACGGATTAAAGCATTTAAGAATTATAATTTTATCAGGAACACAAAGAGATCAATCGAATCTTCAGGTAAAAAGAATAATCACATGTTCAACAATTAAAGCACTTTGATTTGCACCAGCATAGTGGGCTACAGTTAAGGTCAAATTTCCTGCAGCGGCACCTACTTTCACACCCTTTTTTGCAACCACAACGCACTGTCTCGCGACAGACTTTTGACGCTGGCGGAAGGGAACCTAACCAATTGGGAAGCCACTTTCCATCGGTGCCTCTGAACCAGCCAAAGTCAGAAAAACTGGGAAGGGTGGGTGTTGATTCCAGGCTGCGACTCCACACATGACCTGACTGTAGTGCAGCTCTAAGGATATGTTGTAAAAGCGAAGCACTAGCTGGAGGAAGTCTCTGCATGTTCTTGGTCTTTTGTCGGAGAAATGTTTCTTTCCTAAACTCATTCACGTCGTCGCAGTCTTGTTTTACGTCGTATGTCTTCATGACAAAGCGTTCAAGGTCATGTACTTGCAGTTCTGTCACTTGGGAAGGCTGGTTTGTCAGTTGAAGGAAAGTCTCCGTCAGTCCTGGCATATTTTGCCAAGTCGCAAAGAACTGCCTCTTTGAGTGGTGGATAAAAGAAGAAACGGTATCACATCCTGTAAACGCGTGGAAGAACGAAAGTGCCTGTGATTTCGTCGGCCCGGGCGATCGAACTATTTCGTGAATGGGAACGTACTTTAGGTGTGTACCGACACCAAACGCAATAAATAATTTGGATACTCCAATGCGATCAAAGCATGAGGTCGCAATCACAATCACGTCTGTGTCCACCGTTCGTATGAGAATCGACGCATGTCCTTGTAAGACTGCGTCACAAGCGTGAAGCAAAAGGCGGGTGTCAGCCCCTTCTGCTCTTCGAATGCCTGGTTAGCTATGCACGTGTTTCCAGTAGTGCAATATACTCGTTTTGACGTTGGAGACCTTTTCATGACAGCATGGGACAGCAGGTTAAACAAGTCTGTTCTGTTTGCATCTACTTGCAGGAATTCTTTCCACTTCAATGGGATTTGTGTGTTCGGAACAACTTGTGTTCGGAACAACTCAAAATGCTTCTTATCATTATTCAGAGCAATAGACGGAATTCCAGATATTATTACTTTAGTCCACTCTTACTTTCATATACCAGTGCCATCGATTACCCCAGACTAGCCTATTTGAGCGGTCATGTCTTCTCATTTTAACAAACTCGTATTTTCGTCCGCCATTCTGAATTTGAGGCACCTAGCGGCACTACGGTACAACTTAGGTTATTTTTGCGTTCATATTCGGAACCTATGCCATCGATTAACCCATACTAGCCTATTTGAACGGCCATTTCTTCTCATTTTGACAAACTCGTATTTTCGTCCGCCATTTTGGATTTGAGGCACATAGCGGCACTACGGTACAACTTAGGTTATTTTTAAGCTCATATTCGGAATCTGTGCCATCGATTACCCCATACTAGCCTGTTTGAACGGCCATGTCTTCTCATTTTGACAAACTCGTATTTTCGTCCGCCATCTTGGATTTCAAGCCACCTAGCGGCGTTCCGAGGAAAAATTTCGCTTGCGTAATCGAGCCATATTAAAGAGCATACTCGAAAGTACATCTCAGCCAATTTTGGTGCTTTCCTCAAATACGGAAGTATTCTGGTGTTTTTCGACGCTTTTCGCCCGCACTATGAGGTGGTTAAAATAGGAATAAAAGGACATGCTGAACAGAAATTGCTAATTTCGGCTTCTAGATGTTGATATTCAAATTCAAATATTTTATTGACCTCCAAGATCGGACAGTATAAAATGAAATAAATACAAACTAATTGGCCCAACATGTAATACTACAAAAAACAATCTGGCCAAAAAATATTAAATATACAAGAAAATAAAATTATACACACGCGTTTAACCATATTAACTCTTTAACCGCTAAACACAGGTTATGAGTAAGAGAAGACATTTTCGACAGAAATTTTTGTTGCTTTTTTCGTATAATTTGAAGTGGATCTTTCAAATGGTACAATTTGTATGGTTCAATATTCAATATTCAATAGATTTGTAGTGAGCAGTATTACATTAAAAGTTGATCGGGCGAGTGTAGTTTAGATTATGCAGTGTGTTGTAAGAGTTTATCGAAGATTTATATTTTGTTGTTTTGTATATGGCCCTAAGGCTTTAAATACATTATTATTATTATTATCGCGGTTCCTATACTTGTGACCAGCCCTCTCGTTTTACCGTTACATTAGATTACTTTCTTTACTCTTGGGCTGTTCCGGTCATGGCTCCCACCACCTTACAGGTAAAATTCCAAAACGAATATAATGAACTGATAGTTCCTGCCTCAGAAATTAGTTCTCGCCCGGATAAGTAGGTCACAACTCTTCTTCTTCGATACATATCTGATTACAATATTCCCTCAGCCCAAGCTGACTGCGAATCATACTTGACATTGTAAAACGGATAAGGATTAGATCTATCTTCGGCCCCTCTTGGCAAGGGCCCTCTTCAGGCTCAAGCTGGAAATGGAACTTGTGTAAAAACAAGTTCAACAAGTTTTTTCACAAATTCGTTTTCCAGCTTGATCTGAAGAGGACCCTTGCAAAGAAGGGCCGAAATATAGCTCTAATAAAATTCAACTGACGTGTCCCTTTTGCACTGTCATATACCGGATTGCTGAGCGGAAATGGTGTAAGAAACTCAAAGCAAATTATGAAAACAGAAATTTTCAGCCGCACGTGATACGTATAATTTTTAATTAATGTACCAGCGAAACATTTTCCTTTTTGTCTAATTTTCTTGCAAAAAGATCTATTTTGTGTAGCCCAGCGGGGTGCACCTGAGTCGCGTCACTAGATGGTCCCACGGTAGCAACTTGGATGGGGTGATCAAGACATTGCTAGAATGCTTCCAATTTACTCTTTCAGGTCTCACGACCCGCAAAAGTCAGCAATTCCTTTGATTTCCTAAAAATGGCGGACAATTATCCGTCAGATCCAAACGTAACTGTCCAGATTTAATGGATGTTGCGAATGCAGTCGTGCGTGATCAGATGAACAAAACTCGTGCAAAATATCAATAAAGTCAAAAAGTTGCCACGCAACCAGCCATGAAAACAGTAGCTGACCGGAGATGGTCGGATAGTCAGAATAAATACTGCGTCTAACGTCCAGTTTCGGGCACAGAGGGTCAATTTAGAGCAGAGAAATATTTGCAGGACTCGATAGGGATAGTACCACACAATCTCGGTGTCTGTATCGCGATGGGATCCCTGGTCCTCACACAGATTGGGCAAAGGCGCTGCATTTCTCTGTTGCCGCAAAAGCTGAGATATGTCAGTGGAAAATGTGTCATTTTAGTCACTTAGACCAAAGCCTGAGATCACTTTTCGGAAAGAGTAGGCTATTATGTTTTGAGAATTGGAGATGACGTATACTTTTACCTAAAGTTAAGAAACATGAAGTGGAGGAAACACGAATGGATCAAATTATTGGCAGGTTTCAACGAGCGTTACTGTGACCAAAGCCTGAGCTCATAGGCTAGGTATTAAGCTCACGTTTTTCAAAGGGTAGGATATTATGTTTCGAGAATACAAGACGAAGTACATCTTTCTCTAAAGCAAAAGTAATACCAACTATGGAAAGACGAACGGATCAGACTAAAGTCACTACCAAAAGCTGGACTTCTTAACCCTAATCGCATCTTCGCCCTTTGCTTCATACCAACCCACATCTGCTGTGGTCCAGACAGTATTTCAGACAAAGATGCATGAGGTCGCAATCACAATCACGTCTGTGTCCACCGTTCGTATGAGAATCGACGCATGTCCTTGTAAGACTGCGTCACAAGCGTGAAGCAAAAGGCGGGTGTCAGCCCCTTCTGCTCTTCGAATGCCTGGTTAGCTATGCACGTGTTTCCAGTAGTGCAATATACTCGTTTTGACGTTGGAGACCTTTTCATGACAGCATGGGACAGCAGGTTAAACAAGTCTGTTCTGTTTGCATCTACTTGCAGGAATTCTTTCCACTTCAATGGGATTTGTGTGTTCGGAACAACTTGTGTTCGGAACAACTCAAAATGCTTCTTATCATTATTCAGAGCAATAGACGGAATTCCAGATATTATTACTTTAGTCCACCATTCTGAATTTGAGGCACCTAGCGGCACTACGGTACAACTTAGGTTATTTTTGCGTTCATATTCGGAACCTATGCCATCGATTAACCCATACTAGCCTATTTGAACGGCCATTTCTTCTCATTTTGACAAACTCGTATTTTCGTCCGCCATTTTGGATTTGAGGCACATAGCGGCACTACGGTACAACTTAGGTTATTTTTAAGCTCATATTCGGAATCTGTGCCATCGATTACCCCATACTAGCCTGTTTGAACGGCCATGTCTTCTCATTTTGACAAACTCGTATTTTCGTCCGCCATCTTGGATTTCAAGCCACCTAGCGGCGTTCCGAGGAAAAATTTCGCTTGCGTAATCGAGCCATATTAAAGAGCATACTCGAAAGTACATCTCAGCCAATTTTGGTGCTTTCCTCAAATACGGAAGTATTCTGGTGTTTTTCGACGCTTTTCGCCCGCACTATGAGGTGGTTAAAATAGGAATAAAAGGACATGCTGAACAGAAATTGCTAATTTCGGCTTCTAGATGTTGATATTCAAATTCAAATATTTTATTGACCTCCAAGATCGGACAGTATAAAATGAAATAAATACAAACTAATTGGCCCAACATGTAATACTACAAAAAACAATCTGGCCAAAAAATATTAAATATACAAGAAAATAAAATTATACACACGCGTTTAACCATATTAACTCTTTAACCGCTAAACACAGGTTATGAGTAAGAGAAGACATTTTCGACAGAAATTTTTGTTGCTTTTTTCGTATAATTTGAAGTGGATCTTTCAAATGGTACAATTTGTATGGTTCAATATTCAATATTCAATAGATTTGTAGTGAGCAGTATTACATTAAAAGTTGATCGGGCGAGTGTAGTTTAGATTATGCAGTGTGTTGTAAGAGTTTATCGAAGATTTATATTTTGTTGTTTTGTATATGGCCCTAAGGCTTTAAATACATTATTATTATTATTATCGCGGTTCCTATACTTGTGACCAGCCCTCTCGTTTTACCGTTACATTAGATTACTTTCTTTACTCTTGGGCTGTTCCGGTCATGGCTCCCACCACCTTACAGGTAAAATTCCAAAACGAATATAATGAACTGATAGTTCCTGCCTCAGAAATTAGTTCTCGCCCGGATAAGTAGGTCACAACTCTTCTTCTTCGATACATATCTGATTACAATATTCCCTCAGCCCAAGCTGACTGCGAATCATACTTGACATTGTAAAACGGATAAGGATTAGATCTATCTTCGGCCCCTCTTGGCAAGGGCCCTCTTCAGGCTCAAGCTGGAAATGGAACTTGTGTAAAAACAAGTTCAACAAGTTTTTTCACAAATTCGTTTTCCAGCTTGATCTGAAGAGGACCCTTGCAAAGAAGGGCCGAAATATAGCTCTAATAAAATTCAACTGACGTGTCCCTTTTGCACTGTCATATACCGGATTGCTGAGCGGAAATGGTGTAAGAAACTCAAAGCAAATTATGAAAACAGAAATTTTCAGCCGCACGTGATACGTATAATTTTTAATTAATGTACCAGCGAAACATTTTCCTTTTTGTCTAATTTTCTTGCAAAAAGATCTATTTTGTGTAGCCCAGCGGGGTGCACCTGAGTCGCGTCACTAGATGGTCCCACGGTAGCAACTTGGATGGGGTGATCAAGACATTGCTAGAATGCTTCCAATTTACTCTTTCAGGTCTCACGACCCGCAAAAGTCAGCAATTCCTTTGATTTCCTAAAAATGGCGGACAATTATCCGTCAGATCCAAACGTAACTGTCCAGATTTAATGGATGTTGCGAATGCAGTCGTGCGTGATCAGATGAACAAAACTCGTGCAAAATATCAATAAAGTCAAAAAGTTGCCACGCAACCAGCCATGAAAACAGTAGCTGACCGGAGATGGTCGGATAGTCAGAATAAATACTGCGTCTAACGTCCAGTTTCGGGCACAGAGGGTCAATTTAGAGCAGAGAAATATTTGCAGGACTCGATAGGGATAGTACCACACAATCTCGGTGTCTGTATCGCGATGGGATCCCTGGTCCTCACACAGATTGGGCAAAGGCGCTGCATTTCTCTGTTGCCGCAAAAGCTGAGATATGTCAGTGGAAAATGTGTCATTTTAGTCACTTAGACCAAAGCCTGAGATCACTTTTCGGAAAGAGTAGGCTATTATGTTTTGAGAATTGGAGATGACGTATACTTTTACCTAAAGTTAAGAAACATGAAGTGGAGGAAACACGAATGGATCAAATTATTGGCAGGTTTCAACGAGCGTTACTGTGACCAAAGCCTGAGCTCATAGGCTAGGTATTAAGCTCACGTTTTTCAAAGGGTAGGATATTATGTTTCGAGAATACAAGACGAAGTACATCTTTCTCTAAAGCAAAAGTAATACCAACTATGGAAAGACGAACGGATCAGACTAAAGTCACTACCAAAAGCTGGACTTCTTAACCCTAATCGCATCTTCGCCCTTTGCTTCATACCAACCCACATCTGCTGTGGTCCAGACAGTATTTCAGACAAAGAATTCTATACTCTCTACTCTCTCTGATCTACAACACAAACTGACTATGGACTTCGGACCTAAGTGCCTGCCGTCTCAGACCTTCACACAACCAGGGGCGTTACGACTGGGGGGGGGGGGGACACCCCCCAATGTTGTCGGCCGGTCGGTAAAAAATAACCGAATTTTTTTCCATGAAAACAGTCGTTTTTTCTGAAAATCAGTCCATCTTTCGTCAAAACAATCGGTTTTTCTGAAAATCAGTCAATTTCCTTCCAAAACGGTCTTTTTTTCAAAACAGTCGTTTTTTTAAAACAGTAGCTTTTTCTGTAAAAACAAGACCAAAGGTTTCGATGAGATCCCAAACATTCAATATTTGATCCAGACGATTAGGTTTTGTCTTCGACAGATCCAGTCTTCGCTAGACTCCTTGAACATTTTTACTCATAAAATTTAGAAACAGATTTAGGCCAAACAGCTAATCATCTGAGAAAACCAAGTTCAGATATGAATTAAGCATGTGTGTTTACCCCTATAAGTCATATTTGTTATGACGAAACCGATCGAAACGATCCTGCCTTACTTCTGCCAATTTTTCGTTTCCGGCAAAATTCCGAGACTACTTGTCAGGCGAAAAAAATAAAGCTCAAAAACGAATTCAGCATATCTCCTTACCCCTATATATTTTTTTATGTTTTCCGCCATGGCCCTTGGGCTTTTTTGGAATTAAATTCATTCATTCATTCATCTAATCAACTTCAAATACAATATTTAACTTATAACAAATTTTCCGGTTTCAGACGGATTCCGGACGAACTATATGTCCCAAACCGGGGGAACTACTTGTCCAGGTAAAAACTAATTTCAAATAAGAGTTCAGCATGCCTTCTTATCCCTAAATCGAGCATCTAATCAACTTCAACTAAAACTTTTACTTTTAACAAACTTTCCGGTTTTGGCCGGATTCCGGGCGGTCTACTTGTCCGGCGAGAAAATGATTTTCGTATTCGTGTTCAGCATTTCTTCTTACCCCTTTTAATCGACTATATCATTAGCTGTTTAATTTTTTTTTGTTTGTCCCTTAATTTGAACCCCCTCCCCCACCCCTAAATGTAGCGGTACAGAGCCCATCTACGAACTCGACCTTTCCCTTGACCCAAAGGATCCTCCCACCAAGTTTCATCAAAATATCTCATTCCCTCCGAGAGTTATTGTGCTCATAGACGGACGGACAGACGGACAACTTTTGCGATGTCATAGGTAACCCTCCACTTACGTTTTGGGATCCCAAAAAGTCGGTAAAAATTACCAGCCAGTCGGTAAATACCGTGCCCCCTCCCCAAACATTTTTGCTAGTAACGCCTCTGCACACAAAACAGGAACAAAACAGCAACTGTAAACTGTACGAAACTTATTCGACTATGGACTTCGGACGTAATTGCCTGACGTCAGACCTTCACACAACTATCTTGCCGGACTATTAAGTACCAAACTCATCGACCGAACACCTGACACAAAACAGCAACTGCAAACTGTACGAAACTTATTCGCCCTAACAAGTCCTTCGTACCCTACTTCGTACGCCACTTACAATTTTATGCTGTATTTTCAATGTAAATTGTAGGCTATATGTTAATTGTGAATGGCGGATCTTGAAATTTATTGTCAAAATGTTTTATTTAGTGTTGTTACGCGTACTAGTTGCTACACTGTCAGAAGTTTCATAACAGATAGCGCATAACACTTTCAAGAATAACACCTTTTCAATTAGAAATAAAGTGTATGACCAATTAAGTTTACACTTTTTCGTGCTTTTTCGTTCGTGCCTAGATCTCCAACAACACCTTCAATTGGTAAAAATACTGACGGGAACGAAATAAACATAAACAGATAACGTCCCAAAGTGTTATCTGTTGAAACCGGGCATCCCAAAGTGTTATCTGTTGAAACCGGGCATCCTTCTGTTGTCGTTATGTAACTTCTGACAGTGTAGTATTTTTACCGATTGAAGGTGTTGTTGGAGATCTAGGTACGAAATAGTGTAAACTTACTGGTCATAACACTTTATTTCTAAGTGAAAAGGTGTTATTCTTGAAAGTGTTATGCGCAATCTGTTATGAAACTTCTGACAGTGTAGCGAGTATGACGATCCAATGCTAGGGAGTGAATTGTACGAGTTATTATTATTACCTGACAGCGCAAACCTTGGCCATTTACCTTTGCCATTGCCATACGAGCTTTCAGCTTTTTTTCTATAGCCAAAATCCATCAAGTTGGGAAACGCGAACGGATTAAATTATTAACAGCTTTTCAGGACGTCTGAGCTATTTGAAGTCTGAGTTCATTTAAAAGGTACAAAGGTCACTTTTCTAAGAGGAAATTTAAGTTTCATCATGGTTTGAATACTTTAGGAAGACATACTTTTTGTAAGCCAATATACACAAAGAGGGGAATCAAAAGCGAATTACGTTGGTGCAGCTGGCAAATATAAGAAGAATTAACAAAACCGTTTCGTCGAGTTCAGCGTTCCCTGAAACCTTTGAGACGTGTGTGGGAAAAAACGGAATCGTGAGGTAGTACCAAAAGGGGACCGAAAAAGTATTGGGATAAACATATCAGCATGAGCTGCAATTGCGGATCATCCCGTAATCAAGACCATCTGGTACTTTTTTCAAGGACAACGCAGGAACTGAAGCGGAGGTTTTTTGGAAATATAACAAATGGGAAAAAGAAGTACAACGTATAGTTCAATTTCGTAGATGGGGGGCGGGGTTGGGATGGATCTCAAATGAAGGGAAAATTTCGAGGTAAGAAGATACGCTTAATCCATATCTGAACTTTATTTTCTCACCGAACAAGTAGTTCGTCATACAGAATGCAGTTCGTGTATTCTGAAGTAGATCAGAGTCTCGATGTACAAATTCTGTAGAGGTGGAAGTTCCTTACGAAGTCGGTCCTTTTCTGTTTCGTCCACCATAGTTTTTAAGTTATCTGCATAACGGGACCATCCGGTTAGAAGACGTTGAGCCTTATCACGACCCTTGCAAATGAAGCGTCGATGTTCACTTGTTAAAACTTCTCCCGATAGGCAGAATCGAACATGACTGTGGTATGTTCATTAAAGCATTAATTTTTTAGTTTACCCGGTTGTTTCCTTTTTTGGTTGTTGGTTTGTGTTATCTGTACCATTTTGGTTAGTTCATATTGCGACATGGATGCTATAGCAATATAATGTACGTAGTTTAGATATGGCCACCCCCTAGGACAGGCCAGTGTGTTCTGGGGTGGCCCTTATGTGGTTTGTATTATTATCCGTTCAATAAACTCTCTCTCTAAAAATAATCTAAATTTACGTTTTCCTGCTGAATAAATTTCATGGTTCATTTTCTGTCAATATGCTATGTTTTCCAAACTCCAAAACCAACGAAGTAATTTAAACAGGGTGACGGTTCGAACCATAAACCAACACCAGCCACGGGAACCAGATTAGAACCAGTGGAGGGCCCTCGGCAGTTGAAAGTTCGGGACAGCAGTGTACATTACACACTATGTCGTTTACATGGAAACAAGAACCAAAACCCATCGTTCCAATAATGCCAATGTAACCTACTTTCGCCTACTCTCTCTGATCTACAACACAAACTGACTATGGACTTAGGACCTAAGTGCCTGACGTCAGACCTTCACACAACCAGGGGCGTCACGACGGGGGGGGGGGCGTCTCACTCCTAACGACGCCACACTGATTTGCACACTTGCTTCGATACGTATCGTGCTGCCGAGTGTTGCGTGCGATAAGTTTATTTATCAAAAAACCTGTTGTGTAAATTTTGCCTTGCTTTTGGGATTCCAAAACGTTGGTGATGGGAAACCTATGAACTCGTAAAAGTTGTCCACTTGTCCGTCTGTTAGCACGAGAACTCTCGAAGGAGTTGATATATTTTGTTAAAAATTTAGTGTGAAAATTCTTTGCGTCAAATAATAGGTCAAGTTTCTATTTTCGATATGTAACATCCTCCCGCCGGCTGTTTACGAGAAGCTCACTCGGCTGAAAAACTGGTTATGTAAAGTTGTTCGAGTTTTCCTAAAAGTCAACGGGTCTATATAGTAAGGCTTAAAAGAGCCAAACCATTTTATAATGCTGGAACATAAATAGAAAAAAAATAGTGCGAGGTATTAAATAGGTATTTTGGTCCGTCGTCACGGCCCTGCCCCTCCCCTAAATGGAGAAGTGCTAATTGGCAGGTGCCTACTCAGCCTGCTTGGTAATCCAGCACTGCCCCCCGCCTCCCCCACTCGACTTGGAGAAGCTAGTTGTTTTGTACTTTGTTTCTATAGCTGTCTTTGCTTATATATAACAGCTGTTTGTACTACAATACTTCAAGCGATATTCATCAGGTCTGCTTGACGCAGATCGTCTATAGATAGATAGATAGATAGATTTATTGCCCAAAAGCCAACACGGGCCATCGCAAAAATACAACACAAAAATAAATAAATAAATGGTATAAATAATCAATCTGTACACTACTCTACATCCTACTATATTTCGTTTTACCTTATAAACTTAAACAATTTTCCCTGTGTCTCATCCCCAACCTCAGGAACCTTCCAATCGACTTAACCATTCCAAAACTCAACTGCTTCATTACCTGCACAATCCTTTTCCCAGGACACAACATATTAAGTGTAATACGTTTATAAAGCGCAACGATTTTTCTATCAAGGTGAATGTCCGAGGAGACGACAAATGATTCGACAAAAACTTTAAAAAATAATAAAACCACACGTGGGAAACACAACTACCGCCAACGCATCCCGTTACGTTTTAAATCCTTGACACAAAATCAATGCGTGCCAATTGGTTTCTGATTGATGATGGTCACTCAAATCAACATTTATCGGTCAACTGCAGAACCGGTGCTGACGGCTTATCTAACTGTCCCATTACTATTTTTGTGTGGGAAAAAAACAACAGAAATTTGATGTATTCATTGAAGTGAAATTCAGTGCGTTTCCTTCCATATTAAAGTTTAACTGAAAAGCTAGTTTATTCTTGTATATTTATTTATTTATTTATTTGTGACCCGCTTTTTAGATAACAGCGGAGTATGAGTAAATACACAAAGGAAAATACACATATTAAAACAGTAAACAAGACAATGTAAATAAACATGACTACATTCTTTTCATATAATTTAACAACACACTAAATAGACCTACAGAATTTTACACAATGACAAAGCACATAAAACGGGTTCAGGATTGAACAAGACCAAAGGTTCCGATGGGATCCCAAAAATTGAATATTTGATCCGGACAGATAGGTTTTGTTTTTGAGAGATTGAGTGTTCGCTAGACTTTTTGAAGATTTTTACTGTATTTTGTTTTACAGATTGGTATGCTTATCAGATGGGAAGTGTGAAACTTTTGCTTTTATAACAAATTTTCCGGTTTCGGCCGGATTCCGGGCTAACTACCTGTACGGCGAGAAAATGGTTTTCACCATCGTGTTCAGCATGTCTTCTTACCCCTAGATGGAACATCTAATCAACTTCAAATAAAACTTTTACTTGCAACAAATTTTCCGGTTTCGGCCGGATTCTGGGCTAACTACTTGTCCGGCGAGAAAATGGTTTTCACCATCGTGTTCAGCATGTCTTCTTACCCCTAAATGGATCATCTAATCAACTTCAAATAAAACTTTTGCTTGCAACAAATTTTCCGGTTTCGGCCGGATTCCGGGCTAACTACTTGTCCGGCAAGAAAATGGTTTTCACCATCGTGTTCAGCATGTCTTCTTAACCCTAAATCGAACATCTAATCAGCTTCAAATAAAACTTTTACTTTTAACAAACTTTCCGGTTTTGGCCGGATTCCGGGCGAACTACCTGTCCGGCGAGAAAATGGTTTTCACCATCGTGTTCAGCATGTCTTCTTACCCCATAATCGACTATCATATATAGCTGTTTCAAAATATTTTGTTTGTCCCTTAATTTAAACCCCCTCCCCCATCCCTAAATGTAGGACTACAGAGCCCATCTACGAACTCGACCTTACTCTTGACCCAAAGAATCCTCACACCAAGTTTCATCAAAATATCTCATTCCCTTCGAGAGTTATCGTGCTCACAGACAGACGGACAGACGGACGGACGGACGGACAGACAGACGTTTTTTCGATGTCATAGGTATCCGTCACTAACGTTTTGGGATCCCAAAAACTGGCCAATAATTTCGTGGGCTGAGGTTACATCAATTCTGATCAATCAATTGAGATTACACCAATTCTAATCAAGGGCTGTCAAGCCAGTTCCGAAAGCGGACAGGGTGTAAACCGTTCACAGGGTTAAACGCAGCAAAGCGGGTATCTGGCTTAAAGTTTTAACTAAAGAGTCAGCTTATTCTTATATATTCTTGTATTAGAATAAACTGAGTTATTTTGGCTCTGCTAGGATTTTTTACTTTTTCATCTTGGGAATTTCAACAAAAACGTGCATTTAAACAGTTAATGAAGCGAATATTAGCAGATGTTTTCCAGACTGACACCAGCTATTGCGTGTGGTATGAAAACGATTAATTTTTTGGCAATCGTTTATCGTTGTAGTTGCTAAACATTTCAAGCATAGAGGTACAAGCACCGCAAACCCGATAGAAGAAGTTCGTTCGATGAAACTCGATTATATAAATGCGGAAAAACGAAGTAGCACATTTTTGTCGGGTCTTCAGGCATGTTTAAGTGAATAAGTGATGGGTGGCTAGACTGTCTTATCTCAGCCCTATTCGGTTAAACTGCAAGTTATTTTCGTAGCATGGCACTAATAGGCACAGATTAAAGACGCATTTTGTTGAACACAAACTCTAGTCTGTATTTCGTGATACCCGAAACTTTCCTTCCACTGAGTTGTGAAAACAAAAATGACAGCACTGAACCTGACAGTCACTTCCTCCAGGCATGAACCGATAACCTCTTTTCTGACCGGCTGTCATTCTTTATGTCTGATTCCGCGACGCTAGGACTCTTAAATTCCTTCTATTAACGTAGCGAATCATCCGTAAATAATTACCAGTGACACATTCGTCAGTTACTAACGCTGGGCAGCATTGGAGATGAGTTTGCATAAGCCTAAAGATTTTCAAAACTTATATCCGTCCTCATTTGGATATTCACCGGTCTGGGATTCTCCTTTTTCTGAAGATTTCTATGATTGCCTAGAAAATGTCCAAAAGAGAGCAGTAAAATTATCATGGGAGAAATTAAACATTGCATATGAACAGGCTTTCATAAAGCTAGGCGATCCCAAATTCATTGACCGAATAAATACCCTTTCACAAAATCTCATCGCCCCTCCTGTCGTCCGTGTGTCGGTCTGAAAGGAATACTGACAATTTTTTTTTTCGTTTTTACTCAGTGTTTGTTCTGAAAGAAAATCACTGGCTATGAGCACTGGAAAATAAGGGTCCGTCCCGTCACAAGCATGCCTAGCCAAGGACAGATGCCTAGGGCCCTAGGCGCCGAGGGGTTGTGTACAATTTTAGTGTACAGTAAGTGCCCAGTGCTGCGATGCCCGGTCGGTGCCGGCACCGGTTCTCACGTGTTAAAACATCAAAATACACATTTTTAGAAGCGTTTGAAAGACGAATCGTCCAATTTATTGTCGGCACCGAAAATTTCGGTTGGTGCCGGCCGGTGCCGGGAAAGAGTGTACAGAAGGTGTCGGGGGTGGGTAACCCCTCGCTAGGCGCGTGCTCAGGCGTAGCCAGGCACCGAGTTCTAGAGCCTGGAACTCTGTGCTTGGCCCAAAATCTGTGCCTAGGCATGAGTGTGAACGGTGATGCTAGGGACGTGCCTAGACATCTAGCTGTGTTTGGCTAGGCATGCTTGTGAACGGGGCTTCGGACTTGCGGCTGAAGGCGACACAGATTTTCCGCGCCAAATTACGCCGAGTTTAGTATCTTCTTAATACTTGGAATATCTGGCTCAAATCGCAAATCCAGCTTCATCTTCAAGACGTAAACACAGCCGACATTGATTGTGGCCAGCGAGCCAGAACCATCGCACAGCTGCACTGGGCCTAAAGGCAAAGGTTGTAAATGTGAACGGAAATAACCCACGACGAGACATTCATTTCATGAAACATGACGTATTTGCTTCAGTCATAATGCGACTGAAGAATCACATTAATATCCAAAAAGCTCGCGAAAGTCCACATATTTACTTACCTATAATAATAAATCCAATCTCTCTCACTCATCAAAACTCAACTCTCCCTCCCCAACCCCACCTTCCCTCCCTACCCACCCTTACCTCCCTATCCCACCCTTCCTCCCCTCACTACCCTACCACCCATAACAAACTTCAACATTTATGCCCCAGAAAATAATCTTTTAATTTCATTTTAAACTGAGGTAGGTGTTCCGCCGCCCTAATGCTCACTGGTAGGTCATTCCATACAGATTGAAGACCGTTCAGGTTTATAACTTCAAAAAAAACTTCTTAACAATGTATCTCGATCAATGGGGGTCGGCAGGGATACGAGCTCGTTAGCTCGGCCCCATTTTATACACTGACTATACTTCGGTAATTTAAATGAGTCGTTCCTCCGTAATACGCACTCTAAGAAAAATAAAGAATCGTTCCATTCGTATTTCGTATACTTACACACGCCATACCAAACTCTCCACACCATAAAAAACAACCAGATAATAAAACCAGGTTGTGGACTAATGACACCAGGTTTTGGACGGTTTCCAGGTTTCCAGTCGAGAAAGCCTGAATGACAGTAACGGACGCAAGCACGATACAACTAATCAACCCCATGAGCGCCCGTGAGCGCCGTGAGAGTTTAACAGGAGAAACTGAAATTCGACTAGTGATGAACTCAAAGGACGATGGGAGGTAACATAGATTATGTCCTAGAGGTTTCGAGCGGATCGACAACTTACGAGCCATTGCTATGATGCGAAATATCATGTGTTCTTTATTCTGCTAGGAAGGTTGCATACATCTTTCCACGTAAAAAATCATCAATCTTGTAATACGACTTATCCACAAACAAGACCAAAGGTTTCGATGAGATCCCGAAAATTTAATATTTGATCCAGACAATTGGGCCTTATCATCGCCAGATAGAGTCTTCGCAAGGCTAATCATCTGAGAAACCAAGTTCAGATATACCCTATAAGCCATATCTATTTTGACGATACTGATCGAAATTTCCTGCTTTACTTCTGCCAAATTTCTGGTTTATGCCGAATTCCGAGCAAACTACTTGTCCAGCAAAAAAAAAAAGAAACTTCAGAAACGAATTCAGCGTATCTCCTTATCCCTATCAAGAACATCCAATCAACTTCAAATAAAACTTTAACTTATAAAAAAAATTCCGGTTTCAACCGGATTCCGGACGAATTATATGTCCGGGTAAAAAAGGATTGTGATATACAGATTCAGCGTCTTTTCTTACCCCTAAATCTGTCATCTAATCAATTTCAAATAAAACTTTTGATTTATTATTTCATTATTAATTATTTGATTCCTTCAAAACTGAAGAGTAGTATATAAATAAAGATAACAACATGCCAATGGAACTCACAAACAATTCAGAGATAGTACATAAACAATTAACTGGCCGTTAAAAACAAACTATCCTATTAAGTCTACGATAAAATACAAATGAAAACACAAAAATCAAAATAAATTAACAAATTTTCCGGTTTTGGACGGATTCCGGGCGAACAAGTTGTCCGGGTAGAAAATCCTTTTCACATAAATGTTCAGCATGTCTTCTTTCCCCTAAATCGAACATCTAATCGAAACTTTCTTTTTGTTAAAACTTTTACTTTTAACAAACTTTCCGGTTTTTGCCGGATTCCGGATGAACTACTTGTCTGGCGAGGAAATGGTTTTCAAAGTCGTGTTCAGAATGTTTTCTTACCTCATACTCGACTATCACATTAGCTTTTTCAAAATATTTTGCTTGTCCCATAATTTGCACCCCCTCCCCCACTCCTAAATGTAGGGCTACACAGCCCACCTACAAACTCGACCTTAAAGGGACAGAAAACTTGACTCAAACTTGGCTCAGGGAGCTAGCTGACATATCAAGAATGTACCCTGAGTCGATATTGAGAGTTAGAAAAATTCTTGTTACGACCATTGCAGTTTCCGGGCAGTTTCCGAGAGTTCGACTTTTGAGTTAGTAGAACAAAAAAAAGCAAAAGGTTTGTGTGCCGGGAGTAGGACTCGAACCCACGATCTTTGCCCCAACAAACAAAGTAGTACAATGTATGTCAACAGGGTTGCCACCGGTAGTACAATTGTGCTCACAATAGAACTTTATTTTTACTTTGGCAGCAGATTTTAAGAAAAAAGTAGTTGTTAGGTTTTATTTCCAAGGTAACTATGACCCAGCAACACGTTCTGAGTACTTTTCTTGTTTGGTATTACTTTTTTCCTTTTGCCCAGTGAATTTATTATAGTAAAGTGGCAACCCTGTATGTTGATAACACAGACAATCGCGAACTTTTACAGTGCATGAGTGCGTGACTACAGTGCATAAGGGGCAAGGCCCTGCCAGCTAGCTCTGGGAACAATAAGGAGGGGTTTCGAGATAACAAAGATGGGGGGTCCTGTCGACAATAAGTCCCTGTACATTTATCTAAGCCCCCCAGGCCGGTTTGATGGCCGAAAGTTGCCTAGTCAAGTTTACTGTTCCTTTAATCATCAAAATATCTCCCTTCGAGAGTTATCGTGCTTACAAACAGACGGACAACTTTCGCGATGTCAGAGTATCCCTCCACTTACGTTTTGGGATCCCAAAAACGGACACGCCGCTATCTGATCGGCTGCAAAAACAAAACCAAAAAATAACAAAAGCTTCAGCTTCTTTGGGTTAGGAGTCTGATAATCAGGACAAAGATTCTGAGCGCGCTGATCTCCAATGTTTCTTTAGAAGATTGATTCGTTTTAAGGTTGGGACCGGGAATCCGGGTAAAGTATTCTTGTTCCGTCGCCCTATCAACGTCTTTTGCCAGATTATGAAGACACTGATGCGGGACCATGGTTTAACTATAGCAGTCTCCGATTCCAATTCATTTTTTTTTCGCTTTGCACTCGGTACTGGAATTAATTTGCTATTTGCTGAGCAAACATTTTAAGTCTAAAACACTCTTGATTTTCGATAATTCAAACGGGTCTTAGCGTGGTGGGTCAACAGATGTCAGTCTTTCTTAAGTAACGACAATGCCGAGTACCTATGATATTTATTGATGTGATTATAACGAGTACACGTCGGCCTCTCTAAATTCCATGTTTAACCAGTTCTGCCACGTAGACGATCAACTGCTGTGTCCCACTTCCTATTCGACAACAAATACTCTTACTCAGGGGCGTTGCAAGGGGAGGGGGTGAGCGGTGCAGCACCCCCCCCCCAATGTTTTGCGATTTGGTAACAGTTCGGTATTTTTTCGATACCAGAACCATTCGGTATATTTACGGGGATTCGTTCGTTATACATAAACCCAAATAGGCTATCAGTACTAATCTATTCGGTATAATGATCGGGATTCGGTATGATTGCCAAGATTCGATAGTCATCACGAATTCGGTAAGCGAATTAACTGAAATTATTCGGTAATTTTCCGATGCCAGAACTATTTGGTATATTTATGGAGATTCAGTAGTTACACAGAATCCCGAATAGGCTATCGGTCCAAAACTATTAGGAATCATGATTGAGATTCGGTAATTTATTCGGTATAATTTTCAGGATTCATTAGTTAGCGGGAATCCCGACTCTTGTTCCAGTTCCGACGGAATCCCCAATAGGCTATCGTCTGAACTTATTCGGTATAATAACTGGCATTCGGTAATTTATTCGGGTTGCCAGGATGCGGTAGTTACCACGAACCTCGAAGGGGTCGAGTGAAGCAGTGGTCGCAGACAAAAGGACTGCTCTATGGTTTCATCGGTAGTCCTTACATTTAGGTTCCCAAAAACACGCTCTATTCATAAATGTTCCGAAAATTCCGCTGCGGCGCTTGTCGTAATATTCTCTATGTTGTGGAAAAGGCGCGTCTTTTAAGTGGAGTTTTAGGCCAGTTTCAGGATTGGGATTTAAGAGACATTAAAAGCTAGAATCTGCATGAATTAGTTAAATTTGGCCGGAAAAAGCGAACTTTCGTGCCCGGCAGTATACTGTCCAAATGGGCTTCGCAAAAACGACGCCAAGCAGCTGGCTATTCACCTGTTACTCTTTCTACGTATCCTTTCTACCCAATAATTTAAAGCTCTAATTCTCATTTTCTAGGATTCGGTAAAACTTTTGAAAGATTCGGTAAAAATTTGGGGTCTGCCCCCTCCCAACCATAACGAAAATGCACTTGCGACGCCCCTGCTCTTACTACCTTTCATTGCCTGGCTATTTCAAGATGGCGTTAGTCCTTTTAATACCCAGTAATGTGTGTACCTTCCATTCCGTGGAAGATCTGCTCTCCCAGCCACACATTCCGCCTTTTTGGGATCCCAAAACGTAAGTGGAGGGATACCTGTGACTTCGTAAAAGTTATCCGTCTGACGTAAATTCGTACGACAGACTTCTTAAAAGTTGTCCTATCTGTTAGCACGATAACTCTCGAAGGGGTTGAGATATTTTGACCAAACTTGGCATGAGAACTCTTTAGGTCAAAGTTTTTTTTTTTTTTTTTTTTTAACTATGAAATAGTCGAGTTAGTGGTAAGAGACATGTTGCATCTGAATATGAAATTTATTTTTTCTCGCCGGACAAATAGTTCACCCGGAATCCGGTGAAAACCGGAAAATTTGTGAAAACTAAAAGTTTAATCTGAATTTGTTTAGAGATTCATTTAGAGGTGATGCAAAGTCCGAATATGAAAATTATTTTCTCGCCTGACAATTAGTTCGGCCGGAATCCGGCCAAAATACTTAACAGTGCTCGACCGTATCCGAAAAAGGTAGTGGCCATCAGTGATAAAATAGATTTATCCTGGATTTCTATTCATATTTTGACCAAACTTGGCATGAGGACTCTTTAGGTCAATTTTTTTTTTTTAACTATGAAATAGTCGAGTTAGGGGTAAGATACATGTTGAATCTGAATATGAAATTAATTTTTTCTCGCCTGACAATTAGTTCGGCCGGAATCCGGCCAAGACCGGAGAATTTGTTTAAAGTAAAAGTCTTTACCTAAATTTGATAAGATGTTCGATTGGCGGGTAAGAAGACATGCTGAATTTGCATATGACAATCATTTTCTCCCCGGACGTATAGATCGCTCGGAATCCGGCTGAAACTGGAAAATTTATTAAAAGTAAAAGTTTAATCTGAAGCTTATTAGAGGCAAGGAGATACGCTGAATTCGTTTTTGAGCTTTAGTTTTTTGCCAGACAAGTAGTTTGTCCGGAATCCGGCCGAAACCGGAAGTTGAGCAGAAGTAAGGAAGGAAGGAGATACGACGTAGGCTATAGGGTAAACCACATGCTGAATCCAAATTCGAATATCTGACAGCGCAAAGTGGATATCTGGATTTATCTGAAATTGGTCAAATTCAGCTTGCGTATCCGTTTTGCACTGTCAAATAAGAACTTGGTCTTCTCCGATTATACCATTGGCCTTAATCTGTTTCTAAATTTTAAAAGTAAAAATGTTTAAAAAGTCTGTTGAAGACCGAATATCTACAGAAGTGTGGGACAGTTGGAATGATACTGGTGTTAATATGCGGCGGATTATAACTAGGGTTATATCCCCCCTAAAAAAAAATTGTTTAGTCTTGGGCTATCCCCGATAAATATAGTTGTAGGGTAGTTTCTTGTTGATCGGCCTACTTAGCAGTGCTCGACCGTATCTGAAAACGGTAGTGGCCATCAGGGATAAAATAGATTTATCCTGGATTTCTATTCATATTTTGACCAAACTTGGCATGAGGACTCTTTAGGTCAAAGTTTTTTTTTTAACTATGAAATAGTCGAGTTAGGGGTAAGAGACATGTTGAATCTGAATATGAAATTTATTTTTCTCGCCTGACAATTAGTTCGGCCGGAATCCGGCCAAAACCGGGGAATTTGTTTAAAGTAAAAGTTTTTACCTAAATTTGATAAGATGTTCGATTGGCGGGTAAGAAGACATGCTGAATTTACATATGACAATCATTTTCTCCCCGGACGTATAGATCGCTCGGAATCCGGCTGAAACTGGAAAATTTATTAAAAGTAAAAGTTTAATCTGAAGCTTATTAGAGGCAAGGAGATACGCTGAATTCGTTTTTGAGCTTTAGTTTTTTGCCAGACAAGTAGTTTGTCCGGAATCCGGCCGAAACCGGAAGTTGGACAGAAGTAAGGAAGGAAGAAGATACGACGTAGGCTATAGGGTAAACCACATGCTGAATCCAAATTCGAATATTTGACAGCGCAAAGTGGATATCTGGATTTATCTGAAATTGGTCAAATTCAGCTTGCGTATCCGTTCCCGTAGGGAAAAAGGTACCCGGATTCCCGTAAAGGTGTCCGGAATTTTGGAACAACATTCCGGGCACGGAAAACGTCCCGGAATTCTGCGGTTTGACAGTAATTCCGCGTTAAACTGCGGAATTCCAGGAAACAAGACTCCCCAGGCGGGATTTCCGTTACGTTTTCCGTGCCCGGAATGTTGTTCCAAAATTCCGGACACCTTTACGGGAATCCGGGTATCTTTTTTCCCTACGGGTTTTGCACTGTCAAATAAGAACTTGGTCTTCTCCGATTATACCATTGGCCTTAATCTGTTTCTAAATTTTAAAAGTAAAAATGTTTAAAAAGTCTGTTGAAGACCGAATATCTACAGAAGTGTGGGACAGGCGGAATGATACTGGTGTTAATATGCGGCGGATTATAACTAGGGTTATATCCCCCCTACAAAAAAATTGTTTAGTCTTGGGCTATCCCCGATAAATATAGTTGTAGGGTAGTTTCTTGTTGATCGGCCTACTTAGCAGTGCTCGACCGTATCCGAAAAAGGTAGTGGCCATCAGGGATAAAATAGAATTATCCTGGATTTCCAGTAAAAAAAAAAAAGGTAGTGATACCATCTATTCATCATTTTACCTTCTATCAATGCTTGCAAATCCGATTTATAGTCAAACCTTACCCTATCAGCCTCTTTTATGCTAAAATACAACGAAGTATTTGTAAAACTCCGCGGTGCAGGCATAAATTTCGAAAATCACCCCGTTTTCCATTAGAATACAGAGATTTCAGTACAAAAGCAGTCTCGTTCGACCTGTTCGCCACAAATTCGCGTTTTTTTTCCAATCTAGCAAGATCAATATAACACACGATTTTCTCGTAACGCAGACAAGAACATCTCTTCCTAACTAAAAGACTAGAAGGGGTGATTTGCGGGCGAAACTCACAATTTCTGACTGCCTTCATATCACTTTGGTTATCCCAAAAAATCCAAAAAATCTTCATTCTAACATCAAAATCACTAAATATCCCAATTATCCCTGAAAATCCCTTGCCCCTCTTTAGAAAAAAAAAATCCCGCGGAAGGCCTGGGAATCCCTCAAAAAGGAATAAATCGCTCAAAAAGGGATAAATCCCTCAAAAGTAGGCAAAGTGGAAACACTGCGTAGCCCCCAACCACGCACTTCCTGGTTGAGGGCAGATAATCGGTGATCAGCACCGCCAGTCAGGCCTGTATAGGCTGATGCTGATACCTTACCTTATCAATATGGCATTATTTTTTTATGTCAAAGTTTTACGTTGAAATAGTATTTTCTTTTTTATTGAGAGTTTATGTCAGTCGACCTGACATTAGCGATCTGAAACCTGTTTGGTCAGTCTCACAATCGGTTTCGTATATATTATTATTTTTTTTATTTTTTTTTCTGGAGAAGAGATTTTGGAGTGTTTAGTCCCTTTTGTTGGGTGTTCTGACCAGGAAACGAGTAAGTGTATAATTTTCTTTCTCTTTTTTCAATTTTGTTTTCTTATTTTGTGTTATGTAGGTTAATTTCTCAAGGAGGGCTTGTCAAATCTCTTAACAAAGCTAAACTTCTGGAAGGTAGTGTAGCTAATAGAATTTTTTTCCCTTTAAACCCCATATATAATCTGATCTAATCTAGTCTAATCTACTAAAACAAAATGAGTAAATACTAATTATGTGTATGTTTTATTCTCCGAATCATCTTTTTTAGACGGTGACAATTATGACTGATTACTTAATATTAGCCTATCGTGCAGTACCCCAACCCACACGATGCTGCAAATTAATCTTTTCCCTCCGAAATACAGTTTTAAAAAAAGATACTGAAGCCCCATCTGGCACATACTTGGATGGCAGGTAACTGACCTACTACGTCATATAGTAAAAGCCATTAATCAAGGAAAAATCTTCCACTGATGGGTTGTGGGAGGAGCTAGAGAAAATACGGGTCTCACGCTACGTGAAGAAAAAGTAAAGCAAGTAGGGCTGATTGTACCCATTCAAGTATCAGTTGCAACCAGCACATCAACCAGTGAGGTAGTGGTGCTCCTACAGTAAGGAGTAAGTTATAAGGAACTGATAGAAGTCTTCTTGGCTATAAAATGTGAGTTGTTGTCCTTGCTTTGTGTCGGACTATTTTCTGTCTTATTATATGTGAAACTGCATACTGTGAATAGTTTGGAATGAACTCTAACATAGAGTAGTATGAACATTCATTTACTTCTGGCTAGACAAAATAGCCCATTAATGTCTCCTAAAAACACCTGAATGAGTGTTTTAGGTTTCTTTCGACCATTTCGCCAAAAACACGGAAATCTACCGTTTCCGGATTCATTCCAATCAAGATCCATTTATATCTTCCTACGTCAGTATTAAGTAATTCATTTATGACCCACCAATTTGGAAAGAGGAGTAAACAAGTAAAAAAATAAATTTGTGTGTTTATTTCATTTCTCGTTTCCTTATATCTCTGTGTGAATTTATTTACTTTGATTCTACACTGTTTCAGTTTTAATGTAGGCCTCTTCAGATTATTTTACTCCGGGCAATGAATTATTTGTATATCGTACGATAAAATTATATTTTTTCTACACACATTAACATTTATCCTTTCAGGAAAATGCCGAGAAGAGAAATCCAGTTCCTTCTACTTTTAAGTATTTTGTCTACAGTGACAAGCCAAACAGTGCAAAACTGTCCTGCGGACAAGTATAACTTTGAACTCGTGACTGGATATGTATATTCTGCACCGGCCGACCTCATGGATAGCCAGCCAGGAGTTCTCATGCTTACGGATTGTATCAACAGTTGCAGACAAAACGCCTCTTGCCAGTCTGTAAATTATGAAACTGGATTATGTGTGCTATTCTCATCAAGTGCTGACAATGAACCAGGTAAGGACATATTTTGAATTTACAAATTATATCCAACTTTCAAATCAATTTCGGATGAATTTATCACCTTGAGCAAACCATCCCGGATCAACCATTACCACAATCGTTGAATATAATTTCAAAGTTTCAGTCCAAACTGTTGGTGTTATTTTTATTTGTATTTCTTTTATTTTTAAACGTAAACACGTAATATTTATTTAGTGCTTGTCAGTTGTTCTATATTAATGTAATTGTTTGGTACAGTTACTTGTGAAATGATTGATATATTTTTGCTTCCGATTTTACATTTCAGTCCTGAAGGAT
Organism: Branchinecta lindahli; assembly: GCA_023053555.1. Taxonomy (NCBI): domain Eukaryota; kingdom Metazoa; phylum Arthropoda; class Branchiopoda; order Anostraca; family Branchinectidae; genus Branchinecta; species Branchinecta lindahli. Next base: position 18,860,251 of record JAKZAO010000004.1, on the reverse strand, counting down.
CATAATAGTTTACTTATTTATTTCAAAATACAAAATACATCTAAGATCTAATACATCTACAAAAAAAAAAAATAATACAACAGTCAATACCTAAATCAATTCCAGTATTCGTTTGATTTTCAGTTTTACTAGTGTAGCGCACAACCTATGTTACCGAAAGCCCAGTTCAGTTTTGTTTGTCTTTTTTCATTATTGCTCCTTAGGTTGTTTCAGTGCGTAATAAAATTCCCCACCAGACTTCATATTACCGTTAACTATTGAATAAGAAATTTGACATACAATTTATTTTGCCTCAGTACCTATTGTCTCATGATATGTGCCTTTCAGCGGTCATTTCTCAGCTAATCAGCTTTTTTCTGCCACATCAAGATTCGTGCTTGAACTGGCTGGCGAATTAAAATGAACATTACGTTCGCTATCAACAAACCATCACAGCACACTTCTTGCAAATTTGGTGGACTGTTATTAGCCTTTTATTCTTCGTAATAAAAAAAAAATTGTATCAACTATTAAAACTGTCTGAAAACGTAGCTATTGTCAAAAACTAGCATTTTAAAAATATCCTTTTGTTTCATAAATTCGTTGCTACTTAAAAACATTTCACCACTCGTAAAGTTAACAATGACGATATATTGGCGCCAATCAATTAAATCAGTTCCAGATCGATAACTCTGTAGTCTTGTGATTCCTTGTCACAGATGGCCAAAGCCGAAACTTCTGAGGAATGGAGATGTTTTGGTCTGGAAAATCACTACAAAGGAGGGGAAAAGAACTTTCTTTCGAAATGTTGTTACTTCATTCTTACTATTTGCGAAAGTGTGAAGACAAAAACCTTGAATATGTGCTCTGAATGGTTTGCAAAGTTGGCTTAATCAGGTCATCCCATCAATATCCAAAACCAGGACAGAATATGGGGTTGCAACGTGTTAGGTCACAGGCCCTACAGCATCTCTTCCCGATGCTGAAATGAGTACAGATGGAACTGCAGTGCTTCAGATATGTTTGTTGGCGAAGGACTTCCTTCTCTCCCTGAAATCTGCCGTTTCGGTCTCCCTTCAGTCACAGATTCTCGCGTCTGGCAACCCTCTGCTGGTGGTCCAGTCTACACCGAAAATGCGTCTGTCTGTCTGTGTGGAAAGCGTAAGGGAGGGGTCGACCCATCTTGATTGGAGCCTGTGTGTCTTTATTGTTGGTTATATTAGTTTGTTTTGTTTAATGTGACGGCCCCCATTGGCCGTCTTCCTGAGAACAAACAAATAATCCTAATTTCTTTTCAGGATCATTGACAACTTCCCAGTTCCCAGTATTTACCATTTATGTTCAAAAGAACTGCTTGGGAGCGCGACCAGATGGTCCCATTACCCTACCAATTGTTGGAACAACAAAAAACCAGGCACCACAAACCACGATAGCTCAGAATACCTTTGATTCAACTGAGCAAGCTACAGGTAAATACAGTTCTTTGCTTCTACATGGTGGTCTGCTAGACGAACTGAAACCAACGTCTCCCCCCTAGAAACAGATTATAGTACCATAATCTTTAACCAGTCACGAGTGAAAAAAAGAGATACGACCGGATTATTATCTCTAATAAACTATGAACATCCTTTTGGACTTCTTTGAATGTATTAAGTCATTTAGAACGACTCCGCCTTCTCCCACACAGCAATGGAAATGTCACAACTTGGATTCAAAACCCTCGGACAATGGGTAGTATTAGACCGTCATTATTTATGTCTTATAATTTCCTCACAATCATCGTGATGAGACGAAAGAATGACCAAATTGAATGACTCGGCTTTCCTCCAATAGAGCAACTAAACGTAACAATTTGGATGCTATACCTTCTACGTATAGGTGGCATTAGAGCCATCGTTATTTATGTCTATAATTTCTTCATAATTATCGTTATAAGACAAAGGAAAGACCAAACGAATGACTACTATTTAGTCTTTTATCGAGTCTTTCATTAATACCCAAATCGTGGACACGCCAAATAGGTTGTACTCGTCAAAGAACAGTAATTCCCAGTTTTCCTCCCATGAAGCAACAAAAATGTAACAATTTGGGTACTATACCTTCTGTGTAAAGTTAGCACTAGAGCCATCGTTATCCATATCAATCCTTTCTTAATATCCATTTTAAGAAGAAAGAAGATCAAGAACTAGAGTTCTTTCAATTCCTACTGAATTGTTGAGCGACTTGATATGCCATTCCAAAAAGGAAAAATGTCTGTTTTTTCCAGAGCCCATTTCGCCAGCATCTCCAGTTGCTAGACGTCGCCAAAACCTTCGAGCACAAGGCCGTGCTGACTTTTTGAACTGCGATCGTGCATGGGGTTTCGAACGTGTTCTTGGATACGAACTTCGCGCCACTGCCCGAAACACTGTCAGGGTTGCTTCGAGACAGGACTGTGAAGAAGTATGTCTGCGCGAATCAGAGTTCGTTTGCAGGTAAGCCGCGAATTTACTATCTGAAACTGTCTGACTATAGTTCAAGCCTGAAGACTCAGGCCTGCACCACTGCCGAAGTTTATCATTTGCTTCTACGAGATGGTGGCATTCCAGGTCACACACGATATGATATGATATATATTACTTAAAACCCGAGGGCCAAAACAAATAAAAAACAAACAAACAACTCTTCTAATAAATCCTAACTACAAAAACTTCAAACCTATCCGCAAAAACCTTCGCTTCGGCCATCGAATCGCCCGGGGGGGGGGGGCTTAGATAAATATACAGGGTCTTATTTTCGACAGCCCCCCCCCCTTCTTTGTTATCTCGAACCGTCTCGAACCCCCTCCTTAGTGTTCCCAAAGCTAGCTGGCAGGCCCTTGCCCCTTATGCACTGTAATTATGCACTTATGTACTGTAAAAGTTCGCCTTTTTACATGTAGACTACAGACTAACGACCTCCCCGACAAGACGGCGGGGGTTCGATTCCTAGTCGCGGCACACAAACCTTTTGCTTTTGCAAACCTTTTGCTCAAAAGTCGAATTCTCGGAAACTGCCCGGAAACTGCAATGGTCGTAACGAGAATTTTTCTTACTCTCAATATCGACTCAGGGTACATTCTTGATATGTTAGCTAGCTCCCTGAGTCAAGTTTCAGTCAAGTTTTCTGTTCCTTTAACATAAAACAACTTTTTCCTTAAACTTTTCAACCAACCCCCCTCCCCAAAAATTCGCTCCCCAAATATTTCAACTCTCAAATCATTCAACTCCACGATTCGCAAATAAAATGAAACCAATTCTCATCCACACAATCACACATTGGGTAGAAGTATAATAAGGACCACTAGACCGCCCCTTTACACTACCCACATATTTTCTCCGAATTCCCAGTGCCAGGGGGAGTGGTTGGACTATTCAACCTAGTTCTCATGTACCACTCGAAATCCCCCTCCCCCCAAGCGACATTTCGATGGAAAAACTGCGTCCGTGTTAATCCTCCTCTCACACTCGACATTTACCGACCAGTTCTCGTGAACTGCTTGAAGCTCATCTGGATAACCCCGTTCTGGGGTATGCGCTCTTTATTGTCATAGCCTAAGGTTATAAAAAAAGGTTCCTGCACAGTAAATATTTCAAATACTATTTAAAATAAAGGGCAATACCGATACGGACCCACCCTTCTTCCCTATTTTACTCGACCCATTCAATCTCGAAGTCATGAATTCCACAAAATGAATCCAACATAAACAACATAGAATGCTTGTACCGTGATCGACTCTTGCTACACCTTTAGTCTCCTGCTGCCGGGAATGTTTATAGCCATACGCTGGGCAGGCCGGTTTGTTTCCGTTAACGCCTTCAGTCAAACGAGCTCTAACTGTTGAAAATTCAACTTTTGCTGATTAGATTTTTTCCTGAGGTTACAGAATAATAATTAAGGAGAAAAATACATCGAACAATGGGAAAGTAGCAGTGTCTAATGCTGCATTTCCTTTACGACTATCCTGGGCACCCTCTGATTTTTGACTGCCATTAGGTTAATATTGAAAAAAATGATGAAGGTATTTATTTATTTATTTCAAAATATAGCCTCTGGGGCTGCTACATAACAACTCAATTTATATACACTAAACAAAACAAAAAAAGAAAAAGTATGCTGAAGGCATGAAGCCTTCAACAAAAAAAAGTAGCCTACACAACACAATCAAATCAAGATAGGTCGAGCTCACACGAAACTCAATCAGGATGGGTCGAACCCACAGTAAATTTCTTTACCCCATGATTGCCACAGAGGCAGAGACAGGCGCATTTGCGGTCCGCACAGGATCACCAGCAGAGGATTGCTCGACGCCAGAATTCGAGACTGAAGAGAAAGAACGGAGGAACGACGGATTTCAGGGAGAGAAGGAACTCCTTCACCAACAAACATACCCGAAGCACTACAGTTCCATCTAAACCCATGTAACCACCGGAAAAAGTTGTTAAACAGGACGCGAAAGGTCTTTTCGCGCTTGTGATCAGATTGGTTAGTCACAAGAGAGTAACAATATAGTTGGGAACAGTACGTTTTGAAAAGGAAGATACCACACTGTTATTGCTTTTTAATGTTTTATTTTGACGGGCCATTCATTTCCTGGCCATTGCCTTATTATTCTATTTATAATGTGCTTGACAACAACGACGAGTTCGGCAGTCAAAGAAAGTTCTTTTTGTAATAAAGCATCCATCTATCTATCAATCTCAGTGACGCAGGCATAGATCTCTGCAGTTTTAAAGACAAGAAAGAAACAATAAAAGCTGGCACTAGTCCTGGTCACCGACTGACCGATTCCAACGGTAAAAAAGAGGAACAATGGCTTTCGCTTTCAATGAATTGATTTTTTTTTTAAGTGAGTGGAGCTTATTTGAGGCATGGCTGCCCTGTCCATCACAAATAACGGGGAGAAAATGACAGATGATTTGTTCTCGCGGCTACGATGGTCTGTGATTTGCACCTGCTGGCTGACCGTGTCATCAGACCAAGATCGAACTGAACCACATACTTTTCATGGTTGACTTGATACAAATCGTAGAAGATATCACACGACCTGTCCTGATTGTGTCTTCATCTATGTTTTCATGTCCCATTACACAGCCGGCACAGTCATGTAAGCAAAATAATTAACACATTGATGAGTCAGATCTTTAAAGTAAGAACCCGATTGCCAAACCCTGTCTAATCGGTTTCACTTTATCTTGAAAGTTTAACTGAAAAGTCAGCTTATTTTTTTATCTTGGCTTTGAATTAACTAAATTATTTTGACTCTGCTAAGGGATTTTTTCATCGTCGGCTCTAGTAGTGACGTTCAGAATATGCACTGATGGCCCGAGAAGACAAAGTTCATCCAGACGCGGAGAATTTGAATTTTAAAAAAAGTGCATTTCAGTGGTTAATGACGCGAATCTCAGGAAATCTTTAGTCCAAGATTGGAAGGTCACTTCTGAAGAAAGCCCACTATTTTATTTATTATCCCCAAAAGTAGGAAGTCAATTGAGACTTGTCACTACTTGTGTCTGACCCCAAAAAAGATTTATTTTGACCATCTCTTAACGTTGTAGCTGCTGGATAATTAAAGCATAGAGGTACAAGCACATAAAGGTACCATAAATCCGAAAGAAAAATTTCATTCGATGAAAACAGATTATATGAATAGAGAAACAACGACGTAAGTCGTAACGCATTTTTATCGTGTCTTCAAGTCTATTTAAGGAAAAATGTGATGGGTAACTAGACTGTCGTATCTGAGCCATATTCGATTAAACTTTAGTAACTCCAGCCACATGCTCTGTTACTATTGTTGAGAAATTTGTCGGACATTTTTTTCTTATAAAGTGAAAAACTAGATTTTTGAACAGTATTTTGTAACAAAGACGGCACATTAACGGCATGTTTAAATGGCCGGTGGGTTGTAAAAAAATTTATAAAAAGGTGTTATACCACAACCGTTTCAACCACACATTTGCAAAACCTTTTGCTAATAGTAACTACTGCCACAAAAGTAGCGGGTTTTAGGTAATACCGGACGGAAAAACAATTATGCTGCAAATTAGGGTTGAATAACCGAGCATAGACCAATTAACTTTTTCATTGCCAAGGGCTCAAGACGAGTATTTATGGCGGAACAATAGCTCCGTCGACCTTTTTTTTTTAATTCTGAAAGATGAAAGTATTCATCCGGTAAAACTATCTCGAATTCAGTGTAAGCAACGCAGTGTGATATGTAGTGGTTAATGTGTGGTTTCCCCTATGTATATGGCTATGGCAGAAGTAAATAAATAAATAAACACGTTGCAGAAACGAGTGATGGCACACAACAGGGGATAAACCATTATTCTTCCTTGAAATTAAACCACCAATGAATCAACCTTTATGAAAATGAGACCGTCCATTTTGACCGCTCATATATTATTCAGCGGATCACACAGCGAATGACAGCTTAGCGGACACACATTTTCGTTTCAAAAATTTGGCCAACTAATAGCCAAAAATGACTAGCAAAAAATCAAACAAAACATACTAAAAGAATAATACCACATGTTTAGCTTTTTTTTTTTTTTTACTTATTATTCATATATAAGCCAAACCCCAACTCCAACTCCTTGGGCCTGTGCCGAAATCTCCCCATGTGACAATTTTAAATGCCGGATATAAGTGTAGTTCTGCGCTTCGTTTGTGTATCTTTTCAATACCGGGTCCATTTTATTAGTTGTATAGATTGTAAATCGTATGTATGACTCTGGACCTGTCAAATGACTCTCATGTCTCTGTTTATGATGACAAAAAAAACGAATAATCAGCTTTGTCCGTCGCACTGAAAAACAAAGGATTGAACTGTGAACAATTACAGGAAGACAATACTGGGGATCTCGAACTCACAAGTCAATGTCAGACATGGTATTATTTACCATGATGTACTGGGGATCTCGAACTCACAAGTCAATGTCAGACATGGTATTATTTACCATGATGCTGACGTCGACACCATTACGCCAGCCTAAAGAAGATGAAACCTCGAAGTAAGACCCACCGAACTAACATATTCTTTCTTTCTTTATCCAATGAAACTTGTTTTTTCCATTTCATAATAATGCGGTCATCTCACAGGCTAACAACTTCCAGGTTCTTGAGGTTTTACGCTTCTGCGTCAGTAGTGCCTTTTTTTACTTGACCGACGACCATTTCTTTACAGATCGGCGAACTTCAACACCAAAACTCAAGAATGCAGGACATCCGACATGGACCGACACACCATGGCTGGATCTGGGGCCTTCCGAGCAAACAGCGACGTTGACTATTTGGAGAACAACTGTGTCGATGATCCGGTGAAACTCTGCGAGTTCCAGAAGTTTGATGGAAGGATTCTGAAGACTGTAGACTCCGTCTTCCAGGTAATAATCTGATCGCGTTAATCAGGCTGAAGTGAGAGCGCTAAAGAAATGCAGTGATCGTTCTATGACTCTCCCAAAGTTGTAACCGTAGACCAATCCTCAAGATATCCAATAACTGTCTGATGAGCAGTCGCCAAAATGCAGGAACTTACTCAAGGACACTGACGGGGACCATCAGGTCCTTGAATGGCCAAGAGTCGGGCAACCGAATTACCTGTCATCGGTTAAGGCGTTGAACTTGAAACTGGACCAGGTTTGGACCCGAGTTCGATTCCTCACCGGGTCGCTCGACGATCGACGGAACCATTGCTGCGGTCCTGCACGACTAATAGCGGGCACCTAGCTGGAAAACTGGTATCAGAGAAACCTGAGTACCTGCGCTACGCGCATTTAATGGTTTGCAAGCTAAAGTTTTTTTTTGTTAATAGCTGATGATTTTTCTCTAACAGGACGTTCCAACTCTCGATGACTGCCGCCAGCTCTGCCTTTCCGCCCCATACCGGTGCCACAGTTTCGACTTTAACGATACCGGTGATAACGTTTGTCGTCTCAGCCATCACGCCATTGCCACGCTCACACACATCCAAGAACCTTTCTTGGAGATCAACGGAGCTTCCACTTACGAACTCAGCTCGTGCTACAACGTTACCATCGACTGCAGATCAGGTACAAAAACACTTTAAAATAAGCACAGAAATTTCCTCCAGGAGCAGCTCGTAGAGGAAACCACCTCTACTAACATGATGGTAACACCTTCAGTTTGCGAACGGTTGGTAATAAACAAATCGTGACTTAATCGCGGCTGCTTAGTCAGCAAGCAGATGCTGACCAATTTCAGCTTGAAGCCTACACAGATTTAAACATGGCCTTCAGACATTGTCGGATCTGGATGCCTACTTTTGAAGAATACCCGCAACCCACGGATCAGCCAGTATCCTGACAGTCGAAGAACTTTCTTACTGGTCTTCTTTTCGGGGAAGTCTTCATAACTAAATGAACAGTAACGCCTCAAGGTTGTGTACTTCAACAGCAACGTGTTGGGCAAAAATGTCTCGGGACTCGATTACTGCTCCTTAACTGAAGATCCACTAATCAATAACCTGACATCAACCTACTTAAGCTTGAATCCTAATTAAATAACAAACTCCTGGCACACAGAACTTTTAGAAGGGTATACCCTGGATCAGCCAGTTCCCTAATAGTTGCCTAATATTGTGACAGGTCTTACTGACAGCAAAAAAAATGAGTAAACAAAAGTAACATCTTTAGGTTGTGTACTTAAACAGCCATGTGTTGGTCATAACATCTCGAAATTCAATTATGGGTCCCTAAATGAAGATACTAATCAACAACCAGCCTACTTCAGGTTAAAGCCTAATTACATGGCAGCATCCTGACACTGGCGCAGATGTCTATTTTGGAGGAGATTTCTATCTTTCCCCATCCGAGAAAGAGTCTTGACAGTCACAGAATTTTCTGACGGGTGTTTGCTTACAGGCGACATGATTGCAAAAATCAAGACCAGCAAAGTCTTCAGTGGAAAGATCTACGCCAAGGGAAATCCCAACAGCTGCGTCAACGATGTTACCAGCTCACTGGAATTTGAACTCCGCATGGGATTCCGCGACATCGAGTGCGGCGTGCGACAGGATGCACCAGGCAGATACTCTAACGACGTCATCCTCCAGCACCACGATCGCATCGTCACCAGCGCTGATCTCGGACTATCTGTCCATTGCCAATATGATCTCGGAAACAAATCAGTATCCAACCAGGTATGTGAATTCTGAATTTCTGCTCTGCTGCGTCGATGGTCGCTAACCTTCGTGATGAGGCAAATATGCTCATCCACATTTTTTTTGTAACAGATGGTAAAACCACGCAATTCGGATCACCTTCCAATATCCCGCCATGTCAAACTGTAATTGGACATGTAACGGTTCCTTCACTTTTAAGGAGTGATATGTACTTTTGGCTAACTGACCGGTGGGCTGGGAAACGCCTAATGAACTTCCATACAGCAATTATAACTGACTGACGGCAGCGAAAGAGTCAACGTCTGTGAATGCTTACAAAGCTTCGTCAAAGGTTCGCTGGTCCAGATAAAGGCTAACAAATTCAACCTCATACGATTACATACGATTTAAACTGACTAAGCCTTTCATTCTTAGGTTGATCTCAAAATCGATGGCGAAATCACACCAGCTCTCACTGAAGAGGCGATCGTCGACTCACCCAACGTCGTCATGCGTGTTACCACCAAGGGAGGAGACGACACCAAGGCTGCTCAAGTCGGCGACCAGTTGGATCTCCGCTTCGAGATTGTCGACCCCAACAGCCCATACGAGATCTTTGTACGCGACTTGGTTGCCATGGATGGTGCTGGTACCAGCGAGATTCTTCTTATCGACGAGCGTGGTTGCCCAACAGATCATCTCATCATGGGCCCGATCAACAAAGCACCTGAATCTGCCAAGATCCTTGTTTCAGAATTCGAGGCTTTCAAATTCCCAACAACAGACATGGTACAATTCCGCGCCCTTGTAACACCGTGCCTTCCAGCGTGCGAACCGGTAATCTGTGACATCACCGATTTCATCGGAGACGTCCGTAACGTCGAATCATACGGAAGAAGAAAGCGAGACACCCGCGAAAAGCGCGACACCAAGAGAGAAGAGCTTCTCGTCATTCAGCAACTCCAGATCTACGACAAGTTCGTTCCAGAAGCCTCTACTGATAGCAAATTCCAGTACCTCGACAATACCAATAATACCAGTGCCGTGTTAAACCCAAGCGTAATCATCAGAGAGCGGGATAGTGGATATTGTGTAAACATGATGGGATTGGTTGTGGCGGGAGCCTTGTTTTTGGTAGCACAATTAGTAATAATCGGCGCGTTCAGTTACATTTGGGCAAAGAGACGTAAGTCTAAGAGCGGAGGGTCCTTGTCAGACTTCGCTTCATCCAGCATAGCCCAGCTGTACGACTCCGGGTACGCTAGGAGGTCTTAAATATTTCGTGTGATTTATAATGTTTCCCAAACCCGAGTCTGGACTAAGCATCCTTAAAGTATAAGTCCGGCCACGATTGACCCACTCGGACAAACAGACGGTTGGGCCAATCGTAACAGCTTAGCCCAATATCAAAGTGCAATATTGCCATACCATATTTAACTTCTTCCTTCTGAACGACACAACTTGTTCAAAAGGATGAAACTTGTTTTAAATCCTCGACAGTTAATACGAGGCGGGATAAAAATGGTGGTGGGATAAAACGGTGAATGTGAGACTTGGCAAAGTTCGCTAGGAGTTAATTCCCCGGTTTCAGCCCTGCTGAGCTTTAACAAGCCTTAAGTGTTTGGATCTCTGTACATAGACGAGTGTGTGGATGTTTTTATGCCGAACGTATACCCAGTGACGCTGTTATTTATTTGTATTTATAAGAAAGATCAAAATAAATAAGAAATTCAAGTCTAGGCTCCACTTTCCAGAGACTATCGATATTATTATTATAATAATTCACTAATGTTACTTGATTTGATGACCGGTGGCCTAAAGAACAGGAACACAGGAACTTAGCCACATGTTTCGATGGGACCCTATTTGACGCATCTGATCGGCCGTGTTCGATCTTTGACTCGGTCTCCAACCGTCACAGGCATTCGGTCAACACCGTTAAAAATTTTGTTTTCCAGTACTGTGAAGATGTGGAGAGGGTCGCAAAAGCGACCCCTGAATTCCACCAATTCCTTATCTTCAGAAAGATGACACGTTTCAGAAAACAACAGATATTTCGAACTCTACTCGTTCATTTTAATCGATTCTGCAATGGCAGTCATCTGGAAGAGGTGAAGACACCGACAGAAACATTCCAAAGCCGTTTTTACGGGAAAAAAAATAATATAGGTGAAATAAGCATGCAGGAATGGAAAGATATTTCTGAGAATTTGTCTGATGGTGATAAGGCTTTCCTTAAAGGTCGCATCCAAACCTAGACTTCCAATCCTAATCCAACCTTCCGCTTTTGCTGTTGGCTCTGTTGTGGCGCATCAATAAGACACAGTAACTGGATCTGCAATTAGTCGTTTTTGCAGTTACCGTGGTTTCTGATATACGGTGGCTCTGCAAAAACGACAATTGCCGAAACTGCGCCTTTTGAAGTCATAAAAAAACAAGAGCTGTAAGCTCATATGGCACTTGCATGGGTTGAGATGTACTGTTTGATCAAACGTACTTTTAAGGTTACCTTTGCGGTTCAGATGCGCACTTTATATTTTGTTTTAGAACTTGGCTGTAATGATACGCACTTTATAGGCGCTAGAAATTCATCTGTAAGAAAAACTATTGAGACAAAACGATCACAGGCCCTTAGGGATCATTTTGATATATACCGTTTGGTAAAAAGTATTTTTTTTTCACTTTTCGGTTAAAATGTGCACTTTAAGAATGATAAAATAAATTTTTAAGCAAAACCCTTGCGGCACAAATGATCATGGGTTGAGATGTATCGTTTGATGAAAAAAAGTAGTTTTCGACCTTGCGGTTCAGATGCGCACTTTCAGGGAGCTAAAACTTCGTTTGTAAGCAAAACCCTTGAGGCAAAAATGATAATGTCCTCATGGGGATCATGAAAATGTATAATTTGCTTAAAAGTATTTTTCTAAATTTGCGGTCAAGATTGGTACTTTAAGGAATGTCAGATTTGGAAAGTGGCGATTTATGAGCCAATCCTGTCGAATCTCTAATATTCCAGCCCAGTTCGATCGTCCTAGCACATCTGGAAGTACCTTAAATCGCGATCGCCGGAATTCCGGACCCCCCCCTCAAACTCCCCCACAGTCGCCGGAGCCAATCCGGTTCTGTAAGTGATTTATCCAGAGCATCTCTTTATTATTCCCATAAAGTTCGATCCCGATCTCCCCAGTCTGAGCCGGTCACGTATTTTCCGCCCCCCCCCATTGTTGTCGAATCCGGTCCGGACATGACAAAGGTCACCAGAGACATGTCCTCTGATCAATTATCAAATTTCATTCAAATCCGATCAACCGTTCCAAAGTTACGCATGACTCAGTATTCCGGATTCCCCCTCCCGCTACTCCCCCCACGACTATCGGATCATGTAAATTTTTATTTATAAGTCAGTTTGATCGGGTCCCTGATTCGCCTCCCAAGTTTCATCGTGAAAATCCCCAAAACCGCCATTACCGGAATTTCGGGAAACTCCCCTCCCCCCCCCCTAGTGTCCGGATCCAGTCCAAATGTATAAAGGATTTATCTGGAGCAGATGCTTGTTCTTCCCAGCAAGTTTCACTCCGATCCCTCCATTCTAACCGTTTCTCAAGATTTCCGGTCTCCCCCCCCAACTCCCCCATAGCTGTTGAATCCGGTCCGGACTTCAAATGGGACATCAGAGGTATGCCATTTATTCAGTTATTAAGTTTCATTCAAATCCGATCATCCGTTCGAAAGTTACACACTACTCCAGTTTTCCGGATTCCCCAGCCCTCCACTCCCCCCCAGGTGGTCGGATTGGGAAACTGATTATTTCCAGGCTAGTCCGGTCGGGTCCCTGATGCTCGTGCCAAGTTTCATCGTCCTAGCACATCTGGAAGTACCCCAACTCGAAAAAGTGTGAAAAAAACTACTTAATTCTCAGAATTCCCCGGCCCACCACTCCCCCCCAGATGGTCGGATCGGGAAACTGATTATTTCCAGGTTAGTTTGGTCGGGTCCCTGATTTTCCTGCCAAGTTTCATCGTCCTAACACATCTGGAAGTACCCTAACTCGAACATGTGGGACAAAAAAATTCGGACAGACCGACCGACCGACCGACCGACAGACGGAATTGCGATCGGTATATGGCACTTGAGCCAGAGGCTGCAAGTGCCATAAAAACTGATATCCAGTCACATCACGAAGTGCCAAACTTCTTTCCCACCAATTTGACAAAAATTGATGAAAGTCAGACGACTCTTTCAGATACCACGATCAGTTACCAAGGTCGGACCGTGGTATCTCAGATACCACGATCAGGGGCGCCCCGAGCCTTTCTTCATTTGGGGGGGGGGGGAGCTTGGTCAAATTGACCGAATCAGAACCTGATCTTGACCGAATTTATTAAAAAAAAATTAAATTTGGCGCATTTTCACGCTCTTCTACTTCGGCGTACCAGCGATACCAGTCACTAGCCTTTTACCTTTGGAGGACGTCCTTTTTTGCCAACATGACTTGGAAATGTGCCGATAAAAAACGCCGTTGATGCAAAGAGACAACGTCGCTAACGGCTGTACCCAGGACAACTTCCGCCTTTTTTTCTGACAATATTTAACTACTTTCCATCCAAATTCTAGCTTTTACTGTTGGTGCAAGCCCCGAAAAATTCCAAGCCTCAAACGCCAACTAAATAACGCACCCTTTTTGGGATCCCAAAACGTAAGTGGAGGGATACCTATGACATGGCAAAAGTTGTCCGTCTGAGCGCACGATAACTCTTTGAGATATTTTTATGAAACTTGGTGGGAGGATCCTTTGGGTCAAAGTACAAGTCAAGTTCGAAGATGGGCTTTGTAGCTCTATATTTGAGGGTGGGGGAGGGGTTTCAAATTAAGGGAAAGACCAAATATTTTTAAACAGCTAATAAGATAGTCGACTATGGGGTAAGAAGACATGCTGAACACAATGATGAAAACCATTTTCTCGCCAGACATGGAGTTCGCCCGGAATCCGGCCAAAACCGGAAAGTTTGTTAAAAGTAAAAGTTTGTTTTGAAGTTGATTAGATGTTCGATTTAGGGGTAAGAAGGCATGCTATTTTCTACCCGGACAAGTAGTTCGCCCGGAATCCGGCCCAAACCGGAAAACTCGTTAAAAGCAAAAGTTGTATTTGTAGTTGATTAGATGTCCGATTTAGGGATAAGAAGAGATGCTAAATCCGTATGTGACAATCATTTTTTTTCCGGACATATAGTTCGTCCGGAATCCGGCTGAAACCCGAAAGTTTGCTATAAGTTAAATTTTTATTTGAAGTTGATTAGATGTTCGATATAGGGGTAAGGAGATACGCTGAATTCGTTTGTGAGCTTTATTTTTTCGCCGGACAAGTACACTGTCAGAAGTTTCATAACATATTGCGCATAACACTTTCAAGAATAACATCTTTTCACTTAGAAATAAAGTGTTATGACCAATTAAGTTTACACTATTTCGTGCCTAGATCTCCAACAACACCTTCAACTGGTAAAAATAGTACACTGTCAGAAGTTATATAACGACAACAGAAGGATGCCCGGTTTCAACAGATAACACTTTGGGATATAAAACTGTTATGTTTCTTTCGTTCCCGTTAGTATTTTTACCAATTGAAGGTGTTGTTGGAGATATAGACACGAAAAAGTGTAAACTTCATAGGTCATAACACTTTATTTCTAAGTGAAAAGGTGTTATTCTTGAAAGTGTTATGCGCTATCTGTTATGAAACTTCTGACAGTGTAGTTCCGGAATTTTGCCGAAACCGGGAAATTGGCAGAAGTAAGGAAGGACGTTTCGACCGGTTTCGTCAAAATAGATATGACTTTTAGGGGTTAACACACATGCTGAATCCATATCTGAACTTGGTTTTCTCAGATGATTAGCTATTTGGCCTTAATCTGTTTCTAAATTTTAAGAGTAAAAATGTTCAAGGAATCTGGCGAAGACTGGATCTGGCGAAGACAAAACTTAATTGTCTGGATCAAATATTGAATTTTTGGGATCCCATCAAAACCTTTGGTCTTGTTCTAAATAACGATGACTGCGAAATGCGCCTCAGGTCGTAAAACCACCTATTAAAGCACAGAGCTGTCTTGCGAAAAAAAGGGGCCATTCAGGGTAAAGTAGATCCAAAGTACATTTATTCTGAATTTACAGCAAACAAAAGCAGGCTAATTTTCACGTCAAGAGACGTGCTTATTCCTGAAGTACTGCAACCGTTAAATGGTAAAGATCAAGAGCTAAATAAATGCCACTCAATAAATCAACTAATTTGTACCACCGAAAAACTAACTAAAAAAAAAAAAGGAACAGATCGGGATCGGTATAACAACCGAATTTTGTAATGGAATAAAACTCTTGTTAGAACCACCTAAAACCACCGAATGTGGCAAGTCTGGTAATAGATACGGACTAAACAAAAATCGGGTGAGTTACCGAATTCGGTTACGAATCAGAACCAAATGAGTCTGATTAATCACCGAATTACGAAATCGACTGACCTAATGCGACAGTACAGATACGGACTTCACCGGAAAAGTCCGGTGAATTACCGAATTCGGTAACGCATGCGACCAAATAAACACGTTAAATCACCGAGTTTACGAACGGACTGACCGAATGCGGTGAAACCGATGCGGACTGAACAGAAGTTGTATGAATTACCAAATTCGATAAAGGATGGGAACCAATTAACATGTTAAATCACTCAATTTGGAAATGTGGGGACAAATTTACAGATGGCGCTCGTCATAGCGAAATCAGGCCAAAATAGTTAGTGGGTGATGAGCAAGGGGGTTAAAGACTGCAATTAAAGATTTAAACCTGAAGCATTCTAGAACATGAACTGTCAAGACCATCACATCCAAGTCAAAAGAAAATAAATAAATAAAAAAAGCTTTTGGCTGGTAGCCTATATGACGAAAATATGTCAATATTTATCTGAATAATAAACTGCGTTGAGGTTCAGAAGAAAAAATGTGTTTACCATCAGACCTAAAAAATAATTGACGATCCGGAGAGAAAGGGGTACAAATTGCTATTAAGTGCTGAAATTGGTTTCTACAATTAGTGAATAATACTGTCTGGTGTTAGGGTTTTGGAGACAACGGTACAATTCCGTTCACAATAATCACTCCTACAGACCGGTACTGGTTTCTCTATTAATTTTCGCCATTTCAATTCAATCTTTGAACGACGTGAAGGGACTGAATGAATGCACAGTTTTGTCATAATTCATGTTGGTGGAAGTAAAGGTATCAGCAAGTAGGCTACAGAACAGAATTTGCATTATTCCAGTTCAGCACTCCACGCGGACTAGTTTGTGAAAGTCCCCCAATGCAGAACATAACAGCTTTCACTTTCCCGTCCCAAGATGCACATTTTCTATTCATCAACTTGGGGACCTGACCTATTTTACTAAATCTGTCACACATGTTGATAACGAGATAGCAGAGGACTTTCAAAAACTAGTCCGCTTGGAAGCGCTGCTATGAACTGGAATACAGAAAATTTGCTTTGCACATAGCAGGCTTTGAACCTTCCATTAACAGGCACAATAAAATCTGCGTCACGCTTAGAATATTATAAACGTAAATGCGTCAACCAAAGTTGATACCGTATCCCACACAAGAAATTATCTGTGCCATTATTTCCGCAAAATGAACCAATTACGACAACGTAAAGTTCACACGAGTTATGATAATCAGTGTCCGTTGTGAGCTAGCTAGTTGTGAAATCAAATTTAATGTTAAGTTCACGTTTATCTACACAATTGATGCGACTGGGGTGAAAATTGGCGTCATAAGGACATGTAATCACCCTAAGTGAGACCAGCAAGCACAGTTTGTTGACTCGCATTCAGGAAGAACATTTTTTCCCAAAGGCGCCGTCGCTTCCGACTACTGGATGTAAAAGAAAAATCATATAGACAAGAATGGACGAGGTGCACTGAAAGCCCATATCGAAAAATCAGTTTTCTAAATGCCAAGTTATACCTCCAACTAACAAAAAAAAGCTCCGAATGTGGAAATGTGTCAAGGAAGAAGGATAATAAATTACTCCTGAACAGGGTTCCTGTCTCTCAACTCTTAAGGAAGAAGAAAATTAGAACAGGGCTCGTGCCCGTCCCACCGGTATTCAGATATTCTTTCGTTGACATATTCTCTATAGCCTACTATTTCTATCTATCTTCAGCTTCTGTTTGATCCAAACTGCATTCTCTTGCGAATCACCATTAATAACAGGCACGATTTCAGCCTAACATTCCTGTCCTACACAGCAACCACTTTCGAGCAAGAAAAGATATAAAAATGAAACAAGAAAGACAAGGATGAACTTATTACATGCTAAGTTTTAAAACATTGCTAATTATCACAGATGATATTTGACGATGCAAAACGGATAAGTCAGCTACATTTTATTGGAGCTATATTTCGTCCCTTCTTAGCAAGGGTCCTCTTCAGGCTCAGGCCGCTCAAGCTGGAAAATTAACTTCGTCTTTAAATATCTGATTTTGGGAACTTCTTGCCGGAAAACTGCTTGGAGTTGAAGCTGCTGCTGTGATTTCATTTTGGACACGGCTGCTGATTTTGCTGCTCGATTGGGTCTTCGAAAGAGTAAAGATTCTTCTGCATTTTGGTTTTGGAGTCACTTGTTTCTTCTTCTTCTTTCCAGCAAAGATGGATACTTGTCGGCGGCATGTGTGGGCTATTTGAAGTTCCGTACTTCGGTGATGGATGTTCCTTCAGCCCAAGCTGACTGCGAATCATATTTGACGATACAAAACGGACAAGTCAGCTACATTTGTTGGAGCTATATTTTGGCCCTTCTTGGCAAAGGTCCTCTTCAGGCTCAGGCCGCTCAAGTTGGAAAATTAACTTGTAGAAAGAACACTTGAAGATTCGTCTTTAAATATCTGATTTTGGGAACTTCTTGCCGGAAAACTGCTTGGAGTTGAAGCTGCTGCCGTGATTACATTTTGGACACGGCTGCTTCGTAAATTCGTAAAGAATGGAGCAACACTTCCGAAACAACAAAGACCTCCAAACGAAAATGAAATATTAAGTAGAGTTAAAATACTTGCTAAAATATGGGATGATTGACCTCAATTACCACGAATTTACACTAACCAGCATCCATCACAATCGAAACCAACAAATCAAACTGAGCGGAATTTTCCGCTGTAAGCTAAAAACAAACTGAGCAAAATAATGATTATTTGTTCAAATAATTCTAAAAGCTTTTGTATTATTTTCCAGGGTATTTTTTGATAGTGCAAGGGTTAGTTCGCTAAAATATTTACCCTCAAGGTTGTGTTGTTTAGTAAAAGAATCTTGTTTCTTGTTAAAACAAGACCAAAGGTTCCGATGGGATCCCAAAAATTCTATATCTGATCCAGACAATAAGATTTTTTCTTCGCCAGGCCAAACAGCTAATCATTAAGAAAACCAAGTTCAGATATGGATTCAGCATGTATGTTTGCCCCTATAAGCCGACCGAAACGATCCTACCCTACTTCTGCCAATTTTGCGGTTTTGGCGAAATTAAAGAACTACTTGTCCGGCGAAAAACTAAAGCTCAAAAACGAATTCAGCGTATCTCCTTACCCCTACATCAAACATCCCAACTTCAAAGAAAAATTTAACTTCTAACAAATTTTCCGGTTTCAGCCGGATTTCTGAAGAACTACGTGTCCGGCTAAAAAATGATTGTCATACGGATTCAGCATCTTTTCTCACCCCTAGATCTATCATCTAATCAACTTCAAATAAAACTTTTACTCTTAACAAATTTTCTTGTTTTGGCCGGATTCCGGGCTAACTAATTGTCTGGCGAGAAAATAGTTTTCGTATTATTGTTCAATATAGCTTCTTACCCCTACATCGAACATCTAATCAACTTCAGACAAAAATTTACTTTTAACAAACTTTCCGGTTTTGTCCGGATTCCGGGCGAACTACTTGTTCGGCGAGAAAATGGTTTTCATATTCTTGTTCAGCATGCCTTCTTATCCCTAGATCCAACATCTAATCAACTTCAAATAAAACTTTTACTTTTAACAAACTTTCCGGTTTTGGCCGGATTCCAGGTGAACTACTTGTCCGGCGAGATTATGGTTTTCATATTCGTGTTCAGCATGCCTTCTTACCCCATAATCGACTATCACATTAGCTGTTTAAAAATATTTTGCTTGTCCCTTAATTTGACCCCCCTCCCCCACCACTAAATGTAGGGCTACAGGGCCCATCTACGAACTCGACCTTACTCTTGACCCAAAGAATGCCCACACCAAGTTTCATCAAAATATCTCTTTCCCTTCGAGAGTTATCGTGCTTACAGACGGACGGACAGACGGACGGACGGACAACTTTTGCGATGTCATAGATATCCCTCCACTTACGTTTTGGGATCCCAAAAAAAAAATCTTCCCGTGGCAACATGAAACTGAATTTCGTCTTAGCGTAGCTAAACGGTCGGAGGGGTATTTTCGTTTCTATGCGGAAATTACTTCCCTTTCTACGAATGTGCTAGTCGAAGCTTGTCGCACTTTTTAGTGTCATAGAATGTAGTTCACTGTGTCTCATCGTTATTAAATGTCCGCTTTTGAGTAATGTGCATAACGGTGAGACGCGGATCATAAATTCCGGTCGGTTATGTGATGAAAAGGAACGTGCAGAAATGTTAGCGTTCTGCTGCAGAACTTTATGACCAAGTATCTTAAGCAAAGGGGTTATCCACTCTCGATCTTGAAGTACACTAAAGCCCCGTTCACAAACATACCTAGCCAAGCCCAGATGCCTAGGGACGCGCCTGGCATCACCGTTCACACCCATGCCTCGGCACCGATTCTGGGCCAGGCACCGAGTTGTAAGCTCTAGAACTCGATGCCTGGCTAAGCCTGGGCAAGTGGCTAGGCACCTGTGCTTGGCTAGACATGCTCGTGAACGCGACTAAAGTGCCTGGTGTCGGATCGGTGCCGGGAAAGGATGTACATCAAGTGCCGGGAAGTGGGTAGGCCCTGGTCTCAAGCAGATCTTTCAATTAGCTATTTTATTTCCTGCATGAACTAAAACATCTGACATGCACCCTCTACTCTTTTGTAGCCTCCCGACGAAAAGGGTATTTCCCCTCAGTTTCCTATACCCACGTGGACCCGGTTTTGCACAAGGACATCAGATAGAAGCAAAGATACGGATATTATGCTACTTGGAAGATTATGGTTCTATCTCGGAAGACGTCGTGTCCGAGCAGACAGGCTGGGAAATATGAAGAGACGGAAATTTCCAATGTAGGCCTACACGAAGAAAGATGTGTTCGATTCCTCATCATTTTCCAAATCTTGGGATATAGTTCAACCCCCCACCCCCAAAAAAAAAAAACATACAAAAATAATCGTTTTTTACAGGCTTTAACCTCCGATCTATGTATTTTTTGTACTTTTTGGTCCGGCCCGCGGGCAACCCCCCCCCCCCCCCGAAATAAATTACTGGATACCGACCAAACCGGTACTAAATCTTACTATTCCTACAGCCGAAGCTGACTGTGAACCTTATTTTATAGCGCAAAACGAATAAGTCGGCTGATATTTCGGCCCTTTTTGGCAAGAGTCCTCGTCAAGCTGTAGCTAGGATTAGCCGACTTATCCATTTAGCGCCATAAAAAAAGGAAATCAATGACACAAGTTCGACTGTGGCTAACCGATAAGTTAGCTGAGTTTTATTCAAGGTGTATTTCGATTCTTCTTGGCAAGGGTCCTCGTCAGGCTGGTGCGGTCACCTCTGTACTGACCGCAGGTTCTTCTTTCTAGTTTTATGTTTTATTCTTCTAAAAATGCTTATTTTGATGTTTCAACACGTGACAACCGGTGCCGACAGGTTTCAGCCGGTGCCCGCACCGACCGGGCATCGCGGCACCGGGCACTTAATGTACACTAAAATCGAGAGTGGACAGCCCCTCGAATATAAACATTCGTAGCACTAGCAGCTAACATTGAAAGTGTTGTCTGTTTAAACTAAGCGTCCTTGTGTCAAATCTTACCAAACTTCTGACAATTTTTGTCGGGTAAGTTTCAGCTGCGTCACGGTTAGTGAGCTGGTGCAGTGAATTTGCGACACGCAAGCTAGGTTCACACAATTCTTCAACCAATCAAATTTGTGATTCAGTGCGTGAGAGTACTTATCTTTCAACTAAATCTAATGGTGGCAATTTCAACCACCGAATCGCGCCTGCGTAATGCCCATCGACGCTTATTAAGGCAATATTTAGGCCCATCCTGGCAAGTGCCCTCTGCCAAAGCGTTAAAAGCGAAAAAAAAACTTGCGGACACAACCAGACAGGTTTGGAAACTCCTTGATTTGTTGGGGTATTCTAACAGCTTTTAAAAGTCTATGCAAAACGGTGCCAAATACTAGGCATCCTGATAAACTATTATTTTTGTTTATTAATTGATATTAACAATGGGTTAGGCTAAACGGCGTTTAGCAAACTGTTTAAATGCCAAACGTCTGGCATAGCTTATAAAAAAAAACGGGATTTGTGGCAGGCTCAATTAGTCTGGAAATCTTCTGAAATCCGGACGTGCATAGAATTGCAACGCCGAATTCGAACACTGAAATTTGAAACAGAAAACCGGACAAAAGACCTGTCAGGAATATTCCGCTGGGTCCATCGAGCTGTTGGAGTAACTCGGGAGTCGGGTATTCCACAAGAATATCCGTCCGTTTCGTGTCCACAACCAACCAACCCGCTTCTTTAAACCATCGTAACAAGCTATGTTTACCAGCCACATACGGGTTGTTTTTGTTTTTATTGTTTTTGAGTTTTTTCTTAAAAAATACTGTCTTGCCAGTGTAAAATCAGTGCTGCTTTACTCCCTGCACGGATGGAGAATACCGAACGATATGACGGCACCTTTGACGGTACATTCATCAAAGCCACAAAACTATCACTCAAACATCCTCTAGTTAGAAAGAGGACGTCTACTATATCCTAGAACCATTGCTATCCGAAGTGGACCTCGAAGCAGGCCCGTATCCAGGAATTTATTTCTGGGGGGGGGGGTTGCCTGCGGGTCGAACCCAAAAGTACATAGATCAGATTTTAATGCCTACAAAAACGAATACTTTTGTGGGTTTCAGGGGGGGGGGGTCGAACCCCCAACCCCCCTGGCTACGGCTTTGCCTCGAAGTCAGCTTCTTTGGGCAAAAAAACCGTACCAGATCGACCTTGCGTGAAACTGAATCGAGGTCACAACCAGAGCCAGGCTTCACCTTCCATATTTTTCTTCCGAATTCCCGTTTTCGTCAGGGTGGATCCAAAACGTGAAGCCAGGTTAAACATGTTTGGAAGTCTGGGAGCTACCCCCCCCCCCCCCCCCGATTCAAGAGTCTGGAATTGTTCATAGGGGCAACAATATGCGTATGCTTTGGACAGGAGGAAAAGTGATCAACAGCTGATTGGATTGCCAAATATACGCTTAGGGGACACCTGGGAAATGTTGAATAAGCTGGCTTTCATCATTATCATGACAATCCGGAAGGGTTGGCTTGACTGTGCGGACGTCCCAGATAACTGGGAATCCAGACGATGAAGCCGGCTTCAAGCAAAGCAACTGAATTTGACAGGACAATTTCCGTAAGGTCGCAACGCACGAAATTACCACGCTTTGGGGAACTGTTTCCTGCGTCCGTGGGATGACACGCAGACGTAGAACAGAAATGCGTAGTATCCGCTCGATGTCAAGTATACGGTAAAAGAAACTTGTTTTTGTCCCATTAAAAAACCAGACGACAGGACGCATAAAGCCTCGGAGGAAACTATCGGACCTCTGCACCGCTACTTTAACATACCGCAGTTCGCTGTGGGAAACCTGTTAGGTATCGGAATGACAACCACCGCGGAATATTTGGCGAAATGGTGTGGGAGGAGTAACGGTTTAAAAAAAAGAGGAAGCAAAGGTTTTCGGGATATAAGAAATTTGGGAAGACTCCTTAAAGGCCCATTCACAACGGGTTTTAGCTAATACTCGATACCAGCCAGTTCCTGAAATCGCTCTGAGACCGAGAATTAGCTGGGATTCTGCCGTTCGCAATTGATACAGGTGCCAGTTTCGGATACCAGCTAGTCTCGCACCCAAGTTGAAATCAGTTCAGCTTATGAGGGTACTAGCCAATCCGATTATTTTAGGGAGTATTGAGGAATATTCTGATTGGCTAGTTTCGAACCAAGCCAAGTAGATAAAATCACATCCACTCCTTGCTGCCTTGAAAACCGAAAGTGAATTAGGTCATTGATATTCTGTATGACGTGGTTCAGCATTAGCCAATCGGAATATTCCTGAGTATTCCCCAAAGCAATGTGATTGGCTAGTACCCTCAAAAGTTGAACTGATTTCAACTTGGGTCCGAGACTAGCTGGTACCCGAAACTGGCACTAATATCAATTGCGAACGGCAGGATCTCAGCTGATTTTCGGTCTCAGAGCGATTTCCGGGACTGGCTGGTATCGAGTATTTAGCTAAAACCCGTTGTGAATGGGCCATAAAGGAGTTGCGATCGTAAGCATTTTAGCAGTTGGGTCATTCCAGCGAAATAAAGCCAGGCAAAAAAATCGATTTCTCAGATTTTGACGAAAATTTCTCAGAATGATCTACCAGGGTCCAGGACCTTCCCCAAATTTTTTTTCGGCGAAAGAAAATTTTTTCGGACTCTGACGAATTTTTGAAATTTTCGGCCAAATATTCCATTATTGATGGTCGAAAAAGTCAATATTTTTCAAAAATTCGTCAAAAATCAGGGAAATTCAACACGACCTTGAAATTTTTTGAACTTCTTACCTATCTTTAGGACTTCAAATCTAGAGATGTTCAAGTATGTAGGTACTCTTCTTTCCTTTTGACGGTAATTTTGGCAAGGCAAGAAAAAAAAGTGAGTCTTGGTAGATCCACTCCAGAAGAACCGGCCAGATCGCGAAAATTCTGAGATTCCCCATGGTAGTAGAGTGAAAAACGGGCTACATTTCTGCATTAGCACTTTTGTGGCTATCGAGCCAGAAATGGTCTGAAATAGCGATGTTAGAAAACTGAAATTCCTGGGAAAATGCATTGTTTTTATGACAAAATGAATTAGTTTCACAACCTAAAATAAAAATTGAGAAATGAATGCTGCTCTAACCCTGGTTTCAGTTTTCAGATCTTACTGTTAGACCCGAGGGGTTACTCACTCCCCAAACCCGTATACACCGGGTACCGCCACCGGTGCCGGCCGGGTAGTGCCGGGAAGTGGCGAAAGGTACCATCCTATTTACTAGTCGGTATTTCAAACTCACAAAGTTTAATAGAGGTGCATTAAATAAAAGTTGTAAAAAAAATATACACTTTTTTCATCAAGAGAAGAGATACAATGATTACAAAAACTAGAAAAGTAACTAGCCTACAGCGACTAGGAGCTCAAGAGCGAATGCTCAATCTATTTTATGTGAAGAAAACAAAAATCTTTACTGTGTATTTTGAAAAGGAACAAGTGCGCAAGCGCTCAAACGTGGAGTGTAAAAGTAAAATGCTTATCACGTCTTAAATACAGACAGCGGTAAGACATTTCACATCCACATCAAATTCACATTGAGCTATTTTTTTTTTTTGCTTTTGTTTGTGTTTGTATGTTGTTGTTTATTTTTGCGTTTATGGCCCCTGTTGGTCGTTGAAGAAATAAAATAATAATAATAACATCCCCAATAACCAAACAAGTATTGAAATAACCTAATTTGAAATCATCCCAATTTAAAAGCTTAAACAACCCTCATCACATGCAGAAATCCAAGGAGATCTTGAAGATCTTGCAAGAACACCTTCAAGTTCGATACTGAATGTCTTGCCAGCCAGTCCGGCCCTTAAACCTCTTTTCAATTAGCAAGGTAACAGCAAGTGCGATAAATCTATATTATATCTTCATATATATATATATCTTCAAGTATACCAGCTTTAGAGTTTGATTCCAGTCACGGGTCAAAAACTTAACTCATGGGCAATTTGGGCCCAGTTGCCCATGAACTGGGTGGGTGGGAGAGGTGCAACTTTAAAAGTAATTTTCCAGCCGTAGGATCTACAAGTACAAGTAATTTCATCATCCTATGTCTAGCTCTAGTCGAGTTATGAATATTATTCACTGGGCAATCTGGGTCCATTTGCCCCTGAACCGGGGTGGGGGGTGGGGGGGGGTACCCTCAAAAGGCACAACTAGACCCCAATACCCACAAGTGTACGAAGTTTGAACTTCATACCTGCACTGGTTCACGAGTTATGAGCTCCAAAAAATACGGTGAAAACCGAAAATCGAAAGCTGCTACAGCGCTCGCAATAGTGGATTGTTCCAAGGAACACTCCACTAAAAACTGCTGTAAAAGCTTAGAGATTCATGAATTTACTTGTGTATTAACACGAGAAACATACATGTGTTATAAGGCGACTAGGAATAGTGTTGGGCGATATTCGATATCGATAACGATATATCGGACCGAATATCGAAACTTAAATATCGAAAACAATATTCGTTCATATTATAATTATTATTGTAAATAATCCGACATAACTAATGCACCAATTAATGCACCTTTATTAAACTTGGAATTTGGAACACCGACTATTAAATAGGATTTCCGGCACCTTCCCACTTTTGTCAGTTTTTAATCTCTCTAGGGTGAATAGTTGTTGATTATTATGATGCAGTGAATCGGTTATAGTACTTTCTTTTGACGCTAGACAGCGCCATATTACTTGATTTACGAAAATTCACCCTAGAGAGGTTAAAAACTGACAAAAGTGTGAAGGTGTCAGAAGGTGCCGGAGGGTGCTGGGAGGTGCCGGAAGGTACCGGGAAAGAGTGTACACCGGGTGCCGGAGAGTGAGTAACCCATCGGTTAAACCACAACCTGCCTGGACCAATTCTTAGCTGTCCAAGGGCCCGAAATCTTTCTTTGGCCTACTTTCAGAAACTTACTACAATGCATGCTTTTGCTCTTTTCACGTGTAAGTTTGCGCGAGGGTGGTAAATTACTCATATACTTGGTTATACGCAATTAGAAACGCTAACCGAGTTCCGTTGTCAGTACATTTTTATTATCTATAGGCTGCAACTATTTAAGAAACTGAAATTTTGTATTTGCAACTATGTACAAAGAAATGTGGAACACGTTAATATTATTGCGAAGTTACAAGTTTTTCTGTCTTCAGTCTATCAACATCTGTTATGTACACTACTCCGGCAGCATTCCGCCGAGCTGAAACTAGTACACATAAAAATCTGAGGAGTGGCACCAGTTCTCAATCTCGTCTTCGGGAACTAAAAATCCCGAGAATTTCAGTTTTCTAACATCGCTATTTAAGACCATTTCTGGCTCATAATTTGAAACACCGACTAGTAAATAGGATGGTACCTTCCGCCACTTCCCGGAACTACCCGGCCGGCTCCTCCCGGCACCGGTACCCGATGTGTACGGGTTTGGGGAGTGAGTAACCCCTCGGGTCTAACAGTAAGATCTGAAAACTGAAACCAGGGTCAGAGCAGCATTAATTTCTCAATTTTTATTTTTAGGTTGTGAGACTAATTCATTTTGTCATAAAAACAATGCATTTTCCCAAGAATTTCAGTTTTCTAACATCGCTATTTAAGACCATTTCTGACTCGATAGCCACAAAAGTGCTAATGCAGAAATGTAGCTCGTTCTCCACTCTACTACCATGGGGAATCTCAGAATTTTCGAGATCTGGCCGGTTCTTCTGGAGTGAATCTACCAAGACCCACTTTTTTTACCTTACCTTGCCAAAATTACCGTAAAAAGGAAAAGAAGAGTACCTACATACTTGAAAATCACGAGATTTGAAGTCCTAAAGGTAGGTAAGAAGCTCAAAAAATTTCAAGGTCGTGTTGTATTTACCTGATTTTTGTCGAATTTTAAAAAAATATTGACTTTTTCGACCATCAACAATGGAATATTTGGCCAAAAATTTCAAAAATTCGTCAGAGTCCGAAAAAATTTTCTATCGCCGAAAAAAATTTTGGGGAAGGTCCTGGACCCTTGTAGATCATTCTGAGAAAATTTCGTCAAAATCTGAGAAATCGATTTTTTTGCCTGGCTTTATTTCGCTGGAATGACCCAGTTGCAACGTCCAGAACACCCCCACCCAAGACCCACGGTGAAGCCACGACTCGATCCGACCGCTGGGTCATCTAGTGGCGCGTTTCGGAAGCACCCGACATGGTGAGGCTGGGATCATAGTTTGACTATGGATCTAACAAAATATTTTTGTTTGCAGGTTCATGGAAAATGTACAGAAAAATCAAACTAATTACTAGCATTATCGATTTCTTTTAGTATTTTGTTTCTGATTTCTCTTGGTAATTCACACAAGTCCAAAGAAGAAAGGATGTAAACTGGATCACAATAAACAAACGCCGTAAATTATACTAAATTCATTATAGTGATTTCTTGAAGATTCTGAGATTTAACAAAATAATATTCAGCTTCGGAGACCAAAAAAATGTCAAACTGGCGGATGATATCCTCTTCCGACATATTTAAACGATCGCGTAGTGATATACTTAGTTGTATTGATCCTCTTACTGGCCACTCGATCTTCTCGAAGGATTTATATTTCTTTTGACCTCTGGCAGGCGGTCACTGAATAATTAATTAGCAATGGCGAGTATGGCCACCTTGCTTTGAAGAGTGAACTGTGTTCAAGTAATTGTGGATAATGTTGGCTACCGTGAAAAGGGGTTGATCAATTTCGAGTTTAGTGTACAGCAAGTGCCCCGCCAAAAAAGCTGAAGGTTTTGGACTCAATATCAACGCCAGTAAAACCAAAGGTATGGCAACTAGCGGTTCACCTATGCACATCGAATGTGGTGACAACGACGAAGAGCAAGTGGTCAATTTCAAATATCTTGGCAGCACCATCGAGAATACGGGATCCACAGCCAAAGAAGTCATCGCCAGAACTGGACAGGCTAGCAGCACCTTCAACAGGCTCAGACAAGTTTGGAGGTCGAGTACTTTCTCCCTCCGGCTTAAGCTCCGCCTGTTCAACAGCAACGTCCTGCCCGTCCTCCTCTATGCATCTGAAACATGGCATCTCAACCAAGAACAAGAGAGGAGAATTCAGTCCTTTGAAAACATGTGTCTGTCTCCGTTGACTTCTCGTCATCCACCATCCACCGGGCCCAGACGCTAACGAACGAGCACATTAGAACCATCACAGGTCAACCGTCCCTCATCGAGACCATTCGAAGGCGTAGATGGAGCTACCTCGGACCTGTGCTGCTCATGGACGATTCCAGAATCCCCAAGTCTACATTTTTCTGGTTACCCGAAGGCGCCCGACGCAGAGGAAGACCCAAAAATACACTCTGTCGTACCTACAACAACGACCTGCGGCCCCTCCATGCCTCAATACAACCGGAGTGGGAAGACATCGTCGCAGCGGCAAGTTTCAGAGACGACTGGAGATTCTTCTTGGACGCCTTGGGCGCCTCTGGATGCACAGGAGGATCTAAGGTCTAAGTGCCCCGCGGTGCCCAGTTGGTGCCGGCAACGGCTGACACCAGCGGGCACCGGTTGCCACGTGTCTAAACTCTGAAAGCAGTATGTTTACAAGCGGGAATAGCCTAATTTTTTATCGGCACCGGTGCCGGAAAAGGGTGTACGACAGGTGCCGGGGAGTGGGTAGCCTCTCGGCGTGTGAGTCATATGGAAAGTTTATTGTAAATATATGACAATGTTATGGTTTTGTTTTGTTGTTCCCATGGCCCTTTGAGCTTTCATGGAACAAATCCTACCTTATCTGCCTTACCCTATCCTATGAACACAAATTGCACAGAGAATTTAAATAATCTTCCCCGTCTTTCTTACTTGAAGGTGTACCATCCCGAAGCGAACTGACCACTGAAAAGCACGAGCGAAGCGAGCAACCTGTCCCAAATGCGTTGGCAGAGGAAAAGTTTCCTTTCTTGTAAAATGCTATCTAAACAATTCAAAACAAACAACCTATGTCCTCAAGGCATAAATATCTTTCCATTTCAGATACTTTAGCTCATTGTTTCGCGAAATTTGCAGGTACCGTTGCGGTCAAAACAAGACCAAAGCTTTCGTTGAGATCCCAAAACTTTAATACTTGCTCCAGACAATTCGGTCTTGTAGATTTTCGGTCTTCAACAGACTTCTTAAAGGACACCTGAACGATCCTACCATACTTCCATGAACCCCTCAGATCGTCCTTCACAGTACCGGTACAGAGAAGAAGAATTTTTTCGCTCCGTGATTTCGACGCTATCCACTCTTGAAGTTCTAAGTCTCCCTATGGCGATTCGTTACGACCTCCCAAGACAAATTTAGCGCCAATATTTAAACTGTCATTATCGCATGGATAAACGTACGTTGATAACGCATGGATGGATAAACAGCGCATGGATGGATAATCGCATGGACTGTAACGGCCTGGACTGTTACAACATGAACTGTTACGCATGGACTGTTACAACTGTTACGGCGAGCGTTACGATCAAGACAAGTCGGAAAAAAGGCTGAAAATTATAGCACGGTGAAACTTCATCCGATTTTAGTCCGGTTTTCGAGAGATAAATGATAAGCAGTATGTAAAAGTGGCAATTTAGGGTGTTAGACTTCATTCAGATGACCTTTAAACATTTTTACTTTCAAAATTTAGAAACAGATTAAGGCCAATGGTAATAAACGGAGAAGACCAGGTTTGTATTTGACAGTGCAGAACGGATATGCCAGCTGAATTCAGATATCCAGACATCCATTTTGCGCAGTCAAATGCTAAGATATGGATTCAGCATATTGTTTACCCTATAGCCTACGTCGTATCTCCTTCCTTCCTTACTTCTGCCAACTTCCGGCTTCGGCCGGATTCCAGACAATCTACTTGTCTGGCAAAAAACTAAAGCTCAAAAACGAATTCAGCATGTCTCCTTGCCCCTACAGCAAACCTCTAATCAACTTCAGATTAAACTTTTACTTTTAACAAATTTTCCGGTTTTAACCGGATTCCGAGCGATCTATACGTCCGGTGAGAAAATGATTGTCATATACGAATTGACTATGTCTTCTTACCCGCAAATCGAACATCTTATCAAATTTAAAGAAAACTTTTACTTTAAACAAATTCTCCGGTTTTGGTCGGATTCCGACCGAACTAATTGTCCGGCGAGAAAATAATTTTTACATTCGGACTCGGCACGTCTCTAGCCCCTAAACTGAGCCTCTAATCAACTTCAGATTAAACTTTCACCAATTTTCCGGTTTTCGCCGGATTCCGGGTGAACTATTTGTCCGGTGAGAAAATAAATTTCATATTCGGATTCAGCACGTCTCTTTACTCCTAATTCGACTATTTAATTAGCTTTAAAAATATATTTTGTGTTCCCCTTAATTTCAAACCCCTCCCCCACCCCGAAATATAGGTGCTATATAGCCCATCTTCAAACTTGACCTTTCCTTTGACCTAAAGACTCTTCGTGCCAAGTTTTATCAAAATATCTCAACCCCTTCGAGAGTTATCGTGCTAACAGACGGACAGACACAAGGACGGACAGACGGACAACTTTTGCGGTCATAGGTATCCCTCCACTTACGTTTTGGGATCCCAAACAAGAGTAAGAAGCTGCCAACCCTCACACTGTGTTGGCCTACTCTACAAAGTCTGATGCTAGTCGAACAAAAACGATGAACCTGTCCTGGAGGCTGACACTATTCGATTTTCGGGACAAAAATTATCAAAATCATCTCACGGTAGCCCAGTGCTATTCACTCATAGTTAACCTAATCACAACACGTAGTCAATTTACAGTTTGCTAAAGCATTATCATGCAAATTAAATCTTTTTGACTGACTGAGCAATGGTTCAAGCTCTTTTAATGCAATCTGTCTAAATTTCGCCAAATCGGCTAATTTGCAGCCGCCAGAGCAAATCAAACAAAACTTTGTTTTCAGCTTACGTGATCTCTTCAAGCTAAATGATGATTTCAGAAGGGAATGCTAACTTTGGACTGGGGGTACGACATAAATTAAGAGCAAATCAATAACATACTGACATTAATTAAATAAATTAAGTGAGAAAATCAGAAATGAACCTCGTAAATACTTAAAGCAGAACTGAAACCCAGCCCTGTTCTGTTGTTTCCCTTCTCAGTAACCAATGCTGTCATCAGCTCACCTAGTTTCAATTTTTCCTTTTACGGTTGTCTTCGTGCTTTTGTCCTCAAGCAATCTTCCTATGAAATGTGTTTATGTTTAGTATAAAATTATATATATATAATTTTAAATTATTTATATATATATATAAATTATTAATATATATAAAGTATAAAATTATGTTTACGTTCCTGGTCGAAACCAATTGCTATGTAGGACAACTACGCCTGAAAATACGACCCGCAAGAGAGTGTATGTCCAGGTTTTAATACGGACTTTAAGCAAGCTATTATATCTTACATACTGGTTTTATTTTTGTCGATATTCGTTAAGTATGAAGAAACCAATTAAATGTGGAACACAAGCGGCAGACCCGGACTAAATTATGTCCTTATAAATCCTTTGGTCCTTACATTATGTGAGAAGTCAAATGAATAAAAGTTATACTGTGTATGTTATGGTAGGTTATTTTACACAAACAGTAAGAAACAAAAATATAAAGAACTCGAAAAAGACACATTTGTCACATACAGTTTGCAGCAGAAGGAAAGTTCTAAGGAATTGCGCAGAGAATGACTAATAATAATTAAGATAAGTAATAGATGACTAAGATAGCTGAAAGTAATGAATCATAGAGTTAAGTACCACACCGTAAATATACAGAGAGCATATGAATTGCGTTTTAATTTTTTTGTAAGTCTGTGAAGAAGGAGAAGGGTGGTCAGAAGCTCTTCATTCTAGTGTGTGCCAGTCCAGGTCAGCGTAGGGCAAAGCGTTACACTACAAAACGCACGTACTTGTGAATGTCAACAAAGTTGTCAACACCTTTCAATTCTTTCACCCTCTTAACAGGACAAGTATTGTCTCGCCAAAACCACTCAGATCCAAAGACTTACTAATTAATTAACTGTCGAAACGAGATCTTACTAATTTGCAAACCGCTCGATTCTATTCATTACTTCAAAGCTGATCTTTGACACCGGATTAGAGACTATGTGAACGACTGTTAACCCGACCACCCGTGACTCCTCCACTTAACTGCTTTTCCTCCAAATCCGGAACAAAAGGAAAAATTCCATTGCTAAATTATTGGTATTAATCAATGACAAATTTACGTGTTGCAGCGATTAACCCACAGCCCTTAAATCCGGTGACTGATTTCTTCTTACCCTACATCTGCAGGTCGATGAACTTCAGGGATGTAGGGTGAGGTGTGAGGCGTAAAACCAAGGGGTTGGGCAGTTAATGCATCTTGATCTTTTGTCATTTTGTTTAGTTTTGCTCAGTTTTTTTGGAGATGACCCTTTGACTGCTTAGCAAGCAGATCTAGCAAATTAATCTTCACGTTAAAGAGGTCAGGGAATTGTTCCTCTTGCAAAACTGGTACGGGTCGTGGCCGGAATTGCCAGAAATCCTGGAGATTCATTGTCAAAGTCCATAAAATAAACACATTTGATCCTGAACTTGCTATTTCTAATCTGATTAACAAGCACAATGTAAAAATCTAGTCCTTCCCCTGGAGAAAATCATCAACGTGTTTAGACATATAAATATGTTCAGCTGATGATCAGAGATGTTTCAATTTGGTGTGTGAAAGTTTATTGTTTTCCTTTTGTTTTATTTTTCTTTTGTAGCCTATTCCGTCCTTTTTCTTTATTGAAAAGACGAGTGATAAATAAATAAATAAAACTTCACACCTTGACGCAGGTTCGTATCCAGCCCCAGGAACTTATTTCGGGGGGTGGGGTTGCCCGCGGGGGACCAAAAAGTACAAAAAAGACATAGATCAGAGGTTAAAGCCTATAAAAACGATTATTTTTTTACGTTTTTTGGGGGGGAGGTGGAACCCCCAAACACCCCTTAACGGCCCTGCGCGTACTAGCCCCAATCCAACCTTCAACTTCTGCTTGACACAGGTCTACCCTCTCATTGGGTCACCATCAATACCGGCGATGAAACATTCGTGCATGAAACATTCTTCCCCTATATAATAACATATTTCGATCAAGAACAGAAATACAAATTAAAGAAGACATTACAGAAATTCGTAAGGATGATATTGTTACAAGTCGTATTTAAAACTCTCACATTTCACAGTGTTAATTATTCACTGACGATTCATATGCGCATGGAAGGTATTTAAGAATCCCGGCGTCACCGACCTGCATCTTGGTTAGACACTTACAAATAGCAATCTGAAGGAAGTGAACTTGGGTGCAGTTATATAATTTTGTGAAGGAAAGGCTTCCAGGGATCACAATATACAGAGAGGAGCTGGGTTTAAGCAGAAACAGCGTATTTTGAGGTTCCCTTTAACAAAATGGCCGGAAATAGAAACATAAATTTGCTAGTTTTTTCCTAGTCAGTTGTTTCATGATCAGCACTGAATCTCAAGATGGGTCGGGTTGGACGGGAGTTGGGGGTAGGAACGGATTAAAACACGTCCGGTCGCGGGTTTTGATGGAATCGGCTTTTGTTGTTGTGCATTCAGCTGGTGTTTAAATGCGGGTCGTGTTTATTTCACTTTACTATAACAAAAAAAAGGTGACAAAAATACAAGTTGGTTATTTTTTATCGGTTCAATATTAACTTCCGCCGTAAGATCTTACTGGGAACGAAAATGGCACCTAAGGATAACTAGTCTCCAACTCCTTGAATGGCTGTTTGACTTATTGGTCGTGAAAAGAAACTGGAATCAGCTGAAGTCGCAAACCCCTGAAATTTCCGTAATTACCGGTGGTATAGTTGGATACATATCCTGTGGTCGGTGTCGTTTCCGCACTTACGTTAATTTGTAACTGTGCATCACAAAAAGACACCAAGAAGTACGGTGACTCACGAAATCAATTTGTCCAAAAACGATAAATAAACTAACAAACAGAATCAAAACCTCCGCTCGCCGTTCAATCAATCAATTTATTCATCACCCATCTCAACAAAAAGAGGGCGAGGCGCCCTAAAAGAAACAAACACTAAAACTAAATACAAAAAAATAATCAATAAAGGCGATTAAATAAATAACGCTAACCACGGGTGAGACAAAAATAACATAGAAGACCGAAAATCCTGTAGCCGTTTATCAATAACAGAAGTTGGAGAGACGGAAGCGACCAAAATCGTCTCCCTCCCTCCCCCCCCCCTCAATACATAAAGTCCACTAGTTATTATTTCGCGTTACAAATCAATTAGTTAGTAAAAAAAAAGCGTCATTTTTGTATGCCATGTTCTGCCGTGTCTAACGCTTTTATGCCATGGGAGATAAAACCGTTTCCAATCAAATTGTACCTTACCTTATCATCTCAGCTTACTAACTAGTATGAGACTTTGATTCCTGCATATATTTGCCCTGAAATCAAATGGGCTCGCAGATAGCTCCCGGAAGTGATTCCCTCCCCCGCCCATACATCAAGTCCACTAGTTACAGATCACTGGTTAGTAAAAAAAAAGCGTCATTTTTGTATGCCACGTCTGCCGTATCTAACGCTTTTATGCCAACGGAGTTTTCAAAAAATTTGTACCTTACCTTACCTGCTTAGCCTACCTAAATACTCCTTTAGCTCAAGCTAACTGGTAAACATATATTCATAAAATTAATAAAAATAGAAACGTCAAGGGGAAGCGTCATCGTTTTTTATAGGCTTTAATCTCTGACCTATGTCTTTTTCGAACTTTTTTGGTCCGACCCGCGGGCTACTCCCCCTCCACCGAAATAAATTCCTGGATACGGACCTAGCTACGATGCTTTAGCAGCGATATTTCGGCCCTTTTTGGTCCTTTTTCCTCGTCAAGCTAGGTGCCCACAGAACGCGAATTCGCGTTCACCTGGGCTAATTTGGCGTCGCGAGCGGAAAAAATTCGCGCCGCGCCGTTTCAACTTCAAGTCGAATTTGTTTCGCGCCGCGTGGCGGAAAAGATTCGCGTTCTGTGGGCACCTAGCTTCAGGCTGTCGAACGTCAGGGACGACGTTGACGAACCGGAAGAAACGATCCTGCAACCTATCTCAAAATTGTCAATCAAAATTGCAGGTTTGCTTCTTTCGTTTCCCAAATGTCGTCCCTGACGTTTCCGATTTTATCCATTGTATGAATATATTAGCCTACCTAGTACGAGACTTTTATTTCTGAATATACATTTGCCCTGGAATCAAGTAGGCTCTCTATTAAGTCTGGTCTTCACCTCCCGGAACTTCCGGAATCAGGGCTTCCAGATTATTCTTCGACGTCTTCTGTAAATTGCATCTCGAATATGAATGCCCTGGAATAATCCGGAAAAAGGGGGCTTTTGAACTTCCAGATTTCCGGAATTTTTAAATATCGCCGAAGAAATTCAAAAAAAAAACTCGGAAAATCTGGGAACCCAGATTCCGGAAGGTGAAGACCCAACTTTACGCATGGTACTGTATAATAAAGTTGAGTCTTCATCTTCCGGAATCTGGGTTCTCAGATTTTCCGAGATTTTCTTTGAATTTCTTCTGCGGTTCATATTCCAGATGCAATTTACAGAAGACGTCAAAGAATAATCTGGAAGCCCAGATTCCGGAAGTTCCGGGAGGTGAAGACTGGCCTTAAGCCTATCAGGGACAACAAAATCAACGTGAGGCAATGGCACTCGACGTCAATTCCCTTCTCCTTTCCCCGGCAAAACAATACTGACAGGAACAACAAAGTTAAACGTGGAATCTCGGATCCCACTGGAGATCCCACCAAATCCTATGCTCTTGTTATTGCTGCATTCTCTTACTGCATCTTCCCACGCCATTTTGTCATAATTACCGTGTTTCCAAGAATTAAACGAAACTCTTATTTTAAGATGAACTAATCAAACAACACCATGCCATGCTCCATAAAATTTTTCCGTGAGGCATGTATGGCGAATGTAAGTCAGTGACACACATAATGGCCGAATAAAACAAATCACGAGAGATTTCAGTAAGATTATTAACATCACGTTTCGACCCAATTCTCAGGGAAAT
The DNA here is from genome assembly GCA_023053555.1 of Branchinecta lindahli. NCBI lineage: Eukaryota > Metazoa > Arthropoda > Branchiopoda > Anostraca > Branchinectidae > Branchinecta > Branchinecta lindahli. Next base: position 18,823,940 of record JAKZAO010000004.1, on the reverse strand, counting down.
GCCCCCACATTCTTTTAGATCATAGCATCACGAAGACACGCCATATTAGAGTCACTCTGACATCTTCTTTTACCAGGCACACTAGCCAGACTCGGTTCTCCTCCACTCGTTCTCACCCCTTGTTACAAATTACCTAAACATACTATTAAAAAAAAATCACGTTTTCCGTTTATTCGGTTCGTTTGTGCCCGTCCGGTTCCTTGTTTCATTTCTGTATTTTGTTATTAAGTTAGCGTTGGTGATATTATATTATTTAGATGTTAGTACCTATTATTGCGTGTTTATTTATTTTACTTTCTCTGCCTATTATTTAGCTGTTGCTATTGTGGCATTTTTCAATAAACCTTAAAACTTAGATCGGACACTCTTTTAACATATTTTGGAAAAGGGCCCTATCCTCTCACTACATTATCAGAAGTTTGACAACAGACAACACAAGTTTGCACATCTTTCTGATAAAGGTCATGAATGTATCTGTCATGACATTTTTATGCGTTCTGCTCCAATAAAAAACGTATGTTATGACCCTTTGTAGGGTTACGTTTCGCAAAAAGATAACATTAGAAATAGTCATACAAGATACAGTCCCCTAACTTTTAACAAAAGGATGCGCAAACATGTGTCATCTGTTACGTAACATCTGACAGGGTGTTACCCTTTTGTTTTCCTAACGTATAAGTACGTATAAGTATCTGTAATTCTGAGCGTGTACAATCTAGGTAGACTGCCTGAAACAGAAGCTGAAAGGATAAACCTCTAATCACGACACGAGGTTGAAGTTTAGGCCTTTTATTTTGTTTTACTGAAAAAGTAAGAAACAGTTTCAATTCCTCCTACCTACACCAGTTTCCATCACAAGCCTCTCCGTCTACTTCGTGCGAAACCGATGCGAACCCTCACCCCCCCCCCCCCCCCACTTAAAGATAAGTGCACTCACTGTCCGATTTTCGCAATCAGATGCGAATTTCGTCCTTGCTCCTGAATTTTTGACGCATCCAATGTACGTTTCCCCATACTGACGTGAATTTTCGCACGCGAAATCTTATCGAACTGTGTCAGCACGTAGCTTAACTCGCGAAAAATTCAAGAGATAAAAATAGTGTCGGAATATATGTCTGTCTTACACCAGAATAAAAACCTAACAGCGCGCCGGAATCCGACTTGACAATGTAATATAGTAAAAATAAAATAACTTTACTTTCCAGACTATTCAATTGTTTCCCTCTCGTTCACGTAACCTGCAGTAGAGATTTATTTGTTTGAACGCAGATTAACAGTAAATAGTCGCGGAATGAACGTTAAAACCCGTACCAGGCAACTTTTACTGCAAAATACTTGCCGAAAGCGTTTATTTCATTCCCAGTGTCTTCTTTCAATTGTTATGTGTTGGTAAGCGGTGCCTAAGCTCACCAACACGATGGCTTTAAAATTAAATAGAATACCCCAAAGGAAGAGGAAGCATATCTAAAAGTCAATAAAAAAAATATATTATAGTATTATACTGCAACTTCTTCTGCCATGAGAAAGCTGAAGCAGTTGTCTGTTAGCTGATACCAAGTTTCTTATTTTACCTTTCCATTTGATTTTTTTAAAGCTTAACTGAAAAGCAAAATCATGTATGTGTCATTTAACTGGATACACTGAATTTTTTGGAAGCTGCAAAGGGATTTTTTGATTTTCCACTATCTGCTCTAGTTATGAGGCTCAGAATATCTCCGGCCGTCCCCACAGCGGAAATTCTACTATGACGCGGGAAATTTTAATCTCAAAACAAATGCGGCATTTCAGTGGGCAGTGGTGAGATTGGTAAAGACTGCTTAGTGCCTGAACAAAAAAAAACTGATAAATCTTTCTCGTAAGGCATACAGCAAAAATACAAGCGCATAGAGGTACCACAAATCACACGGAAATTCCACTATTTGAAAATCGATTATTCGTGAATAGCGGAACAACGAAGTAACTCATTTTCAGCGGGTCTTCAAGCCAATTTAAGTGAATAAGTGATGGGTAATTAGATTGTCCTATCCTAGCCCTTTTCGGTTAAACTTTAAAGTAAGGCACAAAACCAAGGTAGTTAAACCATTAGAGGAGTGTTCAAATAAGCCTAACTTTACTGTACCTACATCGGACACTCTCGAGAGGTTCCTATACAATTTTCTCCATATCCGGCTAATTCCTCTTCCCAATTTTTACATAGTTTCGTTCCGTCATTTATTTCTGGTAAAATTTTGTAAGTGTCTTAGTAAATTGTTCCGCTTTTGTGTTTTGTAAATACTGTTGTTGTTTTTTCCTACTCTAGCTTTATTTTTGAGCTTTTTGGAAATAAATGTGATTGATTGATTGATTGATACAGATTCAGGAATGTTAAGCTTAGTATAAAAAAAAAAAAAACGATGGTGAAATTTAAGCCCGATCTGGGTAGGTCGCCTGAAAGGGAAGGTGATAAGAAAATAATAACATATTAAATCTAGCACGTCCGGACGTTAAAACAATGCTGAGATTGCGAACACCATTCTAAATGCAAAGATACTTTCTCAAAGATCGCCAAACTATGGTAAATTTTGCAACAACGATTTCACAAGCGTCAATGGAAAAAAACAAAATTTTCTCTTTGAGGAAAGCTAAAAATTGCGGAAATTTTCCATTTTGCTCCAAATTTCGTGAATCCTTTGTCTTCTAGTTACTTGGACAAAACAAAACAGCAGTCCGCAGCATAGTACAAGGACAGTAGTGAACCGTGAACCATTCGTTTTCCACCAACTCCTATGCCAATAGTCCCACAGGTGACATGCATATTTTCCATGACGCGCTTTTAGCGGAGTTTCCTCTCTTCCTGCTATTAAGGTCTTTGCCGCTGACCACACACTTTCGTTTCCCTGCACTTTTCCCTAGACGCTCGTCCAGGAGCTCCCGTTATTCTATGGCTACACTGTCAGAAGTTTCATAACAGATAACACAAGGATGCGCGGTTTCAACAGACAACACTTCGATGTAACCTGTTGTCGCGAGAAACGTTATGCATGAAATGTTATGCATAACAAACATTGCCAGGATGAGCCGAAAAACCGCCAGAAAAGCATCTGTTGAATTTTCCGATATCATGACGACAAACAAAAAAGTCAGCAGACGGTTTTTTTTTAGAGAACAGCCCCACTGGTTAGATGGCAGCAGCATCCAGAGAAGCCAACGCCAGACGGGCCAATCAAGGAACGCCCAAGGACACCTCCGCAAACCGGTAAGGTCCAAGGCAGAAGTCCAACCAAGAATTAAAATAAGGACGGCTCAACGTCCTGGACCGCAAATGTAGAAGAGCCATAAGTAACACCCATCAGCATTGCACGCCTCAGAGAATCCACTACCATCAATACCGACTTTCTCAGTCAAGAAGCGCCACTTAAAGTGTTTCAGCCACAACTACCCCGATGAAAAATTATTTCAAAATAGTAGTATGAAGTTGTACGAAAAAGTAGCATGCAGTACCCACTGATGCTACTACATGCTACTATAGCAAGACTGGATGCTACCGGAGCAAGGCGGGATGCTACTGAATACTAAGTCTGAGACACATTAAATTTAAAGTATTCTGTACTACTAGATATCAATACATGCAACTTTTTCGTACAACTACCATACAACTACACAAGCTACAGATTTTGTATCGGGATGAGAAAGGCTAGTAACAATCTATCCAGGATGACCTCCCAATCGGCACCACCTATCGGCTGGATAACGAGAATAGGTGGGACACTGAAGCCATGGCGCACCAGAATCGTTGACTCTGGAAGCACGTAAGAAACGGGACAGCCACTGGTTGAACCTAACTCGTCCACTGCCCAAGGTTGCTCCCTACGATGCTTAACAGATCATTCAAAGTCTTCTAGATGCCAGATTGGGCTGGATAACCTGCACCCTAGCTCCACTACTGGCTCTCGGCAAATCTTGGACGAGACTTTGAACTCACATCATACACCCATCCCTGGTCAAAGCTCAACGTCAGAACCAGTGACGCCATTTAGGAAGCTTTAGAAGGGGGTAGGCAAAGATAAATTTTGGACTCCCATCCCAGGTTCATACTGAGACCCACAACAAAATATACCTTACAAAAATGTACCTTAATATACCAAAAAAGCTTTGGAGTAATTGTTTTGTGCCCCTCTAAATCTAGGGCTCCATTTCCCCTCCCTCCCCCCCCCCCACAATGGCGCCTTTGGTTCTAGCCATCGTGGCACTGGAACCGTGACCACACATAATCGACACAAAAAATGTTCATCCGCATTCAAAAAAATTGTCCAACTTCACTACCGTTTCCGTGTTCTTTTGCTACTTCATCAATGCTTCTTTGCAGATCAGTAAACAGACGGAACGGACTAAGCGTGGACTAAGCTGATTTTTGACACCAATTAACTGCGGCACGCGCTCAATCAGCAATCAGTGCGTTAACGTTTCATACGCGCCTGGCTGAGACTCAGCTTCCCTTTTTTCATTCAACATCAAATTAAAATAGATCGCGATATTTATAGTGATAATTATGAGGTTTCATGGTTAGTTCGGACAAATCAGCATAAACTCCGAGAGAATCGACAGGAGACTCTACAGCCACCACGCTGTTAAAGCATCCGTGCCAGTAACCACGCTCATTCATTCTTTTTCGTTAGCCTCATTGTGTATTTTCAGTCACCAAATAATCATTTTCGCAGACTTTCTTTTCTACAAGGAATACAAGTCTTTTTTCACCAAGCACGTAAATAGGCAAAATATTTCGATCAGGTTCGAACCCTTGATAATCCTCATTAACTGATCTATTTTATACAGAGATGCATGTAATTTGGCCGGGTTTAGTTATTTCCCTAAGCACCTAAGCACAGGATTAAGTAGTGGCATTGCCATCAGGAAAAAAATACAATAATTAAAAAATTAAATAATTCTCAAAATAATTCAATTTGCTATACATATTTATAGAGAGATGCATGTAACTTAGTTGGTGTTAGTTAGCTAGAAATTAGGCAAATTCCCAGCGTGAATACAGTGTGAATACATCTGATGGCGTGATTGCGTAATGGCGATACGATGAAGATAATCCCAAGCGTAATTCCCTTTTCTCTGCAGTTTCGTATCGCAGATAGGAACATAATATATTTAGTAACTTCCCTAGTTCGTTTCCAAATTCGGCTGATTCTGTTTGTGGCCTGGTCTACAAATACGCAATATTTGCGGCAACAAGAAAATAATATGCGTTTTATGAGACCTGGGCAAAGATTAAGCGCAAGCATAGTTTAATTTTATTTCGCAATGCAATATATGAAACATACATGTCTGCGAAAACAAGTCTGCTAATTTAAATTCCAGAGAAATTGCCCTTCCTACAAAAGCTAAAAAATGAACCTGTGATACAATAAATGAGGGTTGTGTAAAAAATATCTCATCTTGGTGAGTAACTTCGTAGGAGTTGCTGGGAAACAAGGCTGGTGCTGGGATTTTATATAGGACTTAGACAGGAATGAGGTGTAGCTTTTGCTGCTCGATTGGGTCGATGAAGTCGGTAGAGATTTGTATGTATGTAACTTTGCAATATATAATTTTTAATGATAGTAAACCAATTTGATTTTAGTTAGTTTCCGAAGGACTTGTGGTCTGGTAAACAAGATAAGAAAAAAGGTAGTGTGTTGTCCCCAGACGTTTTTATCTGTCTTTTCCCCCCTCCCCACCTGTCGTCCGTCCGTCGGTCGGACAGGAACACTGGCAATCAGTTTTCTCCATACCCTGCTAATTCTCTAGCCCAGTTCTTACACAGTTTCATTCCATCATTTATTTCTGGTCACATCTTGTAAGTGTATTAGTTAATCTGTTTCGTTTTCGTGTCTTTCGTAAATGTTTAATTCCTCTTTTAGCTTTAAGCTTAATAAATTTTATTCATTTACTGACTGATTGGTTACATTTGGATTGGAGTGGTACATTATGTATTCAAACTTTCAATTTAACAAAACAAGGATGTAAATATTACAACAACATTTATAAGTACTTAAAAATGGTCGGAGAGAATTTAAAATTTGGATTATCTTTGGTGTAAAACCATTTTGATAACGGCTTTGTCCGGCCGCTACTAGTTGAAATTTTGGGATCATCGTTAGAGACTCATCGCTCTTGCCATTCCCTTAAATTATTGTATGAGGGAGGGAAAAACTCCTTGTAGATGATGTGCGAAATAAGTTTTTTTCGAGATATAGGTTCAGTCCCTGCTTCTCCAAGGTCAAAATGTCTTTCAAAATTTTCGAACGACAACAAAATAACGGTCGACTTACCCTCAGTCGCCCATCCTCGACAGTCCAGACACGACAGGCAAAGTCATTCGACCCAGCCACCAGGAGCGTTCCAGTCGTGTCGAAGTCAACACTCATAACACCAGCATTGCTTCCAGAAAGGGTCATCTTGCACTCAAAGGATCCTAAAGATAAAGTGTATGATCAGTATGATCTGAGGGTACGCTGACTCTTTATTAACTCTCCATTCCAGACTCCAACTCCAGAGAGTACAAGTTCAGACCGGACGAGACTGTTGGTTGCGTCTTTGCGGATACCATGGTATCTCATACCACGGTCTAAAGTCGTTTTCACAGTAATCGATGTATCTGATACCACGGTCAAGCATTTTTGCAGTTATCGCGGTATCTGGCCAGATACCGTGCTATCTGAAAAACTCATCTCACTTTCATTATCACTAACAAAAGAATCTAGTTTTTTGTAAACTTGGTGGGAAAGAAGTTTGTCACTTTGGATGTCAGTGGATATCAGTAGTATCTCTTTTTTTATAATTTCTATAAGCGCAAACCTGCAATTGTCGTTTTGGCAGAGCAGCCGTAGTATCAGATACCACGTAACTGCAAAAAAGACTAAATGACAACAGTACTTACATATAAAAAAAACTGCAATAATCCCACTCTTTTTCGACGAAACGATTTACCTTGAAGGGTGATTAATGCGCATACGGAGAAATTCTTCCGTACATTTCAATACGGAAGACTGGAACAAAATCCAGCCGGATTTCTCACGAAATGCTGATGTTCTCGGCAGAAGAAGAAGAGGATATAAAGAAAAACCCTTTCCTACAGTCCTCACTTTGATTTGGGGTCCAACTACCTATTTTTTACCTTTATCTTGACTGATTTTATGAGAAACCATTCCGAACCCAACTAAAACTTAAAATGTCAACTATAAGATGACCAAATTAACCAAATAAAGCATTGACACGTTGGGAATAAGAAAGTCTGGTAGATTTATAGCCTGACCAGATTTCACCTTGCTCGATTTGGGCAGCGAGGATACCTTCATCTATACTCTTGATGACTACCTCCTCGCCGATGCAAAATCTCCAGCCTCTCCGGGTACCTAGCGGAAGAAAGGCAGAAGTGGTATCACAGCTGCTCCCAAAGATCGCCGTGATTGTTTGACACAGAATTTGAGCGGTCGAGTTCGAGTCGTTACGGAGACGTTTACTCCTTCTTCCTGAGGATCACTGGCGTGTTTTGGATAGAGTTTCAACGACATCCTGCACCTTCCAGCTTCCAAGATGCCATCTGCTATCACGCGCTGATTTAGAAGCGACAAAAATCAAACTAGATGGCGATCGTGCAGAGAAACAAGCTATGAGCATTGAGTACGCCTGAAAACGAGCCCCAAACGAGGCGTGAAGCAGCAAGCAGCAGCCGATTCGGTCTGCAGTCTATATCCCTTACCGAACGACAGTTTGAAATCTGTTCAAAGAGTTTAAAGGGAAAATGAAATCGAGATTTGTTCAAAGAGTTTAAAGGGAAAATGAAATCGAGTTCCGTCGGAAGCGGGAAAACAATTACCTTGACGCAGATAAATTTTGGCTGAAAATGCTAAAAAAAAATAAATAAAGTTTCGGTGCTAAACTGATAAGTCAGCTGAAATTCATTTTGGCGATATTTCGGTCCTTTTTGAAAGGATCTTCTTGTAAAAAAAAAAAAATCACTCATCCTAGGTCTACCGTAGCTAAAGCTCCAATTTCATGTCAAGTTAAAAAAAAAAAATTCAACAGATCTAATCTAATTAGTATACAAAGAGCTGATTTTATCCTGAATATAGATGACGCTGCACATTCTTCATAAAAAAAAATAGCTGCGTTAACTGCATTGGTCGAACTGGGCTAAACGGATGATTTATGGTTGCAACAAGCGTCATTTATTTCATAGAAGGTTTATTTTTATGGCTTGACCCTGAAATCAAAACCCTTGTCAAAAATGACCAAAATATTGCTAAAATAAATTTCAGCTGACTTTTCCGTTTAGCGCCGTTATGATTCGCAGTTAGCACGGCTGAAGGAATACGTGATCTGTAACGTTTACCAAGCAAATAATAGGCCGGCAAAAACGAGCCAGGAAAATAATTCCGGGCTTGCGTTACAGAACGGTCAGTGTCGGTCGAAAATCATCGAGTTTTTAACAAGTGACAAAGGTATCCCCCCACAATGTTTTAACTGTTTAATGTTTTATTTTGATTAGTTATTTCTTGATTATAGCCTTATTATGTATTAAAGGAACAGAAAGCTTGACTCAAACTTGGCTCAGGGAGCTAGCTGACATATCAAGAATGTACCCTGAGTCGATATTCAGAGTTAGAAAAATTCTTGTTACGACCATTGCAGTTTCCCGGCAGTTTCCGAGAGTTCGACTTTTGAGCAAAAAAAAAAAAAGCAAAAGGTTTGTGTGGGGTAGTAGGACTCGAACCCACGATCTTTGCCCCCAAAACAAAGTAATACAATGTATGTCAACAGGGTTGCCACCGGTAGTACAATTGTTTTCAAAATAGAACTTTCTTTTTACTTTGGCAGCAGATTTTTAAGAAAAAAGTAGTTGTCAGGTTTTATTTCCAAGGTGACTATGACCCAGCAACACGTTCTGAGTACTTTTCTTGTTTGGTATTACTTTTTTCCTTTTGCATAGTGAATTTATTTTAGTAAAGTGGCAACCCTGTATGTTGATGACACAGACAATCGCGAACTTTTACAGTGCATGAGTACGTAACTACAGTGCATAAGGGGCAAGGCCCTGCCAGCTAGCTCTGGGAACAATAAGGAGGGGTTTCGAGATAACAAAGATGGGGGGTCCTGTCGACAATAAGTCCCTGTACAATTATCTAAGCCCCCCAGGCCGGTTTGATGGCCGAAAGTTGCCTAGGCCGAAAGTTTACTGTGCCTTTAAGTCCGGTCTTCACCTCCCGGAACTTCCGGAATCTGGGCTTCCGGATTTTTCTTTGACGTCTTCAGTAAATTGCATCTGGAATATGAACCGGTCCGAAAGTATATCAAAATAATCCGGAAAAGAGGGGCTTTTGAACTTCCAGATTTCCGGAATTTTTAAGTATCGCAGAAGAAATTAAAAAAAAATCTGGGAAAATCTGGGAACCCAGATTCCGGAAGGTGAAGACCCAGCTTTACAACAACATGTTACGATTACGTAATTTTGATGTACCTGACAAAAACGGCAAGTTCGGCAATCCAATGCCGTGAAAGTTCGTTTTACGATAAGGTCTCAAAATCAGGCTTAAAGCACAACTCTTACTAGAAATTATCTTTTCATGATAAAATAGATCAGAAAATATCGTTTTCAAAATACCATTACTTTCAACGAGAAATTAGCGATTTCCTCGTTGGCGTCTGGTCGACTCTATCCAGCCTCCCTTTCTCCGACGCGGTGGCTGCACCCAAAATATTTGAAAACTGAACGTGCATTGGTTGAAAAGTGGAAAAACAAAGCAAAAAAAAAAAGAAGTCAAGAACAGAAGGTACGCATGATGATCTACCACCTCTTCCACAATGAGAAACAATACTTTGAAGCTTCTAATACTCATATGTGTTTAAGAGCAATCGGCTTTCTAGGTGGTTTCTAAACTGGCTGTTAAGAGACTTCGGCATGTTGACAGTTCCGGGATTCGTCTGTTGATTTTGTTCGTGTTTATAAATAAAGCAAGCAATCAAGCAAGCAGTCCAAAACGGAAGATGATTTCCAAAACCTGGGCGGCACTCTATCCCCTACCTCACTACAACATCTGGCAAGATCACAGACTATGGAGAGATAGCAGAAACCCTAAACAGACAGTATTCCTCAGTTTACACTGTAGAAAACTGTACAAACGTCGCAGAACCCCCAGAATACCCAGTCAAAGTTCCTATGCCAATGGTGGTCATTTGTCAATCTGATGTCCAAAAGAGACTGAAAAAACTTGACCCTTCGAAGTCGAAAGGACCAGACGGTATACACCCCAGACTACTCAAGGAAACCGCAGAAGCTATATCCTTACCTCTAACGCTGATCTTCAGAAAATCGTTAGAGGAAAAAGTTGTCCCCTCCGACTGGAAGAAAGCTACTGTCATTCCGGTACACAAAAAAGGCCCCAAAGACAAAGCTGAAAACTATAGGCCAATAAGTCTAACATCAGTGTCTTCGAAGATCCTCGAGGGAATTGTAAATGATGCAATCACCAAACATCTGACGGAGAACAATATCATGTCCCCAAACCAACATGGTTTCCGAACTGGCCATTCCACGGACTCAAACCTCATACAGTCATACGAGGAAGTCACCAAGCTACTTGAAAAGGGAATATCTGTGGATGTGATCCTGTTAGATCAAGCGAAGGCATTCGACAAAGTCGCACACCTAAGGTTGAAAAGAAAGCTCCAAGCTTGTCACATCCACCCGGACATCATTGAATGGATTGCAGACTTCCTAGCAGAGCGAATCCAAAGAGTTGCTGTTACTAACGACAAAGGAATCCGTGTACTTTCATCACCTGTACCTGTGTTGAGTGGAGTTCCCCAGGGAACTGTGCTCGGGCCAACACTCTTCAACATCTATATCAATGATGCCCCTCAATCGCTTCGAAACCTTCTCACACTCTACGCAGACGACTCCAAGCTTATCGGAGCAGCATCATCGTCAAGAGAGGTTGACTCAATCCAAGCGGACCTCGATAGGCTAAATGACTGGGCGAAACAGTGGCTACTGGAGTTTAACTCAAGCAAATGTAAGGTCATGCACTTTGGCAACAAAAATACAAAACATACCTATACCATGCTAAACCCAATCACTAGCCAAAGAGAACCCCTAGCCGCAGTCACAGAGGAAAGGGACCTGGGAGTAATAGTTGACCACCAGCTAAAGTTTCACAGCCACACTGAAAAGATTGTCGCTAGTGCGAATCGAGCTTTAGGGATAATCAAACGAACATTCACAACGAGATCCCCAAGAACGATCACTAAGCTCTATAAGGGCCTTGTCAGGCCAAGGCTAGAAACTGGCATGTCCATTGCATCCCCCTTCTACAAAGGAGACAAGGACATGATTGAAAAGGTACAACGCAGAGCAACAAAGATTGTAGATGGCTGCCAACATCTTCCTTATCAGATGAGATTGCGAACCCTGAACCTATGCAGCATGACCTACCGAAGAAAAAGGGGAGACATGATTCACACCTATAAACTCATCAAAAACAATCCAATCCATGACCTCTTCATCATCGATTCAGCACAGCGAACAAGAGGTCATTCCAAGAAAATTACGAAGCTCAACGCCCAGAAGAGGGAACGCCACCATTTTCTTACCAACCGGGTTGTTGATCTATGGAACTCCCTAAGCGAAGACACCGTATCCAGCAAGACCATCGAAGAGTTCAAAGTCTCCCTTGACAAGGAGTGGAGCAAGAAGCCATGGAGACTGGAATGGGACGCCCTGGAGTCCCAAACCAGAGCATAAGGTCAAGTGAATCTACCAACCCAACAACCAACAGAATTTTCGAAGTTATCCACGTGGCAATTTTCCGAAGAAGTGATGAGCAATGCTACAGGATGGAAAATCCTTCAATTGCTCCAAGCTGCAATTTAAGGTATTTTAAGGTATGAAAAATAATACCTTGAAGATAATATATAATAATATCTTGGGCTTATTTGTGAAAGTTTGGCAAAGTTTGGTTTGCGTGACTTTCAAAACTCAGCTAGGCCCAAAAAGCGCTAAAAAGTCGCAGGCACAAAACGAAATAATGACGAAAATCGGGTATTACAGAATCTCATAATCCTATACGGGAGCTAGGGAATTATAACGGGCTGAATAAGCAAGAGGTGGGCTTTAAGCTTGCTTGCGCACACAAGCTGAGAACATACCAAAGCGCATGCGTGTTAGTGCAGAAAACCTTCAAATTACTCACCCGTCTCCTCAACAGTTTGCATTCCTGCAAAAACGGACAATCTTAATATCAATCTACAGACAAAAAAGGACCCAGAGTTTCTTCACTCAATCTTATCTTGTGGTCTTGGCCTGTTTTACTTCAGTTCAAGCCAGCTTCGATCAAACTAAAATGTAGGCTACGCGGTTGCGGGTACTTGACCAATGCCATCCGAGCTAGCAAACTGGATTTAAAATCGCTAGATAAACAATACCAAAGGTTTTGATGGGATACAACAAATTTAAGATTTGATAGATTAGATAGATTCGAACATCGAATCAACTTCAAATAAAGCTTTAACTTAATGCAAATTTTCCGGTTTCAGCCGGATTCTGGGAGAACTATGCGTCCGGGTAAAAAACGATTGTCATATTCGGATTCAGCATCTCTTCTTACCCCTATCTCGGAATCTAATCAACTTCAAATAAAAGTTTTGCTTTTAACAAATTTTCCGGTTTTCATCGGGTTCCGGTACTTGTCCGGCGAGAAAATGGTTTTCACAATCGTGTTCAGCAGGCCTTTTTACCCCTAAATCGAACATCTAATCAACTTCAGATAAAACTTTTACTTTGAATAAATTTTCCGGTTTTGGCCGGATTCCGGGCGCACTACTTGTCCGGCGAGAAAATGGTTTTCATTATCGTGTTCAGCAGGTCTTTTTACCCCTTAATCGACTATCTTATTAGCTGTTTAAAAATATTTTGTTTGCCCCTTAATTTGAACCCCAACCCCTAAATGTAGGGCTACAGAGCCCATCTACGAACTCGACCTTTCCCTTGACCCAAAGAATCCTTACACCAAGTTTCATCAAAATATATCGATCCCTTCGAGAGTTATCGTGCTCACAGACGGACAGACAGACGGACAGACGGACTCCAATTACGTTTTGGAATTAAAAAAAAAAGACAAAAACCTCCAGACATCCAGCTACTTAAACATTTTTAGTATTACTATTTAGATTGAGACAGATTGAGACCAATGGTAATCATCTGAGAAGACCCAAGTTAAGATACAGATTCAGCATGTGTGTTTACCCCTATTATCCTACGTAGTATCTACTTTGTCGAAACTGATCTAAACTTCCGGCCATACTTCTGCCAAATTTCCGGTTTCGGCCAGATTCCCGGCGAACTACTTGTCTGGCAAAAACTAAAGCTCAAAAACAAATTCAGCAGGTCTCCTTACTCCTAGATTGAACATCTAACCAAGCTCAGATAAATCTATTATTTTTGACAAATTTTTAGGTTTCAGCCGGATTCTGAGCAAACTGTACGTCCGGAGAGAAAATGATTGTCATACACGGCTTCAGCATGTCTCCTTACCTCTAAATCGAACCTCTAATCAACTTCAGCTTAAACTTTTACTTTTCACAAATTTTCCGGTTTTTGCCGGATTCCGGGTGAACTACTAGTCCGACGAGAAAAGGATTTTCATATACGGATTCAGCATGTCTCCTTACCCCTAAATCCATTATCTCACTAGCTATTAAAAAAAAAAATTAGCCCCTTAATCTGAAACCCCTCCCCCACCCTTAAATATAGGGCTACAGAGCCCGTCTTCGAACTTGGCCAGTACTTTAATCCGAAGATTCCTCATGTCAAGTTTGAACAAAATATCTCAACCCCTTCGAGAGTAATTGTGCTAACAGACGGACGGACGGGCGGATAGACGGACGGACGGACAGACTGACAGCTTTTAAGAAATACTGGTTATCCCGTCACTTACGTTTTGGGATCCCAAAAACGATTCAATACGGATAAGTCAATTAGGATCTTCTTCAGCGATATTTCAGCAATTCTTGGCAAGGGTCGTCTGTAGCTGGAAGAGACCCTTGCCAAGAATGGCCGAAATATGGCGGAAGAAAATCTTAGCCGACTTGCCCGTTTACCACCTTCAAATATGGCATAAGCCTACCACCTGACATGGTGGGCCTTACTTTCATTTAAAATCATTGGCAAAGAGTGAAACAGATTGAACAAACTACGTAAGGGAAGGAGAAAAGAAAAAAAACAATAGACTATATAAACAAAACAAGAGAAAAACGAAAATAGCCACGCGAAAACAAGAAAACATTTTCTTGGATTTCACATATGGAATAAATATATTTCCTTGACGGCTTATAGACGGCTTAGGCTATACAAGATAACATTTTCTTGGATTTCAGAAATGAAATAAATATATTTCCTTGACGGCTTTTTCAAGAAAACATTTTGTTTGATTTCAGAAATGAAATAAATATATTTCCTTGAACGGCTTCCACACTTTCTGAGCGAAGCGCATTCGGATCCGGCCCGATTTTACAGCCAGGCTCGGTTCGAAAACTCGGTTTTAAGTCAATGCATTATGAAATAAGCCCCCATAGCGTCGCTATCTTAGGCTGCGTAAGTAGTCGGGCCCAAAACACAGAGCGAGTGAGAAAAACCATGGATCCATATCTGGTGGCAACTCTACATCTACCTACACTGACTACAATATGAAACGGACCATACAAATAAGCAATACTACCCAACGTATTTCTCTGTAAGGACGACTCAAGACGGCATTCCTAAGGTTCGGAAGTTTTTCTAACAGTATTTTCCATAAAGTTCGTCACCCTCATACGAGAATTTAACCTTGTTACCTTTACGAAATTTGTATGTGTTAAATTAATCCTTAAAACTTCAAACAATTCAAAATTGCCATCAAATGTATGATATCCTATCAGCATATTTTCAGTTTCTCTGGTCTTCTTTTTCCACAGGGTCATCCTCAAAAACTTCCAACAACTGGGAGAAAAAAACATTCAAATACCAACGGGATTATAAATCCTGTTGAGACCAGAAGCGAAGCATAACCGACCCATCGTGGACCTTATTCGCTACGAAGAGCGAATTAAGGTAATTCAACCATATGTTGAGTTTCCCTAGTGTTCTTCTTCCACTGGGGCATGGTTTTGGGATAAATGGGTAGCGCGACCCTATTCGCCTTCCTCTCAACTGTCGATCAGCGGGTGACACAAGACATGGCACCTCAACGCCCACATTTTAAAATTTACTTGAAAGTTTTGATTTGGATCTTAAAGCTGAATTTCTTGCCTACACTGGTGAAGGACTTCGCGCAGGGAACAACATAAAGGACTTACGCCATCTCAGCCGTCTTTTACACCACAATCTACCACGTTACAAACAAGCGACTACAAGAATGATGTTTCAGACCCAGTCATAACGCTGGTTACGCCATCCCAAATGCTGGGTACCCAATTCCACTAAAATCTTTTATTTGATGTAAAAATTATGATGCACAGCATTTGGCACAGTAGAACCTATGTTTGGCAGGGTATAATACCTACCATTTGTCATAGCCTGTTCAAAATTCAGGGGGATTGTGGTAGGCAATCAAGAGTGCCGGCGTCGAAAAACCGTATTCAGATGGTGAATTAAGGGGTTAGCAAATTACGAGTGGAATTTTTTTTCCTGTGTTCAAACATAAACCACTGGAAAACTCCGATGCCAACTAGATTAGGTCGAAACTTCTAACAATTAACCCAAAAATATACCATTCTACACTAAGCTATTGCTGCATCAATCTCGACAAGCACTTAGAAAATGAGAAAACAAGCCATAGTATCCACCGCAAAATACTGCACCCAACCAGAGCAAAATAACACTAAGGAGTAGTGCCAAGACCTATGCTTTCTATGCTTCGCAATCGGGCCACACTTGTAGCGTCGCCCACCACGCTTGTGGCATTTAAAGCGAGACAAACTTGCGGGCTTAGAAATTTCCAGTAAAGCTAAGATGGGCTCTGCAGACATCGAAGAAACATGGGAGGTGGTATCTTTTTTTTGCTGTGTTCAGAATTTAAGTTATTGAAGCCAGCACTGGTGCACGAATGATTGAGTTTCAGTAGGGACGTTCAGTCCCGCTAGTGGAGCTAATGTCGCTGCGATTGACTCTGTGTCACTTTTCCAAAGTTGACGCGGTACTCTCCAGAGTTAGTTTGCTCTGCACCAGAGCAAAATAACACTAGGGAGTAGCGCCAAGACCTATGCTTGCAATGCTTTCCAAACGGGCCATACTCATAGCGCCGCCCACTACGCTTGCGGCATTTAAAGCGAGACAAACTTCTGGGTTTAAACATTTCTAGTGAAGCTAAGATGCGATCTGCAGTCATCAAGGAAACAGTGGAGGTTTTATCTTTTTTTTTGCTGTGTTTAGAATCTGAAGTGATTGGAGCCAGCGCTGGTGCACGACTGATTGAGTTTCAGTAGGGACGTTCACTACCGCTAGTAGGGCTAGTATCGCTGTTGTTCGACTGTGTGTCACTTTTTCCAAGTCTTGGCGCTACTCTTTAGTGTTATTTTGCTCTGCTCTGCACCCAACTAGCTCTTAAAGGTAACTGAAACATGACCGTTGACTCGTTATTCTCAAAACTTGATCGGTCAAGTCAACCGTCACTTTTCACACATTTCCGTTGACCAGTCCACTTTCACGAGAAAATAATTTCCGTTTCAAAAACTGGCATAAAAATATGAATTCTAATACGCGCCATTTGAAGAAGACAAAACAAAAAAATACAAAAAAAAAACATTAAGCTTCTGTTTGGTTATTTCGGATTCATTTTTGTATCGTTTGTAAGTTATTATTGTCTAACCGTTCTGGCTTACCTTGTTTAAAATCCCAAAGCTTGACCTTCCTATCTGAGCCGCCGGTAGTTAGCCACCGACCGTTTGGACTCCATCTAACAGCCGTTACTTCGCCGTCGTGAGCATCCTGACAAAAAATCAGAAAACTAACAAAAAACAGACAAATGATGAAGATTATGACTGATATCTATAACATTTACTATTGACATACATGAATACGCGTAGGCTACATATTGTTGCAATTGTTCGCATATTTCTGTGCTTTTTTCTTTGTAATGAACTAGTCGATTTTGGCGGATAGAAATAACAAGTAAATATCTAATACAGAAAATTAAAAAAAAAAACGAGTTGGAACTATATCTGCCTAAACCATAGTTTAGGCGGATATAGTTCCAACTAACGAAACTGAAATTCCAATAGCTGCTTTTTTGCCCGAGTCCTTACACGAATCTGACTGCGTATCTTGAAACCGAACAACCGATTCCGGCTAAGAAAATTCCCGGTCGCACAAATCCCATGAAACCTATCGGCTGTCCAGAATACATCTGGGCTACACCAGGGACCCATAAGTTTCCTGTAATGCCTCGCCATTCAGGGGGCTTGTCATTTCCTATGCTTCTATGTTGCCCGATCTACTCCTACTTTCCAAAAATTCCTCTTGGGTCGAATCGGCGTTCTTGTTTGCCTCACTGGACGTGAGTGCCAAAGAGACTCCTCCCCCAAGGCGCCAGCAGCCAATCCCAAATGTTGAAAATCTGGATAGTCACG
Organism: Branchinecta lindahli; assembly: GCA_023053555.1. Taxonomy (NCBI): domain Eukaryota; kingdom Metazoa; phylum Arthropoda; class Branchiopoda; order Anostraca; family Branchinectidae; genus Branchinecta; species Branchinecta lindahli. The sequence continues at coordinate 18,806,312 of JAKZAO010000004.1, read as the reverse complement.
TATTCTATCCCCGTGGGTATTTCTCGAACTACCAGTTGGTCGGTCAAGATCGCATCAGAAATCTCTTATTGGCAAGCTCCCTGAATGGCGAGGCATTACAGGAAATTTATGGGTCCCTGGCTACACCTAGGACTTGTGTCTAGGGAGGGAATCTCACTCATTCTCACTTTGTGACTCCCGAGTTTTCGTACTATCCGGTCCGGGATGTCCGGATCCACTGGGGCAAAGAACAGCTGTACCTAGGGACGAATCAGCTAAAACTGAAATTAACGGCTCCTGAAACACTAGAACAGAGGCGGGGATAATCAGTTCCGCAACTAAAACCCATGGCTTCCACTAACCGCTTGGCGGTAGATGGCGCTTTCATCACAACGAATACTCTACATGACCAAGTCCAAAACACGCCAGTGAACCTCGGGAAGAACGAGAAACATCGCCCGAACAATGACTCAAATCCTGTGTCAGTCAATTAACAGCGTTCGTTGGGGACAGCTGTGGTTACGCTTCAGGCTCTTCCGCTAGGTACATGGCGATTCTTCACCGGCATGAAGAGCAAGTCATCAAGAGTATTCCTTGACGGTACAAGTTCCTTGTTCGTGGAAGCTTCTCTCATCCGTTATCTGATTACTTTACTTTACTTTACTTTACTTTACTTCACTAATCAATCCACACATCCATGGTCATGTTCCCGATAATTCGAATCTCATGATGGTACGATTTACGCCAATGCCCATAGGTCGGTATCAGAGGCGTCACTACTGGGGACCCCCCCCCCCTAAATGTTGTCGGCCAGTCGATAAATTTTTTTTTTAGTAAAAACAGTCGATATTTTTTTTAGAAATAGTCGTTTTTTCTTAAAAAACAATCAAAAGCAGTAAGATTTTCGTAAAAATAGTCGATTTTTCTTCAATAATAGTCGTTTTTATCCCCAAAAATAGTCGGTGAATCGGGGCACTCTGTTCGATGCCTACCTAAGAGTTCGTGGTGACACTTCCTCGGATCAACAAGTTGGTAAGCCAGTCAATAACAAGAGCTACGAGCTCATATGGCACTTGTTACGAGTAGTGGTACGAGAAAGTAGAAGAGAACTTCAAAATAAACACCCCGCCATTCAAAAATGCGCTTCGGACCTACAATTAGGACATCTAGGTTCATTCAGTCTGAAAGCTCTAGATGACGTACTTAGAACCTATGCTTGTTCTCCCCACCAAGTTTCATCCCGATCCCTCTACTCTAAGCGATTTCAAAGATTTCCGGTTCGCCCCTCCAACTCCTCCCAATGTCACCGGACCTGGTCCGGATTTAAAATGGGACGTCTGAGGCTGAAGACCTTTCTAAATATCAAGTTTCGATTAAATCCGATAACCCGTTCAATAGCTGAGGTTGCCACTGGATTCCGGATTCCCCTTTCGTACACTCCCCATCGGCGGTCGGATCGGGGAAACGACATTCTTAAGTCAATAGTTCGGGTACCTGACAAGCCTGCCAAGTTCATTGTCCTTGCACATCAGGAAGTACCGAACTCGTGGGATTACTACAAACTCGGATCCCCTCCAACTCCCCAACAGTGACCGGATCCATTCCGGTTATGCTATTCACTTGTTCTTCGCACCAACTTTCATCCCGAACCCTCCACTCTAAGCGTTTCCCAAAATTTCCGGTTCCCCCGTCCAACTCCCCCCAATATCACCTGATCCGGTTCGGATTTAAAATGGGGCGTCTGAGACACGAGGTATTTCTATATACCAAGTTTCATCAAGATCCGATCACCCGTTCGCAAGTTAAAATACCTCACTTTTCGGATTCCCTCTCTCTCCACCCCCACCCCCCACCCCCAGATAGTCGGATCCGCTCAAGTCAACCTGTTCGGGTCCTATAAACGCCTGCCAAGTTTCATCGTCTTAGCGCATCAGGAAGTACCGAAATCGCGGGATCACTAGAAATTCGGATCCCCGGCCACGGCCCCAACCCCCCCCCCCCTCCCCTACTGTGAACGGATCCGGTACGGTTATGTCAATCACGTATCTAGGGCTTGTGCTTGGTTTTTCCACCAACTTTCCTCCCGATCTCTCTACTCAAAGCGTTTCCCAAGATTTCCGGTCCCCCCCCCCCCAGTTCTCCCAATGTCACCGGATCCGGTCCGGATGTAAACTGAGATGTCTGAGACACAAGGTCCTTCTATATATCAAGTTTCATTAAGATCCAATCACCCGTTCGTAAGTTAAAAATACCTCATTTTTCCGGATTTCCCTCCCTCCAGCCCCCCCCCCCCGGATGGTCGGATCGGGGAAACGACTATTATCAAGTCAATCTGCTCGGGTTCCTGACATGCCTGCCCATTTTCATGGTCCTAGCACATCAGGAAGCACCGAACTCGCGGGATCACTAGAAATCCGGATCCCCCCCCCCAACTCCCCCAAAGTGAGCGGATCCGGTCCGGTTATGTCAATCCCGTATCTAGGACTAGTGCTTGTTCTTTCCACCAACTTTCATCCAGATCTCTCCACTCGAAGCGATTTTCAAGATTTCCGGTTCCCCCCCCCAACTACCCCCCATGTCACCGGATCCGGTCTGGATTTAAAATGGGAGGTCTGAGACACAACGTACTTCTATATGTCAGGTTTCATTAAGATCCGATCACCCGTTCGTAAGTTAAAAATACCTTCTTTTTCCCGATTCCCAGCCCCCCCCCCCCCCCGGATGGTCGGATCGGAGAAACGACTATTATCAAGTCAATCTGTTCGGGTCCCTGACATGCCTGCCAATTTTCATCGTCCTAGCACATCAGGAAGCACCGAACTCGCGGGATCACTAGAAATCCGGACCCCCCCCCCCCCAACTCCCAGATAGTGACCGGATCCGGTCCGGTTATGTCAATGACTTATCTAGAACTCATGCTCATTCTTCCCACCAAGTTTCATCCCAATCCCTCCACTCCAAGCGTTTCCCAAGATTTCCGGCCCCCCCTCCAGCTCCCCCCAGAGTCACCGGATCCGGTTCAGATTTTAATCGGACCGTCTGGGGCACGAGCTCTTTCCAAATATCAAGTTTCATTAAGATCCGATCACCCGTTCGGAAGTTATAAATTCCAAAATATTCCGGATTCCCCCTCCCTCCACTCCCCCCACGATGTTCGGATCGGGAAAGTGACTATTTCCAACTTAATCATTTGGTGTCCCTGATATGCCTGCCAAGTTTCATCATCCTAGCTTATGTGGAAGTGCCCGAACTAGCAAAACCCGGACCGACCGACCGACAGACCGACCGACCGACGGACGGACAGAAATTGCGATCGCTATATGGCACTTGGCCGAAGGGCAAGTGCCATAAAAACTAAACCAAGCAAAGGCTACGAATTACATGACGCCTCCAAAGGCCCAATATCAAAGCTGAGTCGTCGGAAATTAGTGTGAGCTGAAAGATATCCCTTTCAGGCCATGATAACCCAACCCAAAACTCATCGTTTTATGGTTCCATTTTTTTATTTCGTTTTCACTATTTTTTCATTTATTTTTTTACTTACAAAGGTTTGTTCGGGAGACCTCGAGATCTGAACTAACCACCTTTATATTTATCTGTTCTTTTACACATTTTTCATTTTCATTAATTTTTTGTGTTTTATTCGTAAACGTTTGTTCGGGAAGCGTCAGTATTAGAACTGTAAGCGCTTAAAAACTTATTGAAACTTATAAACGCTTAAAAACTTATTAAAAACTAACAGTCTTTAAGGAACAAGACCAAAGGTTCCGATGGGATCCCAAAAATTCAATATCTGATCCAGACAGTAAGGTTTTTTCTTCGCCAGGCCAAACAGCTAATCATTAAGAAAACCAAGTTCAGATATGGATTCAGAATGTATGTTTACCCCTACAAGCCGATCGAAACGATCCTAACCTACTTCTGTAAATTTTGCGGTTTTGGCGAAATTAAAGAACTACTTGTCCGGCGAAAAGCTAAAGCTCAAAAACGAATTCAGCGTATCTCCTTACCCCTACATCCAACATCCCAACTTCAAAGAAAAGTTTAACTTCTAACAAATTTTCCGGTTTCAGCCGGATTCCTGAAGAACTACGTGTCCGGCTAAAAAATGATTGTCATACGGATTCAGCATCTTTTCTCACCCCTAGATCTATCATCTAATCAAGTTCAAATAAAACTTTTACTCTTAACAAATTTTCCGGTTTTGGCCGGATTCCGGGCTAACTAATTGTATGGCGAGAAAACAGTTTTCGTATTATTGTTCAGCATACCTTCTTACCCCTACATCGAACATCTAATCAACTTCAGACAAAAATTTTACTTTCAACAAACTTTCCGGTTTTGGCCGGATTCCGGGCGAACTAATTGTCCGGCGAGAAAATGGTTTTCATATTCGTGTTCAGCATGCCTTCTTACCCCTAGATCCAACATCTAATCGACTTCAAATAAAACTTTTACTTTTAACAAACTTTCCGGTTTTGGCCGGATTCCAGGTGAACTAATTGTCCGGCGAGAAAATGGTTTTCATATTCGTGTTCAGCATGCCTTCTTATCCCATAATCGACTATCACATTAGCTGTTTAAAAATATTTTGCTAGTCCCTTAATTTGAACCCCCTCCCCCACCCCTAAATGTAGGGCTACAGGCCCATCTACGAACTCGACTTTACTCTTGACCCAAAGAATGCTCACACCAAGTTTCATCAAAATATCTCATTCCCTTCGAAAGTTATCGTGCTTACAGACGGACGGACGGACGGACAGACGGACGGACGGACGGACAACTTTTGCGATGTCATAGGTATCCCTCCACTTACGTTTTGGGATCCCAAAAAGTAATAATCATCGATTTATTTAATAATACTCGAAGAACACTACGCCGCTTTCACATTGACGCATCGCTGGGTATGCATTTATCTTGTGTTGTGTAGCTATATCTTTCATGCCCGAGCCCACTACGGACACACCTGTTTGTAATGATTTTTGGACGTTTTTAAGGCCGGTTTTTAGTTCCTCTCTCAACCCGTTCATAAAATTTGGGGATGGAAGAATCATCTCCCGTTTTCAATTTGTTATGAACAACCAATGAGAGAGGAGCGTCCTAAACGTCTTAAAAACGTCTAAAAACCGAATTACGAACATGTGTGTCCGTAGTGGGGACCGGGCATCACGCCTTCGCGAGAAGCTTTACCACTGGATACGTATTTAAGTTTTCCTTTCTCGGTTTCTTCTGCTGGATTTTCGTTTCTTTCATCATTTCTTCAATCATTAGTAGGTTTTCTTCAGTTTTTATGGCACTTGCAGCTCCGCTCAAGTGCCATATACCGATCGCTTTTCGGTCGGTCGGTCTGTCGGTCGGTCTGTCGGTCGGTCGGTCGGGCGGTCCACTGTTTTCGAGTTAGGCTACTTCCAGATGTCCTAGGACGATGAAACTTGGCAGGCATATCAGGGACCCGATATAACTAACCTGGAAATAATCAGTTTCACGATCCGACCATCTGGGGGGGGAGTGGTGGGCCTTGGAATCCTGAGAATTTAGTAGTTTTTGTGAAACCCCTACCCCTTTCTTCTCACTAGTAGGTCTGCGCACGGCGTGACGTCACTCTTTGTATCGGATCACTCTGTTAACATCGGAAAGAGCTAGTGCATTCGAGGGTCAAAGGGGTTTGTATATGTGATTCAGTGCGGGGGAATATGGAAAATTGAGTGTTGTGTAACTTTCGAACGGGTGATCGGATTGGGACGAAACTTAATACCTAAATGAATGACATATCTCTGATCTTCCATTTGAAGTCCGAACCGGATTCGACAGCTATGGGGAGTTGGGGGCGGGGGAAGACCGGAAATCTCGAGAGACGGTTATAGTGGAGGGATTGGAGTAAAACTTGCTGGGAAGAACAAGAATCTGCTCCATATAAATCGTTTACGCGTTTGGACTGGACCCGGACACTTGGGGGGGGGGAGGTGGAGGGGAGTTTCCCGGAATTCTGGTGATGACAGTTTTTGGGATATTCACGACGAAACTTGGGAGGCGTATCAGGTATCAGGGACCCGATCAAACTAACTTGTAAATAAAAATTCACTCGATCCGATAGTCGTGGGGGGATCGGAGGGAGGGGGAATCCGGAATATTTAGCCATGCGTAACTTCGGAACGGGTGATCGGATTCGAGTGAAATTTAATAACTGAACAGAGGGCCTGTGGTGATCTTTTTCATGTCCGGACCGGATCCGACAACAATTGGGGGGGGGGGGGAATACGTAACCGGATTGGACTGGAGAGATCGGGATGGAACTTTGTGGGAATAACAAACAAGTCCAAAACCGAACCGGATTGGCTCCGGCGACTGTGGGGGGAGTTTGAGGGGCGGGTCCGGAATTCCGGTGATCGCGAGTTAAGGTACTTCCAGATTTGCTAGGACGATGAAATTTGGCTGGAATATTAGAAATTCGACAAGATTGGCTTAGAAATCGCCACTTTTCAAATCCGACCATTCCCTAAAGTACCAATCATGACCGCAAATTAAGAAAAATGCTTTTAAGCAAAATATGCATTTCCATGATCCGCATGAGTCCATGATCATTTTTGCCTCAAGGGTTTTGCTTACAAATGAAGTTCTAGCTCCCTTAAAGTGTGCATCTTAACCGCAAGGTCGAAAAGTACTTTTTATCAAACGATACATCTCAACCTATGATCATTTGTGCCACAAGGGTTTTGCAAAAAAAAAAAAATTTCTAGCACCCTTAAAGTGCGCATTTTACCCGCATTAGCGGAAAAAAAATACTTTTGATCATACGTATATATCAATGATCCCTAAGAGCCTGATATCGTTTTTGCCTCAAGGGTCTTCCTTACAGATGAATTTCTAGTGCCTTTAAAGTGTGCATCATTACAGCCAAGTTCTACGACAAAATACTTTTTCTCTAGCTTCCTTAAAGTGCGCATCTGAACCGCGCAGTCGAAAATTACTTTTAATCAAATAATACATCTCAACCCATGCAAGTGCCATATGAGCTTACAGCTCTTGTTCTTCGAAACTTCCACTTTTCACCGTAAAATCTAATGCACTCGTGTCGACGCAACGCAAGAATAGAACTTGTTTCTATTCTTGCGTTGCGTTTTATTTGTTTACGTTCTGTCTTGCGTCGCCGCAAGCGCGACGCAGAGGTTGCATAGCTCAGTGATAAAGGCTCAACGTGTCAATATGAAAGAAGAAAGTCTTCAGCTGATTAAAGGGAGCGTAACAAAACTGGCTTACGAATTTGGCGAAGACTTTGTTGGGAAGCGTCGTCGCCGGAAGCATTACCGGGAACATGACACTCTCTGTGTCCGCAGGGGTTGGCTGCTCCCGTACGGCATCTTCTAACTCTTTCCTCAGCTTTGCCCGGTGAGTCCTGAAGGAACGGTGCAAAGGCTTAGACTACTGGAACACAACCTATATCTACTGCGACTGATGCATTTTGCCACCACGGAACAAACAACCTAACCTCAATAACTGCTTTCAAATAGTAGTCGCGTTTTTTTGTCCCCTATCTCCAAGGGCTTGATTAATTTTCCTGTTTCTGCCCCAAGCGCGGACTCCTCACTGCTCTTTGGGCAGTTTTTTTACCAAGCGGTTTTTCCCTTCTACCCAGGCCTGCGAAGAAATGAGACCCGCAACTCCGAAGTGAGTTGACCGTTCTGCTCAAGAGAGCAGCGCCCTAGTCCTTTCTACCAAAATGGTCAGATCATCAGAAAAAATAGAGGCCTTAGAGGACATAAAGACGACTAGTGTTTCTGCAATGATGTTAACTGACTGCTTTGAACCCAGGACTGGTTCCAGCAAAGTACACAAGAACTTGGCCATTCCCTTGCCATGTCCCTTGCCTTAGACGATAAGCACGGCAAAATTCACAAAAATGGTCTTCTGACCAATAAGCTTCTCGAAATCAAGAAAAATGGTAAGAACAGACAGGGCAAGCGTAAAAATCAGTGTAATGTCAACAGGGGGCCCCTACCCCTATGAAATGCAGAATCTCGGGAATGAGACTGGATGGAAATATTACGGAAGCAGAGTGAATTAGTATCATAGTTACGACGGGTCCTTTAAATTCGCTTGCACAGGATGTAGGTGGTCGGCTCGCGCGTCTAATGCTTCACTATACAAAAATTTTCCTTCCAACGACAGAACTAGGTTGCCAAGTGAAGGCTTTCGGTTGTGCTTTAATTTGGTTCATGCGATAGGAAACAACGTTCAGCGGCAAAGACACAATTACGAATAGACTTCAAGGCGCAATCAATCCTACGTACAGACAAAAGTTTGTAACACTCACTTTAGGAACTGGTCATTCTCTGCGTTCAAATAGTCTGCATCCCGTCTCTTAATCTCAATGAGTTGTTCCACCAGCTGCTGGTTTTCATTCTGAAATACGAAAATGCACATGAAAATATCAGGTCGTGCAGATGCTGTTGAACTTCTCCGCTAGCTCCCTACATTCTTACATTAGGGAATCAGGAAGAACAGTGGAAATGTGTATTTGTCCTCTCAGAGCCCAAAGGGTCATGGGTCCAAGAGGTATGTTATTCTGAGGTCCATACCGGATCACGGTCTTGGTGGGTTGAGCTGGAGGGGAATGGAAGGGGGAGGGGAAGTTACGGAAGTGCTCCGATTCGAGTGAAACTTGATGAGTGGTAGGATGAAATGCCCTATATGTGAAATTTGTTTGTCCAAACAGCATCTGGATGGTGGGTGGAGTCGGAGGAGGGTCCCGAAAACTTTGCGACACGAACTTACATAGATAGCGCTTTATACAAGGGACTTGTACCGTGACAAATAAAACAAAAACAAATTTTTGAGTTGAATTTAGAAGTCTAGGACTCCAATATCGAAGGCTCGTAGACATACCAGGACCCGTATGGCGGGGCCTCATGGCGACAACCAAATAAAACCAAAGAAATAATTATGGATGGGCAATAGACGCCCTTGGGATGGACACATTTTATAAGCAGCGAACTGAAAGACAAAAATTCTCCTCAGACGGGATTTGAACCCAGGAATCTCCGCTTACAAGGCGACTACCAATTGAGCTACCAAGGGGCTTGTGAACATAGCTTGCAAGCCACTGCAATGGCCAGATACAGCTGGCCATAGGAACAGTGATTCCGCCTGAAGGCAATTGGGCAATTAATTTGTCTCCCAGTTTACGGATGGATGCCGTTCTTTTAGCCACCAAGCTTGCTAAGAAAGGATTAAAAACTACTAGATTCGCGTTGTTTTGGTTTGATCGCTACAGTTTTAACCCTGAAGTTGTCAACCCCTCGAAACTTTTAAATTTTAATATGTTATATAGCCTACGGATGCGGACGTGAATGTCTGGGCTGTTTTTATCACTCTGCGTGACACTTTGGTGCTTGCATGTATCGCGAGACACAGATCAGGCTTGGTTTCAGGATAAACAGGATATTTGATGTCGCCAATCCTGGCTTTCAGTAGTTGCGTTTTTGATCCGAATTCTCCGTTCTGAATTCTCGATTCTCGTACAAAATTACTGTTTTTGCTCCTCTCGCTTCTCGATTCTCACTTTTGACAAAAAGACTAATTTGGCAGCTCGTCTGCAACCCGGTGTACCTGTTTGTGCATATTAAACACCGCACTCTGTTGACCAATCAGGGAGGAGAACGGAGGGAGAAGAATCGAGAATTCACTACCGGAGCAACTTCTCGATTCTGCAGAATCGCGAGGCTTTCCCCGTTCTCGATTCTGACAAAAACACAAGAAAAGGAGAATTCGCTTCATCTGAATAGTCCAAAAACTCGGATCAAAAACGCAACTAGTGGCACTTCTATATGACGTAGTTTGTTATTGATGCCACCGGGTCGCAATTAGAAAAGGCGATGTGCACAACAAAGGTGATCTGTTATGTCTGGTGTCCGTCAAGGATGTGTACTTTCCCCCATGCTCTTTACGATCATTATGAATTATGCCCTGAGATTCACATCCGGCTACGGGTGTAAAAGTAAGGAACAAGCAACTGTTCGATCTGGACTTCGCGGACGACGTTGTTCTTCTCGAAGAGTCTAAAGAACGGTTGCAGCAGCTACCTGACACTATCATTGCGAATGCAGAGAGTGATAAACGATCGACGATAAACGTCGACAAATCGAAGAGCATGGCTATGACAAGCTCACCACTTGTTCTCCATCGCAAAAACAAGAATCTAGAATAAGTCCAGACGTTCAAGTAGCTGGATCGATTGTGATGGAGAGATCTCGACCGAGATAACACGTAGAATCGGGCAAGCAACCGGTGCCTTCAACAGACTGAAGCCTATTTGAAGAAGCAAGACATATTCAATGCGACTGAAGCTACGACTCTTCAACAGCAATGTACTTGGAATACTTCTTTACGCTAGTGAATGCTGGAAAATGAACACCCAGCCTGAAAAAAGGATCCTCGCATTTGAAAATATGAGCCTCAGAAGAATCTTGAATATGCTGGCAACAAAAAACTAATCAATGCAGAAACAGCAGAAAAACAGGTCAGCCTTCTGTCACTGAGTTGCTGAAAAGAAGGCGGTGTACATACCTGGGACACTTCCTTCGTATGGAAGAGAGTCGTCCTCCTCGACCAACCTATGACTGGAAGCCAGGCGGGAGAAGAAAGAAAGAAAGCGGGGCTGCCCCAAAAACACATTGAGGCGAACATATGACCGAGATCTGAGGACGGCTGGTACCTCGCTAGTACCTGAATGGGACGACGTCACCGCTGCGGCATCAACACGGGACGAATGGAGAGGCTTTGTCGACGCCCTATGCGCCACCGATGGCTAGGGAGGAACTAGGTAAGGATGTGCACAAACCTGAATTTTTCGTAGGAGCCTCTCCATCGAACCATAAGCCAAATGCAGAGCCTGATATTCGTCTCGAAGCATTTGATTCGAAGCTTCTAGCTCATGGACTTTATCCTTCTGAAGGGACAACTCCTTCGCAACCCTCTGATCCATTTGCTGCATTTCAGCTAGCCTAGGAATAAATACCTATTAAAAACAGTTCCAGCCGTTCGCCATCTGCTTATGAAAACCGGATTCCTGTCACCCTTCCTGTCACCTTACCCAGATTTCTCCAGGTACCCATTTTAAGCTGGGTGGACTTTGGTTTGTCTTACAAGTTACAGGGTTACGCCACAAACCCCCGTCCCAAACCAAACTGTCGGCACAACCGAGACTCGAACAAGCGACCCTTCACTTGGGAGTTCGGCGTGCAAACCATTCGGCCACGGATTACTGGTTAGTTCCTATACCAAACATTAGCCTGCTCAATATCTTACGCTTCTAATACGGACTGGTCATACCAAAGTGAGAGAGACTAGGGCAGGGTGTAAGAGTGATTCACCTTCTCATGGTGGGGCAACACAGTAAAGCAGACAAAAGATTTGGAAAACTCTACGCTTCGCACTGACGCTGGAGTCAAGAAGCAACGAATAATTAAGCTTTCGGAAGCTGAACATTCTCTTTAGGGCTAATATCAATCCTTCCTATTATTTTGTTGGCTACTCAATCAATCGATCAATCAATTAGCTTTATTTCAGCACAAGTGCCACAAATAACAAAAAAGAAAAAACACAGAAAAAACACTAGAGAAAATAAGAATTGCCGTGTAACGACCGCCAAATGGGTAAATAAACAAGACCAAAGGTTTCGATGGGATCCCAAAAATTTAATATTTGACCCAGACAACTACGTCTTGTCTACGCCACAACCAGTCTTCGCCAGGCTAATCATCTGAGAAAATTAAGTTCAGATATACCTGTATAAGCCATATCTATTTTGACGATAGGTGATCGAAACTTCCTGCTTTACTTCCGCCAAACTTCCGGTTTCGGCCGAATTCCGAGCGAACTACTTGTCCAACCAAGAAAAGATAGTTAAGAAACGAATTCAGCGCATCTCCTCATCCCTATAAAGAACATCTAATCAACTTCAAATAAAACTAAAAAAATCCGGTTTCAACCGGATTCCGGACGAGCTATATGTCCGGGTAAAAAATGATTGTCATATATAGATTCACCGTCTCTTCTTACCCTCAGATCTGTCATCTAATCAAATCATCTAATCAACAAATTTTACTTTAACAAATTTTCCGGTTTGGGCCGGATTCCGGGCGAACTACTTGTCCGGCGAGAAAATGGTTTTCACCATCGTGTTCAGCATGTCTTCTTACCCCTAAATCAAACATCTAATCAACTTCAAGTAAAACTTTTGCTTTTAACAAATTTTCCGATTTCGGCCGGATTCCGGGCTAACTACTTGTCCGGCGAGAAAATGGTTTTCACCATCGTGTTCAGCATGTCTTCTTACCCCTAAATCGAACATCTAATCAACTTCAAATACAAATTTTGCTTTTAACAAATTTTCCGGTTTTCGCCGGATTCCGGGCGAACTACTAGTCCGGCGAGAAAATAACTTTCATATTCGGATTCACCGTGTCTCCTTACCCCTAAATCAACTATCTAAAAGCTTTCAAAAAATATTTTTGCCCCTTAATTTGAAACCCCTCCCCCACCCTCAAATATAGGGCTACAGGGCACATCTTCGAACTTGACCTGTACTTTGACCCAAGCAATCCTCCCACCAAGTTTCATCAAAATATCTCAATCCCTTCGAGAGTTATCGTGCTTACAGACAGACGGACAGACGGACAACTTTTGCGATGTCATAGGTATCCGTCACTAACTTTTGGGATCCCAAAAAGGCTTAGATTCAAGTCGTGACAATAGACACACTTGTGCTATCCGGCGAAGTTCGGTAAACGTAAAACAGTGCTTCTACACTTGCGCAGAGCTAACACTGCGAATACGCGGAAGCCGAACGTACTTACTTGTCATCTTTTCTGGACAGTTCCTTCTCCTTCTCTAGCAGCTTTGCATTCAGGTCTAGAATCTGCTGCGCGTTTTCTCCCTTCTTTCTGTGTAAATCTGTAACTTCTTCCTGAAGACTGTATAATTTATGTTCCAAGGCCTGCAGAGAAAAAACAAAAGCTACGAGCTCATATGGCACTTGTACGAGTAGGTGGTGTAAGAAAGTAGATGAGAACGTGACAAAGTACCCCCATCAACCCCCCTAGGATCGGACCTAGAAATAGGACATCTAGTTTCATTCGAGTCTGAGCGTTTCCTACATCGCCTTGGATCATCTAGGGCAAATGTTTTATCCCACTAGTTTGATCCCTAAGAGTGCTACACTATTTCCGGTACCCTACCCCTCAAACTCCCCGTACAGTGGCCGAACCTGGTTCAGACACACAAAACAGATCATCTAAATCATGCTCTCTTACCGGCTATCAAGTTTCAATCGAGTCTGAGGATTTTTCGGGAAACTCTGCCCCCCCCCCCCCCCTCAGATCCGGTCCGCACCCTAAAATTGTCATCTAGGGCATATGGTCTCTCTGTTTTCCGAGTTTCATTCAAATCAATCTACTCGTTTGACCCTTATGCGAGCCATACAATTTCCGGGACTCCCCCCTCCAATTCCCCCCCCTCCCACTGTGGCCTAAAACGAATATGACACACAAGCTTCACATCTCCTCTTCTCGTCCTTCAAGTTTGAGTCGAATCGGACCATTTCTGCAAATTTCCGGTTTCCGCTTCATCCTCTTCCTGCCGTGACCGGATCCGGTCCGGACCGCCAAATAACAAACTAGGCCACATAAACTCGGCACTGTCCAACTCGCATCAGATTCGGCCCATTCGTATGGTTTTATGCATGTCACGAAGTTTCCAGACCCCCCCCCCCTCCAATTCCCCTATCATGATTGCCTCCTGTTGTTCGGAGACATGTTTTGGATATCAAGTTCATTAGTTCTTAACATCCATTCAGTTTCACTCGAACCGGACCACCCGTTCGCAATCTACGGAAGTAAGTTATTACCGGATTCCCCTTCCCTTAACTCCCCCAAAAGTGATCGGATCCAGGAACAGAATTTTTTCTAGGACATAGTGTCAGGTCCTTAAGTCTATTAGGTCGGTCACTAATATGCCTGCCAAGTTTCATCGTCCTTAGCACATTTGGAAGTATCCTAACACGCGATCACCGGAATTCCGGGAAACCCTCTTCAACTCCCCTCAAAGATTCCGGTCCGATCTGGTTCTGTCTGAACGTATCTAGGGCTTATGCTTGTTCTTCCACCTAAATACCATCCCGATCCCTCGACGCTAAGCGTTTCACAAAAATTCCGTTGAACCCCATCAACCCCCCCCCCCCCCACAAGTATCGGATCCGGTCCGGACTTGACACGGAGCATCTGAGACGATACCTCTTTCCACAGTTATTAATGCCACTAGATTCCGGATTCCCCACCCCTACACTCCCCCCACGATGGTCAGATCATACATATGACTATTCTCAAGTCCGTTTGTTCGAGTGCATGATATGCCGGCCAAATTTCATCGCCTAATACATCAGGAAGTACCGAACTGGCACGATCATCGGAATTCCGGACCCCCCCCCCCCCCAACTTCGTCCACAGTGCTCGAATCCGGTCCGGTTATGTCAATGATGTATCTAGGACTTGTGCTTGCTCTTCCCACCAAGTTTCATCCCGATCCCTCCACTCTAACCGTTTCCCAAGATTTCCGGTTCCTCCCTCCAACTCCCTCCGAAGTCACCGGATCTGGTCCGGATTTTAACTGGGTCATCTGAGACATGAGATCTTTCCACATATCAAGTTTCGTGAAGATCCGATCACCCGTTCAAAAGTTATAAAAACCTCAAGATTCCGGATTCCCCCCCACTCCCCCCACGATAGTCAAATTATGTAAACGACTATTCTTAAGTCGGTTTGTTCGAGTCCTTGATATGCCAGCCCAGTTTCATCGTCCTAATACATCAGGAAGTACCGCACTCGAGGAATCACTAGAATTCCGGATCCCACCCCAACTCCCCCCACAGTGCCCGAATCCGGTTCGGTTATGTCAATGATTAATCTAGGACTTGTGCTTGTACTTCCCACCAAGTTTCATCCCGATCCCTCCACCCATAGCGTTTCCCAAGATTTCCGGTTCCCCCCTCCAGCTCCCCCGAAGTCACCGGATCCGGTCCGGATTTTAGATGGGTCGTCTGAATCATGAGGTCTTCCCAAATATCAAGTTTCATTAAGATCCGATCACCCGTCCAAAAGTTATATATACCTCAAGATTCCGGATTCCCCCTCCCTCCACGATGCTCGGATCCGGGAAGTGACTATTTCTAACTTAATCATTTAGGGTCCCTGATATGCCTGCCAAGTTCCATCGTCCTAGCTTATGTGGAAGTGCCCGAACTAGCAAAACCCGGACAGACCGACCGACTGACAGACCGACCGACAGACCGACGGACGGACAGAAATTGCGATCGCTATATGGCACTTGGCCGAAGGGCAAGTGCCATAAAAAATGGTCTAGACTAAATCGTAACGGAATTTCATACAAGCGTGACGTCACACCCATTTTATCTATTTTACCTCAGAAAACGAAAAATTGTAGTTTCTTCTTATCGGCGAATATATATTTGAATGTACATACATAGAGCCGAGCGAGTGTCCAAGTCAAAAGTGCTTGTTTTTTTGTCATTAAGTAGGCTACTTACAATGTGACTTAAATCTCTTTAAGTTCAATTTTTTATCATTTTTTTTTTCAGGTTTAGCAGTATATTTGATGCACTATCTTCATACCCTAGGCTACACTGGGCCCATGCTAATGTTTGCTCAGCCTTCCCAAGTATAAAGGATGTGGGTAGATCGGCCTATGAAATTCTTATTCTCAGATTGATTAGAAAAGTTAGTTGGATAAGCCAAGGTTTTTTTTTTCTCTTAAACACAAAGATTGGAAGCAAAACTTTCCTGGTCACTGTTTTACTGATGGGCGTGAAAAACTTTTTTTTATCACTTCAATGTTAGTTATGTGTCCTGAATGACTGCATACTGATCAAGGTATGATTCAGCACCAGGATTCGAATGTTATCATCCTGACTGAACCAAGACTAAATGGGCTTTTAAAAAATCTTTTCAAGGGATACAAGATTACAGGCTACCTGAGTTCTTTCATTTGACTTGCCATCTCCTACTCCTCCACTTCTTGTTTGAAGATCCAGATTTTCTTGTCGTAGCTTCTCATTCTGGACGGTCAGCTGAAGATTCTCAACCTTCAGTGTTGCACTGATTTCAAATAGCTTGCTATCTGGAAATTAGAAAATTACTATAGCCTTACATCACTACTCCGATTCCTTCTGGAGCTTCTACTAACAAGTAGCTTATTTAATCATAATGCACTAGAGGCAGGGGCGTCGATAGCCTTTTACCTTTGGGAGGGGGGGGACGTCCAGTTTGTGCCGACGAACTAAAAATGTGCCAACGAAAAACGCCGTTGCCGCTGCAAAGGCGTAGATTAGTCCTTTAATGTAAATTCGAACTTTAAATACACATATTCGGGTTTTCATTGCAGCTTTCGCTAAACAGCTTCCAACGACTGTACGCAGAACAAGTCAAATTACTCGCCGCAGGCGAAATGTTTTAGATCTGCCTTTTTGTCTGGAAATTTTTTCGAAGATTCCAACGGCTAAACCCAGAACAAGTTAAATTAATTGCCGCAGGCGAAGTTTTCAAAATCTGCCTTTTTTCTGGGAAAATTTAGCTTACAAGATCTAGCTTTTAAGGTGTTTCAAACCCTAAGAATTTCAATCCTAAAGCGCCAACTCAATGAAACACCGTTCTTCCAAATATAGAATACTGCGAAATGCGTCGCAGGCGAAATTTTGTGTAAAACTAACTTGTAATGCATTAGTTGAGATTATTACTTAATGTAAAACCTCTATTTAAATTTACATATTCGGCTTTTTTTTCACCTTTCGCTAAAAAGCGAAGCTTTCCAACGACTGAACCCAGAACAAGTTAAATCAAGCACCGCAGGCGAAATTTTGTTAAAGTTTAACCGAAAAAGGACAATCTAGTTACCCATCACTTATTCACTTAAATTGGCTTGAAGACCCGCTGAAAATGAGTTACTTCGTTGTTCCGCTATTCACGAATAATCGATTTTCAAATAGTGGAATTTCCGTGTGATTTGTGGTGCCTCTACGCGCTTGTATTTTTGTTGTATGCCTTACGAGAAAGATTTATCATTTTCACCAATCTCACCACTGCCCACTGAAAAGCCGCATTTGTGTTGAAATTAAACTTTCCCGCGTCATAGTAGAATTTACGCTGTGGGGACGGCCGGAGATATTCTGAGCCTCATAACTAGAGCAGATGGTGGAAAATCCAAAAAACCCTTGGCAGAATCCAAATAATTCAGTGTATTCAATTAAATGACACACAAATAAGTTGGCTTTTCAGTCAAACTTTAATCCGTCTTTTTTCCGGAAAATTTAAGGCTATTCTATACCTGTACTTTACAGTTTCTAGCTTTTAATGTGTTCCTAACCCCCAAGAATTTCAATCCTAAAACGCCAACTGAATGAAACGCCATTTGTCCAATTTGAAAATACTACGAAACGCGCTGCAGGCGAAATTTTGTGGAAACGCTGATGAGCGATCCCAAATAAAAGTGTGAAATCACAGATTTTTCCGCCAAAAAAGTAGTGGCCATCCATAAGAAAGTAGGCACAAAGTTGATTCTTGTGTGTAGAAAATCTTGCCGACGAGACATACACTTTCTGGATTGGACAAAAGTTTACGGATTTGATTTATTACGTGATTCTGATCTTCCGAAGGGAATTGAACTTTCCGGGTGCGCCCGACAAATGTTTGAAGAATTCGATTTCTTGCGAATAAAAATATCCCGATGGGCCGACAAGAATACCGACGCCCGACTAAAGCATTCAGAACTCGAATTCTTCTTTTTTTTGCCCGACAAGACTGTAAAGGGCTTTATTTCTTACGTGTAAATAGCAGCCGATGTGCCGACAAAACTTAAACTTTCGGGATGCGCCTGATAGATGTTTACAGAATTTGATTTCTTACGCATAAAAAGAACCCGATGTGCCGACGATACGGGTCTTCCCGGGTGCGCCCAACAAATGTTTGCTGAAACTCATTTATCACAGATAAACAGAATCCGATGTGCCGACGAGTCGACCGACGCCCGACAAAAGCATACAGAATTCAATTTTTTATGTTTTTTGCCCGACAAATGTTTGTCGAATTCGATTTCTTGCGTATAAGAGGACCCAATGAGCCGACGAGACTACCGACGACCGACGAAAGCATACAAAATTGATTTTCTTTTGTATTTCTAATGTATAAAAAGAACCCGATGTGCCGAAGAGCATATCGAGGGCCAGACAAAAGGATACAAAATTCGACTTCTCCTGTGTTCTGCACGACAGATGTGTGCGAAATTTGATTTCTTGCGTATGAAAAGAACCCGATGTGCCGACGAGTCGACCGACGCCCGACAAAAGCATGCAAAATTTTATTTCTTCTGGATTTGCCGGCGCTCCGCGCCGACAAACAAGTGTACTTTCGCCGGGCTTCGCCCGAAGAAAGTACTTTCTCAAGACCTTTGGGGGGGAGTCCCCCCTTCCCCCCCCCCATAGTGACGCCCCTGACTAGAGGTATGTCACTTTGGAAGTTGCTTAACTTAGAACTTACTCCAAAAAGTATGCTTAAAATAAAACCTAGCAGCCATTTATACGAGTACTGTGTGCAAACACTAATCTCAGTAACATAATGTCAAACTGAAGTAGAAAAAACTTATTCTTTTGCATCTTTTAATCTTGGGCTACATGTTCCAACACACAAAACGTTGCAATGGTCTTACCTCACTTTCATGACCACTCAAACCATCAAACTGATGATTTGAGATCATCAAATTTGATTATTTCTATAGGGTAAGGGTACCTAGCATTTAGCATAGGGCATCCATCATTAGCCATAGGGTGTGACAAATGATATATATACCCAGCCTTTGGCATAGGGTGTCCAAAAATTAGGGGTTTATCATAGACTGGACAGTACCCTCATATGAAAATCTGTAACTCTCCATAAACAGATTTTCATGGGATTTTGTCCCTAGCTCTAGGGCACTGTGCTCCGACGTCGGGGCACTGCGCTCATGCTTTGAGATATACAGTAGAGGTATGCTTTACTTCGGACTTTGCCATTTCCATGCACTTGTTGTGTCTAAAGTTAACTACCAGTTAACCAAAGTAGGTAAGAAGGGCAGCTGAAGACACCTGTAAAGATATATTGTATCTTCAGTCTACCAGTTAGCCCAAAACTGCAGTGTTCACATTAAAGTAGCTGTTCACATAAGCATACCTCTACTGTACCCCAGTGTTGGAGCATGGTGGCCAAAAATTAAGAATTTGTGTATGACAGCCACTGTGGGTTCTTTATAGTCCCAACTGTAAATTCTTCAGTAAAAAACCCACAGTGACAGTCATACAGGAGAGGTACCCAACCTCAAACAAAATTTCAAATTTCCAGAGAAGCCTTTCCTTCAGAAAAATCTATTTGGCTTAAAAAGGAACCAAAAAATATGACAAACATACCAGATGAAGCTAACAGAATGGTTTGCATACCCCTACTCATTGTTACCTGAGCTTGTAGTCCTTGTCGTAATTTACAAAGTGATGAAAAGGGTATAGTTACAAAAGTTAATAACCAGAAAATCCCTTTTCAAAGCAGGTTCAAAACTTGACTGTCAGAACAGCATTAAAATTTCATTTTAACATTTTAGCAGCAACATTCAAAATTTCAACTTTTGTCTGATGGATAAAACATGTGACATTTGGAAGCAAACACATGTAACATTCTGGCCAAGGGCATCACATATAGGGGGGGATACCCCACCCCAATGTTGTCGGCCAGTCGGTAAAAAAAATACTGTCACTGATACAACAATTTTTCGTACAATTTTTTTCAAAAACAGTCTGTAAAAATGACCAGCCAGTCGGTAAATACCTTTCCCCCCCTCAAACATTTTGGCTAGTAACGCCTCTGGTTCTGGTACCTACATCCCTTCAAAACTGGTCGTTTTTAGGGAAAATTAACAATAAATTCAGCTTTATATTTACTTTTATATGCTTCAGTTTTTCTTTCAATACTACTGTCAAGTAACTGGTAGCAGAATTCTACAGTGTCAGTGTCAGTAGTGACAGTAGCTCGCTTTGTCAAGCCCTAGGAGGCCAAAAATCTGTGACAAATCGCAGTATTCCGTGGCGAGTGACAAAATTAGTCGCTTTTTTACAGATCAACTGGCGATTGGGACTTGTTCCCGGGTTCATCCAGTTGACCGTTTTTTGTTGCTTGATAGGGGAGCGAGAAAGCCTTTGAAAAATGGTCTAAATCAGTCCTCCTCTTCCATCCCCACAACTCTTCCCTCTGCAGTCTCTGAAACTGCTGCAATACTGGCGCTTCCTGAGGTGTAAATTGTACGTTTTTGGGGCCACTTGTTTCAATTTTTAAAATTGGCACCAAGTTTGACTGGACCTCCAAGAGAAAGGTGCATCGGGTCGACCATTGACTTTGTTCCCAGTCGATGTCCAGTCAAGCGACAAAAAACGGATTGACTAGACCTGGACTGGACCTCCAGTCGACAGTTGATCGCAAAAAACGGCAACTTTCGTTCCAAGCGATCGCAAAAAACGCGACTGATGTCAGGCATTGAACAACTTACGGTTAGAAACCAGCTCTTGAAATGGCAACCTCTCATCTTTGTTTCGTTTTCGAAGAGCAGCCAGAACTGCTTCTCTCACGTTTCCCGACATTTTCAAACTTCGCGGGGTTTCTAGTTTGTTTGCGGAATGATCTTCATAGAGATAGTGAACATGAGTGATTGTACAGCATAAGAGTTTATTACATGTTTCTTTAATTTTGTATTTAAGGTTTCTATTCAGTACCACTAATACAAGTCCATACCAGCGCCATTCTTGATCACGTCTTTCTATTTTGAATTTTTGCGAGGTGCCCAACTTCGCTGGTGACATTTGTTTCGGACAGGCCGTTCCACAACGGGAGATGGCGAGTGGACAAAAGTGTTGGTACTTGGCGCGCATGAAATGAACAAAGCTTCTGGAACAACTTTCGGAAGGGTCCCCTGGTCCGCGATTGCCAGTCGGGTTGGGGGACAGTTAGAGTCGAGTAGACCAATAATGTGTTCCTTGAACGAACATGCTCGTCTGCTATTATATTATTACGTTGCTATTATCACTGTCTAAGTGAAGAAATAGAGCGGGTGCGGATGTGAAGACGCTGTAAGCAAAAAAATATCATCCACCCTTCCTGGACTTTCTAGAACTCAGTACAACGTGAGCGAATATCCATTTTGAAATTCAGTTTCCCACGACAATAGAAGCCCGAGTGCGATTCATTTTCTATCTCTCAGACATTTTGAACGTGGACATCTTTCAGACATTTTGAACTTGGACTAGTGCGTTTTTACAAATGAATATTAGATATGTATCGTTAAAGGTAAGTTGTAAATAAAACACTAAATATTTTCGTGCACCTTACGACAACCTTATGAACCGCCAACTTAACAACCGGACCCCATTATCCAACCAAACATTTTCATTTACAACACCGCAAGTCGTAAGTATTCGTCGTAAGGTAGCGCCTTGAAGCCCGAAATAAATCGTGGTGCTCGACGCCTTCGAGTATGAAGGGGTGAATCGTATGAAGGGGTGAATCGGGTCAGTAGGGGAAATATTTGACTAAAAAAATTATAATAATTGGTTTAAAAAGAAATCATTAAGTTTTAAGTAGGGAAAATATTTAACTTTAAAAATAATAATTGTTTTAAAAAGAAATAATTAAGTTTTTAAGAAAATAATGAGGTTTCAGAAAACAAAATAGTTGTCTTTTAATAAAATTTTGAGGTTTCACCCCTTCATATTCGAGTACAATTCGATTCTTGCATTAGTCTTAAGACGGGCTCAAAGTACTCGGTTTCTGATTGAAACCAAACGTACTCTGTATTTCCTGATATGCTTGCATTTTATCTACCAAGATACTTGGAACTGCACGTGCATTCACTTTCTTCGGTTGTTAATTGCCGAGTCTCTAACCCCTTCGCTCACCGCCTGTCACTATTTTTTCCCGATTCCGCAACGCTAGAACTCCTAAATTCTTTTCCATGCGACGACCCTAATGAATCATCCGTAAATAATTAGTAATGGACTATTCCGAGTTTTAGACATCAGCCTGTAAACTCCCCTTTATTATAAAACCCCTCCCACGCCCTTAAATATAAGGTTAATAAAAAGAGGAATCTACGAACTTACCTGTAACCAAAAAACCCTCACATTAAAGTTTAACCGAATAGGGATGAGATCCGACAGTCTAGTAAAACTTCACTTATCTTCACCGTCTCTACCTAGACTGGTTTTAAATATAGTTTAATTTAATCTGTTCAGTCAAACAGGCCTGAAAACCCGATAAAATGCTTTACTTCGTTTTCCGCTATTCATAAATAATGAGTTTCATCGGATGAACTTGTTCTTTCGGATTTGTGACACCTCTATGTGCTTGTCCCTCTATGCTTGAAATATTTACCAACAACAAAGGTAAGCCATTTCCGAGAAATAAACTAAAAATGATAGATGACAGAGACATTTTCCTACTTTTTGGGATCCCAAAACGTTAGTGACGGATACCTATGACACCGCAAAAAGTTGTCTGTCTGTCCGTCTGTACGGTCTGTAACTTTCGAAGGGAATGAGATATTTTGATGAAAAATGTGATAGTCGATTACGGGTTGAGAAGACATGCTGAAACGATGGTGAAAACCATTTTCTTGTCGGGCAAGTAGTTCGCCCAAAATCCGGTCAAAACCGGAAAGTTTGTTAAAAGTAACACTTTTATTGGAAGTTGATTAGACGTTCGATCTAAGGATAAGAAGACATGCTGAACACGATGGTGAAAACCATTTTCTTGTCGGGCAAGTAGTTCGCCTAAATCCGGTCAAAACCGGAAAGTTTGTTAAAAGTAACAGTTTTATTGGAAGTTGATTGGACGTTCGATTTAGGGATAAGAAGAACACATTTTCTACCCGGACAACTTGTTCGCCCGGAATCCGGCCAAAACCGGAAATTTGGCAGAAGTAAAGCAGGAAGTTTCGATCAGTATCGTCAAAATAGATATGGCTTATAGCGGTATATTTGAACTTGGTTTTGTCAGATGATTAGCCTGGCGAAGACTGGATCTGGCGAAGACAAGACCCGATTGTCTGGATCAAATATTAAATTTTTGAGATCCCATCGAAACCTTTGGTCTTGTTCAGTAATGACTTCTTCGAGCTTAGCGTCTTTAATCCCGGAAACTCAGGCTCTGGTTGAAATACAAAATTTCCGCGTCTGGGTGAATTTTGCATTGTCGTGCTTAGCAGCGAGCATTCTGAACGTTATTACTAGAGCCTCGGCTGAAAAAAAAACAACACAAAACCTCTTAGATGGGTCAAAATATTTCAGTGTATTCATTGTCAGATGTAAAAAAATAAGCCGCCTTTTCAGTTAAACTTTGAGTTTAAATAAAACATCTCAGCCCTTTCAATAGTCATCTTGCTAACACACGGACGGACGGACAGACAAACTTACAAACTGTACGAAGTCACGAGTGTCCGTCAATGACGTTTTGGGATACAAGTAAACGACCTATACTCTGTAGGCAAGTGACTTGTTTTATTATCAAAAGGAACAAATAGGTAGGCAGTAAATTTTGAAAGACTATCTGCATCGCATAGTGAGTAAATAATTCGGGCTACTTGGTTATTTCCTATCTATCACTTCCAATTTCCAGTTCTTCCTGTAGAAGTACCAGCAAAGAACGGCAAAGAGACACCCGCAGAGCTCCAGGCCACCCGCAAACAGAAGAACAGGAAGAAAATTAGAGGTGGAGTCCGCAATAAAACCTAGAAAAAAACGTGTGACACTTTTTCAATCGAAGTAGTTATTATACAGCTTAGACCTACTGGAAACACTGAAATCAAGAAAACTGATTAGCCTCTTCCATAACTAAATTTTAAGCCTACTTTGTATGTTCGTAACAGTATGTTTTGTCAAGAACTTCACTACTTCAGTCTTAGAAGCTCTTGGTTTTGTCTTTCTCCCTTGTACACTGTGACACTGTATCCAACTGATAGTGTTTCACAGTGTTTGATACAACTGATTACATTTTTTTTCTGATTTACATTGTCTAATACCTGTGTGATACAAATGATAAAATGTTTCTACTGATACAGGGATGGCAACATCGAGGTTGATGTCGGAATAACATCGAGAAAGACATCGATAATAGCCTTATCCTTTCCGATGGGGAGGTAGATTACAAAAATATCTACCGACGGAGCGAGGTTGATATTTTTAAACGGTCACACATCCCCGATCACAATTTTATAACAGTCAGACCTTTTTCCCATTTAGCAACAGAACCGACCGAGTGCCTCCTAAAGAAAGAAAAAATATGTCAAGTGACATTAGCTGCGAACAGAGAATAGACCAGGAGAATGAAAGTAAACAACGAGCCCAACTATCTATCAGATCCCCCAAGTTTATACACAGTTAAGAACAAGTAGTGGTGACATTTTACAATATGTGAGGAGAAGAAACGTACGGGTGGGTGCGAACGAGCTAAAAGGGTCCTGCCCACGCTAAACACACATTATTGTGCTTTCTTTTACCAAAAGTGGTGCCGACAGACGGACTGTGTTATGGCGCTCGCTAACTGGAATAACCTGAAGAGTCCAGGTTTCTTCAACTTTCCCGGCTTAGTCTTATGCACTACCATTATAGTGCGAACACACGATCGGGATCGGGAGCTCCCGGACTGGAATTCCTGCCCAGATTTTCGGCGCCATCATCACTTCCATCTGAAAAAGTTGAAATTGTTTCAACTTGATGATGAAAGTGAAGGAAATCCGGCCAGGAAATCCTGATCGGTGTTCGCGAGGTATTTTCTTACGAAGTAGAAAAGACACCTCTACCTTTACGGAACTGATAAAAGTACCGAAAAATGTAGGAGGAATTTCAGTCTGTGACCTGCTCGACTGTCTGAACTTTGAAGCTTGGTGCCCACTCAGACCCGTATCCAGGAATTTATTTCGGGGGGGATTTTGCCCGCGGAATTTATTTCGGGGGGGTTGCCACGGGTCGAACCAAAAAGTGCAAAAAGACACAGATCCGAAGTTAAAGACTACAAAAAACTATTACTTTTGTGGGTTTCGGGGGGAGGGTCGAACCCCCTAACCCCCCCTGGATACGGTCCTGTGCCCACTGAATGTGAATCTTTTCCGCGGTGCGGCACGAACAAAATTCGAATTAGAGTTGATATAGTGCAGCGCGAATCTTTGCGCTAGCGACGCCGTATTCGCCTAGGTGAATGCAAATCCGCGTTCTGTGGGCACCAAGCTTTAAGTCCAAGCCATGTGTACTGCGAGGCTACGGGCATGGTTAAAAGAAAAGAACTTGCCTGCGAGCGGCGGTGCTATCAGCATGCCTGCACCAGAGAAGAAAAAGGTGTATCCTAGCACTAAATCCAGATTCTTTTCACCAAAAATCGCACTTGGCAGTACCACCATTAGAATGTTCTGGAACCCGTACAAAATTCCAAATATCACCATCTGCACAATCAGCTGCACACCATCCACTACTGCGAAAAGCACTATAATGCTCACGCTAGATGCCGCAGAGGCTAAAATCATAAATACTGACGGATCCACTCCGGTTATCTTCAAAATAAAACCGGTGCATACTCGGCCTACGAGATCACCCCCACCGGTAGCGGTAAAGGATCGAATGAAGTAGTCGTCAAGCCTCAAAGAATTGACGTAATCATTCAGCATCACGTACACAATAGTAGTGGCACCAAGCCAGCAAAAGTTGGAGGCATGAAGACACCAGCAAGTTGGATCCAGGAAAGACTCCTTCGTAGACAAAGTTTTGTGGCGCTCCAAACTTTGAACTTCATGCTCCCGACAATTGTCCGAATCGCACTGTTGGCATTTGATAAGTGCTTCTTGCGCGACTGCACTGTTTTGGGGAAATACAAGCGCGCCAAAGACACAGAACTGTAGCGCACATCCTGCACTCATCAGAAAGGAGCTTCGCCATCCGTAAGTGGCGATGACTGAGTGGAATCCAGGACCAAGGACGAATATGCCAACTCCAACCCCAATGCTTGCAAGAGACAGCGCCAAGGACTTGTAGCGGTCGAAGTAGGTACCAAGGGCGATGAACCAGGCAGTGTAATTAAGGCAGCATCCGAAACCTGAGGAATGAAATAGGGTGTAAATGACATTTAATGTACAAACTCGTCCTGGCAGACAAGCAGAAAAAAAAAACATCGTTCTTCCGAAGTGGCTAACCCTAGGTCGTCCCAACCAGTCCGAAGAACTGTTAAAGATCAACGGGGACTACGACTCAAATGAAGATGAGCCCCTCATAGCGATACAGTACAGGCTATATTACACTCATGACGAGGGCGATACAAGTACACACGACCTTCAAATGTCATCGTCTTTATGGCCAGTCGTTTCGGGTGTCAGTGGGATTTTCAGGCTTCGTGAACACCAGTTCAGTTCAGTTTAATTTATTTCTTCAACAAGTTCAACACTCAACATATTCTTAAACTAATAGCACGTCTCAATATGTGACAACAGGTCATTTGTGCGAGACGGACAACAAATTACCAAGATCTTTATATCATTTTTTTTTTTAATATACATTTAGTAAGACTTCAACTCACTCCAAATAAACTTTCTTCACTCTACCACCCCAACACACCTACCCAATCCCCTCCCCAATCTCCATTAAACAACCAACTTAATTACTACCTACCAGGATACGATAGCTGCCCATCTTTATTTTGAATATGAATGGGGTTTCAGGGCCAATGCGAGAGAGCGATCCAAGAACTAAACTTCCGATACACTCGACTCTCGACTAATTCCCTTAATGTGCCAAAGGCTTTTTTCCCGCGACATGTTTGTGTCCTACACATTTCCGAGTGTTTGTCACGGTAACTCGGTAACGGTAACTCCACCCACAAGTTGTGAGTGAGAGATGAGAGAGAGAGATTGGATTTATTATTATAGGTAAGTAATTATGTGGACTATCGCGCGAATGCAAACCCTCATAGGTTTTTCCTCCAGCGCGAAAGTGTTATTTTTTATTTATTTATTTGTGAATGTGAAAATAAAACTTGAACTTGAACTTGAAACTCACAGACACGCCGTTTTTTTCTTGGTGAGAATTTATTATACAACTATCCAGAAGGAGAATTGGTAAATCCTAGCCCCCCCCCCCTTCCCCGACGGTCAAGAGAAATCTACCTACCTGCCACAAGTCCGTAGGTGAAGAAAAGTGTACCAATATTCGGTGCAAGTGCACTGAGGGCGTACCCAGCTGAAGCGATGGCCCCTCCTATCATGATGGTTGCTCTAGTGCCGCAGCTTCGATTGCAAAGAGTGGCCAAGGGTCCTGCAAAAATAGATCACATGGCTATCCGATGTGGCAGCATGGATGAGTCTCATTCCAGCCGAACATGGGACTGAGCAGAGAAACGAAACTCTCGCCCGCCCAATGGTCACAACGAAACGTCAATTCTCCACATAACAGTTGAGAGCCACCATAAGGTTTCCCATTAGTCCCCCAATGATGATGATCATCATCAATGTTTCACCAAAACTTGCGAGAATGGGTGTTCAATGATATTCGAGAAAAAAGGTCGAACCTCCCTGACGATAAGAGTTGAGCACATCCCTTCAATTTATAAAGTGAAAGCTTCTCTTTTCTTTTGGATCCATTGTACTATCTCTATGGGGGCAGTGAGTGACAAATGCTGCCATTGAGACGAGGAGGGCCTAACAGAAACTAACCCGCTTGGAGCTCTGAGCTGGTATAAGGACAATTGCTCTTGGCCCCTCTATCCATACCGCTAAGCGGCGTGCACGGTCGAGTAAAATCAAATTACAGTGTGGCCGACAAATACTATAATCGTGTAACTCGGTATTCACCCCGAATTTTCCTTTCCACTCATTCTTCTAGAGCTGATTTACTCCATCACACTACTCTGTTCTCTACTTTCACCAAGCCAAATTTCTGCCGCGCTTATCACCACGAACGTCCAAGACCTGTCTGCTCAAAAAATGGAGCTGGCCTGACCTGGCGTTGCTGTTCCCAGTCCAATCACCAGGCCCAAGAAAAGCTGTAACCATCCCTAACACAACCTTGTTGTTGATTTGAGCTTTTTTTTTGGGGGGGGGGTGCAAGTGGACGGTATTTAGAACCTTGTGTGGAAGCATGGATGAAAGGGTCAGTCATTTAACGTGTGAACTCCTTGAATTAAAAAGAGTTAACAGAGCCAAGTTTCTGGAGTAGGTTGAAAGTCATTTTTAACAGGGTGTTTGTTTCATAAAAAAAAATGTGTTCAAGGTATGCTGTTTTCTTGTTTTGTTACCATGGACTAGATCTTAACAAGGGGTCTAGGAGAAAACCTCCCTGGCAAAAAAAAACGGACATCACAAAAATATATTGCATTTTATTAACACTGTTTTGTTTTTGTTTTAGTCGGGGGGGGGGGGGGGTCACCAGGGGGGTTTGGTCCCGGGGGTTTGGCGAAACCCAACCGGTACCCCCCCACACACGCAGTCAGCAGTCCCTTATCGGACATGTCTAGACGTGCTGATACAACTTTGAAAATAAAAATAAATTTTTATGAAAAGTATCTATACAGGCGAGCGGACAGCAAGCGGCCGTCACGCGTTTACATTTCACTCGCGTGTCTAACAAAATCCTTAAGTGCTTGCAGTCGAAACTGCAGTTTTACAGCTATATCTGCATTGGGGGGGGGGCCTCGATCCATGTATCTACCCATTGTCGCACGATCCGGATAGATACACACGCGCAAAAAACAAAAATATGTCATTACCTGCCATCATGAAGACCCCGCTATAAATCGAGCCCACCCAGGCTGTGACGCTTCTTGAGGTTTCAAAATACTCATGAAGGGCTGCATAGTAGATGCTGAAGGAGTAGAACAATCCTGTAATATTCAACTGTAAAGTCCACAATCGACATTAATGATTTTAAGGGTGTGCCCCAACCTCTAGGCAGTTGTCACTAGAAGCTACCGTCATTCGAACGATGCTGGAAGCTTTTAGTGTTAGGAGATTGGAACGCATCCACAGTGACACTGGGTATTCTGTCGACACGCCAGATCCTAATCTAATTGAATACGATAATTTCGTACCACGTGACTTTAAAGTTTAACTGAAAAGCCAGCTTATTTATATATCTTAGATTTGAATACACTGAATTATTTTGACTCTGCTAAAGGGTTTCTGATTTTTCACGTTAAGCTCTATAGTAGTGGCGTTCCGAATATCCACTGCTGGCCCGAAAAGACAAAGTTTACCCGACGCTTAGAATTTGAGTTTCTACCAAAGCGCACATTTCATTGGCGAAGCGAGAGCTCAGGAAATGTTTGATTCCAGATTGTAAGGTCACTTCTGAAGAAAGACCGCTATTGCATGTACCCGAAAGGGATTTATTTTTCGGCAATCGTTTACCGTTGTAGTTGTTAAATATTTCAAACATTAAGGTACAAGCACATAGAGGTACCACAAATCCCAAAGAAAAAGTTCATTCGATGAAAATAGGTTATATGAATAGCGGAACAACGAAAAAACGTTTCTTCGCCGGATCTTCAAACCTTCAAATCAGTAAGTGATGAGTGACACTTTAAACATGACACTACATCTTGCTCCATGCGGAGCATGGTATACGGTCATTCACCGCGAAATAAGACACAACACCCCGATGCTGGCCAAAAACTTCTGCAGTTCTGTCTGGAGGAGTGGAGTCATGGAACGACTTTGACACGTGGGTGGAACCGTGGTGGTCTACTCCAGACACAAGAGGGGAGTGACCCCATGTGCTTCTCTGGCCATCTCTCTGTCACGCACATCGCGCAATGACATAGTAAACAAAGGGAAAGGTGATAAGAGCCTCTATGCCAAAAGGTTCGCTGACGGCATTGCAGGTGTATCTCAAATTCGATAATGCCCTCCATAGGCCCGTATCCAGGAGTGTATTTCGGGGGGGGGGGGGGGGGGTTGCCCGCGAAATTTGTTTCGGGGGGGGGGGGGGGGTTGCCCACGGGTCTGACCAAAGAGTACAAAAAGACATAGATCAGAGGTTGAAGCCTACAAAAAAACTATTATTTTTATGGGTTTCGGTGGGGTTCGAACCCCCTAACCCCCCCCTGGAGACGGCCCTGCCTCCATCAGTAGTGTTCAACGCACAAATTTTCTTCTTTATGTTCTGACTTGTTCGCGCTGGTTAAATAAATCTTATACGGTATGGATCTTATTTTATTACCGTAAATGAACTGAAACGGCTCCTTACCTTGTTACCCTAATTTTGGCTTAGTGCCATAGTGCGGAAGGAAAACGCTACCTGAGGCGATGATGTTGCTTCCGAAAAATGCAATCAGGACAACCCATGCCCATCCTCGGTCCACATCCGGAGACTTCCGACGGTTTTCAAAAGCAAACTCAACGTCTTCCGAAGATTTTGGACTTTTTTCCATCCTTTGTTAACCATTGGCTGATGTCGCGGCTAGTTTAAAAGCTAAAAATCAAATTTTTTAAGGATACGCACAGTGAAGACACAGATGCACCCTGACGAAATGGTGAAGATCATGATGAAGGCTGTTCTATTTAAGGATGGTTTTCGCGAGATTGCGGAACTACCTACCTGCGAACGAAGCCCACCGAACGCGTAGGGAACCACGTCCGGGAATCGCTTTCCACTTTGCATCTTCATCTACCGCTAAAACACATAGAAAATTTTTGAATTCTGGATATGAACAATTTCCAGTCTAATGGTTACACAAGTTCCTTACAAGGGGTTGCCCACTCTCGATTTTGGTGTACACAAAGTGCCCAGTGCCCTCACAGGTTTCCACGAGTTAGAATATCAAATTTAGAAGCACTGAAGAGATGAATCGCGTAATCTATGTCTGGCACCGGGTGTACACCAAGTGTCAGGGAGTGGTAACCCCTCGTTTTATTTATTTATTAAAGGTCCACATATTATTCTGTTCCAACAAAGCTCATAGCGAGAAGAGGATGCCAAAATATAACCTATAGTAAATCATGAGGCGGCTTTTGGCTGTCTTAATTTGATAGTATTGACAGAACGTTTAATTCCCCCAGCTTCAGTTGTCTAAGAAGAACTAAAATAGTACCTAAGTAGCTGCTTAACTAAAGTGTTGTTGGTTAACATTTGTATACTCACTCTTCAGTTTTGAAGGAACCAAATAAATCATATAATAATAAAATTAGCAATAATAATTAGGACTAGCGATAAGGTCATAACAGCTATAACGTTGATGAATATACAAACGAAAGGTCGGAGCAACCGTGTTTTCCATCAATCATTATTAGTGAAAAAGGGAGGGGGGGGAGGGTTTCATATCGACCACTTGACGCACAATACGAGTGAGCTCTATCCTTCCGACAGAAGCCATCATTCTCAATCCTGTCCTGTATCCATCATCCACCATATTCTACGAGGGGGGGGATATAGAACTAGGAATGCGACCTTTTCCACTGCAACAAAATACAACAGGTCGATACAACTGCTTGCCATGCACGGGACGCGGGGCTACATGCTCCCTTCCAGCTAGGGAAAACTGACAGTAGTCCTTTCAGCTAGAAGTTTGTTGACTTAGGTGTTAGGGTAGGTTTTCACTGTCAAGACTCCAGTCACTAAATACATATAATTTGTTATAGAAATCCTGTATTTTCTCAGGCTTGCTTCCAAAGATAGGGGAGGCCGGTCTATCCTGGCTTCCAAAGATAGGCTACCAAAGCTGCAAACTGATACGAGATGAACGGAAATCAATTTTTGAAGTTTAGGAAACCACTAATAGTTATATAATAATTATAATATATAATATAATTGCAGCAAAAAGGCTTTCGCCTCTACAGAGAAAGAAGACATTAGAAAATAATAAATACGTATTACATTACAAATAACGTTACATTACATCTGAAAGCAGGAAATGACCTAAGAATATAAATTATGGAAAAAAATGGCGTCTAGTAGTGTGTATCCTTTAAAGCACAAGTTTCACTAGAAACACACGTGACTTCTATGAAACACTGCCGTTTTTCCAAAAGAGCATCCCCCCCCCCTGGCTGCGTTTAGCCTTATTCGATGCTATGGCTCTGATGAGAAACACGCAGATCCAGCACAACCTGTTTTTCTGACCAATGAATGCCTCGGAAGCAATAAGCGGAAGCCTGATCGACCTCGAAGAGAGCCAAACAACGGCAAATGCAAAAATCCGTGTAGTGCCGTTGCGGTGGATTTAACAATTACATTGGAAGATCGAAATCTCGAAATTGGGAATGGGTGGAAAGATTAGGGACTATTATTTTTGTCAATTTCTCTGTCAAGCCTGATTGGTCCATCAAAAATTATGCGAATAATTCATTTTATTATTAATATCCGGTAAATGACTGTGGCACAATGCAATCTGGCCACAGTTAGCGCTCCTGGTAGATTACCCTATATTGTATTATCTTAAATAGAAGTAAAATTACTCTAACCTTACAAGGCGTTACAATCCATTAAAATCACACAACTTGAAACATAATGAATTAGTCGTCAAACTAATTTCTCATCACGTTCTTGTAACTGACGCAATCCTAAACCTTCCAATCCAGCTCTCCACACGCTCCAGCTGGGAACAACAATGAGACAAGGATCCGCCTCGGTCCGGTTTCCGAGTAACTGTTCATGCTGGAAAAAGCTATGCGACAATCAAGAACGCTAAACAAACATCCCCCCCCCCGTCGATTTGAATAAGAGGTTCCTGTAGAGAGGGATCAATTACAGGATGGCCAAGTGTTTGGTATGAAAATAGTCAAAACGCAGGCTAAACTCATAGTTTGATCACATGTTCGTTAACTAGCTTGAGCCTGAATGTTCAAGTATTTGGTATTTAAAGTTTAACTGAAAAGCCAACTTATTTTTGTTTTGTTTTACCATGTAATTGAACACACTGAATTATATGGATTGTGTCATTTTTTTTTTTTTTACTATAGGCATATTCTCGCCGTTCCCCGAGGACTCCTCGGGGAATCGAAGGGAACGGCGAGAATACAGGGACTCACTCCACGCGGACTCCGCGTACAGAAAACAGCGAGAACACGGGGAATGCTTCCAAAACGGATTTTGTTCTTAAAACAGACATGCAATTGACAAAATTAGTCTGGATCTCCTTTATTTTTGGTTTTGTTTATTCTGATTATTTTTAATTAATTTCACATTGCACCAACACCAGCAAAATTTGGTTCCCCTCCGACTCTGAAAGGGATTCCTTCTTGATGATGGTGATGATAATCGGAGCATTCCCCGTCCGTGGGGGACTCGCGAGAATACGGGGAGTGAGTCCCCGGGACATACAAAAACGCGGGGACTCCTCAAGTGGAGTCCTCGGGGAACGGCGAGAATACGCCTTATATGCTCTAGTATGACGCTCAGAGCGTGTTCCACCCTACTTACCGTAGTTACTACGGTATTTACCGTAGTTACTAAGCTAGGCCGGAACGCTTTTTTATTTTTTCGGTCAAGTATCAGGCCGCGGGATGATCGGACCAATCACGTTGCAGAGATGCGTAGTTACTACGCTTACTACTCTCCCGAGCGTTGTAAGCAAATAGTTACTATTAGTTACTATTTTGAGAAGGTTGGAACGGTCAGCGTAGTAACTTTTCGTGAGGCTGGAACGGAAATAGTAACTAACAGTTACTACTGGTAGAGGGGTGGAACACGCTCTCAGAATACCTACGGCCGTCCTCACAGCGCAAAGTTCTACGCGCAAAATTTAAATCTCAACATAAACGCGGCTTTTCACCAGGGTTGGTCACCAAAACTTCGTACACCCGTACGAAGTACACCCGTAACTTCGTACACCCTGGAAAGTAACCCAAAAGTATCTCAAAGTAACCCAATGTAACCTAATGTAACCCAAAGTAACCCAATGTAACCCAAAGTAACCCAATGTAACCTAATGTAACCCAATGTAACCCAAAGTAACCCAATGTAACCTAATGTAACCCAAAGTAACTCAATGTAACCCAAAGTATCCCAAAGTAACCCACAGTATCCCAAAGTATCTCTAAGTTTCCGTGAATTTCAACTGTTTCATGAACGAGTTTCGCATCAGTGTCAAGATATTGCAATCGGCGCCTCCTCTCGTCTGGCGAAAAGTTTGAAACGTCACCACGCAAGTCTTGCGCACGAGGGGTTACTTTGGGTTACATTGGGTTACTGTGGGTTACTTTGGGATACTTTGAGATACATTGGGTTACATTGGGTTACATTGGGTCACGAGAATACAGGGACTCACTCCACGCGGACTCCGCGTACAGAAAACAGCGAGAACACGGGGAATGCTTCCAAAACGGATTTTGTTCTTAAAACAGACATGCAATTGACAAAATTAGTCTGGATCTCCTTTATTTTTGGTTTTGTTTATTCTGATTATTTTTAATTAATTTCACATTGCACCAACACCAGCAAAATTTGGTTCCCCTCCGACTCTGAAAGGGATTCCTTCTTGATGATGGTGATGATAATCGGAGCATTCCCCGTCCGTGGGGGACTCGCGAGAATACGGGGAGTGAGTCCCCGGGACATACAAAAACGCGGGGACTCCTCAAGTGGAGTCCTCGGGGAACGGCGAGAATACGCCTTATATGCTCTAGTATGACGCTCAGAGCGTGTTCCACCCTACTTACCGTAGTTACTACGGTATTTACCGTAGTTACTAAGCTAGGCCGGAACGCTTTTTTATTTTTTCGGTCAAGTATCAGGCCGCGGGATGATCGGACCAATCACGTTGCAGAGATGCGTAGTTACTACGCTTACTACTCTCCCGAGCGTTGTAAGCAAATAGTTACTATTAGTTACTATTTTGAGAAGGTTGGAACGGTCAGCGTAGTAACTTTTCGTGAGGCTGGAACGGAAATAGTAACTAACAGTTACTACTGGTAGAGGGGTGGAACACGCTCTCAGAATACCTACGGCCGTCCTCACAGCGCAAAGTTCTACGCGCAAAATTTAAATCTCAACATAAACGCGGCTTTTCACCAGGGTTGGTCACCAAAAGTAACTTCGTACACCCTGGAAAGTAACCCAAAAGTATCTCAAAGTAACCCAATGTAACCTAATGTAACCCAAAGTAACCCAATGTAACCCAAAGTAACCCAATGTAACCTAATGTAACCCAATGTAACCCAAAGTAACCCAATGTAACCTAATGTAACCCAAAGTAACTCAATGTAACCCAAAGTATCCCAAAGTAACCCACAGTATCCCAAAGTATCTCTAAGTTTCCGTGAATTTCAACTGTTTCATGAACGAGTTTCGCATCAGTGTCAAGATATTGCAATCGGCGCCTCCTCTCGTCTGGCGAAAAGTTTGAAACGTCACCACGCAAGTCTTGCGCACGAGGGGTTACTTTGGGTTACATTGGGTTACTGTGGGTTACTTTGGGATACTTTGAGATACTTGGGATACTTTTGAGACAATTGCAAACGTGATGTACGCCATTTGTGTGCAAGACTCGTGACCCAATGTAACCCAAAGTAACCCTGAGTAACCCAAAGTATCCTGAAGTAAGTAAGTAACTCGTACACCCTGGTTCTTGGTGACCAACCCTGGGCTTTTCAGTGACCAGCGGTGTGCTAGGTGATCACTGCGTGAACACTTATTTTTCGTAAATCGCTTTCGTCAAGCACACAGCACAAGAGCATAGAGGTACTAAAAATCCGACAGGGAAAGTCCACTATACAAAAATCGATTATTCGTGAATACTCTTGATGACTATCTCTCCTTGCCAATACAAAATCGCCGGGCACCTAGCGGAAGAGCTAGACGCGGTATTACCTCGGGTATCACAGCTGCTCCCAAAGATCACCGTGATTGTTTGACACAGGATTTGAGTTGTCGAGTCCCAGTCGTTACGAAGACGTTTACTCCTTCTTCCTGAGGATCACTGGCGTGTTTTGGACTTAGTCATATCGAGTATAGCGAAGCAACGAAAATTTTTAGCGAAACGAGACGTATTTGAGAGCGAAACATGGTACCTAAATATTGATATCGATTACCGAACATCGAAAACTAAAGTATCGTATCGAAAAATTCAAATATCACCCAACACTATCAGCATTTGCTCGGTTTGATTCTGATCATACTTGGTCATTCTGATCAACTCGAGTAAAGTATTGTGCGAATGTCTTAGGTTACGATTCTTTAATTTATGCATAACAAGTCAGTGAGCAAAGAACGCGCCATTTTCGTCTGAACTGGCATGTCTGATGCACTTGCTGTTTTCAGTTCAACAAAATTTTAAGCTTACCTTACAGCAGGATAGCTACTTATCCAAAATCGAACGAAACAATTGAACGAAAAAAAAACTGATATTGAAAACCGAATTCCACGAAAAAAACTGAAAAACATACTTTGGTGTCTTTATCAGCTCGTGGTGTTAATCTCTGTATCAGAAAGACAAACAGGGACACCGATTGGACTTCTGATTCGGAAAAACGATCAGGATCGAGTCGTCACTAACTGGAATTCCCGCCAGAACTTTCAGCACTATCGTGGATTCCGTACGAAAAAGTTTAGCCTTTTCAATTTCACGATTAGTGGGCAGAAGATCCGGCCGGGAAACTTGGTGGAAATAGAGTCGAGTACCACTTTCGACGAGGCTCACAATTTCTGGGATAGCCCATTTTAAGACCTAAAATTTGTTCGGGAAGTAGTTAGTTTTTTCACAAAACAGGGAGATTAAAAAAAAATTAGCCTGCGGCGCTCATTAGCATTTTGTTGCTACATAGTCGTTCGAAGCTGCTGCGTTGGCTTAGCACTCCAGCGGGTTCCATTTATTAGGCATTACCTTTCACAAACTGGTTTCTAGTTTCCGGATGTGATGCAGTAGGCTACGTTTCTTGTCTATTGTTTCCAAACCATCCAATTCTTCAGCCGTGCCAGATTCCCGACAAGTATATTTGGCTGTATACCCCCCCCCCTGCCCAAGCACTTGAAACTGTCCCTGTGTCACGGGGCCGGGACAACGCCGCTGCCCCCGCTCAGGTTTCAGCGAAACGTCGCCTCTGCCGGAAAGCGCATGATTCTGTGCGTGAACAAGACCAAAGGTTCCGATGCGATCCCAAAAATTAAATATTTGATCCAGACAAATAGGTTTTGTCTTCGCGAGATCCAGTGTCCGCTAGACTTTTTGAAGATTTTTACTAAATTTTGTTTTTCAGATTGGTATGCTCATCAGATGGGAAGTGTGACATTTTGGTCGCTTCGAGAGTTATCGTGCTTACAGACGGACAAATCCGGTTTCAACCGATATGTCCGGGTGAAAGACGATTGTCATATACAGATTCAGCGTCTCTTCTTACCCTTAAACCTATCATCTGATCAACTTCAAATATAAATTTTGCTTTTAAAAAATTTTCCGTTTCTGGCCGGATTCCGGGCGAAAGTTTCATCAAAATATCTCAATCCCTTCGAGAGTTATCGTGCGTACAGACGGACAGACGGACGGACGGACAACTTTTGCGATGTCATAGGTATCCG
The DNA here is from genome assembly GCA_023053555.1 of Branchinecta lindahli. Lineage (NCBI taxonomy): Eukaryota > Metazoa > Arthropoda > Branchiopoda > Anostraca > Branchinectidae > Branchinecta > Branchinecta lindahli. Next base: position 18,768,718 of record JAKZAO010000004.1, on the reverse strand, counting down.
TCACTAACGTTTTGGGATCCCAAAAAGCCTAGTGCGACCAAAAGATTGGGGGGTGGGGGGTGGCCCGACCTTTCCTCTTCTATCTTTTTGATCTTCCACATTCGCTCGTTGTCGAAAGGTCAAAAGTAATTGATTTATTTGTCTTTCTTTCAATCCAGTTGATTTAGCTTGCTCTTTAATTAGTATTAGGTATAAGTGTCCTGTCGTAGCCATGTAGACATTTTTGTGCTTTATTGTCAGGTTAGTTACGAAAGTTGTGTGTTTTTGTCTAAATAGAGATAAATGATATTGAAACACACTGCACTATTTTCTGTCCTTGTTCGGTGAGTAATAAATTCATCACCATCATCTTCTAGCCCTAATTTATGGATCATACGACTCTTCCAAGAAAATGGTGTAATCTGGGAATGACTCGAAAATTTACAAAACATACAACTGCCTTCGAGGGTAGGCTTCAGCTTTTCCATCAAACAGGCGCGTGCCTTAGGGCTTTAAGCGCCGTCTTCATATAACCAAGCCCCCCTTTCAGGTCCCTCTGCTCTCAAAACAAAACAAACACTCACACAAACACAGTGCAGCGCAGGAACCCTGTGCACAGCGAAACGTTGGAGGACGTAACATCACTTAAGCTGCGTTCGATTTGAGTCCTCCTTGTCTCGGTCTTGTCTTCTTGTTACTGCCTTGTCACGGTTTAAATCCGTTTTATTTAGCCTTGTCAGGTGAATGACTCAACGGACAAGCATCACAAATAGAACGCAGTTCAGAAATCTACCTGAGACAGGACCGAAACTTGCTCGGAGATCATGTCATCATTCACGGCATCCTGTCTGACAGGACGCTGACAATTGTCAGCTGACAGGACAAATAAAACGGCATTAAGCGGACAAGGCAGTTAAATAAAACGGCATTTGGCTGACAGGACTGAGACAGGACCGAGACAAGGGTAAATCGAACGCGGCTTTAAACTATCTCTCTCTCATCCATCCCAATCCCAAATTAATAAAGAGATAAAAGGCGGGAGCTACGATCCGCCCAGCGAGATGTCCCTAGTAATTAAAAATTCCAACGGACAAGAGGGAGATAGTTCAGGCAAGGTTCCATGCTTTGAAGAAATACTTTTCTAAGGGTAATCGGATCTTCTCCTGATGCACAAAATCTTGACACTCGGGTACAAAGTGACCGGTTTGTATCATTCACAGTCATCCTTCACTTGCGGCTGGGAATACCGACATAAAAGACTAGCCTATTAGTCCACACTTCGTTATAGGTTAAAACTGATGCATCAAATTCACAAAGCTGTCAGGTAGCACTAGGTTGCGCCAAGAACGAATAACCCTGAGGGAGAACTGCGGTCTTGAGCCCGCAAGCGTGTGAAATTCTCGACCCCTTTTCCATAACCATGAGCGCTGCTCACAGTCAGTTCGAACATAGTATAGGTATGCTTCTTCTGACGTTATTTAACTTGGTTTCCTTTTCTTTTCATTACCGTAACAAAATCAACCTTGTGGTGAATCCGAAGTGTGTTACAGACTTACATGGAAAGTTCGGCCGGAATCCGGTCGAGACCGGAAACTTGTAAATCAATTAATTCCCTGATTAATCCACAAAGTCAGTTACTGTCCATTCGAAACAGTTACCTTAAGAACGTCTAAGAGTTCTTGGGATTTTATGCAACAATCTACTCCAAAACGTCACAAACCAAATAACCGTCACAAGTAACATACCTCTATTGAACGACAGACCTATATTTCAGCAGAAGATAATGTACCGACCTTGCGCAGGGGTAATTACGATTTCCTGTTACATTACTGGCGCTAAGAGAGTCGGAAACTGCGACGGCTACCGCATTGTTGCACGAAGATGGTGATAAGACTGCGGTTCTCCATCAGGATTGTCGGTTTTTCTTTGCAAGTAGTAGTTTACAGAGTAACCGGCAGGCCCATCGGTTCGGAAAGACTGTCTGTGCCGAAATTCAATTTCAGCTGACTCTCGAGGATTTGCATCAATTCTGGGGGCTGTGGTATGCGACCCGTTTGTATCTTGGACCACAGTGGGACACCTGTAAAGAAAAAACTGTCAGATTAAGAAGTTTGTGGAGCGATAGGATTACAGTAGACCCATAGTCCCATTTTAAGGCCCAATTTTTTCCAGAAATTTTCTATTCAGAAAATGAACGCTACATTACACTTCCAGAAGTCTGATAACAGATAACACATGTTTGCGCATCCTTGTGTCAGATGTTATAAGAATATTACTTTCTCGAACAGGTATGTAATGTATATCATCCTATGACCCACGGTCAGTTATATTACGATAACCTTCACACAGAAAGTTAGCGGTAGATATGAGAGGATGATATGAGGTCATATCAGCCTCCAGAGAGGTTTTGTGCATGGTTATGTTAATGGTTCTATTCGATAAAGTTATAACAGTTAACACACCTCCATCTCGGTTGGTATCGGAATAACAACCTCGATAGCAGTTTCAAAATATCAGCACCGATACGCTCGATTGATATTTTTCATAACCTACCTCGCCTTTGGCTCGGATATGTTATCTTCAATGGCCGTGTCGGTGTTATTATCCGATACCAACCTCGATGTCGGAAGTTAACCTTTAATATCTGTTATAAACCTTTAACTGTTATATTTCGGGAAAAAATAACATTTAAAAAGAGACATAACAGATATATTCTCATAATGTTTCACAGATTACTCACCATTTAAGTAGATTTCGAAGGCTCCAGTAGATATTAGTTGGTTTTCAATGGCATTACATAGGAAAAAGGTCATCAGACAAGCATAAAGCTTGTTGCTGCAAGCCCATGAATAGAACGACGGAGTTTCCATTCCCAGAAAATCGAAAGGGTTGAGGTTCCCCAAAATGGCCATAATGAGCAGTATCTTTCCAATTCCCTGCAAAAGAATGACATGAAAAATAAGCAAGCACAAATTCCTGGTTGGTTAAGATAGATTTTTTTACGATGTTATCATCAAGTAGCTTGATTGGAATAGTTGCAGGAGATACAAATTAACGTCAGCTGATCTTTCCCAAAGAATATCTGTAGTAAAAATCTTCTGCCAGTGCTTTAATGGGAGTTTCGCTTGCATCTGGTGGATTTTAATCGACACAGGAGAGATTTTTTGAGCAATTTAACCAAATAAACTATTTGGGCTACTGCAGCAGCATAAAAAAAGAAAAACAATGGCTGAAGTTCTGAGAAACGGCTAGTACAATCGCCGGATGTATTCGGTACAGTTCATAAAAGTTTATTTTGCGTTAAATCTTTGGTAATATTCATGATTTCCTTTGCGGTTTCTAGCTTTCCACGTGTTGGATTTGACTATACGAAAACGCCAACTTCACAGTAGGTGCGTTTTCAACAGTTACAGTCTGTAGCTAATAACTGAAAAAGTCGTTTTCGCTTTGGTGCTCTGTAACTCCGTAGCTGAAAATGTTGTTTTCGCCAGCTATTGGTTACGCTCAATCGGTAGTGTTGGGCGATATTCGATACGATAATCGAAATATCGATATTATTGAAGAATATCGATATTCCGATATTGACTTTTCAAATATCGATATTTTCGATATTTACATTACGACCTGCAACAGGTCTGCTATTCGGGATTTTCAGAATCAAACCACGAATTTGGATTTCAAAGTTGAAACAAAACCATTTTTTTGTACTTTGGGGCACGAAATTAGGTGTTGAACTCAATGTGGCGACTTTTCACAACAGAATACAGAGAATTAGTATTTTTTTTTCTGCGCATCTATTTCCGGTAAGTACAGGTAGGTTTATCCATAGGTAGCAAACCATCTTGGGAATTGGGATTACTATTTACCTATCCAGGATTGTCAACAACTGGGTTTTTAGACCAAATTAGAACTGTCTAAGGCGAAGTAGTAATGTGTAATGTTAATGTGAACTAGTAGAATCGTCTGTTATTTATTCCCATCCACATTCTGTACAATTGAAGGCCACAACGGCCAACGATTCAAAATCTCCTTTCGGAAAGGAAAAACTTGGTCATGCTACTCTTCCTTATTTTGAATGTTTGATTTCGGTCTTTTTGCTGGTTTTCGTTCTTACTATTATTTTTTTTCGTGAAAAAATTTAGCGGTATAAACAGTTTCAAGTGTGTCAAATATCGGTTTTCGATAATCGAAATATCGATTATCGAATTTGAAAATATCGAAATATCGATATTTCGATAATCCTCAATATCGCCCAACACTATCAATCGGTGCTCTGTACCTGCTACGCAGTTACCGAGCTTCCAGCTCTGTAGCAAGGCTCTGTAACTGTGTAACAGTGAGAATAAGCTTCGAGTCAGAGGCATTCAAGGGAAGGAGACTCCCACCTATGAGAGGCACAAAGAAAAGAAGCTTAATAAATGAAAATCTTCAGGAAATAAAAGGTTTGAAAAAGAAGGATGAACAGTGGCGTGACCAATGCAAAGGCTTCCAGGATAAGATCCTGGAAGAACTTAAAGAACAGACGAAATTGAAAGAACAGACTAGCTCCAAGTATCTGTCATTAATGGATAGGCTGGTGACTAAGATGGGAATTTGTTGTTTTCGCTCCAGTTACGCCGTAGCTGGTAAAATAGCTAGCGAAAACGACTTCTTGAGTTACAGAGATACTCACCAGCTATTGAGCGTAACTGTCAAAAACGCACCTAGTAACTAATTCCTATTTTATAAAAGTAAAATATGCCAAAATGTGCCAATTTTTTCCAAAATTTCAAATTATTTTCCTCAGCAAACCTGGTTTCATTGCCCCCCCCCCCCTCTGAAGCAGCATGTATGGGAAAATTTGGATTAATCAATATGGCAGACGGCAGTTTTAAAGTGATTTTTTAAAATTCGATAAATACTTAAAAAAAAACGAAATTTCCTCCCCAAGAAATGGAACACATTCCTCTGAACATTCCAGTCCTAATTGACGTTAAACCCGAAAAGAGTTTTAGCGAAAACTGCGGAAATCCGATTCCTGGAACTGCTTTCCGCTTTTCCGTTGAACTGATCGCAAAGACACACGGAAAGCTGAAATCCCTCGAAAATGCTGGACCCAAAACTTTTTTGGAATAAATTTGGTTCACCTTCCATTCTCTTCTGTTCACCATTAACCATGCTTACCGGAAAGTGATTCCGACTTGGCTTCCAGCTTGCAAAAACCCTCCTCTACTCATGATCAGTGTTGTAGCTAGGTCATCATGCCCCCCCCCCCCCCAAGATACTTTTTCTATATTTTCATATGCTTATACATCTCGATCTGAACCAATAAGCAGTTGTTGCCCTCCCCCAAACAATAGTCCTTGGGATACTGCTGGTAATACTGGTAACTGTTCTTGACAAGTGACAAGTGTCAAGTGAAAACCCTTCTTGACAAGTGCTAGCCAAAGAGTGATAAGCGATAGCCAAAGCTATCACTAAAGCGAACAGGCTGGTAGAAATTCTTGATGTCATCAATGAAATGATGAACTCTTTGGCAGACTTGGGACAAGGGGGTATGTAATTAATTCTTACCAGAATCTGTGCTAAGTACAGCTTGTACTGTGGCGGTGGGAAGTGGTCATCTTCCACCATTACATCAGGGTACTTCTGTTGGAGGATTTGGATATACTGCTCAAAGACCTTTCGGTAACCTCAGGAATAGCTGTAAAAAGTATATAGTTTAGTAAAGAGCCAATGACTCCTAGCTAACAACACTGCCCCGCTAATTTAGAAAAGGTTTTTTTGTCCCTAAATCTGTCAAACATGTCAAACCCCTAAATCTATTCAACACATGTAAGGGCAGAGTGCCAAGCTGCAAGGGCACTGTACCACAATGAAAAGTGTTACCATAGGCTAAGGGAAAACCATGAATACGGTACCAGATTTACTGAAAGTTTGGTAAGACCGAAGATACTGAAGGCAAATACTCCTTATCTACTAGGGGACACAAGGGCAATCCAACAAAAAAGACCTTTGGCTGGGGTAAGTGGCAGAGTCAAGTAGTCAGTATTTCCCCATGGTCGTTTGGACCACCAACTACGCTAAATAACCATAAATTTCATTTGATAGAGACAAAGCTGTTGACACCTGCTTTGATACCTATATGACTAAGTCCAAAACACGCCCTGATCCTCAGGAAGAACTAGAAAACGTCTCACTAACGACTCAAACTCTACAGTCAAACCCCGTATCAGCCAACAACGGCGATCGTTGGGCACAGCTGTGGTGCCGCTTCCGGCTCTTCCACTAGGTACCCGGCGATTTTGCATCGGCACGGAGAGTTAGTCATCAAGAGTACGACGCCACAGACGCTACAGTACGACGCCAAGGTCAAGGACAGTTCTGCTCAAAACAGATGTGATAACAAGGACTGCTCTCATTTAAAGCCGTAGCCTGTCGCTAGACCCCTTGGTTTTCAGAACTGATGACGATTAGAATTGTTGCCTAATAAATAAGGTGTTTTCTTCATGAATAACACTTGTCGGCATGCTATCTGCTAGACCAGTGCCTTTGCTGCAGGGTACTATGCAGGGCACTGTGAGTCTAACCTGAGTCTAACAATTATCAGCTGTGCACAACACTTTTTGGAGAACTCTTCTGATTATGAGAATCTCCTTCTCAAGTAAAAAAGAGTCCCCTGTGTAGGAGAATTAGGGTTACCAGAGATGAAAATAAGAGGAGGATTTTTGTACATGTCAGTTCTGTAAGACCTATGCACAGGGCGTTGCAAGTGCATTTTCGTTGGGGGGAGGGTGCAGATCCAAATTTTTACCAAATCTTTCAAAAGATCTAGTACATTTCCCTACACAAAAGAATTCTGGAAAAGTCTGGTGCCCAACTGAATATTCCAGATAGATTCAAATAATGCATAGAACGGATACTCAGCTACGATGCTTTGGCAGCATCGTAGCTGACATATCCGTTTTAAGCACTATCTGAAGATATGTTCCCAAGTCTGCTTGGACTCAAGCAGTATTCATTCCAGATAGGAACTATGGTCCTAAATGCAATAATCCTTGCCAGGGGTTATTGACTTCTTTTGCTCACTGGCTTACCACTGGATATTATTACTGCAAGTGGCTCCCAAAGCTTTTACGTTAACTGAAAGCATAGACAAAATTTAAGTTTCAATTTTTTCTATTCAATTTAATTTCGACCCCCCTCAAAAATCACCAAGTATAACCTGAATAACTCAAATCATATACAAAGCAGTTGGGACCACTGTTGCAGTTTCCTAGCTTAGAGGTTTCTCCTGAGCTGGCCACTGTTGTAGTTTCCTACCTGGGAGGTTTCCTCTACTCTGGCTGTCAAGTAATCTCCTGAACCTGACATTTCTCCCAGTAGCTACATAACTACATAAGCAGGAGGTTTGCCTTAACTTTGCAGTGGCATTATCTCCTAGGTCTGCCAAACCTCCCAAAATAGAGGTTTGGCAGACCTAGGAGATTATAAGACTGATAAGATGACTGCAAAATTGAGGCAAACCTCCTGCTCAGGAAGACACTAGAGCAGCCAGCTTTGCAGAAACCCCACAGCTAGCAGGTTATATTTTATATAGGTACCGCTAGTACCGCACTGGGACAAACCTCAGATTCAAGAGATTGCTTGACAGCCAGATAAGAGGAAACCTAACAGTCGTCAGATTAGGAGAAACCGTGGTGTTAATCTATTGAGTAATAAGAAATGTGCAGTCAGAATTCCATACTTTATTATTAATATTTTCTTCATCTTGATAATGTTGGCATCTATGGAGATTGGTTGATATCACCCTTAAATGAAACACACATCTTAAAAAGTTTGTCCCATATTCCATCTGTTGGAATAAATACAATATTATTTTATTTTCATATAGTTGCACTTTTTTATTACATAAAAGTGTATTGGTATCGGCATTTTCAGGTGGCTGGGTGGTGGGCAAAAACTTCAAGCTGGTATTTTCATGCCAACCGTGTGTCTTTCTAGCTCTGGTTACCGTCCTGGAGAGGCTGATATCCTTGTAAATGGTACAGTAGGGGTATACAACCTCGAACTTGGCCTAAAAATCTTACTATGAAACTTCTGTGCAGTCCAAAACTGTCCATAACAGGTCTTAGGTCAATCAGGCCTTCCTTCTTCACAGTAAGGACCTTCATCGGACTGCATTGAAATTTTCCTTTCCACCATTTTAGGCCAGGTTCAAGGTTCTACAAAGTCGAGGTTGGATACCCCTCCTGGAAATTGCTGTAAATGGGAAGTTAGACAAATAACTCAGAGAAAAAAAGTGCTTCAAATTTTTTTTTCTGTTTATGCAGCATTTACAAGTAGAGGAAAACTTGATCAGAATCCGCTCTTGGTGACAAGATTATGTTTATAAGCAGAGGGAAAAAAAAAATTCTAAAATAAATTCACCAGCCAACAAAAACTTTTTTTGATACCATTTATGACATCAGTACTGATGACTGCTACTTTCAAAAGCTAGCTAGACTTTTTTTTTTGTATTTTTACCAGCACCACCGTCACCGATTCCCTTCAAAATCAAGTTGGCCAGAATTCCTTTCATCGTGAAAGGAATTCCCGTCTGCTAGACTTTTTTTCTAGTCGTCTTCACAAACGCCCAAACGGAATCCTTTCAAGTCGACCGGGATTCCTTTCTTCTCGACGGGATTTCTTGTCCGTGTAGACGCTGTATTTAATCTGTTTAATAGACAACATAAGTTCTGTATTTAGCCAAGCTTACCAATAAAGAAACTTCAGAACTGGGCCATTTCTGGAAGAAAGGGTCAGGGATGGCAAGTCTTTCTCCACCTCCACATCTGTTTCACTACTCGGACTTCCTTGTAGCAAGTCTTTTACTGTGAAAACAGCTAAGAAGCCGAAAAGCCCAAGAAGAATTAGCTTATTTTCAACCATGTCTAACTAATTTTTCAATCCATTTCCACTATACACACGAAGAAAGGAATGCTGGCACCAACTTCTGGAAAGTCCAAACTCTTAAACACGTCGGAGCCTCATGCCTGCGAGCCATAGATTGTCAGCTCGCGAATTTGTATGTGTTAACGTTAAAAACTCTTCGATATTGCAGATCTGTTTTGAGCGATTTCTGTCTGTGTATTATTTGTGAAAAGAAAGGAGGACCTTAGACTTGAGAAGCACACAATCAACGGAGTGGTAAGACCTGCCAATTGTTCAACAATGCTCGGGTACTGTTTTAAACAGTTCCTGAGCATTGTTGACATTTAAACAGTGTTTAACAACACAGCATCTGCCATGGTGTTCTTGCTCTTGTCGAGCTCAACAAATTATCATGAAGATGGCATGATGCTGTGAGATTTTTGTGTGGATGCATCTTTTGCTGAACTCAATAGGCCTAGCTGTTAATGCTAAAATGTCACCCTGGTCGAAAGATGGTCAAATTTTTCTTTTTAATTGTTTTAAAGTGGTTCAATACAGCAAAAAATTGCAGCAAAAAGCCCATGTTTATGTTGAAGAGGGCTAACATATTTAATTTGCTAAATTTGGTAACTGTCCCACTGATTCCAAAATATTGAGCCATTACGTTTGTTGACTGGATATGCAAAAATTATTTACTTGAACAACAGTGTTAAGAAATATAAACATATTTTAGCAACTGGATCTTTTTGTTACTAAAACGTAATGAACAAATGTCTGAATGTAGAGTTTATTTGTTTGTGAATGTCCAAGAGCTGTTCAAAATAGTTATTTCGTGTTTGAATACAGAAGAGGAGGGCCCAAGCAAATAGCTCTTATTCCTGTAGGAAGAAAAATCCCAGGAGAGGTTTAGAAGACATGCATTATTCTGCTAATCAGACGTGAATCACAAAATCATAAAGGCAATGCTGCCCTTTCAAATGTCAAAGAAAAAAAATATCTATCTGAACCTGTTTTACCTTAGTTTGGGGTTTGTTAAAAATGATAACTAACGCCTGTGTCTGAGGCTAGCTAGATGATATGAGTCATACAAAAAATCCTCAGTGTTTGAGCACAGTACTCCAACAAGTTCACAATACCTCCATGAAACTTTGGTTTTGAACCAGATTTCTGTGGATTGGGTGTCTTTAGAGGACCCCTCGCACTATTTACTCTTCAACTTTCAGTGTTTGAAAATAACTGAAAACCAAAAAAATAGACTGCTTTCAACAAATTACCCATGGCTTTGGCTGTTTTAAGCCTTTTTCGAGACCTGTTGACTTGCAGCCAAAACAGGGAAAAATTGACATAACCTGTTTTTCTGATGGAAAAACTTCTCACAGGCAACAGTCGACAGCATGATATGCATCGAAGGTAGCTAAACACGGCAAGTGAGAAATGACAGAGGTTTTGTTAGAGGGGTTGAAATATATTGTACAAAATTCTAGTCTTCGGGTTTAGAAATGGATGGAGTGATTACTAAAGTAGGTTGCGTTAGTATTATAGGTAAAACAGATTTTTTAAGGAATGATAAATACATCCCAGTCAACATAAGCTAGACCTATAGCTTTGTTCAGCTAGAGTTTCTTTGTAGGCTGCTTTTTCTTATATAGCATGGCTGCTGAGATTTAAGAGTCTTGATTCTTGATTGTTACTAGAGGATCTGTTTTCTTGTTGTGAGTTTGGAGATGTGGCTGCATATCTGAATAATGGTTGGTTGTCATTAACGGGCTCTGAGAGTTAAGAGTGCAGGGGCAGTCTCCCACAAATCGCTAATATTTGGATACCCTATGCCAAACGCGGGATTATGTCTGACGTTTGGCATACCCTACAACCAATGATGGTTGTACTTCTTGAACTTAGTATGAGGTAGGCCCTTAATAATATCCAAAATTATCACAGAAAAGTAATTGAAACTTTGAAAGATGCTGGAAAAATCATAGAGTTGAGGACTTTATAGTTATTGAGGGTGAAATCAGGCTATTTTCTTTACATTTTGAATGAATATAGTTTTTGTTTCTGATCTGAAGGATTTAGAAGCATAGTTTTATGATGGCCATTTGCGTCTCATTAGCTGTTACTTTCCTTGGGCTGGCTAATGGTTTGATGGTTCACATGTTTTCATGATTTCCCATCTGAAGCTTAGAGTGCCATCTGGTTGTCCAAATCGTCGCATGAAGCCGAATTGCCTGTGAAGATAGCACTGCCTGACAGTGCCATCTGGCGTTTTGTTAGCCCAAACAAGGTTCCAAACTTTAGATTTGAAGTTCTGGCTGCAATGGCAAGGTGGCTTTTTCGAAATGAAACTAGATGGCTCTTGTGTGGGGAAATTTTCCGAAAGGCAAATTGTAGAGTGGCAGTCCATGAGCGTGTACCACCCTTCTAATAATAGAAACTATGAGCTGCTGTTTCCATTCCATCCTCGTGAAAAGCTACTACGCAGACCGTTCCATCCTTCGTGGAATAGTAACTGTTTGCTTACCACGCTCGGGAGCGTATTTAGCGTGGTCTCTGTGACGTAATTGGTCCGATCAGCCCGCGGTACGATATTTTGCCTTAAATATGAAATTGTGTTCCAGCCTTGACGTCAAGAAGCTAGGATCCGTGACGTCATGCGTAGTAACTATGGTAGGCAGGGTGGAACACGCTCCTTGAGACAGAAGAGAACCCTAGATTTCGAATATAGTTATTCCGAACGATGCCATCTGCCGTCTAGTTGCCGAAACAAAGGTCAAACCAACTTATAATTCTGGCCGTGATGGCTAGGTGGCTTTGCGAAATGAAACTAGAAGACTCCTGTGCTCGAACATTCTCCAAACGGCAAATTTTAAGTTGACAATCCTAGAGACAGATTTTGGGGAAAAGTAGGAGTTAAAAGCATGAATGCGCCTGATGGCAAAATATAAGTTGCGTTTTTGCTGTTACCATGGTATCTGATATACGGTCTAAAGTCGTTTTTGCAGTTATCGTAGTATCTGATACCACGGTCAAAAGGCGTTTTTGCGGTTGTCGTAGTAACTGGCCAGTTACCGTGGTAACAGATATTCAGATATCACGGTCCGACCGTGATATCTGGTCGTGGTATCTGAAAAATGCATCTCACGTTCATCAAATTTTGTCAAATTGGTGAAAAAGAAGTTCAGCACTTAGTGATGTAACTGGATATCGGTTTTTATTTTGGGATGACTTCGAAAGGTGCAGTTTCTGCAACAGTCGTTTTTGCAGTGGACCGTATATCAGAAACCACAGTAACTGCAAAAACGACTAATTGCAGATCCAGTTACCGTGGTAACAGATACCATGGTATCCGCAAAAACGCAACTATAGTCAGGCCTAAGGTGCCTGTTTGTTTCTATGTATATTTTAAGCATAGACTAATGCTACCAGATCTTAACGGCAATGTGAAGCTCAATACCCAAGGTAAATTCTGGTAAAGCATGAGAAATTCGAAACAAATATTAAGCTACGAGATGTTTGCTTTACCTCGAAATAAGTTTTTGAGTAAATATTAAACGTTGAATTCCGACATCGAAGTTGATTCGGGAAAACATCTTTACCGAGCGCCGCGAGCGGGAGCGAGGTTGAATGAGGCGAAAATATTTTCTCGCCGAACAAGTAGTTCACCCGGAATCCGGCAAAAACCGGACACAAAATTTGTCGACCAATTTTCGGCTATAGCAGTCCCTACCCCTTTCTTCACAATAGTATAGCTCTGCGCGTGGTTGACGACATTCTTTGCTTAATCTATGAACGTCGGAGATACCTAATGTAATCGAAGGTCGAAGGGGTTGGTATATGTTGTTCAAGCTTAGTAGGGGTTGATATATGTTGTTCAAGCTTAGTATGAGGATTCATTGGCAAAGTACAGGTCAAGTTCGTAGATGGGTCCTTTTGTCCTATATTTAGAGACAGAGGAGGGGTCCGAATTTACGGTAAAAACATGTATCTTTTATAAGCTAATAAGATATTCGTTGAGGGGAAGGAGGTCCGCTGAATCCATATCTGAACTTAGCTTTCTTGCTGGACAAATCATTCATCACGAATTCGGCCGAAACTGGAAATTTGGTTGAAGCTCTAAGTTGTTTCTGAAGTCGATTAGAGATTCGGTATCGGGGCAAGGAGACATGCTGGATACATTTTTGAACTTTATTTTAACAGTACAAATGTTCAAGGAATCTGACGAAGATTGAATGGCGAAGACTTTACCCAATTGTTCGGATCAAATGTTAGATTTTTGGGATCCCATCGAAACCTTTGGTATTGTTTGTCACATTTCGAAATATTTTAGCAGCCGTTGATGGACAGATTGACCTATGAGAGCTTCTTGGAACTGAGAGTTTTGCCTCAAGACATGCCTACTGTTTTTTTCACATCTGGAATTAACCTGCTTTAGCAGCCGCTGACTGACAATTGACCTCTGGGAGCTTGTTGGAAGATTTGGAATATTGTGCCGTCCTGTTTCTGGCCAGTCCGCAAGCGAATTATGCTTAATCTAGAGGCGCTGCACGTCTCCTACTTTGAATTTGGTCCTTTTAAGATTGGTGTATGTCTAGGTCTAACAAGGCGAAGAGAAATTCAATTACGCCTGGAAATCCCATGTTCGGACTGCTATGATATTTTGAAAGTCAGGTCATGCTCGCCGCTTCGGAAAGTGCTGATTTGGGAACCCCTTTTTGTAAAAGGGAAAATTGGCCCCGGCTATTTGGACAAAGATGGAGATCCGCGAAGTTGGAAGGGAAGGTGACTGCAGTCATGACCGGTTCGGACATTATGGAAAAGGGAAAATGTAGGGATTTGTACGTAATGGAACGAGGGTAACAGTTATCCTAGAGGACGCGTTTGGGCGAGAAATGATTTTGTAAAAAATGCGGAAATAATGAATTCCTATGGACGATTGGCTAAGCATTGAACTTAAAAGATGAACGAACTGCTATGAATCTCGTTTTAGCGCCTACTAAACAAACAGTTTCGAAACTGAAGATTTCAGTACGTATTTGACAGTGCAAAACGGATACGTCAGCTAAATTATTTGACGTATCCGTTTTGCACTGTCAAATATGATTCGCAGTCAGCTTGGGCTGAAGGAATATTTATTTCAGTACGTGTTCGCATCTATAGTGAATGACTGAATTTGTTCCCAAAAAAACCCATGGGCAATGGCGGAAAAGAATACAAAATGTAAAACGCTCTAACGAAGAAAACGAAAACTAGATCTACGTTGCCTGGGCAACGTGAAGTGTTGCAGCAACCTTTGTTCGGTTTCGCCGACTAAAGTGTTGCCTTTGGTTCTGTTTCTTCGCTATCTGTTAAAAGCTGAAGTTGTCAACCCATCGAAGCTTTCAAAATGGCATGTTCTAAGAAGATTGTTTTTATGGCACTTGCAGCTTCGCTCAAGTGCCATATACCGATCACTTTTCGGTCGGTCGGTCGGTCTGTCAGGCCACCCATCTCGAGTTACGGTACTTCCAGATGAGCTAGGACGATGAAACTTGGCAGGCATATCAGGGACCCGACCAAACTAATTTGGAAATAGTCACTTCCCCGATCCGACCACCGTGGAGGGAGTAGAGGGCGGGGGAATCCGGAAAATTTAGTAGTTTTTGTAAAACCCCTACCCCTTTCTTTACACTAGTAGGTCTGCGCGCGGCGTGACGTCACTCTTTGCATCGGATCACTCTGTTAACATTGGAAAGAGCTAGTGCATTCGAGGGTCAAAGCGGTTTGTATCTGTGGTGCAGTGCGGGGGAATATGGAAAATTGAGTGTTGTGTAACTTTCGAACGGGTGATCGGATTGGGACGAAACTTAATACCTGGATGAACGACATATCTCTGGTGTTCCAGTTGAAGTCCGAGCCGGATTCGACAGCTATGGGGGAATTGGGGTGGGGGAAGACCGGAAATCTCGAGAAACGGTTAATGGAGGGATCGGAGTAAAACTTGCTGGGAAGAACAAGAATCTGCTCCAGATAATTTGTTTACACGTTTGGACTGGACCCGGACACTTGGGGGGGGGGAGGTGGAGGGGAGTTTCACGGAAATCTGGTGATGACAGTTTTTGGGATTTTCACGACGAAACTTGGGAGGCGTATCAGGGACCCGATCAAACTGACTTGTAAATAAAAATTCACTCGATCCGATAGTCGTGGGGGGATCGGAGGGAGGGGAATCCGGAATATTTAGCCATGCGTAACTTTGGAACGGGTGATCGGATTCGAGTGAAATTTAATAACTGAACAGAGGGCGTGCCTGTGGTGATCTTTTTCATGTCCGGACCGGATCCGACAACAATTGGGGGGGGGAATACGTGACCGGATTGGACTGGAGAGATCGGGATGGAACTTTGTGGGAATAACAAACAAGTCCAAACTGAACCGGATTGGCTCCGGCGACTGTGGGGGGAGTTTGAGGGGCGGGTCCGGAATTCCGGTGATCGCGAGTTAAGGTACTTCCAGATGTGCTAGGACGATGAAATTTGGCTGGAATATTAGAAATTCGACAAGATTGGCTTAGAAATCGCCACTTTTCAAATCCGACCATTCCCTAAAGTACCAATCATGACCGCAAATTAGGAAAAATACTTTTAAGCAAAATATGCATTTCCATCATCCCCATGAGCTCATGATCATTTTTGCCTCAAGGGTTTTGCTTACAAATGAAGTTCTAGCTCCCTTAAAGTGTGCATCTTAAACCGCAAGGTCGAAAAGTACTTTTTATCAAACGATACATCTCAACCCATGATCAGTTGTCCCACAAGGGTTTTGCAAAAAAAATAATTCCTTGCACCCTTAAAGTGCGCAAATTAGTGGGAAAAAAATACTTCTTGTCATACGTATATATCAATGATCCCTAAGAGCCTGCTATCGTTTTTGCCTCAAGGGTCTTCCTTACAGATGAATTTCTAGTGCCTTTAAAGTGCGCATCATTACAGCCAAGTTCAACGATAATATACTTTTTCTCTAGCTCCCTTAAAGTGCGCATCTGAACCGCACAGTCGAAAATTACTTTTGATCAAATAATACATCTCAACCCTTGCAAGTGCCATATGAGCTTACAGCTCTTGTTCTTCGAGTAAACTGATGACATATTTCGCAATCAAACAATCAAAGGTTATCCCTCGGTGTTGAATTTTGTTGTAACGATATTTCGTCCCTTCTTGCCAAGGGTCCTCTTCAGGTTGGAAGCTGGAAAGTGAACTTGTGGGAAAAACAACTAAAGACATAAGTAAATAAGACATAACTTTCCACAAGTTCACTTTCCGGCTTAAGCGGCTTGAGCCTGAAGAGGACCCTCGGCAAGAAGGGCCGAAATATTGCTCTAATAAAATTCAGCTGACGTATCCATGTGTCACTATCAACTACGGGTTAAATATAAGCGAAGAGACGTGCTCGCTTGTATCAGGGACCCATATATTTACTTTACAGGGGGCCTGTCAATAAGAGATTTCTGATGCTATCTTGAGCGCACGGGATATAGCTCGAGAAATACCCACGGTCCAATAACGTTCAAGACCAGATAGACAAATTTTGGGATTGGCTGCTGGTGCCTTGAGGGAGGAGTATCTTTGGTGCGCACGTCCAGTGAGGCAAACAAGAATGCCGATCGACTCAAGCGGGGATTTTTGGAAACTCGATTTGGTTCGGTCATCATATCAATATAGAAGCATAGGAAATGACAGGCCCCGTGTAATGAAATTTATGGGTCCCTGCTTGTATGCTCTTTGCTTCTCATTTGTATTTTAGTTCTGAGATGCTCATCCAGAGAGATCTAAATAGGCCTACCGGTTATTCTTCCAAGGAAAGCCCTTCTCGGTTAAATATAAAGTAAAGTGATCTGTTAAACCTCTTTCGTGTTTCCTTTCTATTTCTCTTTTTTCTTTATTATATTCTCCGTCTTCGTGCTTATTTTGACGTGTTGTATGTAAAATCATCATCATCATCAGTAACCCGAAAATAAACGTTAGATAAAAAAAAGGGGAATGTTAGAACGATAGCGTAGGCCTACAGATGTGATCAGGATTCCCACATATTATTTGTTTGTTGGCACCGAAGAATTTTGCTTATTGGGATCCCAAAACGTTAGTGACGGATACCTATGACATCGCAAAAATGTCCGTCTGTCCGTCTGTCCGTCTGTCTGTAAGCACGATAACTCCCGAAGGGATTGAGATATTTTGATGAAACTTGGCGGGAGGATTGTTTGGGTCAAAGTACAGGTCAAGTTCGAAGATGGGCTCTGTAGCCCTATATTTGAGGGTGGGGGAGGGGTTTCTAATTAATAGGTAAAAAAAAATATTTTTTTAAATCTATTGAGATAGTTGATTTAGGGGTAAGGAGACATGCTGAATCCGAATATGAAAGTTATTTTCTCACCGGACAAGTAGTTCACCCGGAATCCGGCGAAAACCGGACACAAAATTTGTGACCTCCGCTACCCCTTTTCTCAGTAAAGCTCTGCGCGGGATTTGTATAGCCTAGCTCTGCGCAGAGCTTACGTAAGAGAGAGAGAGCTAGTGCGATCAGGGTCGAAGGGGTTGGTATAATGGAAAAGAGTAGGTGGTTGCGGGCTATATAACAGTTGGAAAGTTTAGAGGGGTTGACAACTTCAGTAGTAGGGTACACACTGAAACCAAAAATAGGCCGATCTCAATTGTGAGACAAGTGGGGGACTTCTAATAGTCTCATGGTCTGATAATAGGCTGTTAGACCATAATCATCTTCGGCAGTGAGGGGTTAACAGTTTCGTCTACTTGGTGTACCGACAATTTGTTTTCTGTGCTTTATGTGGTACGAAGAATTTGGTACCACTTCTATCACGAGGACATGGAGTCGTAAGTAAGAATTGGTTGCTAGAATCTTTGGTGATGAGGGGTTGCCAACTTTTGCTAGTTGGTATACCTTTTATTTTTTGCCAGTGTACTTCATTGTAAGAACGATACTGGGCCATGTCTATCACGGGGAGATGGACTTGTAAGTAAGAATCGGTTGCTTCACTGTTAAAAGTTTTACGACATTTCCCTAGAATACGTCGCTATCGCAACACTTCAAAGAAAATCTGTTGAAAATCTCGCTCTTTTCCGTAAAAAGTGTCTGCATAGCGACATTTTTCTTGAAAGTGTTGTGATAGCGACATTTTGTAGGGAAATATCGTAAAGCTTTTAACGGTGTAGAAGGGCTTCGCGAGGGGCTTGAAACTTTAAACTTCGATCTGTTTCTAAATATTACAAGTAAAGATTATTGATCTATCAACATCATATAGTAGATTTTTGGGATCCCATCGATACCTTTGGTCTTGTTTTTATCTTCGTGTTTATGATCGTGTACATAGACCCAGTCAGCTTTTCATAAATCAAGTTCAGGTTTTTTAATTCCTGATTGAAAACTAAAATACATCAAACAAGCACTGTGGATAAGAAAACTCGGTACTTTCAGTGCTTGTTAATAATTTTACCTTGACGACAACAACTACGTACACTATAATTCTATAATAAATCTTAACAAAATATAATCTAACCTAATATAATTTGACCTGTATAATATAACGTGCTATCTACCAAATACCCCCTCCCTCCTCTGAAAAAAGAAAAATAAATACAAGTTTGTTCTGTTCTACAAGCAAAGGGACGGTGCAAACCTCGAGTAAACAATTTGACTCATCTCCTCTAACTACGGCAGCTAATTGCGTCTCTCTAGGAGTCAGTTTGCTGCCTCAGTCTTCAAATTGACTCTTCGAAGCGAAGCAGTCCGCTGCCTCTAGCTGTATGATTGGGGATCTTAGGAAGAACGGGTTTAATTTGCTCTCTCAAGATTTGCAATGCAAGCTTCTGTTTGTACACTAGTACAGCGTATCTGAAAATTATGGGTTCATAACTTCCTTTGAGTCCGTAACTTCCTGTAACCTAACAGAACAAGAAAATATATTTTTCAAGCCCTTAGAATGTGCTGTTGCATAAGATGATGATGATGATTTTTATTACGTGTATTGAACAAGAAACGAAAAGGAGCCGTAGCACTGAGCTTTCGAAAACGAGTTGAATGTGCGTAATAAAAGAAACAGAGAAAAAAGGACTAGTTGACTAGTATATAAAGAATTTGAACTTCCCTTGCCATTTTTATTCACCCTAACGACACTACGCTGATTCCTGCATTTGCGAAGGCATCCGGCTGCCTCTTATTGCTTCCGAGGAGATCATTGAACAGAAATACCGCTTATGCTATTTTCTTCGTGTTTATTATCAAAACCAAGGGTACCGAGCGAGGCTGAAAACAGCCGGGATGCGTTTGTAGTCGTTGAAACAACCATCAGTTTCGAATTTACTGCTGCTTGTGCTTTCAGTTCCGAGTCATGCCGCCAAAATATAGTGTTTGTGAAGGTGGGGCAGCTGCCGAGTTGGAATTGAAAATAGATTTTACTGTCGTGACTTCAGCATTATGTTTATTACACTTTCTGATTTGCTGAGATCATATAATGCTGTGTAGGAGTTGACTTTTATTTGATCTTGCTCCCTGCTTATGTCGCTGTACGCGGTCATTTTCTTCGTCCTTATGACATACGTCGCGACGCCCCTTCCCGGTTACCCGTTTTCGGACTAGCCGAAGTCACCTCTTTTTTTTTCTTTCAAAAATATCTTTGATTTGCTTCATCTCTTTGCCGGCCAGCATCGCTCCTTTATGATTGGAATTCTTTAACTGACCGGAACGCTCCCGGATTCCTGACATGGACTTCGTCCTGGTTTCGGCTTTATAGGGTGTCGAACTCGGGTCGATTTGTATTCCTCATTGGTTCGCCAGGACTGGCGTTGGAGCTACCGCGTCCTCGGTTCGTTCTCTCTAAGGCGAGAATAAATTGGGAATCAGGAACGTGACGGGATTTCTCCTTTCGTCCGTCGGATTTTTCGATAGCAGAAGAATTTAAGGCGCTTGGGCCCCAGGTCTTAAGAGCTAGTTTATTTCCGGACCATGTCTATACAGTCGTATTTTACTTACGGTTTCAGTGCAGGGTAGTAAATTCTGCGTTCCAGAAAGAGGGGAGGAATTGCTCTTCTCTGTTGAATTTCCCAGGAGACGAAAGGGGAGCACCGGCCGTCTTGTCTCAGCTTACCTACGTTGAAATAAAACAAATTGTTGATGGTCTTGGGGGGGCAGCCCCTCGTTGCCACTTGGGGGGCTTTGAATGGTTCCATATATCACAGGGAGTGTCGCTTTATTGTTCTTAACTGGAGGGGACGTTATGGACTTGCGGGTCAGCGTGATAATTGGGGAATTTTCTCCTGTTTTTGAATTATCCTGCTTAGGGTGTGTTCCAATCCTCCTGCCAGAAGTTATTAAATATATCACCGATGGCACAAAGACGAAGTAAATACAAGGAAAAGCAAGAAAAACACGAGAGAGAAGAAATGATTTATCCGATTTACGAACAGGTAGTGGGGCCCGGGCATAACATGCAAGCCTTATCTAGGACACTAAAGGTACAGCAGAGTTGTACCTTTTTTTTTAGCTTTAGTTAGCTTTGATCAGTAAATCTTCGGGTAAAACGGTAAAATGAGGGCCCAAAACACCAGTTCAGGTATTCTTAGGAGCTTTTAATTACCTACTTTGATTAACTGGTAGACTTTAGTCACAGGAAGTGGATGAAAATGGCACTGTTCCAAGTTAACTAACATTCAAAGAAACAAACCTCTACTTCAGTTGTTGTAAGCCAAGGTTCGAAGCTCGACGTAGGCTGGACGGGCGTAGCAGGCGTATTTTCTAAACAACTTTAAACAACCACGCAGTCTTCAAATAATCATTTATTTGCCAATAATATCGCTCCATCCCACGCAGAAGAACTGTAGGTATGCTAGGAGGAGAAATCTGCTCAACTCCACGGGAGCGTAATGCCGAATTTATCATGATTTTTTTCATAGTGTGTTAAGTGGATGAAAAATGATTTTTTGGGCTTCGGTTTCCTTTAAGTAGCCTGAATTTAGGTGGCCAGTGAAGAGTAGTAAAGGTATCCTTCTTTGGATGTTAGTTAGCTTTGGTCGTTGTCATTCTCATCCATTGCTAAAGACAACTATTGGCGAGTTAAGTGTAGTTCCTTAAAGGCCCCGATTTTGGGCGTTGTCTTACCATCTGACAAAAGTCGGTACGGCCGAAGTAAAAAAAAAAGACAATAAAAAAACATACATTCATTCATTTATTTGACTAAGGACCAACTAGGGCCACTCACAAACATGTAAATCTAATGAATGAATGAATTTAATCCTAATAAAGCCCAAGGGCCATGGCGAGAAACATAACACAATAACAAAAAACAAAATATCATACACTCCGAAAACAAACCAAAAATCAGCTTTTATAAAAATAGTTCACGGTGGTTCATAGCTAACTTCAGGAATCTACCCAGCCTCCGGAGGTCACCAAAACACTTTTCCCATACTTGAAACCAAATCCCTTTCCTCCCAAACCTCCCGACCAAACACTTCCTTTCTTAATCCTTTCAATTCCTCGCAATAACATATCAAATGTACCGCATCCTCCCCACCAGTACCACACATTGGACAAAAATAAGGACCAGTACCTTTCCTTTCTCTACCAATATAATTTATCCGCATCCCCACCGGAAGAGCGTCCGCCCTAAGACTCACCATCCACCTCAATTGTGTGCCTCTTATTGGTAAAAAATTGGCTTTTGGGAGGCAGAACCTCGTTAACCTACTACCGTCCAATGCCGGAATCAACCCCTGAAGGCCTCTAGGCAGTCAAAAGGCCGCGGCCCTTGCAAATTTCTCCCAGTAGTGTGCAAATCGACCGCTAGATGGGACGACCTTCAATACTGCACATTACGTACGTAGCTTGCACTGAATAAATAGTTGTATTAAAAAAACAACAACAGAAAAACGCTTATATGGCGAGCTGGAGTATATAAGGGACTAAATAACGCTAAAACATAAGTTCAAACGGATTAGGCCTACTCGAAAAAGGAAAAAAAGAAAAGAAGAAATTATTTGATACATTAAAATAATTGTATCCGTTGTCGCGGGGCCGATATGCACGCGGCTTACTCCTGTTGGGTGAATCGGCACTTTAAGCATCTCTGCTGAACCCCATAGGTGTACATCGTATAATTACCAGTTGGGATCCCCTCAGTATCCATTGTCTGCCCCATTTTGAGGGGCTTCAAACACGTCACGGCTCTCTGCACCGATATCAGCTTACATAAAGTACGCTTGCATGGTCGACCTTTTGTGAAATTCAAAAAGCAGGGGTCCGTAAAATTGCATGGACTTGGTTTCCATCATGATTTTCGCGTCTTCTTTTTTGGAAGCAGAAGGGACGTGAGTTTGAACCATAGAGCTTGGAAATGGTCTTGGGGAAAGAGGACTGAACGGTGGTACTGGAGTTCGCGAGCTGAACCGGCTTTTTGTAGCCGTTTGAGTCATTTCTGAAAGATAGCTGGGATTCTTCCGGCGAGGATTCTGTCCTGCGAGGGGAATGTACTTACTTGTACTTGTGTCAGGACGCAAGCTGTGCAGCTCTCCTTGGCGACAGCAGCTAACGGGCCAAGGCGTGCCATGAATCTCGGTCTTCTGTGAATGGCATCGAGATTTGAAGCCAGTAGGGATCCCATCTCCTCCCATGGCGGCGGAAGCCCACCGATGGGCTGCGAGGGGAATGAAAGCATGACCTTCTGTAAAGCTTAGACTACAAGCTTAGTCCAT
This sequence comes from Branchinecta lindahli, assembly GCA_023053555.1. Taxonomy (NCBI): domain Eukaryota; kingdom Metazoa; phylum Arthropoda; class Branchiopoda; order Anostraca; family Branchinectidae; genus Branchinecta; species Branchinecta lindahli. The sequence goes on along the minus strand of JAKZAO010000004.1, from coordinate 18,746,111 downwards.
AGGTTACTAAACCCATTTGATCAGCGGAAAGCCTTACTCGGCTGTGTTTGTGCCCTTCCTTTTCAGGCTTAAAGGACTCGTTGTGCCTATTATGCCAATGCAGTTTACAGTACCTCCCTAATCTTTGCTCTTGCCACGATTCACTATTTGCTATGCGCATTCTGCTCTTGCTACGAGTGTTCGCGTATCATGCTATTGATGCGTAAAACCAGTTATCTGAATTTTGCCGAGTTTTTGCTAGAAGTCAATGGGCTTGGGGAAAGGCTTAAAACAGCTAAAGCCGCGGATATATTTTTAAAAGAAGAACCTAGTTTTACAGTATTCAAATTGTTTTAAATATTAGAATATAAACAGTAAGTAGTGCGAAAACTTGAACCAGCGATTACAACCTTATCTCGGTCAGAATTGTAGGAAATCAAATAATGGTAAATAAAATACTAATTTGTTTAGCTGTACAAACCCGATTTGCAGTCAGCTTAGGCATGAAGGAATACTTATGTGGGCTGTAAAATATTTCGCCTCGAACACCGTTAAGGACTATTCAGCTTCCAAAACGAATTCTTTATCTCGAGCTTTCCTCTTGATCGTAACTTTCGTAGCGCTTCAGGCCCATTCACAACGGGTTTTAGCTAATACTCGGATACCAGCCAGTCCCGGAAATCGCTCCGAGACCGAGAATCAGCTGGGATCCTGCCGTTCGCAATTGATATTAGTGCCAGTTTCGGGTACCAGCTAGTCTCGCACCCAAGTTGAAATCAGTTCAACTTATGAGGGTACTAGCCAATCAGATTTATTTGGGGAGTATTGAAGAATATTCTGATTGGCTAGTTTCGAACCAAGCCCAATAGATAAAATCACATCCACTCCTTGCTGTCTTGAAAACCGAAAGTGAATTAGGTCATTGTTATTCTGTATGACGTGGTTCAGCACTAGCCAATCGGAATATTCCTCAGTATTCCCCAAAGTAGTGTGATTGGCTAGTACCCTCAAAAGTTGAACTGATTTCAACTTGGGTGCGAGACTAGCTGGTACCCGAAACTGGCACTAATATCAATTGCGAACGGCAGGATTCCAGTTGATTCTCGGTCTCAGAGCGATTTCCGGGACTGGCTGGTATCGAGTATTAGCTAAAACCCGTTGTGAATGGGCCTTTAGCTCTATGATTGCTCCCAACCGCGTACTTGCTCCCGGAGCCGCTGTGCAGGTTTTCTCCTTGAGACGATAGAACGCGAATACATAGCGAATACTCGAGATCTACTGCGCACGGAGCACAGGGATTAAGCGAGCTGTAATATCCTAAGTACAGAGAAACAAACTAATGAAATGGTGAAAACGCAGCGTTTAAACCCGTAAACACAGTCTGTGTGAACCAGGGTTAAGGGCATACATTTTTTATTATTGCCGACGCAGTTGCTTTCCTCTAGTTCCGAAACTAACGTCACCTCTTTCAAGGAGGAAGCGTTTTTGCTGCAGACTTTCTTATCTCCAAGCAGGCGGGGGGAATGGAGGATGATAACTTATGGGGGATCTGGCAAGTGTCCCTTTAATGGAGAGGCGTGAGGAGAGATGCTCCTTTGAGAGGCAGTTACGAAAATGGGCACTTCTGACAAGATCAGGAGGCCATTGGGAGTCCATTTCTTGACATCGGGCCTAATCAGGCGGTCCGAAAAATTGTTCTTGATTCTAAGTTGCTATTTTGAAAATTCGTAAAAATGTCGTGCTGAAATCATAGGCTCGAATTACCAGTGGCATCCTCTAAAAGATAAGATGTGGGACAACACCATAACAGTAATAATAATAATAATAATTTTTATTACCTATCATAGTGTGTAAATACACAAAAAATGGAGTACGAAAAATAAGGAAAAACGAAACATTAAACAACACTACAGATCAACAACAAATAAATGGAGTACGAAAAATAAGGAAAAAACGTAACATTAAGCAACACTACAGATCAACAACGAATCATCAACTATTTCAGGTTAGATTAGATTAGATTAGATTTTATTTATTACTAAATTATATAATAATCCATCATGATAGGTAACCGCCCATGAGAAGACATAAATGCACTGGCACTGGGCGACTACCACAAACTACTTCAACTTAACTACTTCAACTTAACTTTATTTCATTCAACACTAATTAATCAAAATAATTTTTTTTAATAAGAAAAAAAAAAGAAAAAAAAAGTAAATGTAGGCTAATAAGAAAAATGAATAAATATTAACTTATCACTTCATCTTCTGAATCGTGGCTCCTCACCCCTCCAACAAAAATTTCTTTAGTCTTGTTTTAAACAATTGTTGGTGTTCAGCCGCCTTAACACTATCTGGGAGTGAATTCCATACCGCCTGGCCCAAATGTTTAATTAAAAAAATTCAGGAGTCTATATATGTAGCTTGTCTGATCGAGATCTTTCCTATACCACTGTAAACGCTGCTGCACCCTCGTCTGCACCGCAATTACGGGCTGGGCTACTCCATACTTCCTTCAGAGGCGTTACTAGCCAAAATGTTTTTTTTTGGGGGGGAAAGGTATTTACCGACTGGCTGGTCATTTTTACCGACTGTTTTTGCGGATAAAAACGACTGTTATTGAGGAAAAAACGACTGTGTTGACGAAAATTCGGCTGATTTTAGGAAAAAAACGACTATTTTAAGAAAAAATCGACTATTTTTACGAAAAACCGACTGTTTTTAAGAAAAATCGATTCTTCGAAAGAACGACTATTTCTAAGTAAAAAATCGACTGTTTTTACTAAAAATCGCGTCGCTTCGCGCCGACTCGGCTATTTTTTACCGACTGGCCGACAACATTGGGGGAGGCGTCCCCCCTTCCCCCCCAGTAGTGACGCCTCTGACTTCCTTGATATGCTGCTGTTGCTTGACCAGGTGAGAAGTCGCAACAGAATTTCGCAAACTTATAAAAACACTTACATAATGATTTAATATCTGACTAAAAGCTACAGTAGATATTTGTTTGTTTGAACGTCGCCTAGCTGTGAACGGTCGCCGAAGAAAACACTGAAACCCCTTACCAGGCAATTTTTACGGCAAAATACCTGCCGAAAAAGTATATGTAATGTTGATGAAAAGAAATTGAACTTGTTAGCTGATATCAATGTTGTTTTTTTATCCTTTCCATTTGACTGTAGGCTACAACCAAGAACCAAGGTGGTTTCGAGAAGTGCTCAAGCATATCTCTGCTGTACCACAATCGTAGGCTACCGAACTGCCTGATTTGTGGGAAGAAGAAAAAGTTATCTGCAGGTTTTGAAAAAGTTTTGTGAAGAACTTGTCTTTCGTTATTTTTTAGTTCTTTACACTAAATCTGCATATAAAATCTTTCGTGTGTGTATTCTGTATGTGTGTTCTGGCTGTAGCAAATAAATGCGAAATAATACAAATATATAAAGTATATCAGTTTAGATATTGGAACAAATATATCAGTTTAGATATTGGAACAACGATGGTAGCTTCAGTGATTACCGGTAGGAGTATAAGAGAACAGAATACACTGACAAGGCGTTTTTCTCGAGTTGATTTTTTCGATTTTGTGGATCGAGTTCGGACCTTCGAAATTTGTGGAAGTCCAAATAATAAACTGGGTTATTGTTAATCAGATAGACAAAACACTGAGGGTCTCAGTGCAGAATTGTAAGGTCGTAAGCTTGGTGCTCTTTTTTTATTGAGATTTTACTGTTACTTACCGATTCCGCTGGAATTATTTAATTCCTTCTGGGAGCTTAATGAGTCATCTGTGAAGCAATGGCATGGTTGGCGAGTCTTAGATCTAGCAAACATTTAATCCTTCAAATATTTTGAAAGTCTTATTTTCTTTTTATGACCTTCCTTTTTTGCAGTGTGTTGCTATGTAGCACAATATTATTTGATGCTGAAATATTGTTTCATCTTGACGATGAAGTCAGAGGGTGGGTTTGCATGAAGAAAATTCTGGGATTGAAATTGTCAAGTCCAAGTTTGGATGCGGACTTTTACCTACCCTTGGTGCGCCATTGCATCATTCTATCCGGCCAGGAATAGATTCGCTAATGTCTGTGCTGAATTGCACCGTATCGCTATAAATTTTAATTTATCTATAATTAAATCCCGGTAACTGGTTTTATTACTGTAATTTCGTTTGATAAGGAATCCAAATGGTTGGGATTTTGAAGAATCGGTGACAGAATGGCGAAACTAAGGGGACATTTTCGCGTGAACGGCGTTGTTCAACAGGACAAGCCATCATCATGATATGCGTTTTCTCGTGGATGGCATCCTCATGATAGTCATTTTCGCGTGAATAGCTGAACGTGTGACGTCAGAGTTGAGCTCAAGACCATCGGTTTGTTCAACAGTGGTCCGGGAGCACTGTTGAACAAAACTGCGCGTAATTGTCGAGCTCAACAAATTGTTGTGAAGATGGCATCATCCAATGACATTTTCGCGTGGATGGCACCTTCTGTCGAGCTCAACAGCTATTCACGCGAAAATGTCCCCTAAGTGCTGTTGCCTTGGTCTGCAATTCATGTTGGCGGTTGAGATCATGCCCTAAACCAGAACGATTATGTAGGTCTTGTAGGGAGATCTGTGAGTCAGCCTATATTCAATTCAGTTTTATTAAATCCAAAAATAAATGAACAAAATAAGTTTCGACCCCTACAAAGCTCCATGTCCCGTTACATAGGGGTTAATACCAAAATAATCAACAAATAAATTTGTGTTGGTAATCTTGGAGTAGACGTGTACCCACTAAAAGTCGACCTGGCCACGTATACGACCATCCAACACAAAGATGAAATGTTTTCGGTACAAACCAACATCCACACCTACTATTTGTGGAAAACTTCACAACGTCTGTACCTTATCGTTTAAAATCCCATCTTTTTTAATCCCGATTCTTTTCTATAAAAGTAGACATTTTTCAGTAAATACAAAAATTCTAGTTGTTAGTTTCGAAGAGAAAGCGAACCTCTCGAGAATCGGACCATCCCAAATTGGATTTTTTTTTTTTTAAGTCCGGTCTTCACCTCCCGGAACTTCCGCAATCTGGGCTTCCAGATTATTCTTTGACTTCTTCTGTAAATTGCATCTGGAATATGAACCGGTCCGAAAGTACATCAAAATAATCCGGAAAAAAGGGGCTTTTGAACTTCCAGATTTCCGGAATTTTTAAGTATCGCAGAAGAAATTCAGAAAAAATCACGGAGAATCTGGGAACCCAGATTCCGGAAGGTAAAGACCCGACTTTAAAGTTGGCATCGTTTGTCATCTAACCTAATTATAACAGCTATTGCTGGTCATTTTTGTCAAACGATTTTGTTAGTGAACAAATTATTTCCCATACTTACTTTCTTGATAAATTCAATATGCTGAATCTGGAAATGCTGTTATTTTTGGGGTCTTGACAGATATGCGACCGGAATAGCCTACGGTAGCTGAAAACGGGAAATTAGAGAACTTGCAAAATAAAAAAGAAACTTAATTACAAACTTAAAAGAAAGCGCTTACACTATCAGAATTCAAGTAACAATTAACACGTGTTTTAGAAGTAGCGACCTGAAAGACAAAAATGCTCCTCAGCCGGGATTTGAACCCAGGACCCTCTGCTTACAAGTCAGGTGCTCTAACCGTTTGAGCTACCAAGGGGCTTGTAAACAGAGTTCGCAAACCACTACAATAGTCCGGTAGAAGCCAGCTATAGGAACAGTGATCTCGGCCAAAGACAAATTATCTAACCAGTCCACAAATTTTTAATTAACACGTGTTTGCGCATCTTTCTGTTAAACGTTTGAATGTCAACTTTAGGCATAACATAACACTTAAAGGGTCATAAACAGAAGGTTTGTCTCGAAACATAATACTTAAAAGAGTCGTAACAGATATATTCTTTTAAAGGAACAGTAAACTTGACTAGGCAACTTTCGGCCATCAAACCGGCCTGGGGGGCTTAGATAAATGTACAGGGACTTATTGTCGACAGGACCCCCCATCTTTGTTATCTCGAAACCCCTCCTTATTGTTCCCAGAGCTAGCTGGCAGGGCCTTGCCCCTTATGCACTGCAGTTACGCACTCATGCACTGTAAAAGTTCGCGATTGTCTGTGTTATCAACATACAGGGTTGCCACTTTACTAAAATAATTTCACTATGCAAAAGGAAAAAAGTAATACCAAACAAGAAAAGTACTCAGGACGTGTTGCTGGGTCATAGTCACCTTGGAAATAGAACCTGACAACTGCTTTTTTATGGCACTTGCCCTTCGGCCAAGTGCCATATAGCGATCGCAATTTCTGTCCGTCCGTCGGTCGGTCTGTCGGTCGGTCGGTCTGTCGGTCTGTCGGTCGGTCTGTCGGTCTGTCGGTCGGTCTGTCGGTCGGTCCGGGTTTTGCTAGTTCGGGCACTTCCACATAAGCTAGGATGATGAAACTTGGCAGGCATATCAGGGACCCCAAATGATTAAGTTGGAAATAGTCACTTTCCCGATCCGACCATCGTGGGGGGAGGGTGGGGAGCCGGAATCCGGAATTTAGTGGCATGCATAACTTTCGAACGGGTGATCAGATCTGAATGAAACTTGATATTTGGAAAGACGTCATGCTTCAGATGTCCCATATCAAGTCCGGACCGAATCCGATGTATGTGGGGGGACTCGGAGGGGGGAACCGGAAATCATGTTAAACGCTTAGAGTGGAGCGATCGGGATGAAACTTGGTGGGAGGAACAAGCACAACCCCTAGATACATCATTGACAGAACCGGACCGGATTCGTGCACTGCGGGGGGGGGGGGGTCGAGTGGGGTTCCGGAATTCCGGTGATACGGAGTTAAGTTACTTCCAGGTGGGCTAGGACAATGAAACTCGGCAGGTAAATCAGGGACGCGACCAGATTAGCCTGGAAATAGTCAGCTTCCCGATCCGACCATCGTGGGGGGGTGGAGGGAGGGGGAATCCGGAATCTTGAGGTATGTATAACTTCCAAACGGGTGATCGGATTAATGAAACTTGATATGTAGAAAGACAACATGTCTCTGATGTCCCATTTCAAGTAGGGACCGGATCCGATGAAGCTGGGGGGGGGGGGGGTCGGAGGGGGATCCGGAAACCTTGTGATATGCTTGGAGTGGATCGATCGGAATGAAAGTTGGTGGGAAGAACAAGCACAAGCCCTATGTAGAGCAGTGACAGAACCGGACCGGATTCGAGCATTGTGGGGGAGTTAGAGGGGGGGGGTCCGGAATTCCGGTGATCGCAAGTTAAGGTACTTCCAGACATGTTAGGACGATGAAACTTGGCTTGAAAATTAAAGACTTGACATGACTGACTTGACTTTCGTGCTCCTGATGATCATCTTTTTTGCTTCAAGAGTTTTGATTACAGATGATTTTCTATAACTTGGAAATAATCACTTGCCCGATCCGACCATCGTGGGGGGAGGAAGGGGAGTCGGAATCCGGAATTTAGTGACATGCATAATTTTCGAACAGGTGATCGGATCTTAATGAAACTTGATATTTGGAAAGACCTCATGTCTCCGATGTCCCGATTCGAGTCCGGACCGAATCCGATGAACGTGGAGGGGTCGGAGGGGGGAACCGGAAATCATGTGACACACTTACAGTGGAGCGATCGGGATGAAATTTGGTGGGAGGAACAAAAAGAATCCCTAGGTTCATCATTAACATAGAACCGGACTGGATTCGTGCACTACGGGGGGAGTTGGAGTGGGGTTCCGGAATTCCGGTGTTACGGAGTTAAGTTACTTCCAGATGTTCTAGGACGATGCAACTTGGCAGGTGTATAATGGTCTCGGCCAAATTAACTTGGAAATAATCACTTGCCCGATTCGACCATATCGCGGGGAGGGAGGGGAGCCGGAATCCGGAATTTTATTGACATTCATAATTTTCGAACGGGTGATTGAATCTTAATAAAACTTGGTATTTGGAAAGACCTCATGTGTCAGATATACCATTTCAAGTCGAGACCGGATCCGATGAATGTGGGGGGGGGGGGTCGGAGGGAGGAACCGAAAATCATGTGACACGGTTAGAATGGAGCGATCGGAACCTCCCGAGCGTCACCGTCGAAAAGGAAGTGCTTGAAAATTTCGCTGATTTTTCCATAAGATGTCAAAATATTTAAAACAAATTGTTCAAATATATTATACAACAGCAAATATAAGTAAGTGACCATTTCTTTTGAACGTAACTGTAGTAGCCTACCAAACAACCCATCACACTGACAAAGCTACTATCCATTCACATCCTACAACGATAACTTGAATACAAGCTAAAAAGCTTGCAAGTGCCATATGAGCTTGCAGCTCTTGTTCTTAAAATCTGCTGCCAAAGTAAAAAGAAAGTTCTATTGTGAGCACAATTGTACTACCGGTGGCAACCCTGTTGATGTACATTGTATACTTTGTTTCAAGGCAAAGATCGTGGGTTCGACTCCTACTCCCGGCACACAAACCTTTTGCTTTTTTTTTTTTTTTGTTCTACTAACTCAAAAGTCGAACTCTCGGAAACTGCCCGGAAACTGCAATGGTCGTAACAAGAATTTTTCTAACTCTCAATATCGACTCAGGGTACATTCTTGATATGTCAGCTAGCTCCCTGAGCCAAGTTTGAGTCAAGTTTACTGTTCCTTTAAGTTCAGCACACGGATGCGCAAATATGTATTAAATGCTACCCTTATTTATTCTTATTCTTATTTATTATTACCCCTTATTTATTCTTGATGCTACCAAACTTCTGACGGTGTTGTTAGTAAATCTGTGACAGAGACCAGTAGTGACGATATCAGCATCGTTTACAGTGCCATCTGGGAAGTGCAGCTACCTGAGAGATGCAGTAAAGATCCCAGAACAATCGAATTCGATCTCGAACGTTACTTCTGTCGGATAAAAGTTACGGCATAAAGTAACAAAGGGCATTATTCAGACACCATCTTTCCGAACTTGAGATGGTCTTTTTGTAATTTATTTTACAAGAAAAACAGTGGGGGATGTTATTCGAAACAGCTTTCCGTGAATAAAGGGGAATGGAAATTGGTTGTGCTTGTCGCATTATGGAAAGTGGGCCTGGAGCTGATAATGCAGCTGGCTTAAAATGAATTGTTTATACCGCGTTTGAAACCACTGCACGTCCCTTTACTCCTTCTCCCCTGAGTACCTTCCCCCACCCCTTTGCGTTGATGGTTTGCATACGAACAACCTCATGGTCTAAAAGCTGCGGAAGAGGAGGAGTAATTAAATTGTAGATAGAAATTGACAACTTTTTGGGATCCCAAAACGTTAGTGACGGATACCTATGACATCGCAAAAGTCGTCCGTCTGTCCGTCCGTCCGTCCGTCTGTGAGCACGATAACTCTCGAAGGGAATGAGATATTTTGATGAAACTTGGTGTGAGGATTCTTTGGGTCAAGAGTATGGTCGAGTTCGTAGATGGGCTCTGTAGCCCTACATTTAGGGGTGGGGGAGGGGGTTTAAATTAAGGGGCAAACAAAATATTTTGAAACAGCTAATGTGATAGTCGATTATGGGGTAAGAAGACATGCTGAACACGATGGTGAAAACCATTTTCTCGCCGGACAAGTAGTTCGCCCGGAATCCGGCCAAAACCGGAAAGTTTGTTAAAAGTAGCCTAAAAGATTTATTTGAAGTTGATTAGATGTTCGATTTCGGAGTAAAAAGACATGCTGAACACGATGGTGAAAACCATTTTCTCGCCGGATAAGTAGTTAGCCCGGAATCCGGCCGAAACCAGAAAATTTGTTAAAAGCAAAAGTTTTATTTGAAGATGATTAGATGTTCAATTAAGGGGTAAGAAGACATGCTGAACACGATGGTGAAAACCATTTTCTCGCCGGACTAGTAGTTAGCCCGGAATCCGGCCGAAACCGGAAAATTTGTTAAAAGCATAAGTTTTATTTGAAGTTGATTTGATGTTCGGTTTAGGGGTAAGAAGACATGCTGAACATGATGGTGAAAACCATTTTCTCGCCGGACAAGTAGTTCACCCGGAATCCGGCCGAAACCGGAAAATTTGTTAAAAGTAAAATTTGTATTTGAAGATGATTAGATGACAGATTTAAAGGTAAGAAGAGACACTATATCTGTATATGACAATCATTTTTTACCCGGACATATAGTTCGTCCGGAAACCGGTTGAAACCAGTTTTTTTTTAAAATAAGTTAAAGTTTTATTTGAAGTTGATTAGATGTTCTTTATAGGGATAAGGAGATGCGCTGAATTCGTTTCTGAACTATCTTTTTTTGGCTGGACAAGTAGTTCGCTCGGAATTCGGCCGAAACCGGAAATTTGGCAGAAGTAAAGCAGGAAGTTTCGATCAGTATCATAAAAAAAAATATGGCTTATACAGGTATATCTGAACTTAATTTTCTCAGATGATTAGCCTGGCGAAGACTGGATTTGACGTAGACAAGACCTAGAGTTGTCTGGGTCAAATATTTAATTTTTGGGATCCCATCGGAACCTTTGGTCTTGTTATATCTGAAACCCATCGAAAGGATTCATGTTGGGGCAAAGTCGATCCACAAAATGAAGCTATGGCTCCAGCTTCGAACGAATTCCCTACTGCTCGGGTTTACAGGGATCTTGTCTCAGAACAGGGAATCAGAATTAAGGAAGACGAAGAAGAAATCCAAATGAACAGGGATCCTGACTTTTTCGGCACGGCTTGCTTCAGGATCCCTGTTTTGATTTCAGTCAACGAACCCGGTCCCTACTCCAATGTTAAATTCGCCGACGAACCCGGCTTCGACTTTGGACTTGGAAAGTTAGGATCCCTGTTCTTTTGGTTTTCTTCTTCTTCCTTAAGTCAGGATCCCTGTTCTGGGACAGGATCCCTGTTATGATTTAGATCAAGTTATTTGAGAGGAGGAGGAATAGGAATGGTCGAAACAGGGATGGTTATTGTACAGTTTCCCCGCTTTGTTTGATAGGGGAGGATAACGTAGATCACCTTGTACAGCAGTGCCAAGAGTACACGCCTCCCTAGGTCAGGTTAGATAGACAGTTAAACGAGAAGATAAATGATCGGTGGTACACCGTCGGGAGTGCCAGCACTCCCTCTCTGACACGCTTGACTGCGACATCACCTTCATGTAGATGAGTGGGCAAGACTAGTGGGTGAGCTCATGTCTTCGCAAAAATGCTGATTTTTTGTCTGATTTTTTCTTCTCGTGTCGTCTTCCATTCCGCAAGTGATCCAACGCGTTTGGCAAGCTGTCTCGTGAATCTCTATTAATGCTGATGCTAAAGTGCAATTTGGTTTGAATCGTTTTAGTCGAAACTTGTCCCAAGTTCTAGTAGGGTGGAGGATTTCTGTGGAGGAATTTGTGTTTTTTTGGAGATACTGGTGATTGTTGTGAGATTTTTGCTGGATTGGTAAGTGTCGTTTGAAGTAACGAGGAGTTGAAACCCGGGTTCAAAGATTGAAATACATTTTTCATAAGAGAAATTGAAATTTTTTAAAGTATCCTTGAGCCCAAGCTGACAGGGAAACATATATTAAACAATTGTTAAAAATAGAATGTCAGCTATGATGTCTGTTAGCGATATTTCGGATCTTCTTGGCAATGGTCCTCGTCAGATTGTTGCTGGACTGGAAGAAATGAGCCTGCAGTCTAGTAGGTTCATTTTAGTTTTTGCATGTTCGTTTCTTCCGGTCCAGCAAGAGCCTTACGAGGACTCTTGCCAAGAAGGGCCGAAATATTGCTGACGAACATCGTAGCTGATTTTCCGTTTTAACCATCATTTTATAAATATTTTCAACACTGCTAAAAACAATAGGATCATTCAAAAATTTATCACAATACGTACGGTAGATGTGAAATTCTTTTTGTGATACTACTTGTTGTGTTATAATATACAATTTATACTTGACGATGCAAAACGGGTAAGTCAGCCACATTTTATTAGAGCTATATTTCGGCCCTTCTTGGCAAGGGTCTTCTTCAGGCTCAAGCCGCTCAAGCTGGAAAATGAACTTGTGGAAAAACAATTAAAGATTCTTCCTTAAATATCTGATTTTGTGAACTTCTTCTCTGAAAATTTGGAGTTAAAGCTGGTGCTGTGATTTCATTCTGGACTCGGCTGCTGTTTTTGCTGTCCAGTTGGGTCTTCGAAAGGGTAGAGATTCTTCTGCATTTTGGTTTTGGAGTCACCTGTCTCTACTTCTTCTTCCAGCTAAGATGGATACTTGTCGTCGGCATGTGTGGGCGATTTGAAAGTTCGGTATTTCGGTGATAGATTCCTTAAGCCCAAGCTGAATGCGAATCGTATTTGACAATGCAAAACGGATAAGTCAGCTACATTTTATTAGAGCTATATAAAATATTATTTATACTATTTGTAAACTGCAAAGTTAGTAGGACTGAGGTGAACCATGGAGCTCAAACATCGTGAAACCTTCGGAGTTCTGTTCCCAGCCTTGATCTTTTGGCGCCATCAGTTACTTTCCCGTTTGAGTGCCTACTGCCTCTTCCACCCACTCAGTGTTCAACCAGTTCGCCCACTTCTTGGTATTTTATTCCTAGTGTGACCAAGCTGTCACACAAAAGACTTCATCGAGTTGTTTATGGCTCTGACTTGTATTTACAGTGTAATTTAAACAGCTTCTTCCCGAGTTGGGTGTAACTTAGCTGCTGACTGCTGTACCCCAGCTGTGCCAAATTATATACTATTTTAGTGTTTATTTTTGTGTATACAAATAATGGAACATAAAGAGTAAAAAACAGTGCTAGTGGTTGAACCCCCCCCTAGCACCAGAATAAAACAGAACCTTGAGCCACTGAGTGAACCACATGAACATGCGGAATCGAGGAACTAGTAGTTTTCGTAAGAGGTTGGTTCAGTGTGTTTGACATTCCTGTCGACTTCGGCAAGGGTTTCTTCCCGATTTTCCATCGTACCAATGCACGCCTTTAAAGATCCGAGCTGTTTTCCAGTTCCCACTCGAACATACATTTGCTGCATTCCTGCTCAGAGTCCCCGTAAGAAACAGATCAATCCCTATGTCTCCCATTGTCTCCCTGTGAAAGCACCCTGTAGGCTTTAGTACTTATAACGCGCAGTCACGAGTAACATTGTCAAAGAACGTGGTCTCTGATTGGTTTGTGCAGTTTGTACCTCCCTACTGAACCAATCACAAACGACGCGAGAGGCTGGGCTTAATTGCGAAAAGACACCCATGCCAAGATTAGATTTGGCTAGGGAGAAACAACTGTGAACAAAGGATCGAAAGTAGGGTGAACGGCGATGGTTCTTGTTATAGAGAAGGAGAAAAATGGAAGAGTATCAGGTTTCAGTTCTGCTTTAAAAGGGTACAACAGAATATAACTTACCAGGGTCCATGCCTGGATTGTTCTCTGATTGGTCTAGCAGTGATAGTTGGAAAACTTTGTGTGTACATAAACGGGTTCTTCATTATGCGCCCTTCTAAAGAAAGTAAGTAAAGAGAAAAAAACACCATACGTATTTATGTGTGTGGGGTCGTGTTTGTAAAAGAAGTGTATGTTTTATCTTTTCCTTAAAGCTCTCGTCTGGCATGTTTTGGACGCGATCTTTGCTTGGAACGTTGCACATGTAAGGGTATGAACCCTTTTCGACAAGGTCTGCATGCATCGCTGTTTGCTCCTGAACTGATTTGTCTCTCTTGCGTGTGTACTTGAAAGAAGGGCGTTCATCTAAGAAGGGCTTTTTCTGGGACAAGTGGTAGCCGCTGCGAAAAGGCTTGTAGATCCCAAACTTGCAGACAAGACCCAGGGTTGGCCACCAAGAACCAGGAATACAAGCTACATTTTGAACAAAGATACTTAAAGATACATTGGGATACTTCGGGATAGTTCGAGATACTTAGATACCTTACTTTTGGGATACTTTCCACGGTGTACGAAGACCAACCATTTGTGACCAACCCTGGCTTAGATTTGTAGTTGCTTCGAGTTTTTAGGATTCAACCAGTAGCGTATATTAGGGGGGGGGGCGACAGGGGCGATCGCCCCCCCCGAAATTCTTGAAAAAGGGATTTTTAGTGGGAAAAACGTGTGGGAAACACGGGCGACAGGGACGATCCTCACCCGAAATTTTCGGAAAGGAGTTTTTACGTTAAAAACGTACGCTAAAATACAAACTGACAAGATCAATCGAAATTATTTACAGCACGGTTCAGTAATAGATCTCAGAAACAGTTTTTGAGTCGTAATGTGAATGATTACAAGATTAAAAGGTGTTGTTTGCACCTCGTTTTTAACAAAATTGTCATTTGGAGTCGAATTTAGTCCGGCTAGAGATGTTTATAGTATTAAACACGGTCAAAAAATTAAAAAATCGCCGAAAATTTTTCGACCTTCCGGCCGGAAAGGGGATGGCATCCGGCAGCATATTTTCACTGAGCTGTCGCCCCTCCCGAAACAAATCGGAATATACGCTACTGGATTCAACCATACGGTACTGGTCTCCTGGGACGTCTCATCCTGTCATTTCAATTCAGTTCAGTTCGATTCAGATTTATTCACCATTGTATAAATGCGCAGCAATTATAACATTGGCAAGTCCATCATAGACTAGAATAAAACACTAATCGCTTCGACTTACCGCTCTCCTGGAAGATTTATTGTCCTATCATTGAAAATGCTTCGTTTAGAGGTTTAAATTTGGTGATCAAATGTGTCTTCATGTGAAAAAATTCGATCGTCGAGCAGTTGGCGGTCTTTTTCGTCCAATCAGGTCCTCATTGGCTCGCCGGTCAGTACACACACGAACGTCGGAAAACTTCTTCTCCAAAGTTCGTTTCTTTCCCCAACTTTTCTCACTCGAGGCAAAAAACGGAAACGTGATGAGTTTCGGCGATTTCTTGCTGGATTTCGGGGGGTTTGCGACTCGGCACCTATAGAGCTGTACACCCTCTCCCGTCCCTGCCAAGATAGCGTGCATGGGCAAAATACATAAAAGGTCAGGGTCCCTTTAGCTAAGAAGTACAGAGCGGAAACAAGAGGGATGCGTTTTATCGGCAAGAGAAAATTATTGGGTCAGCTTTTCAACTCTCTGAAGAAGAGGAGAAAAATTGTGGATAACTAGCAGGGCCGTATCCAGGCGGTTTAGGGGGTTCAAACCCCCTCCCTGAAACACACAAAAGTAATCGTTTTTTATAGGCTTTAACCTCTGACCTGTGTCATTTTTGTGCTTTTTGGTCCGACCCGGGGGCAACCCCCCCGAAATAAATTCCTGGATACGGACCTGCTTGCTAGACAGTAATAGTTGCGGTCGATTTGCAGACGCGATAGCCAAAACCGGTGCTGCGAAAAGTGCTCGATGAAAGCGACGGAACCCTAATGATGAGAATATGGGTAGTTGGTTTAGGCTATATTCTTTTTTGGAGAGAAATTTTTTTAGAATACTAGTACAGTAAGTACTGCTGCATCCGACGACAATATTGTCAAAAATTAAATGTCTGAAGTCGTGAGCTTTAGTAGCAGGCAACGGTAACTGATGCCACTGCATGGTACTGTGTGAAGACTGGATGCTATTGGATAGTACTGCTTAAGATTATCCCAGTATGAAGCACAGATCAACGAAAGTATTTTTTACTACCACATTTCACTACTTACAACTTCACGGATGAAGTCGTTGACACAGTTACACAGACTACAAATTTTTCATCGGGATTTCTTTTAACTTTATAACATAATATGTAGTCAACTGCCAGCCAAGGCGAGTCTACCTACAACGACCCCGGGCCTGTCATTTATTAAGGGCTGGTGGCGGCTTCACAATCACAGTTCAGTCAAGTAAACGATGGATCGTTCAAAGAAAGCATTCAATTCAGTGTAAAAATGATGTGTGCAAATTTTGCCACTACATGGGCTTTGACACGGTGACTTTAAAAGCCGTATCCAAGGACTAGGCTTTCTAATCCGAATTTTTTTTTTTAGCTTTGTTTCATCTAAACCTGCTCTCTGTCATAGTCCACCTTCGAGCGGAGATGTGGTCTCAGGTTCAAACATTCCTGTCTTACATAGCGCCACATTTTGAGCTAGAAACAGAAACAAAAATTTAAGAGCATAAATCTTCTCAAGGATTGAGTGTTATAATTTGTTATCTGAAACTTGTAGGCTGCACATGTCATTGATCATAATTCGCAGGTACCTCTGTATGGTCATGAACGGGATTTATGATGTTGGCTGCACTTAACAACCCTGAAGGAAGCGTTCTGCATGTTGGAATTGGTAATTGCTTAAAGTTTACTGGCTTCAGAAAATCCCTGATGACTTATCCCTAGAAATAGTTCAGATCAGACTGACAGTACATGCTCCTTGAAAGGGATAAATCCCTCAGATCGGTGTTTCAGACTCTATTGCGCTGCTTTTTCCGAGCTTTTTTTGGAACGTGTCTCCGTCCAAAACACTGATTAGGTCTTGTCATGCATTCAACGTAGGCAAAATATTTCCAAGCCGACGTGCCGATTTCTTGTGTTGCCCCAAGGCCTTGTTGATACAGGATTTCTTCGCTCTGGCGGGGGACTACCCGTCTGCTGTCCAAGGCGTGGTGAGGGGTTGCTCACTTCGTGGGCATTACCCATACCTCCTCCCGTGGGCACCGGCTGGACACCTCCTATTTTTATGGCACTTGCAGCTTCGCTCAAGTGCCATATACCGATCACTTTTCGGTCTGTCGGTCGGTCGGGCGGTCCACTGTTCTCGAGTTAGGGTACTTCCAGAAGTGTTAGGACGATGAAACTTGGCAGGCATATCAGGGACCGACGAGCCGAGATTCAGATGCTGCTTGCTGTGGAGGATTGGAAAAAGAATATCGACAAAGGATTTCAAATTGACCTTATATACATGGACTTGAAAAAGGCATTCGACAAAGTTCCTCACCAAAGACTTATTCAAAAGCTTGCCAAGTACGGCCTCGGCTCGCCACAAACATCAAGCCTTGCTCGGTGGATAGGGAATTTTCTAACTAATAGAACTCAGACAGTCTCAGTAGAAGGACATCTTAGCGACTTAGAGATAGATGTACTTAGTGGTGTCCCACAAGGTTCCGTTCTGGGCCCGTTGCTTTTCAACCTGTACATCAATGACCTTACAGATGGAATCAAATCCACAGCGCTTCTCTACGCGGACGATACGAAACTTTATAGAGTCATAACCTGTCAGGAAGACTCAGATACACTCCAGGCTGACCTCAAGCGGGTTGAGCTGTGGATGAGAAATTGGCTGATGGAGCTAAACATTCCTAAGTGTCACCACCTTGCACTTGGAAATCCATCGTTTTCCACATCATACTGCCTGGGAGAGGAAATTATATCCAAGAGTGAATCGGAGCGAGATCTAGGGATAATTGTGGACACAAGAATCGATTTTAGCCAGCATTATGCCTCGATCATAGCGAAGGCGAGCAGAGTTGCGGGCCTGATACGTCGTTCATTCAGGTTCACTGATGAGAAAATGCTTGTATCTTTATACAAGTCACTGGTTCGACCAATATTAGAATATGGCCACTGCTCAACGCGTCCGTTCTATAACAAAGACCTGGACTCCCTGGAAAAGGTACAACGAAGAATAACGAAATTTCCAGCAGGCCTTTGCTTACTCTCCTACGAAGAGCGTCTCAAGCGTCTTGGTCTACCGGCACTTGCATACCGATTCCTGCGAGGCGACCTGATTGAGCTCTATAAACTTTGCCACAATTTTTACGATAATGTTTCAGCCGAGCAAATCGTACAGTTCAATCAGAGCCACCTTCGTGGTCATTCACTCAAATTGAAGGGACAGCGATTTGTCAAAGACATTGGTCGCTGGACGTTCCAGAACCGAATAGTGGAAGAATGGAATGCTTTGCCGGAAGAGGTCATCAGTTCCCCGTCCATTGACGCTTTCAAATCCAGGCTCGACAGCTACTATGGCCCAAGGGCATTTAGCCCAGAAATGTTTAGAAGAGAAATTTAGTTTATAATTTGTTGTTCATTTTGTAGAGGCCATGTGCCTTATTTTTGCATTATATTATTATTATTAAACTAACCTAGAAATAGTCACTTCCCCGATCCGACCACCGTGGAGGGGGGACGGGGAATCCGGAATCTTGAGGGAAGTATAACTATCGAACGGGTGATCGGATCTTAATGAAACTTTATATCTGGAAAGAACTCGTGCCTCAGACGTCACACTTCAAGTCCGGAACGGATCCGGTGACTTTGGGGGGAGCTGGAGGGGGGTAACCGGAAATCGTGTGACATGTTCAGAGTGGACGGATCGGGATGAAACTTGGTGGGAAGAACAA
Organism: Branchinecta lindahli; assembly: GCA_023053555.1. Classification (NCBI taxonomy): domain Eukaryota; kingdom Metazoa; phylum Arthropoda; class Branchiopoda; order Anostraca; family Branchinectidae; genus Branchinecta; species Branchinecta lindahli. The sequence continues at coordinate 18,727,795 of JAKZAO010000004.1, read as the reverse complement.
GCACAAGCCCTAGATACATAGTTGACAAGACCGGACCGGATCCGAGCACTGTGGGGGGAATTAGGGGGAGGGTTCCGGAATTCCGGTGATCCCGACTTAAGATGCTTACACATGTGCTAGGACGATGAAACTTGGCAGGCGTATCAGGGACCCGACCAAACTAAACTGGAAATAGTCACTTCCCCGGTCCGAACACCGTGGGGGGAGTGGAGGGATGGGGAATCCGGAATCTTGAGGCAAGTATAACTATCGAACGGGTGATCGGATCTTAATGAAACTTTATATTTGGAAAGACCTCGTGTCTCAGACTTCACACTTCAAGTCCGGAATGGATCCGGTGACTTTGGGGGGAGTTGAAGGGGGGAACCGGAAATCGTGTGACATGTTCAGAGTGGACGGATCGGGATGAAACTTGGTGGGAAGAACAAGCACAAGCCCTAGATACATAGTTGACAAGACCGGACCGGATCCGAGCACTGTGGGGGGATTTGGGGGGAGGGTTCTGGAATTCCGGTGATCCCGACTTAAGATGCTTACACATGTGCTAGGACGATGAAACTTGGCAGGCATATTAGGGACCCGACCAAACTAACTTGGAAATAGTCACTTCCCCGATCCGACCACCGTGGGGGGAGTGGAGGGAGGGTGAATCCGGAATATTGATGTATTTATAACTTTGAATGGGGAACCGGATCTTAATGAAACTTGATATTTGGAAAGACCTCGTGTCTCAGATGTCACACTTCAAGTCCGGAATGGATTCGGTGACTTTGGGGGGAGCGGGGGACTGGAAATTGTGTGACATGTTCAGAGTGGACGGGTCGGGATGAAACTTGGTGGGAAGAACACGCACAAGCATTATAGATACATAGTTGACAAGACCGGATCGGATCGGAGTACTGTGGGGGGAGTTGGAGGGAGGGTTCCGGAATTCCGGTGATGCCGACTTAAGATGCTTGCACATGCGCTAGGACGATGAAACTTGTCAGGCATATCAGGGACTTTACAATTTTAACTTAAGAACAGTTGTTTCTCCGATTTGACCATCGTGGGGGGAGTGGAGGAGGGGGAATCCGGAATCTTGAGGTTGTCCAACTTTAGAACGGGTGATCGGATCTTGGAAAATTGATAATCGGTAAAAAAAAACTCATGTCTCTGATGGCCCGTTTCAATTGGGATAGGATCCGATCAATGTGGAGGGGTCGGGGGGGGGGGGGGGGTGCGGAAATTTACACGCTCAGAATACAGCGATTGGGATGACACTTTGGTGGGAAGAACAAGCGTATGTCCTAGATACATCAGTAACAGAACCGGACCGGATTCGGTCACTGTGGGGGGAGCTGGAGGGGGGTCCAGAATTCCGGTGATAGCAATTTAAGGTACTTCGAGATGTGCTAGGACGATGGAACTTGGCTTGAACATTACAGACTTGACAAGATTGGCTTAGAAATTGTCACTTCCCAGATCCGACCATCCCTTAAAGTACTCATCTTAACCGCAAAGTACAAAAAATACTTTTAAGCAAAACCTACATTTCCATGATCCCCCAAGAGCCCATGATCATTTTTGCCTCAAGGGTTTTGCTTAGAGATGAATTTCCACCACCCTTAATGGGCGCATTTTAACCGAAAAGTAAAAAAAAAAATATACTTTTCACCAAACCACAATTCATGATCCTAAAAGGCCCAGGATCATTTTTGCCTCAAGGATTTTGATTACAGATGAATTTCTAGCGCCCTTAAAGTGCACATCATCACAGCCAGGTGCAAAAAAAAAACTTTTTTTTTACCAAACGATACATTCTCGTGATTTCCAAGGGTCCATCGTCACTTGTATCTCAAGGGTTTTGCTTACAAATGATCACAACAAACCCACGAATTGGCAAATTCCTACTTTCATCCTATTACCAAGCCTTGCAAGTGCCATATGAGCTTACAGCTCTTGTTGAGAGAAGTCAGGTCCTTGTGACACCGTATGGGGTCGTGTAAGCATGGATGCAGTCTAGGATATACAAATACAATAGGCTTTGGTTGTAGTTAAAGTGATGGTCAGACTCACTTAAAGGAACCGTTCTACCTACATCACTGACAAACCCCTATGTCCCTCATCGTTCCATCCATTTCTATTCCCGGTATCCCGAGCTTCCTGTGTAGGCTGACGGGGCGAGACTGATTCTTCCATTCTCCTTGTTTAGTGCTATTCAGTGCGTAAATAATCGGAAGCATATCGTTTCTGATGAGGTCATTTGTGACAAGTATCGGTTTTGCAACTTTCTCTGTGCTTCTCATCAGCACCAGACGGGCTTGGCGAGGCTGGAAAAGACGATCTCTGAGAAATCGAGCAGAATTTCAGATGAATATTGGAACAGAAGCTGTATCTACCGCGAATTGTATCCTGGTTGCTATCTTGGCATCTTGCCAAAGCATTTTAGCTGATGTATCCGTTTTATGTATGGTTTGAATATAGTTTAAAAGTCTTCTTTTATTTTTATTTTTGCCTTTGCTCGAAACGTGTTGCTATGTAGGAAAAGAATGTTTCATGCCTAAATTTTGGCTGGTATCGATTATTGATCGACTGCATTTGCTAGACAGGGTTCATTTGCAAAAAGAAAACTACACTTTACATCACTCATGTTTTAATTAACTAAGCTCTTAAAAAAAATCGACTACGTTAATTCTTTGAATTTACTGTGGGTTTCTAGAATTTTAGGGAACCTCTGGAACCTATTAACTTTTGGTTCATAGGCTATCCATTAAGAAAACGCCGCTTGGGATAAGGTACTTGCGTTCGTAGGCCGATTTGATTTGTGTAGTAAGCTGAAATCTTTGAAAAATTGGTTGGTTGTGCCCTTGCTGACCTTTCCGTATCCATTTTACCCCTCTTTATTTAACGTAAATAAAACCTCAATCTGTAAAACATAAGTAGCCTACGTGTTGGTATATGACATGATGTGATATTTATTACTCTAAAAGCCCGAAGGCCATGGCAGTATAAAACAAAACGAAAAATGACTTATCTCTAAAAACAAATCAGAACTGAATTATTTCTGTGACTCTTTGACAGTTTGAGGAATCTGCCCACTTTCCTCATTGAAATATAACACTCATTCTTCAACATTTGCCCTATCCATTCCTGATCACACTCATCATCTACTCCAAATATGTATCTTCTCAGATCATTTAATTCCCTACATTCACACATAAGGTGCCGCATACACTCATTCATATCTCCACACATCGGGCATAAGTATAAGATATTGGTGTGAAATTCAGGTGCCTTCTTTACGACAGTCAGGCACCAGCTTTGGCCCATATACGGTATTCTAAGAAGATCAGACAATACTCAGACAATAATCAGTTTTCAGTAGGTTTTGTTTTGTTTCAGTTTTACACAATATTTCAAATCTGATTTCACTATATATAGATTATATATATTGTCGTCCGTTTCACTCCAAACACCGTTTAAATTTCGCGCACAGTTTTAGCTTCGAATCAAATTTAAAATCTAGATAGACTGCGTCTCAGCTATTTTTATCCGAGCTGTTCGGTTTATTACCACTAACGTTTCGGTTTGTTATTTCGCCCTCCCTAATTTGTGTTTATCGTGTCCATCGATGACTGATTTCTGTTTTCTTTTTCAGCTCCAGCGGTCTGTTTTTCCGATTTTAATTTTTCCACCAACCATCGTTCGTAGCGTTTGGCTGGAAATCTCATCACTTCCAAAAATCGTACGGAGAGCACGTGACGATTCGCTGTCGTAATGGTTTCAGTGCTAGACGGTAAGAGTTTGATTATTTCCCTCACGAGAGTCTTACAGAAGGGGTGGCTAAGGTCGTGTGTTTTAGGCTGTGTTCCAAGCTCTTATTAATAGTCGCTGAACTATCACCGTCGTTCCAATCCTTTTATCCCATCACATATGTCGGATCGACGACGGTAGCTTTTTAACAAGAATGAATAAAAAATAAAGTAAAAACTAAAATCATGCTCGAACGAACGTTTCACCGGGGGTGGAGCCTGTCTCGACCATAGAGTCAATAATGATCGTAAATTCGTATATTTCATTTTACTGACCAGAATCGTAAATAAAAACCAATTGTAGATCAACATAAAACTTTTGAGACAAAAATTAAAATATGGTCAGTGACACATAATAATAAACACTACTAAGAACCATTATCAGATAAAATACTAGACAAACAGGTTTACATCTTTCCGTAGCACTGGATAATTGGTTTGTGTACGCGTGTTAGGCCTGTTCATATTTTGTTATATTTGGCCAAAACTTGTTGTCTGCGTTTTTCGAGGGAAAGGAGTCCAGGGAGTTGGTGACTATCTTCATAACTGAGGTACCCTGGGCCCTACGTAATCTTAACTGCCCTTTTCTGTATCAGCTTAGCAGGTATGCCATAGCTGTCAGCAATCTGTGAGAAAAGGCTTGAGATAACAGCATTAAATTAGGAGTAACTAGCTCGTCAGAACTGAGAAAGATTTCAATGGATGAAAACCGCGTTTTACAAGAAGTTCACCGTGAGTGTACAATTTGAGGTCGCTTTGGATATGATTAACAGCGAGTAATTTTACATAATTACTTGTGCTCGTACCATTATCTTCTATAATAAGGACATACTTCTTGAGGAATGAAAACCTCGCGATTCTCCTCTTAACGCTGGTTATTTTAAATTTTAACTTTTTAAACATTATTATTCTCCTTTAAGGATTAAAAATAAAATATAACTCATGTGTGTTGATCAAAATATCAGTATTCCGCTTTAAAAGGTGACAAGAATGCACCTGCGCACGAAAAAAAATATTAATAAAAACATGTTTATTCACTCGACGTGTCAAAGGTCGCGCTCTAGTGTCGGCGAAGCTCCACTCCCTGTAACGAAAATCGGATTGTATTTTTGTTCAGCAGGCTGACATGCAAGTGCCGAATTATCCGAGAAGGAGTTATTTATCCTTGCTTTTAGGAACTATTATTATGGGTTGGAACACAACCTAAGTAGGTGACTAGCCCGCGAAAAGGCAAAAGTAAAGCTAGGTTCTCCGAAAATCCGGTGGGAATTTTTCAATTTTCGGGTTATTTCGGATTCTTAAGCACAACTCCCACCGATTCCGGTGCAGCATACAAATGCGAATGTTATCAGCCAATCAATCAATAATTTATTCTAAAACCGTAACCCGAAGCAGCCAATTGGTTTTTGGTCAGACAAATAATGGATATGGATCATATGCAATCAATAATTGAAATTAATCCTATGAATAATACACAGCTTGCATCCAAGAATTGATAACCCAAAAATTAATAACTAATCACTTTAGTGATAACGAATATAAAATAAATATATAGACAATCAATAATTTAAAATAATCCTAACAGTAATACACAACTTCCATCATTTGATAATCCCAGAATAATAATTAATAACTTCAATGACCAAACTACTAGTTATATTACCAGTGTTCTGCCGTCATACTTTACAGTTCGGATGAGGTCATGGTCAGTATGGATCGACATCACATGCATACGTATCGTCGTGTCCAGGTGCATCTGGATACAACATCAGTATGGATCTATTTTCCGGATAGGTTTGCCAAATGCGGACTCAGAATTTGGGACTTTCATTATGATATTTCATTTTGCAATTTCGTTTTTTTTTGCCGATTGTAAGGCTCGTGAATGCGAGAAAATTATTTATCATTGTTTATTTAGTAGTACAAAAGTTAAATAAAATAGACCACAAAAAACTACACCACAGTCAATATCACGGCGGCTTAACAGCTTGAAAAATGCAGTCAAAGAATTAACAGAAACTGGATAAAATCTTTTTTTTTTAAGAAGGGGAAAAGATTACAGCCGATTATTTGTGAAACGAACCAAGTTTCTTCATAACGTCGTGATTGGGTCTGTAATTTACTTACTAGCTCTGTATTACTAAAACCGGTTCGGGGACCAGGAATTTACTGTATTTCAAGTAAGAAACTTTTCAAGATGTTACTTGTGACAGTGGAACATTACGAATGATGTACGGTATAAAGGGAAAATAACTTGAAGGAGAACAGCAGAGATGCAAAGGGATCAATATAAACTTCGTTGCTCTCTAAGAAAATTAACTTCCAACTTAATAATTTCCCGTTCTCATTCCCTCCTTTGTTATTTTCTGCCAAAGTGGACGATCTCCCCCAATAAACAGGAAATGGTAACCTTGCATTCTGCTAAAGAAACGGGTAGTATGAGAGGAATAATTTAATCATAAAAACAAATATGAAAAAAAAATGATAACGAGATAAAGAACTAATGGAAGTAATGTACCAAGTTTATAAAGTCAGAGTGATTTGGAAACAAACGTTTAAGAGAGTTGGCTTGTCGACGTATCGCTGTAAACCAGTAGTTCCACTCTTTGCCACCTGGTGTATCCTACACCTCGACGCGTCCCCATCGTGTACATCGTTACTGGGAGTGAGCAACCCCTGGGGGGAAATCGGGGATTGAAGGGGGGGGGGGTATTAGAGCCGTAGATGCCATAATATGATATTGTGTCAGTAGTACTGCTTAAAAATAAACTGCGACAGGCCAAAAACCACGCATGTCGGACAGTAAAGATTTGATTTTAAAACAAATGTGATGAAATAAAATGGATGATGAGATAAATAATCTCGCGGAATACTATACCAAGTTTCTAAAATCAGATTGATTAGAAACAGATTTAAAAAAATCCCGTCGATAATCGGTGAAATTAAAGAAAATATTTGTTTTTTTACCGAGTAAAAAAAAAATCTATTAACACCTAGTCACTATCTTTAATAATATGATACCATGTCAGGACTACGACAGAAAAAAACGATTGTAAAAGCAGACAAAAAATACAAAACTCGCGAGAGTGCAAAAGCACGACTGTCAACACTGAAAGTCAATACGGGACAGGTAAAACCATGACGTTCAAAAGCGGAATCTGACGAAAATAATCTGATTCCCTAATGTCACGAAATGCTGCAATTTTGACTAATAGTATTTAAAGAAAAAGTATAAGATAATGTTCTTACTTATATATTAATATTTCATTATCCTTACTTTTGAGTCGTTGTTGGAAGTCGGTTGAAGTCGGTAGATATCAGTGTAGCGGACTAAAGGATTAAGCTAAAAGGCTATAAAGTGTCACGAATTGTGGTTACATGTTATGTCTTATGTCGGAAAAACACACGGCTTCGCAAAGTGGGTGGTTTCAGTACAGGAAGGAAAAGATGAAACCCCATGTGAGTTATTGTGGTCAGCTGCATAGTATTAGGATCGTGATAAACTTTGAATGGGAACCTGAACTGAGGCTGGTCTCATATGGCCGTCCACTAGATTCATGGGGTTACTATTTCACGTTAGCCTAGCTTGTCCCGGTAGCTTAATGACTTTCGCGATTTTGACCATCGTTTTTTTTTCCGTCGCTGTTTTTATCGGTCGCGGTATTAACTTTTTGCCTTTTGACAGTCACTGTTTTTGCATCGCTTTTTGTTTTCCAAGTCGACATGCAACCAGACACATTTTCTTTATTCTTCTTCTCTGTTCATCTTTTTGTGGACACGACGGTTGAAAGCGCAGACTGAAATTCAGTCGATTGGATGCACATTTGTTCCAAAAACGAGCTATTACGATCTTTTTCCTCTATTTTTTCTTCACTTTCTAGTTCTTGCTGTTCAAGGAACAATGGCTCTCGCAAAATTTTCTGTCATTTACCTCATACGCTCTCCACATGAAAGAAAAAGAAGATTTAGTCCCTTCATGTACTTTGGGATGTGATTTATGATGACACGTAATGGGTATTTCATTAATGAAGGCTTCTGCTTTCCCCATTTAGCTTGCTTTTTATGTAGGCTAGAGCTCCTTAGTTTTGTGTCGAGTTGTCTGTACGCTAGTGCCCAGCATTGCTATTAGAATTAAGGAACGAGTAGCTGCATCTGCTTAAAGGTAAAAAAAACTTAAAAACGTCGGGAGTTTTTTTGTTTGGCGAACTTGCGCGAGTCGCCACGCTATCTAGTTTCCGCTGTCGATTAATGCGCCTCGCCCTGGATACCCGTTAGATGGTTCTGTTTGATGTAATGGTTAGGTAGTGGTGATTGGTTAGTTCTTTTGCCTGTTAAGGGGGTGATGTGACGACGGAGATAGACGTCACAAGATTCACAAGACATACGGGTTTCACTATAATCACTAATGAGAATGTGAATCTTTTTGCAGTAACTTCTTTTCGTGTGCTTTCGAACGTCCTATGTACGTCGTCACAGTGCCAAGTTAGCGACATTGAGGGGTTGCCCGACTCTCGATTTTGGTGTACACCAAGGGCCCGGCCGGTGATGGGACCGGTTGCCGCAGGTTGGAATATTCAGTATATTTAAAGCGTTGAAAGATGAATCGCCTAATTTATGGCCGGCACCGGGAAAGGGTGTACACCAATGCCTGGGAGTGGGTAACCATCGAGCGATACCTTCGTCGAGGGTTGTACTCCTAAAATGGGTGTATGTAACGAGTCCCGCGAGCTCGGTGCAAGGCCTGTCGATGAAAGAGGCTCGTGAGGTCAGTTCGCGTCGAGGACGAAAACGACGAAGGTCATAACCAGGGCCGTATCCAGGGGGGTAGGGGGTCCAATTCCCCTCCGAAACATACAAAAATAGTCGTTTTTGGTACTTTCTGGTGTGGACTAGTTTTACCCGCGGGTAAATCCCCTCCGAAATAAATTCCTGGGTACGGATCTGGTCAGGACCCCTGTTCTTTTGGTTTCTTCTTCCTTAAGACAGGAGCACTGTTTTGATTAGGGCAGGAGCACTGTTGCACACTTTGAGCCCGTTCAGACATAGCAAGAAAAATCAGCTATTCTGCCCCGTGGTGACATTAGGTACTGACGATAGTTAAAAAATTCGTCAAAAGACTTTCTGTGGGTCAGGAATTTATTTCGGGGGGGGGGATTGTACCAAAACGTACAAAAAAAGACATAGATCGGAGGTTAAAGCCCACAAAAAACTATTACTTGTGTGGGGGGGTCGAACCCCCAACCCCCCTGGATACGGCCTTGCTGTGGGTTCATACCAACGAGAATATTCGCAGAATAACCTGTTCAATCCCTCGCCACAAAAGTAGCGCCGCGTTTTTCGTTCGCCACAAAAGTAGCACCAAACGTTAAGATTCGTGAAATAGTTGGAACATTAGACTTACAGCTGCAAAATCGTGCAAAAAAACGTACTAAAATGGATACAGTCACTGAAAAACTTTACTAGTTATCGAATGGGGCAAGATTGACGAAAGTCACAACATCTACTTGTTTCCGTCTTCTCAAGAAATATGCGACGGCTAGCAAGCTTTTGACTTGAATTTTTCGCCACCTTTCGTAGCTGAAACCAGTCGTCGTGTGTGAACCTTGCTGGGATTTTGCGGCTGCTAACAAACTTCAGCTGAGATGAAGTTCTTGCGCGATTGTGTGTGTGAACCCATAGTTTTAGAGTTCAAGTGAAGTAGCTGCTGAACTGCTCAAAAGGTCTGAACAGGGTCTTTGTGAGCTATGCTCTAGTAGGCTACTGTAAATGCTTATTAGCGGAATCCAGCTTGACTTGCTATTGCTTTATGAAGTGCCTCCCGCGTGACGGCTGTTTTCACTTTACTTAAATTTGAATGTATTTCGAATACCTACATAATATACGTTGGATGTATATGCTGATCGAGTCATAATTTACGCTCGTTCTTTGACTACGAAAAATTTCCAGCGGAACAGCACACTTGGATTACAGAGAGTGGAAATGCACTACGATTCTGTAGGCCCCTGTAGCGTTCTTTCGGGGCCTTCGAACAAGGCAGCATCTCCCCAAATCTCCTGTCTTTGAAAACTCAGTTCGCTAACGCACGAACTTGACTGCATGCAGCCTTTTTTTGGATTTACGCGCTCCCGCTATCCAGTTGTTTTAACTTCCATTGAGCCTTTCGGAAAAAAGTCTTGGGATTTCAAAAAACATTTCTCATCGCGTCCCAAGGCGTCATTCCAGACTGGAATGAAATGGGCTCAGGTGGTCGCGTCTGGAATGCGCTCGGGAGATTTGTCGAAGCTCTTCGGAATCAAAATTTTAAGGAATAAATTCATTTAGGAGTTTGCCACTGTCATCGTGAAGCTTAAAGTACATAGTTTGATGAAATACGAAACAGATGGTTCGCTCGCTCTTTTATTGCCATGCGATTTCCGTGTTCTGTTCGTTAGGGAAATAACATGACGTAGCGGGCCCGGTTTTCCTCATATAGGCTTTATTGGGGAGAGGGCGAGGGGTCAACTACTATGCCGAAACTCCTGGGTCCTCAAAGTGAAAGGTCCCTAAGGTCCGGCCTTTTTGCTAAGGCCCGTCCTTTTCGTGCTCTACCGGAGTTGTGTAGAAGTATTCATATCAGTAAATGAACCTGAAAAAAAAATCTTTTATTACCTTGGCCCATGATCATAAGTTAGTTACAAAATCTCTCTGCTCTGTCCAGTTGGTAACAGCTCAAGTTTTGTCGAAAATGCTTCTCAGTTAATTAAGTTTTTATTTTTTCCGGCAAAGACAAGGGAACTGAAAGTGAAAAGATGGAAAAAGTACTAGTTTTCATCCAATATTCTAAAGTGTTTCTGTCCTTTCTAGGCATTCCTCAAGTTTGGAAAAGAACATACCCTTCCAATGTATTTTCTGTTTTGGATCTGGTTAGCATCTGTGTCAAAAGCAACACTGTCTGTAAAATTGGGTCCGCCAATGTTTGTTTACGCGTGACGCAGGATACCAAAATATAAAAAATTCCTTCAGCCCTAGCCGACTGCGAATCATATTTGACAGTGCAAAACGGATACGTCAGCTGAACTTTATTAGAGCTATATTTCGGCCCTTCTTGGCAAGAGGCTCAAAGCCGCTCAAGTTGGAAAAAGGAAACAAGTAAAATACTTTTTTTTTCATAAGTAAAAAACTCTAATAAAATTCAGCCAACGTATCCGTTTCGCACTGTCAGTATACCAAAAGATTTGTGAAAGATTTGATCGTGTAGAAGCGAAATAGATAGCTAGATAGATATTTATGAATGCTAAAAGCCCTGGTGAGCCATGTCTGAAACAAATATGCAGCAAAATAACTAACGTCCAATAAATAAATTTCAAATGAATCCATTTAATAAATAAATAGTAGTCGCAAAAGATTTTACGCGGGGATCCTGGCGGCCAAAAAAGGTAATATAATTGTGCTTGCCTAGATTTCGTTCTTGTAGTGCTGCTGCATTGTAGTGGTCATTTTAGCTGGTTTGTTGAAATACTTGGAGTCTGGGATAAGGGTCAGTCGGTTGATTAGTAATCATGTTTCAGTGCATGTTAGCCTCTTCGTAGACACGATTTTCAGCGATTCATATTTTTATGTCGAGCATTTTCATTGTCTTTTTGTCAAAAATCGTAACACTATGCAATGCATAAAAACGGCAAAATAGCTTTTACGGAATTTTGCAGAAGTTGCGTGTTGAATTTATTTTCATTTTCTTTTTTGTCACACCACATAGCCTACGGAAGTTTATGCTAATAAAAACACAGTGCAAAACAATGGCCAAATAGCTTCTACAGGATTTGTGTAAAACTATGTTTTGAATTTGTAGCATTTTCTTTGTCCCACTACAGTTGAAAGTTCCTGATAATAAAAATACAAACAGCTAAATAGAATCAACAGAATTAGTGCAGAACCATATGTGTTAAATGTGTAGCCTTTCCTTTGTCTTTTTGTCCCACCACACATGGAAGTCTATGATAATAATGATACAGTTCAAAACAAATGGCTAAATAGCTTCTACACAATTTGTGCAGAACTATGTGTTGAATTTGCAGTATTTTCATTGTCTTTTTGTTCCACCACACGTAGAAGTTCATCATAATAAATACATACGAATGGCTAAATAGTATGTGCAAAAATATGTGTTGAATCTGTAGCATTTTCTTTATCTTTTTGTCTCACCACACATGGAAGTTTATGATGATAAGATACAGTGCAAAACTAATGGCTAAATAGTTTCTATACAATTTGTGCAGAACTATGTGTTGAATTTTTAGTATTTTCGTTGCCCTTTTTGTTCCACCACACACGGAAGTTTATGATAATAATAATACAGTGCATAAGAAATGGCTAAATAGCTGCTACACAATTTGTGCAGAACTATGTGTTGATTTTGCAGTATTTTCATTGTCTTTTTGTCCCACCACACGTGGAAGTTCACCATATAAATACATACAAATGGCTAAATAGCTTCTACAGGTGCGAAAATATGTGTTGGATTTGTAGCATTTTCTTTATCTTTTTGTCTCACCACACATGGAAGTGTATGATGATAAGATACAGTGCAAAACAAATGGCTAAATAGTTTCTATACAATTTGCGCAGAACTATGTGTTGAATTTTCAGTATTTTCGTTACCTTTTTTGTCCCACCCCACACGGAAGTTTATGATAATAATAATACAGTGCATAACAAATGGCTAAATAGCTTCTACACAATTTGTGCAGAACTATGTGTTAAATTTGCAGAATTTTCGCTGTCTTTTTGTCCCACCACCAACGGTTAATGGTATGCATTGTAACAAGATTGACAACTCAAGAACTGGATAAAGTTTCGCCTAGATTGTTGGTAGAAAAAAAGCAAAATAAAAGAAAATTATTGCAAGGTAATAGTGATAATCAATAATAAGTTACAATAACCGTAACGTCGGAATCAGAAACCTTGGTTTTGTCGAAGAGTACCATCGTCTCTTCAGAGTAGCGCTACTAACCCGCTAAGAACGCTCAGTTGGAAAACCGCGATGTTTTCTTTAGGAGGATCTTGGCTTCATCAGCCTATTGACTCTAGGCAGAGCTGATGCGAGTACAGTAAATCCGAGTCCGAGACAAGTCCAAGTCCTTGAAAAAGGCGTCTCGATACGAGTCCAAAGTCCGAGTCCACCCGGTCTGGCGGACGGACGAATCCGTGAAAGACGAGTCCGAGTCTTTGAAAAAGGCGTCTCGAGACGAGTCCAGAGTCCGAGTCCACCAGCTCTGACTCTAGGATTCAGTTAAAAAATATGTCGCTGTGTCCCTTTGGCCTTTCGTCGGGTGATAGTTCTGTCAAGTAAAAACGCCCAAATCCTTCTGCCAAGATTCTCAAGCTTTTCACTTCATCAAGAGTTCGAACTCCGTCTCTTTTCGCCGACTCATTTTAGTCGCTCCGTTTCCCCTTTTTGTCCGGACGGTCCTCGTTGCGAATGACCTTTTTCTGTCTGTCTCTGCCCGGTTTTTATGGCCATCATTTCCCCGTGTTCGTCCAAGTTTGAGCTTTAGTAAAGAGACGAAATCGTCCCTGAAACAAGAGGGGGGAAAAGGGTGCATCCTTATTTGAAAAGTAGTTGAGACTCTGTTCTTAGAAACGACCCCTCGCTCTGTCTAGAGTTGGGAATGTTTCTTAATCGTCCAGGCACTCCTGGGAACTTTGTGTGTAATTTTTGCGCGCCAAAGGACAGAAGGGACCTTGTTTGTTTGTCTGGGGACGTGTAGACTGTAAATATAAAATTATCCGCTTTTAGATATCTTAATCTGCAGTATTTTGCATTCTAGCGTTTTAATCCTCCATCGGACTTTATTCTCCGAAAATGTCGGAATTTGGTGGTGCACAATCACTAAAGTCCGATATAGGAGATACTTTTTACAGTGTAGTTCCAGTTCTGAAACGGCGTTGATGCGTGCGGAAGCATTCTCGTAGGCTATTGGCAGTGTCTAGATCACCCATTCTGGACGCTGTCCAGAGCGAGTCAGCGTGCCCCCGTGCAGTTCTTCCGGTGAAATGAGCAACGGCGAAGACGGAAGTAGACGGGTATTAACTCAAAGCTAGAGCAAGTAGCCTACCTCTAGCTCAGCTCGGTTTTGTCGGGGTATCCCTAGTCACTGCATTGGACCAAAGACGGAGGTTCTATCAGATTATTTGTTCTTGGTTTTACCTATACTGTCGGGTGACGGTAATGACGACGGATCAGTTATATATCACGCAGGCCACGTTTGTTCTCTTTACGTGACGTATCATGCGCCCGGTCATCGCTTCCGAGCAGCTTATTCGTCCGGAGACCGGTTGTGCAAATTTTGCCAAGATTGTCATCCAAGGCAAGGGACATGGAAATAGGATGAAAACGACCGAAGCCGTGTGTAATTTTCTGTAAGCATAGCTTAGTTGTAAAGTGGTCAACTGTCTTAGAACATCTGAGTAGAAACACTGTGAAGTGCGGGGTATCCTTGGCCTTCAAAATGCGCTGTTTCGGCTTCAAACCAACTCAACTCCTCTCTGTATATAATGATCCCAGCAATCTTTTGCTTACACGAAAGTGCCATAAACACTGAAAGAACTGCGCACACATTGTGACACATTTACTCCCTTGCTACCGAGCTTGCTACTCGCAAGTAGCCAACCCTTGGCTCACCACATGAATTTGGCTCAGGAACTTTTTCAGTTCAGTTCAGTTCAGATTTGTTCGCCGTAATATAAATGCATAGCAATTATAGCAGGACCAGTATGTCCAAGTTTTGTTACGGACTTTCGGGTTTTCAGCTTTCTGCGTAGAATTTGACAGAACCAGACCCCCGACTTTCTGCGCGTCATCCCAATCGGTCTTCTGCTTTAGTTTTTCTTCATTTTCTTTCGTGTAAAGTAGACTACTCCCGACTACTCCTTTAAATTTTTTTCACCCTGTTTCTTCATGGTCATCCGTCAACTTCTAAAAGAGTCTCCCTTTCTCCCCTTTGCGTTTTTATTAAAAATCAAGTGTGATAAGCGAAAAGATTTCCAGGTTTCATGAAAACTAGTCGCTCCATTTTCCAGCGATCCAGACTGATTATCGCGACGACATATCTGCTGCAGCCCATCCTGGAATATTGTAACTGAGGGGGTCTTGCTTATCTCAAACATGAAATCTACGCGAAATGGGCAATATAGTTTGAAAGTTGTTGCCGGACGGAACTATTGAGGAAGTCGTTATGTTGGTCGTTGGGGATGATTGCAATCGCTTGCTCTACTGTCTGCACGATTGCATGCTGCAGTAAGCACTTTTCGAAGATTCGTAAGGTTTTGGTCATTTCGAGAGGCTGACGATGGAAAGGCTGCTGTTGGGGTTTCAGGATATTAAAGTTTACCTGAAAAGCCAACTTATTTTTGTGTCATTTAGTCGAATACACTGAATTATTTGGATTGTGCAAAGGGATTTTTTAATTTTCCACTATCTGCTCTAGTTATGACGTTCAGAATATCTGCGGGCGTCCCCACAGCATAAATTCTATTCTACTATGACGCGCTAAATTTTTATCTCAACACAATCGCGGCTTTTCAGTGGGCAGTGGTGAGATTGGTGAAGATTGCTTAGTGCCTGAACAAAAAAAAATCGCTAATTTTTCTCGTAAAGCATACAACAAAAGTACAAGCGCATAGAATACCACAAATCACAAGGAAATTCCACTATTTGAAAATCGATTATTCGTGAATAGCGGAACAACCAAGTAACGCATTTTCAGCGGGTCTTCAAGCCAATTTAAGTGAATAAGTGATGGGTAACTAGATTGTCCTAACCCAGCCCTTTTCGGTTAAACTTTAAAGTTGAACTGAAAAGCCAACTCATTTGTGTGTCAGTGTGGATACACTGAATAATGATTCTGCAAAGGGATTTTTTGATTTCCCACTATTTGCTCTTGTTATGAGGCTCAGAATATCTCCAGCCGTCCCCACAGCGTAAATTCTACTATGACGCGGGAAATTTTAATCTCAACACAAATGCGGCTTTTCAGTGGGCACTGGTGGGATCGGTGAAGATTGCTTAGTGCCTGAACAATTTTTTTTTTTTTAAATCTTTCTCGTAAGGCACACAGCAAAAATACAAACGCATAGAGGCACCACAAATCACACGGAAATTCCACTATTTGAAAATCGATTATTAGTGAATAGCGGGACAACGAAGTAACTCATTTTCAGCGGGTCTTCAAGCCAATTTAAGTGAATAGTGATGGGTAACTAGATAGTCCTATCCTAGCCCTTTTCGGTTAAACTTTAAGCTACAGGAAACCTCGCACCACATAGTGTTTCAGCTCAGATGTTCCGAGTTCTGGATAGTAGTTCACCACTTTACAACTAAGCTATGCTTACATAAAATTACACACGGGTTTGGCTGTTTTCAGCCTCTCTCCATGTCCCTTTCCTTGGCCATTTTGCCCAATCTTGGCAAAATTTGCGTAACCGATCTACGAACGAATAATCTCGTCGGAAACAATGATCGGGCGCCTGATACGTCACGTAAAGAGAATAAAAGTAGCAAGCGTGATGATGATGATCAGTGTGTTCGCTAATAGAGGGAATAGGGTATGCTTATGAAGTGAAGAATCTCTGGACCGGAAATGGATAGAAATGCTACTGAAGTAGAATCAGATAACTATCATAAGTACGACGTGCCCTTTAAAGCTGAATTTCACCGTTAGTTCGTTCCTGGCGGAATGGTTACCACGGCTGAACTCACAAGCGACGGATAACTGGTTCGAGTCTCGATGGTGCCTTCCGGTTTGCTTGGGGCGAGATTAGTGCCGTTTCCCTTTAAGACAATCCAAAAGTCCACCCCGCTTCAAATGGTTACCTAGAGAAACCTAGGGAAAAGCGCGGGAAATGTCGGAAGCTAATCAAGCAGTCTTTATCCCTTTACCTTTAACTTCTGTTTATCATGGGGCAGTGAAGACAGCTGTCAGGTGGACCGCTGCTGAGACGTCTCTCCATTCCCGCTGAATCGACGCGTCATTTGACTTATATGTACGGCGGATCCCTCCGGTTTCTACTGGAGGACTGCGGGAGTATACCATAAACGGTAGAGGAATGTTTCGTTGGAGATTATTCGAATTCTGATGGTGTCCTTTTTGTACACTTACTATAGTGTAAGTAGAGATTTGTTTGGAAAATAGGTTCTTTGTCGAAAAGTTTTACCGGAAGACTGGGAGTATCCCGCTCCATCCTGGCCACATGGCCCATATACCGTAGACGAATGCTTCTTTGGAGATTATTCCTGATGGTGTCCTTTATGTACTCTGTCTGTAGTGTAAGTGGAGATTGTTTGGGAATGGGCTCAATACACAAGTTTTTCTTTTGGGATAGGTTCTTGGTCGAAAAGGGTTACCGAAGGACTGCGGGAGGATCCCGCTACATCCTGGCCGGTATACGGTAGACGAATGCTTCTGTGGAGATTATTCTAACTTCTGACGGTGTCCTTTTTGCACACTAACTGTAGTGTAAGTGGCGATTGGTTGGGAATGGGCTCAATACACAAGGTTTCTTTTTGGAAGAGACATTTCCTCAGACTTTAATGAGCCATAAACCTAGAGCTAAAGCACAAACAGTTACGGTTCTTAACCTCGTCAGTACAAGAACCGAGTGTTACAGAAAGAGCCAGTAGCCTATTCGTTGAATCCTTGAATAAATTGTAAGTGTATTCGCTATAATTTTTAACCTTTATAATGTTAAATAATGTTTTAATTGTCTTATTATGATGAACGTGACAAAAACGACAAGCTCGGCAGCCCAATGCTGTAAAATTTCGTTGTGTAATAATGTAATGTTGTGTAATGTTATTTTTCACCCACCGTACAGGAAAGAGAAAATGAAGGAGTGTTTGAAAAAGCAGAGTAAATAAACATAGAAAAAGATCACACAGAAAAAGAAAAACAGAAAAAGAAACACATAGAGAAAAATCACACTAATAATTTAAAAATTATCAGAGAGAAATTATCCCTTGCCACTTATTAAGTATGAGTCATTATAAGTATCAGATTTAAAAAAGGCATAGCGCTGATGATCTAATTCTCTGTAGAAACTATGATTTGGTTCTTCAGTCCTTATTTTCCTCATGGGAAAAATGCCATTTCGCACATATTTCCTCCCCTATCCATGGCAAGAGCATGACTGGCAGACTGTGTCCCAGCTCGATAGTATCCCTGGCTGTAATTTACACTTCGCACATGACAGGGGGATTTAGACATCGTAGACCATTACTTGCGCAGTAAAATTCGGCAGTTATCAGGGATAAAGCTTCCGGGCTCTTGCCGAATTCGTAACGCCTCACTGGCTTTATGGTCTCTTATTCGTAAGTTTTGATAGCTCTCCTCTATTATTGCATAGTTTTTTATTGTTAGCTACTTGCGATCGTTTGGCGGTTCGGGAATTAATGTCGGAAGTTTTGTGTTTCCAACTGTTGGGTGAAAACGTTTTGTCCGGAGTCTGCGTATAGATTTGTTAAGGCGAGTCTTCACCTTCCGGAATCTCGGTTCCCAGATTTTCCGAGATTTTTTTTTATTTCTTCTGCGATACTTAAAAATTCCGGAAATCCGGAAGTTCAAAAGCCCCTTTTTCCGGATTATTTTGATATAGTTTTGGACCGGTTCATATTTCAGATGCAATTTACAGACTAACTTTACCTGACTGTCTGTTCTTATCAGCATCTCTAGGTGTATACCCTTTGTGTTTTAACCCATACCCCTGCGCTGAGTATGGAGGGCTAGGGGAGAATGTATCGATCCCATTGGCTGGTGAGATTTGCTGTCATCAATCATCATACTCTGTTTCCGGATTTTTCCGGTCTGGAGAAACCTAAGCGAATTCAGGTTCCGGTGCGGTATGGGGACTATGAAGATCAACCCTAATAGTGAAAACGGCTAATCCTCCTGTTTGCCTGCTAGCTTCCTGTTTGCCTGCTATTCCAGAACAGGGGTCGTGCCCGTCGTTTTTCGCGCCGTGTGAAGCAAGTACCGAAATATCACTAAAATAAATATCAGCTGACTTGACCGCTATTGCTATCAAATCTAATTGTTTACTATTAGTTATTGGCTCAGTCTGAATAAGATTTCCCCTTTAACCCGACAAAAAAAAAACTACAAGGGAAAGTGTAGGCCATAAAAAGTACGTTGTTTTGCTGTCGCGGAAGAACTTTCGGGAAAAGATACTGGAGCAGTAAATTTGTGACGCTTGGGACCATTTCAGACAAGCTAACAATGGGGAGTCTTTTCTTCTTGAGAATTACTCCAGATCCTTAGGACAGATTAGCCATTCGAGAGACCGTTTTCTGTATTTAAGAAGCTTAAAGCCCAGGCGTGAACGGGCAAACGAAGTCGTATCACCGGAAAATTGAAGAAGAAGAAGCTCGTTTTTCCCGCTCTTCGATCAGAGGGGTAGTACCGAAAAACAATCCAATCAAGAACAGTCTTCTATTGAGGAAAAACTGAGACCCTTTCCCGTACAGCGACGCGCCGCTGAAAATACGCAATATGTTCCAGTAGTCGAAGTTAATAAATAAATAAATACACTTTAATTTCCTTGGTAGCTCGTACACTGCTCGTACAGTCCAATCGCTAGCATTGGATCGTCATACAGTTAACAACTAGTGCGTGTAATCGTGTAATAACGCTCGTCTAAAACCACTTGAGTTTTCAGTTAGAACACCCATTACCAGGTCCGCGTCTAGGAATTTATTTCTGGGGTATTCTCCTCGCGGGTCAGACCTTATCCATACCTAACTGCAAAACAGGAACATAGATACAAATATAACAATGCAAAACCTATACAAATCGATTATTTTGTTTATGTTTCGAGGGGGCGACCCCTCCCCCTGGACACTGTCTTGCCCATTATTATTCTTCCTCCGATCCGAATGGCTACAGATGGTGTAGTCCGAAAATTTTCGTTAGAACCGTTGTAAATGTTATTTTTTCGTTAAAAAATAGCATTGCAAACCATATTTAGTATTATGTTATCAAAATTGTGACATCTAAAAATGACTAATTACATTTTTAAATATTCCTCAGTCCAAGTTGACTGGAATCACATAGACCTACACAAAATTACTCAAGAGGGATAAGCCAGCTAGGACATTCTTCACCGATATTTCGGCCCGTCTTGGCAAGGGACCTCTCCATCCTGTAGACTTAATACAGGCTCTAAACACAACTTACCTGTAACGAGATTGTTGTTTGTGATCTGTTTCCACGTCGTTGGGTTTTGTTTCGAGAACCTATGACATG
This sequence comes from Branchinecta lindahli, assembly GCA_023053555.1. Taxonomy (NCBI): domain Eukaryota; kingdom Metazoa; phylum Arthropoda; class Branchiopoda; order Anostraca; family Branchinectidae; genus Branchinecta; species Branchinecta lindahli. The sequence continues at coordinate 18,707,727 of JAKZAO010000004.1, read as the reverse complement.
TAGCTTACTTTGTTCACGGATAAGAAGGCTGGAATTAATTTTATTGGAGACATCCTCGGAAGAACGTACAACAGCTGTGACTCACCTCACTGAACGATGTCACGAACTCGATTTCGTTAGTCATCGTTTCCAGTGCCAATCCTTTTCGTGAGTCACCTAATAGCCGTTGATCCGACATCCTCCGTTTGGTTTGACCCCGCTTTTGGAATTACAGTGCCAGTGAAATGCGGAATGATTAGTGTTGCAGTAGTTTCCTTCCTAGTTATCGCTCCTTCGTGGTGTTAACAATCTACTAAGCCTTACTGATTGTTTCGACCAGTCTTGTTCCTACTTCTCAAATTCTAGACAGTATTTTCGCCCGGTTATTGCTTCAGATCCTACCTCGTTGGTCGTAATGGTCGTGAAGACCAACTATGCAAATTTGTTTCGTGTTTCTTGTCGAGTCAAAGGAGCCCAAAACGCAGTTCAAAGTTTGGTGCCCAGACAATGCGATTTTTTTCGCGATGCGACGTGAACAAGATCCATTTGGAGTTGAAATGGCATGGCGCGAATTGTTTACGCTAGCGGCGCCGAGTTTGCCCAGGAGAATTTTAATAATAATAATTATTATTTTATTTTTCACCCAGCAAAAAGCACATGGCAATAAAGAAATAAAGAAAGAAAAGAAGAAGGAAACACTGTAATAAGAAGAGACCAATCAAACATAGAGACTACGACAACATTATCCTATCTACAAAACTATCCTATTGTCGAAGAATGCTCTCCCATTAATGCTTAATGTTACTGCTGTACGTTTGTAATGCGAATCCGCGTTCTGTGGGCACCAAGCTTGAAACAGCCGATGTGCAAATGTTGCAGTTTGTTTGGAGGAGGCAAACAGTTTTCAACTGTTGTGAGGAAGCAAATATCTTGCCGACACCATTGCGTATGTGTAAGACGACTGTACATCACAGCCAGACTATCTGAGTAATTGGTGATGCCAGTTTATATGAGCTTTGTATTTGAACCTGCTGTATCTAGCTATAAAACACTTCTCCTGCCAAGAGTGGACAAATAATGCTGGATTCACCTTTGAATGAAGAAAAACCTTAGCCGTGTTAGTATGTTAATAATCATTCTTGTCTGGTAATAATAATAGTAACACCAGCACACTGTGCAGTCCCATGATACCAGTCCTATCCTACCCAGTGCCAAAATTTTCTGGTATTCCCCTGATGTTAAAAGAAAAAAGTTCCAACCGTGCGATAACAATTGTTATCGCACAGCCAGCCATGCGATAACAAGTGATATCGCACGGTTGGAACTTTTTTCTTTTAACTTTTAACATTTCTCTCAACATCATACTAGTGTTATAATCATTATCGCCCTGGCTTTTCTTCTGGCGATAGTGGAAAATTTGGCCCTTGGGCAGCATGATAGGCAGAAATCACCCTCGCTGCGCTCGGGCGACATCAGCCTATCATGCTACCCACGGGCCAAATTTGTCCGCTATCACCCTCAGGAAGGGCGATAATATACAATAATATAATGCAAAAACAATGAGGCCACAAAGCCTCTACAAAATGTAATGGTTTTTCGTAAAAAGCAGTTGATTTGTTCATGAAAACAGTCGTTTTTTCTGAAAATCTGTCATTTTTTCCTTGAAAACAGTAGTTTTTCTGCAAAAACAGTCGGTAAAAGTGACCACTGACCAGCCAGTCGGTAAATACCTTGCCAAAATTGTAATGGTTTCTCTCCCAATTTTGCCAGACCAATCAGCCCTTTTAAGATACACCACTTTTGTCTGTTTACACTCTTTCACGCCCATGGTATTTTTCTGGAGAATTCTCAGTCCTGGTGCTGAAACAGTCGCTCCTAAATCAGTTACACTCCGTAGGAAGATAACAGTGTTAGGAAATTAGTTTCCAGTAGCGGCAATTACATGGACCAGAAGCTAATTAAAACAGGAAGCGACTGTGCGAGATTAAGGAAAATTCTTATGTGTGACGATAACTCCCGAAAAAGTTGACGGCCCTAAAGCCTTGCTGGTGTTCTCCGGCCTTCGGCATGAAATGTGTGAATGAAATTATCAAATAATAGTACTGAGTATTTAGGGCCGGAAAATGGAATGTCAGAAATGTGGGGCGCGTAAAGCCGACGGCGTGGAAATTGGAAACTAGGGGTTGCCTACTCTCGATTTTAGTGTGAATCCAGTGCCTGGCCGGTGTCGGAACCGGCTGATAGCATCGGGCACCGGTCACCACGTGCTAGAACATTAAAATTAACTTGTTTAGAAGCGGGATTTGCTATTTATGACCGGCACCGGTGCCGGCAGCGTTAGTTTCAACCGGTGCCGGGAGTGGGTAACCCCTCGATGACAAATGGTAAGGGGGAGGTGCTTAACTATCCAGACTTGGATTTGTCAGTGCTAACCGGGTCTTCAGCGTCATAAAAACCCATCCTCTGTTTATTGGTCACCGTCAAGATGAGATAAGGTTTCGCGTGTATTGAACTTTCGAACACCTCTTTCGGGCAAGAAATAAAGTAAAGTATGTTTGCAAGTCGTGATGATTTGTTGTGCACATTGAAGGAGTTTAGGGATTATTGCGGAATCAGACAAAAAGAGTGACAGGTGATAAGCAAGGGGTTTAGAGACTCAGCAATTAACAACCTGGAGAAAGAGAATGCATGGGCAATTCCGTCTTAGTTTATGACACTTTGATTCAAGGGAAAGTTGCAGGTCTTAGTACTAGAGGATAGAGTTGGTTTTGAGTAGGAACAGCCGATTTTTAGCCCATCATAACGGTCACTGAAGAGTTCGTCATTCCAGTTTCCCACGACAGGCAAGTTCCAGTTCAAAATTCTCTGAAAAAAACAAAAGAAACAGAACAGGCCCTTTTTTTAACAACTTCTCTTTAAACTCAATCTAAGTTATATATATATATATATACAAATTTAAATACTCAAATAAAACAGAAAAATCCTCAGTTAGACACACCTTCACACACTAAGTCATCAACCCCAGCTATCTTACTGGCACAAAAACAAGGACAAAAGACAACACGATAAAACATAAAATCATTTTCATCATATATACAAATTCCCATCTTCCGTTCCGGCTACTCAAATGCACATGCGAACTCTTCAAACTTAACTACTTTATTGAAAAAGGTAAAAAAAAGGAAAAAAAAAAACGCCCACGACTGCAAGGGGCTGCTCCGATCTTTAACACTTTCAACAAAAAATATCACTAATAAATAAAAACAGGCCCTTTTAACTCTCGCAATGTCACGTCACTACGAAACACTACCTTTTATGCGCAATCTTGACTAACATCACAATCGAACATTGTCTCCGATTTCTTGGTACTGTCCGCACCTCCGACCGAACCAATCGCAAACGACGCGAGGGCAGGGTTTAATTGTGAAAAGACCCTGCGTGGGAAAATATATTTTGTTTGAGAGCAAAAGCAAACAACTGTGAAGGGAAAATCAAAATTAAGCGGACTGATGATGGTGGTTGTTATTGAGAAGGAAAATAATGGAATAGGACCAGGTTTCAGTTCTGCTTTAAGTCGATCCAGTAAATTGAAATAATTAAATAATTGCTAAAATCGAAAAGTCAGCTACGGTGTTCGTTAGTGATGTTTCGGCCCCTCTTCGCAGGAGTGCTCATCAATTTCAGATATCTGAAAATAAAAATCTATAATAGAACTTCCGGCGTACCATTCTGTATTAGTAGGACCCTGAGTTGTATGTCAAACTTGGTAAAGGAGCTAATTTTATTACTTGTATCTAAATCTGACGCTAATTTCAGTTTCCCGCCATAATTGAGCCGCAAAATCGAAAACCACCTCCGCCGTATTTTTGTCAAATTCGAGCCCCAAAAACCGTTTGTGCAGAGGCGTCATTTCGCTGAAAAGTAAGGCGTTCCGTGGTGGCGTTCCGGGCCCCTTCGGGGATTCGTGACGCACTGGCGGTTTGAAGTGCTTGCGCTGGGGGAAGGGGGGAGATTAATACCGAAAAATTTACTTGCTGGAAAACCAGCACGGCTGAACAGGTAAACGGTTTGGAAACAGTAGACAAGAAACGTACTGCACCATATCCGTAAAACTAACTGGTACTCGCTGGAAAGCAAGCTTCCAACGGCTGTTCGGCAATTAAAATGGCAATGAGCGCCGCAGGCAAATTATTTTTTTTGAATCTGCATGTTTTCTAACAAAATTTAACTACTTCCTGAACAAATTTTAGGTTCTAAAATGGCCCATCCCCAAAACTGTAAGCCCAAACCTCAAAGTAAATAGAGCGTACTACAAACAGTGCCGCAGGCGAAATTCTGTGAATTCCTTATGATCAGAGTACCTTTTTGGATCACAAATGAAAGCAAGGGCCACCTATCATAGATCAGCTCACAGTGTTTGGTCACGACACATTTCAAACAGTGTAAGACATTTAACTGAAAACTGGTACATGACGGTGCTTCAACTCGACCCTTTCCAAATAAAATGACCTTCCGAAACAAAACAGAAACAGAGTAGCCTTTGCTGCAACAGACGTTAAACATAGATTTAAAACTTTTCTTACCATTTTACAAGATAAACAAGCTGGGGTTAAGTGGAAAAGGCACTTAGTGCTCGCTGACCCTTTCCCCTTCCTACTCTTATATCTTGTGCTCCGTCAGGGGCCCCCACCTGAATTTCCAAGGGGTCCCTCAGCTATCCAAGAACAAATCATAATGTGATGCTGAAAGCCATGTTACAAAGGTAATGTCTCTCTTCATGTTCAGAGTTCAGAACATCAGACATGCAACTGACCCGCCCAGGCTGAAACGCGCCTTGAAGACATTCGATCCTTGAACAATGGGTCATCGTCTCGGATTAAAAAAGGTTAAATTTTCATCAGCGACTTTGGTCAACTGATATATCGCACATATCAGTCACATCTGTGATAGCACACTGATTCATCGGGTTATTTTTCTATTTTGCCTGGGTGGCTCTGTGCCCCTTGGAAGGCCAGGGGGGACAGCTGCCCCCCCCCCAAATGACGCCTCTGCTTTTGTGGGACAAACACAATTGTGATCCACAGAAACGACCACGGAAACCCTCTTTTGGGGCCACAAACACTTCGTGGGATCGCGGAAAAACGCCTGTAATCAGTCTGTGAAAGAAAAAGTTGTTTATGTATTTTGGAAGTAACTTTACAGACTCTGTATTTTCCCGCCAAGAAATATTAGCAACATCTACCGAATTTAGTTTGCTCTCAGGGTTTTTAGAGGTGCAGGAACGCCAGGGATGATGATTTGGTTTGTGACAGCTGTTAGGTCACTCCTAGTATTGCGACTTTAATGTCCTGGCTGATCGATGGTATTTTCCCTGCAAAAAATATCTGGATGCCTTTCAAAGTTTGGTCGGTGGTCATAAAAACCTGGCCAATGTCCTGGTCACGAAAGTTTAAGAATATTTGCGAGAGGTTCTGTCTTTGGTTCTGGGTCAACTTGGTTCGATTGGGATTCCCTTAGGGTACCAACTTTGAAATAGAACTGAAGGTATTACTTCGTATGTTACTTCTTTATTGCTATTAGGCTATTATTTGTTTTCCCACTACACGAGGAGTTGCCCACGCTAGACGTAGATAAATACAAAGGATGGAAAAGCCCTATTTCGTTCCAAGCTGTGATGTATGGTAATGGCAATAAATCTTGGGTGCTGATTCCCAGAAATCTGAATCTGTCGATGTGGCAAGACCACTTAACCAGCTTTTCAGAATTACTTGACGTTACATGCTCAAAACAGTTTTCATTGGCTGTTAAAGTCTTTTCTGTCGTTCCATGCCGGATTTATTCCCTTCTTTATGACGCTGTTCTCGACGACAATAAAGCCGAACCTTGTTATGTCTGCTTCCCAAGTTTTAGCCCCCTTGTACAATATCATCAAAAGTTTTACCCCTAAAGCATTTGTTCCCATAATGTTTTTAATACCATGTCTCCTGCCTAACGTTGGTTCAGTCGCCATTATAAACCGTCTCATAAGACCTTAGCTAGTCTCATTTTCACGGACTTCGTCTCTTGTCTGTCTTAGTGCTATGGTGTTGGAAAGTGTCCCTTAGGACTCTAAGGAGGGGAGGGAAGGAGTTTGGGTCTTAGATGGAAAATTGGGTGGTTAGCAATGGGATATGTGTTGGGTGAATATATAAGCCCTCATTTCGAGGTCAGACTGCGTGGGTCATTCTCCCGCAATCACATATAGCAGGAACACACAAGCCTCTGAGAAGGACAGCGATCTTCTTGGAGCCAGTTCCATCAGAAAACTTCTTATTTGGTTATGCAACTGAACTGCGAAGATTGAGCTTTAGTGAAGCCATGTTTCATAGTCGTCTGCGCTAAACGGGTACGTCAGCTGATTTTTCGAGTGATATCTCGGCAAAATTCCTTTTCAGGCTCAAAGGCTGTTGCCCAGAAGGGCCGAAATATGACGCGAATAAAATCAGCTTAAGTATCGGTTTAGCGCAGTAAACTTGTTCGCAGTCAGTTTGGGCTGAAGTAATGTTTAAGCTGTGTTTCAGTTGATTGTTTGCCGGGTGTTGCTGATTCACTGTTAGAAGACATCTAATACAAGGATGCAGTGTTTCAGCGGATAACAGACAATACACTCTCTTTTTCTGTGGAATAAAATCAGGTCCTTGTGCAGGAATTTATTTCTGAGGGGGTTGTCCCCGCGGGTCGGACCTAATCAGTAGCAGAAAGTACTAAAAAGATCTAGATCAGAGGTTCAAGTCTATAAAAAATGATTATTTTGGCATGTTTCGGAGGGGCTTTGAACCCTCGAACTCTGGATACGGCCCTGAACATAATACTAAACGTGGTTTGCAGTGTTACTTTCAACGAAAAATAACGCTTAAAAGCAGAGCTGCTCCTGAGTCAGTCCGAGGCGAGTCGCAGACCAAAGTCATGCCGACGAGTCAAGTTCGAGTCCTAGAAAAAAAAATACTCGAGACGAGAACGAGAGTATACAAATGTTCTCGAAAACGAGTCAAAAAATTCTAACAAAGTTTTCTTTGTTTTTGATAACAATAATAATAATAATGTAGGTGTGAATAATAAAACCATCGCTCTAATCTCTTTAGCTTTGTATGATTTTAAATTTGCCGTTCTGAGACGTCGTTTACTCGAACTCCGGACTCGGCCAGATTCCGAGACGAGCAGGATCGAAACCCTGCTCCATAATCGACGAGACCGGGATAAGTCCCAAGTCCGTGAAAAAGGCGTCTCAAGACGTTCTCGAGACGTGTCTAGAGTCCGAGTTCACCAGCTCTGCTTTAGTCCTATAAGTCGCTAAATTAGGCTTAGGTCCCTATTGGTCCTAAATCAATCCTCAGGTCCCTGTAGTTTGTTCGTGACGAACATTACAGTTAAGTTAAAACACTTACAGTTGAGCGTTAACCCTGCATTATCTTCCAAGAAGCTACGGAAATTTTTGAACTCATCATAAAAAGCCTATTTTTCTTTTATGTTTAGGAGATGGTAGCTTAGCCTATTGTTATATTTGTTTAAAATGCATTTTCAGCTGCGAAACGGTTCGAAATATGGAATCTTGCCATTAAAAAGTTAATTTTTCCTTAAACTTGCCTCTTAAACACCTACTTCAGGCAAGCAAATAGTCTTGTTATGGCACCAAGCGGCCAAATTTTAAATTTTTCGTTAAGAACTGTCATTTTCCTTGCATTTTCATTTTTATGCACTCTGTATATAGGCGATTAAAACTACCTAAAATGGACAAGTTTCAGATGGACATGGGCACAACCTGGCTGCGCCACTGAAGAAGCGTATACGAAAATAACGTTTTAAAAATACCGCGCAAATTTGATATCCATATTTTGCTACAAGAGCTACCAATGGTTCAAACCGAAATTCCTTTGATTTTAGCAATTAGAGTGCGAAAGACAACTGTTCACTTCAGGTCTTATTGGCTTTGAACTTACGTCCTTGTTGGTTTTAGAGGTCCCTTTTTCGGTTTAAAGTAGTCCCTAAGTCCCTATTTCCAAGTCTCTAAGCCTGTGGCAGTCCTGTAAAAGTCGTAACGGAAATATTCTGCAACACTTATAGTTAGAGATGTTGAAATTGCGCATCCTTGTGCAGTCCAAAGTCGGAGCCTTGTTGGTTGAGGGAATTTTCATCAACAGACCCAGCTCCGACTCCGATTTGGGACTCAGTCAACGAGCTTGGCTCCAACTCTAAATGTTTATCAAACTTCTGATGGTCTGTAGCCCTACAGTAAATTTTCCCTTGTGAAGTAGCAAATTGACATTTCGTTCCTGTCATGAAATTCTTCACCCCTCAAGTTGACGACTGACCAACCAATATTATTGGCGTTTTTGATCGCCGATTAGTTCGGCGATAGCGTAGCTGTTTGACTTTTTGGCGTTTTTGACTTCGCCGGAAGCCGATAGCCGTAGCAGTTTCTTCTAAGTTCTGTTTTTGTGCTCAACGGCTAACGTCTATCGCCTAAATTCCTGTCCATCGCCTATCGGCCTAGGACTCACCGATAGGCGATGGACGTTGCCTCCAACTCCAACTGCTATCGGCTATCGAAAACAGTAAATAAGCACGAATCGGCAAACTTCCTTCGTCTACCGGGGAAATTTCATCGGCGATCAAAAACGCCACTATTAAAAGCATGCTGTGTTGTGGGATATGTGTCGTGGCGAGGGAGCAATTTGATGACTATCAACTTGCGATGATTGCCCTTCCTAATCACAGGCTGTGGACTTTTGTCGACGTTTGGTGTGTTGGGAGTTGGGGAGAGAGTTGGGAGAGAGGGGAGTTGATCAGGGACCGGATTTGTTACTTGTAGTAACTTGTTTTTCGTGATCATTCATTCGAAACAGAACTCTTTGTTGCTGACATGTGACATTAGCTTCTTGCTTTTGTGTTTCCCGCTATTTGTCTTGCGTTTAGTCTCTGGTTTGCCCCTCATCAGCCTGTTGATGAGGTTTAATCCTATTGTTGCCAGTTAAACTCCGTCTCCCTTCGGATGCTGCGAACATGAACTTCTATTTGCTCTTTGGATTTAGCATATTTTGCAACTTGGAACTTGAAGATGGAACCCACGTCCTCTGTTTTCCGCTTGATATCTGCAGTCAGTAGTTGAAAAGCGACCACACAGCTCCACAGACCATATCCCAAAGTGTTAAAGGACCTGTCGTAGGCTACTTATAAGGCCAATGCAACCTACTTCTGTAACAGCATTCATTAGTTCTTAAACCCGTAGACCCAAATTCTTGTTACATTCTGAATCCGACCCCTCACTAATGTTCGCACTTGCCGCGATTCACTAGTTTCCATGTGCAATATGCTCCCGACGCGTCACTGTTTTCTACCAATTCCGCGACGCCAGAGTTCCTAAATTCCTTCCGCGATCTTAATGAATCATCTGTGAATTCATAAATTTGTATATTATGCCAAATTGAAAACAAAAAACAATTTGCGTGTCTTCTTTCATTTTATTTTAGTTCTTGCTTGAAATGTGTTGCTATGTGGCGCAAACGTGTTTTACGCCTGAGATCTTGGCTCATTTTGTTGTAAGAGGAGAGGATGATTTGAAGCAAAAGGTGTGCATTAGATTAGGATTCACAAGTCCGGGTTTGGATACAGGCTTTGAAGAAATGTAGTGGGCGTTTGTCAGTAATCAGTCTATCAATCAAATTTGATTCCAAATAGCTTGAGGCTAGAAGAGGTGAATAAACTATTTACGAAAAACACAAAACTGACAAAAAAAAATAAGTAAATGTTGGAATGAAATGGTGTAAAAACACTCTATCTTTGCTCCGAAAAATTTTGGAAGGGTATTTCTGGGGTCAGTTAGTTTAGGAACGCCCAAGTTAAATGAGAGCCGTAGCCCAAATGCCATGTCTTATGAAATGATATAATCAACCAGGATAACAAAGTTATGAGCTACGTATTATGGACTCTTGATAGCAAAACTCCCCGATCAAGCCCGAAGCCATGCCAGGTTGCCAGTGAACTAAAGTAATCCGAATTAAGGGGGAAGAAGGTATCTCTGCTAAAGGAAATGTAGTGGAAGGTCGCATGCTCTGGCTTTTTACAAAATAATTATAGTTTGTAACGTCTCGCCTTGGCTGTCGTGAAGTAGGACGTTAGTTTTAGCACTGGTTCAGCTGTGACTGTCTCACCATGCATGCAAGGATTCTTTCTGGAAAGCAAAGCAAGAGTAACTGTGATTATTTTCAAGAGGAATCACTGGACGTTTTCGTGTACATCAGGAGGCAGGACCGAAGGTATGGATGCATGGTCTGATGCAGGACCTGAAACAGAACCGGAGGCACATAACCCTGTAGCCTATACCTTGCGACGCCAGTAATTTCCCCCTCGATTGTTTTAGCTGCTACGGAAAGTTGCCGAGGTTCCCGCAGAGATTTTCACGCTCTAGCAGATGTTCCCAGAAGTTTCTTTGAAACTTTGCTGTCTTTCAAAAAACCACAGATTCTTCCCGGTGGTTTCAGCCGCGCGCCACGGTGTCTTTTTGTAGTCATAACTCGGTACTGCAGTGAGTTTTCTAAGTAAATACATAATTTATGTATTTGTATTCAGATAATTCAAAACAAGTAGCCGAGCGAAGCGAGTCCTTTTCATGGTAAAAGATTACTGAAAGCGGAACATTATGCATTTTCGCTATCTTGTTCTTGGTCTGATCTGTGGCGTCGAAGTGAGCTCAGTCCAGCATCGATTTACGACCCCAAAAAGCCGCCATGGCGCATGGCGCCCTTTGCTTGATGAGAAACGGAGTGAAAACTGGAGAAACGGTCTTTCTGAGCAATGGATCTTCTCGGGAGTAATAAGCGGGAGACTGATTCGCTTCGAAAATAGCAAGACGTGACGGATGCAAACATTTGTGTAGTGCCGTTAGTTTGGTGAAATATAACATCGTTAGTTGGGAATCTCAGAAACGAGAATGAATCAGTAATACTGGCATGACTGGTAGTTTGGGTAAAATACCTAACCTTCTTGTACCTGTGTCAGGGTGCGAGCTATGCAGCTGTCCTCGGCGGCAGCAGCTGACGGAACAAGTCGTGCCTTAGTCGGGGGGAGATCCGGGGGACGGAGCCGAGTTTGTTGAGGGACTTGGGACTCCCCCTTTGGGTGTCAGTTAACGAACCGGGCTACGAACCCGACTTTGGACTTTGTACAAGTTCAGTCAACAAACCCGGCTCCGACCTCGAATTTGTTATTTTCTGCCCCAAGTCATGTCGACTGCGACCTCCCTGGCTCCCTCCATGGCGGAGGAACAATCAGAAACAATTTATTTCTAGAATTTCAACTTTGCAGGTTTTTCCGATTAACTTAATTGGAATTTGGGTAGCCAGTATGGGCTGCTGTGGTTTTCACGATGTCTTTCGCTCGCTAGAAAGTGATTTAGGAATCTTCGAAAACCCTCCTTTTGTTTCATGTTTGGACTCGAAACGGAGAATCGATATTCCGCACTCGGGCAGAACTAGGAAACCGTGAATGGCGTCGTCTTAGATTTCCGGTGCTTCGGAATCTTTTTGGTTCTGCCAGGCCCTGGCACAGGTCATCTTCTCTTTTGTCTCACCTGCGACTGTCACAATACCCACAAACTCCATAGTTGTCGGATTTCCACAGCTACTTCTTGCTTTCGATCTACGAATCAATCTTATATACTCAGGCAGAAATAGGAAGCCGAAAATGCTGCCATCTTACATTTATCGTAGGTCCCAATCTGTTTGTTATCCTCTGTTGTCTCACCTGTGACTACCACAACGGCCTCAAACTCGATCGGATCATATGCATGGCTAATTCCCATAGCTGCGTCCTCGGCTGCGTCAGCAGTATTTGTTGGAAGCTTGCTCGTGCTAACAGTTACACTTTCGTTCAGCGTATTTCTCACTATTCTTCTTGTTATCCTGTCGGTCAGTTTCAGTTTTATCTTTTTTTTTCAAACAGGAATGCTACGTACCACCTACATTTAAATTTGCTAACCAGTCAGGCGTTATGTTCTGTTGAACGCCATTCAGTTCGGCATTCTCCTGTGGGCAGACAAGGCGTTCGTCACCGGTTAGCCTAACAACAGGGCCGTATCCAGGAATTTATTTCGGGGGGGGGGGGGGGGGTTTGCTCGCAGAATTTATTTCGGGGGGGGGGGGGTTGCTCGCAGAATTTATTTCGGGGGGGGGGGTTTGTCCACGGGTTGGACCAAAAAGTACAAAAAATACATAGATCAGAGGTTAAAACCTGCAAAAAAACATTACTTTTGTGGGTTTCGGGGGGGGGGGGGTTTGAACCCCCTAACCCCCCCCTGGATACGGCCTTGCCTAACAATAATGGGAAAAAGCAAATACCCTTCTTTGTATGAATGGACAGATGCTCTCCTTTTGATCACTTTCGGTTTGTGTCTCGTTTTTCGAACAAAGAATGCAACGTACATGAAAAACGAACTCCAAGTAACATTCCGATATCACTCATTCTTTCTCTTAGCTCCCGTTGCGTATTGACAACCTCTCAATATCTCAATCTTCGTTTTCATGGAGTTTCTTTTCTGTCCGGAATTGCGATTTTTTTTTGCAGCATCGTGACCATACCGTGCCTAAGCAAAAAAATTTGGCCTGAGCAGGATCGAACCCTCGACTCCTTGACTAAACTTGAGAAACGGGAAGCAAATGGCGTCGAAGATCCCCACGGGTTGTCTTCTACAATCCATATGTTTACTTCGCCGTTCATTTTATGTAGTTTGGACGTTAAAAAAACTATTAGGAACATTTTATGACTGTGCCATCAGTGACTTCCCGAACAAGACTTCAGCTATGAAAACAAAAACAGTCATGTTTCGGCCAGGTGCTTATCGCGCAACCGAATTATTGCCAAGTGGGTTATGTGTATGAACTAGCGGCTTTCCTCTGAAGATTACCAAATAAACAAGAATAAATCAGCTGAAACACAAAAATGGATAAGAACCCTTCCTCATGGAGAGCTTCATTTCTTTTAAAGTAGAACTGGAAATCTATAAGAACCGTTAGTTTGGATGAATAAGTCCGATAAATATTACCCTTTGGAATCCTATCGAAACCTTTGGTCTTGTTTCTTCCGGGAAATTTGTAATGCAGCAGCTGTAGCCTATGCCGTGGTTGGAAATCGGAACGACAAGCTCTAAGTGAACCTTTACTATTCGCACCAGCGACTCTTCGTTGAACTCGTGCACCTTGTTTTGACCCTGTGGTGAAGAAAGGTATCGCAAAGGCAACACGCGGATAGTAGGCTACTGCTCTTGAAATCTTCATGCTGACGGAATCAATCTAATGTGAAATTAGATTGTGCTTTTTGGCCCAAGTTTTGGGAAACCTGCAGTGTTGGAAATCGGGCTGTCGGCAGTTCTTCTGCTTACTTCCCCCCATTTGCCGAAACCGGAATCCCAACAAGTTACTGTGAACTTCTTGGGAAACTTGTCTGTGGACGGTTTGAGGAGGCTGTAGTTTTTGTTCGAAGGAATTTATGCCGCATCAGTTAACACATCTCTTGGGGATTCATCCAGTTTATGTTTGCTCATTCCTCCTTCCTCAGCGGGAATATATGTGAACTATGCAAACATTAACTGCATCTTCGTTCAACGCTCATTTCGTTGTTTCGCTGTTTTATTCCGGTTTAGTTAAGCAGACGGACGTACTTTTTCGACAATGGTTGATCGAAACAGAGAATTGATTTTGTTCCAAGTCAGATTTTCAGATTCAGATAGATTCAGATTCAGATTTTTCAGATTCAGATTTCAGATTCAGATTCAGATATTTTTTACTTCACCAAAAAAAGACAACTTCATTATAGAAAAAAACTCAACAACCACATAAAAGACAAAAGCCCTGTGAGTGGCTGTATCTTCTAACCACCTCTTAACCTAAAATTATTCAATAAATACTAACAGAAAAACTAATCTAATATATTTTCAAAAAAAGAAGAAAAAAGACGTAAGAGAGAAAAAAGAAAGAAACGATAAAAACAGTCCTCTGTTTTTATCGTTTTTTTTCAGCAGGGACGTATCCAGGAATTTTTTTAAGGGGGGGTCCCCCTGCGGGGAGGACCTAATACATACATAACAGCAAAACAAGAACATAGTTCAGAAGCTAAAGCACTAGCACTACATAGTGTTTCTGCTCAGATCAGTGTATTGCTAATAGAGAAGATAAGTATAATTATGATGTGAACAATCTCGGGAACGACAAGTAGAATGAATTATTGTCACAAGTTCGATGCGTCCTTTAAAGACTATAAAAAAAACATTTCTTTTCGGGGGGGGGGGTCGAACCCTCTACGCACCCTGGAAACGGTATTGGTTTTAGTGTTAATAAAATGAGACAAACGCGTAAAAAAAAAAATATGGAGGTCACTCCACAAACACGTTTATGCACCAAAACCTTCACCCTGTTTTGCGAAGTGCAATGACCCCTCCCGTACGCACACTTTCGATTCCTGGTCCCTCGGCTCGTTACCATTTCATTCCAAGTTCCCTCCAGAGGATCTTCTTCGTAGAATCTTTGAGAGATCTGATTCGTTTTTTCATTTAGTTTTCCCAGTCGAGTTTTAAAAGTTTCCCCTTCATGAAAGTCGCAACTTCTTTAAAACATTTTCTTAATTTCAAGTTGCTTGCCTTGCTAAACTTTTTTAGAGCTCGATTGGGTCCTTAAACGGCTGGTTTTATTACCCTTACGGGACTCGAGGAGTTTGGAAATGAGCATTTGAAGGAAAATGGTCTCAACTCAGTTAATTTTCAACGAAATCGCTTTGATTTTTTTTAAAGTTTTATGGCTATCATTAAAATGATCCGAATCGTTTCGTTGAGGTTTTGTATTTCTTCTGTTGATTGATGTATATGGGTAGGCCTAGCTGAAAGCCTTACCTTTACAGTCACATACTGACTGCATACTCACCTCTTCGGCGGGGGTGGTGAATCTACTACACAAGTAAATGATTAGTAAGTAAAAAAATGTTCACAAATCGCAGTTGTAAAAGCCATTTACTGTAACTTCGTGGGGGGAGGGGGTACGCGCTTATTCGTACAGTGGATAAGAACTGAAACTTCAGCTACATATGCTTTGGCAGCGATATTTCGGCCCTTCTTGGAAGGGTCCTCGTCAGGCTGTACGTCAGGGACGTAACGGTGGGGAGCGGAACATAACGGGGAGTGACAGGCGACAGCGTTAGGGAGCGGCCGGATCATAACCCGGAGTGGTTCGGGCAACATAAAGGGGGAGGGGGGGGTAAATTCCTAGCCGGGGTCGCGGCGGATATTCGAAACCCTCGTCGTACCTGTGCGTCAGGTTTGCAAAAGTTGACCAGCTGAAGAAAATTGGGGTTGTTGATAAATGCCAGTATTTTTATTGGTTTTAATTTTTACAGATCACCAGTTTGAAAGATATAATAATAATAAAAATGTATTTCTTACCCACAAATTCCAGAGGAAAGACAAGTGGAGTACAATAAAGAACAAGAGCTGTAAGCTCATATGGCACTTGCATGTGTTGAGATGTTTTGTTTGATCAAAAGTATTTTTCGACTTTGTGGTTAAAATGCGCACTTAAGGGAGCTAGATAAAAATTATTTTATTTTTGAACTTGGGTGTAATGATGCGCACTTTAAAGGCGCTAGAAATGCATCTGTATGCAAAACCCTTGAGGCAAAAACGATCACAGGCCCTTAGGGATCCTTGATGTATACCGTTTCGTCAAAAGTTTTTTTTCGCTTTTCATTTCAAATGCGCACTTTATGGGTGACAGAAGTAAATTTTTAAGCAAAACCCTTGTGGCACAAATGATCATGGGATTGAGATGTATTGTTTGAAATAAAGTACTTTTCGACCTGGCCGTTCAGATTCACACTTTAAGGGAGCTAGAACGTCATTTGTAAACAAAACCCTTGAGGCAAAAATGATAATGGGCTCATGGGGATGATGAAAATATGAATTTGGTTTAAAAGTATTTTTCTAAATTTGCTGTCAAGATTAGTACTTTAACGAATAGTCGGGTTTGGAAAGTGGCCATTTTTGAGTCAATCTTGTCAAATCTCTAATATTACAGCCATGTTCCATCGTCCTAGATTATCTGGAAGTACCTTAAATCGCGATCACCGGAATCCCGGACCTCCCCCCCAACAAACTTCCCCACAGTCGCCGGAGCCAATCTAGTTCCTTAAGTGTTTATCCAGAGCATCTGTTTGTTATTCCCACAAAGTTCCATCCCGATCTCACCAGTCTACGTCGGTCACGTATTTTCGGCCCCCCCCCCAATTGCTGTCGGATCTGTCCGGACATGAAAAAGATCAACCGAAACATGTCCTCACTTCAATTACCAAATTTCACTCAAATCCGATCAGCCGATTCAAAGTTACGCATGACTCAATATTCCGGATTCCCCCTCCAGTTACTCCCCCCACGGCTATCAGATCATGTAAATTTTTCTTTATAAGTCAGTTTGATCGGGTCCCTGATTCGCCTCCCAAGATTCGTCGTGAAAATCCCCAAAACCGCCATAACCGGAATTCCGGGAAACTCCCCTCCACCCCCCCCTAATGTCATGATCCATCCCAAATGTATAAACGATTTATCTGGAGCAGATGCTTGCTCTTCCCAGCAAGTTTCACTCCGATCCCTCCATTCTAACCGTTTCCCGATATTTCCGGTCTCCCCCCCCCAAACTCCCCCATAGCTGTTGAATCCGGTCCGGACTTCAAATGGGACATCAGAGGTATGTCATTTATTCAGTTATTAAGTTTCATTCCAATCCGACCACCCGCTCGAAAGTTACACAGTACTCCAATTATCCGGATTCCCCAGCCCTCCACCCCTCTAGTGTCCGGATCCAGTCCAAATGTAGAAACGATTTATCTGGAGCAGATGCTTGTTCCTCCCAGCAAGTTTCACTCCGATCCCTCTATTCTAACCGTTTCTCGAAATTTCCGGTCTCCCCCCCCCCAAACTCCCCCAGAGCATTCGAATCCGGTCCGGACTTCAAACGGGACATCAGTAGTGTGCCATTTATTCAGTTATTAAGTTTCATTCCAATCCGACCACCCGTTCGAAAGTTACACACTACTCCAATCTCCCCAGCCCTCCACCCCCCCGGGTGGTCGGATCCAGTCCAAATGTATAAACAGTTTATCTGGAGCAGATGCTTGTTCTTCCTAGCAAGTTTCACTCCGATCCCTCTATTCTAACCGTTTCTCGAAATTTCCGGTCTCCCCCCCCCCAACTCCCCCATAGCTGTCGCATCCGGTCCGGACTTCAGATGGGACATCAGAAGTATGTCATTTATTCAGTTATTAAGTTTCATTCCAATCCGATCACCCGTTCGAAAGTTACACACTACTCCAATTTTCCGGATTCCCCAGCCCTCCACCCCCCCCGGGTGGTCGGATCCAGTCCAAATGTATAAACAATTTATTTGGAGCAGATGCTTGTTCTTCCTAGCAAGTTTCACTCCGATCCCTCTATTCTAACCGTTTCTCGAAATTTCCGGTCTCCCCCCCCCCCAACTCCCCCATAGCTGTCGCATCCGGTCCGGACTTCAAATGGGACATCAGAAGTATGTCATTTATTCAGTTATTAAGTTTCATTCCAATCCGATCACCCGTTCTAAAGTTACACACTACTCCAATTTTCCGGATTCCCCAGCCCTCCACTCCCCCCCGGAAGGTCGGATTGGGAAACTGAATGTTTCCAAGTTAGTCCGATCGGGTCCCTGATGCTCCTGCCAAGTTTCATCGTCCTAGCACATCTGGAAGTACTCCAACTCGAAAAAGTGTGACAAAACTCCTTAATTTTCAGAATTTCCCCGGTCCACCACTCCCCCCCAGATGGTCGGATCGGGAAACTGATTACTTCTAGGTTAGTTTGGTCGGGTCCCTGATTTTCCTGCCAAGTTTCATCGTCCTAGCACATCTGGAAGTACCCTAACTCGAACATGTGGGACAAAAAAATTCGGACAGACAGACCGACAGACCGACAGACCGACCGACAGACGGAATTGCGATCGGTATATGGCACTTGAGCCAGAGGCTGCAAGTGCCATAAAAAGAAAGGAAGAAAATATTAAAATA
The DNA here is from genome assembly GCA_023053555.1 of Branchinecta lindahli. Lineage (NCBI taxonomy): Eukaryota > Metazoa > Arthropoda > Branchiopoda > Anostraca > Branchinectidae > Branchinecta > Branchinecta lindahli. The sequence continues at coordinate 18,689,640 of JAKZAO010000004.1, read as the reverse complement.
ACTATACATACAAAAAACACTAGCACATAAACAGGGGGGTAAGGGGGTGGTGGGGTGAAAAACGAGAGTAGGCTGAGCCCTACAGCTTCCTGTGTAACATTAGTAATTTCTCCGAAATATCTGGAACACCGAACTTGCGAATAATTACTCTATGGATTTCCTAACCTGTTCTTTGTCTCGTTTGTAACCCCCTGCGAAATCTACTTTTGAGACGATCATTGCTGGCATATTTTACAAGTCACTTCAATCCATTATACTTTACATCTCTGCCATCTACCTTCTAGAAAGTTATAAGGCACTAGATCATAAGTACCCCTTTCAGCCCAAGCTGACTGCCATTGAAATTTGAAGCCGCTAAAGGATAAGTGAGCTGAGATTTGTTGTAGCGAAAATCGCCTGAACAAACCGAAATATCGCTAGGACAAATGTTAGAGCTGATTTGTCCGTCTAGCGCCATTAAATATATGAATGAATGAATGAAATCTCGAGAAATCTATTCCCCATTTCGAACAAAAAAGTAACAAACGTTGTATGAGAGAAAAAAGAACCACACGGGGGGGGGGGGCAACATAGCCCTATATAATGTGTGGCTAGCATCAAGCGAACGAATAAAACGTGCAATCCGCTCATGGTGGGTTTACACACTGCGTAAATCCGAGCGTATTTTACGCACGTATTTGAGCTTGAAAAGATTTCTAGCAATACGAACGTGTTCATATGCAAAACGGACCGATTTCTCAAATACGTCTGTATAGCTAGAGATCTTTCCAAGCCCAAATACGTGCTAAAATACGCTCGGATTTACGAAGTGTGTGAACGTAGCAACAGATACTGCAATGAGTGGATCAGTGACGTTATACTTTGCCGAGTAACACACGAGGTCGTGATAAGTTTAAGGGTCAGCGTGTAGGCCTACCAAAAGACGTATATGGGATGCGAGTCAAGGCAATCAAAGTGGTAAAACAAACGTGGTTGAAGAAATGCGGTGGGAGGAACACGCAATTAAAAGAAAGTGGAAAAAGCTCGAGATTGAAGTCATTGGCCTGTTAACGTGTTTTCTGAAATCGGATGAGTAGCTTAGTGTGGCTGAGTCGAGTGACCTTCTAGACGCCAAGTTATTTGGTGTGGTCCGCCCGTCTTGATCCTTCGCAGCCGGATTGCCACTAGCCTAGCCAGCGTCATTAACTGAGATGTGTTCATAGTCAGCCTCGCACCTGCCTCGTTTTTGTCTCGAATTCTGTGTTTCATACGTTGCTTATTCATGGCAACGAGATGTACGCCTCTCCTTTCCTGAGACTTGACAATCCCTCGCTGCGGTCAACTACGAATTCCTGAACTCCTGGCCTATAGCTGAGCCTCACCACTGTCGAGTGTCGCGTAACTGTTTGGTTTCATAATCCGGTCTCTCGGTGCAAGACTGTTTCTGAGCGTTGACACCCCCTCGGGAAGGCTCGGCTAGTAAATAACTAGGGGTCCACTACGGATTCCTGCGCCCTGTGCTCCAGCGATCCCCTCCAGACTCGCTTCCATGAGAAGTTCCCGACACAGTCCTCGAAACGCTAGTCCTTGCCCAGTTGCAACTGTGAGCTCTTCTCTTAAGTGTCTGCTTGGTTTCTGCTTTTGAATTTGAGTTGCAGCTGCCTCAGCAGGTCTGTTGATACTTTCGTATGGTCTTAAAAAAGACACCAAGTAGTTAACTTTAATAGTTTGTCTACTCTTCTGGTTTTGTCGTTCAAGTCAAAGGCGTAGCCTTTCGTGAGGTCTCGCTCTTAAATCGTAGAGATATTTGTGGGTGATATATTACAATTATGTATTATTGTATATGGACACTATGGGCTTGAATTCATTAATTGTTCGTTTCGAGGTTTTCTTTCTGCAGACACGGTTTCATCCTCTGGAATTTTCGGGTGAATTGAACGAAGTTGAAACTTTTACAAATGGCCAGGATTTCTGACATCCTTGACCGCAATTGCTAGCTGTAAATCGGAATTTCTATCTAACTTTTTGCTAGGCGACGAAAAATTAAAAAATCATGCTACGGTTCGGGGACAACCTCCATTAATATTTGGATTAATTTTTGCAGATCCGCTCAATAACTCTTATAGGCTTAAAGGAAAACTCTAAAAAATAGGCGCCAGTTTTACCAAAGACTTACCTGTACGACTTCGAAAAGGTAGCAAATATACACCGCCAGTATCATTGAGTGAATTGTGTCAAGCCTTGGTGCTGACTGCCAACTATCGGTATTGTTCGTCATGGAAGTCGTGAGTTGACTTTTGACGATCATATCAGCTATATGATCAGATCCTGTTGTTGTTTTTGTAGCATTTAATCGAAGTTGTACAGACAAGCCTTTTGTAGGAGCTGGCGTCTGTTTTTTTTTAATCGATAAAGGTTTTGTAATAAAGATACAGAATCAGTGCAATTCCAGACACCTTTTACAGAGGATAGTGTAACCTGTTACATAATATGCTATAAAAAAAAGGCTCATACCATATATTACAGTTGATCCAACCTTAGCATATGTTTTTTTCCTCATACCTTCTACCTTCTAACTTCCATTTCATATGTTTCGGGCATATTAGTTTTTCTTAAACTTAATTAATAGTTCTTAATCTGATTCACCATAGACGAGTGCCACTCGCCTTACATTGTACGTCTTACTGAACTTGTTTTGTCTATCCTTTTTTGCTGAAAAACTCATTTTCTCCCCTGAATTACCACACACGATGTTGTTGATGGAATCGAGTATGACAGAAGTCGGAGTTCCTGAGGTTGTGAATGTTTATGTCTTGATCCGACTTCCTGGAAATAGTTGCAACGTAGGGTTTATGCTTTCTGTGTTTTGACATTTTTTCTCGTTCTATTTTGCTTTCAAACTTTCGTTTTATCGTTCCCTATCTGGTTAAGCTCATAAGTGGAACGTTTGCTGAACGAAGAATAGTTGAAATTTGAAACTTCTTTTTAAGTATTTTTTTAAACTGAAGTGTTTTTTATGCTTATTTTCTTTTTCCTGTTGTCTGACTTGAAAAATTGTTCTAGAATAATTGCAATTGCAAGTATTGCAAGTATTCCTTCATTCCAAGCTAACTGCAAATAATTCTGATGTTGCCACCTGTCAGCTGAATTTTTCATTTCCGAATTATTTGGCTAATTTTTCAGGCCGCCAAATTTAGGCCGCAAGTAAAATAAGTTTGTATTTTGAAACTGGAGTTTACGGAGATCTTAGGCTCTTGCTGTAGGTGAAATTTAAGCACGATTTGGTCTTTGGTTTTGTTCTGAAGGGATGCCTGTGGTCTGATATTCCTTTAAAATTCTGTGACAAAGGGTATTTTTAAAGTTTCTACAGACCTCATTTGGTATATCGCAGATGCGGATTTCGTATCGTTGCAAGCGCCGAATTTTTTCTTTTTGCTCATTAATCTGGTAATTAATTCCAAAAAGGGTTTTTGACTATGATTGAATTCGGGCCAGCTGCTTCTTTGCTTCTTCCCCTCCATGTTCCCCCCAAAAAATTTACAGCAAATGCTTTCCAGGAACAAAAATGCTCAGGGATTTGCTCGTGCCCTTTTTCCTGTTTCCTTCAAAACGCCAAGGCTATAGCACTACAAAATAATTTTAGATATAAAAAAGCGTAATTTGACTATCATGGAATGCGGACCCTGGTTCCCTCTTTTGTGGGGATCCCCCTCCAAATTGGGGCTTGTTTTGTCTTTTTTCTGTCAAAAGTTTCCCAAGTTCCATGATTTATCCCTCTCAGTGGGGGAATAAAAACTTTATCCCTGGATCCTTGTACGAGATTGCCTTTCGGGAAAAAGCTATATTTTTTCTCCGAGTCACATTTTTCAAAGTTGCTCTTTCGAGATAACTCTTCAGTCATTTCATTTGTCGTCTGAGGGAACTTTGCCCCCCTCCGAATTACATCGTGTGGTGTATGCCACTTTGCAATATATATATTTTTGAATGTCGTGGGCTATAAGGTGACAGGGATATTATGATCCTGCTAAGCTTGGAGGGATGAGGGGAAAGCGCTTACCTCTTGTGTTCGGGTGCGATAAGAAAAATGTTTCTAAGGAGCTGGGAACTTTTTCTCTCGTTTTGGAGGGCTGGTGTGTGAATACATTCTGCTTTCTTAGGCTAGTAGTAAGATTTAATGTCTTAAATACTCAGATTGAGTGGTTGTCCTAGCGCGCAGTCGAAAGCTGCGTAGTAGGCATTCGGCATCGAGTTAGGCAGTTGACAGTGGTCAACGTAGACATTCGTGAACGTGTGCGAACCGGCTAGGTAGAGCGTGTTCCACCCTACTTTCCGTAGTTACCACGCTTGACTTCACGGATTTTGGTTCTTGGCGTCAGGGCCGGAACGAATTTGTCTATTTTCTTCAAAATATCGTGCCACGGGCCAATCAAGGAAATCACGTCACAGAGATCGTAGTTACCACTCCTACTACGCTCTGGAGCGTGGTAAGCAAATAGTTACAGTTAATTACTATTTCAAGAACGTTGTAACGGTCAGCGTTGTAACTTTTCACGAGGTTGGAACGAAAATAGTAAATAATAGTTACTATTGTTAGAAGGGTGGAAAACGCTCTAAGTCGACCATCGACCAGGCGGGGACAAGTCAGCACGGTCATTGACACCGAAGAAAGGATTGTTTATGAAATGTCCCTCCCAAAGCGTCCCCGACGAAACGTCCTGAGTAAATCATCCCCATGAAATAAACGTTCCCGGCTAAAATAAACTAACAAAGAAGAGCCACGGGCTCATATTCTTGATACAAGAAAGCAAATGAGAACGTCACAACATTCCCCCCTCCCAATATCCCCGCCGTCGCAGCATGCGGTTTGGACCTTGGAATAGGACATCTAGGTCCGGGAGGTACGGCTAGGCACCTAGCAAGTTTCGTTCGAATCTGAGCATTTCCGAGAAATGGCAGGAGGTTGTATCCACTCGGAACCTAACAATTGACTGTCTAGGGCCCATGAACTTTGTACTATCTCAGTCCGGTCGCTCTACTCGTTTGATCCCTAGGCCTGCCAGGAAATTTCCGGGACCCCCATCCAAATCCGGACCTATTTCGGAGATATGCATGGCACATTTATGGATCATCTCTTACACTCATCAAGTTTCTCTGGAATATGACTCCCGCATCGAACCCTGTTGGGACCCATCTAGAAAATATTGCCTTTAAACCTTCCAAGTTTCGTCCCAATCGCTCCTCTCGTTTGACCCCTATGTAATCTAGATTATCTGGGACATCTTCCCTTGTCGATCATGTAAAAGTAAGGGACCAGATTGATCATTTGTCATCAGCTTGTCATGATGTCATTTGTCGAACCAGTTAGTGTCAGTCAAATGTCATAACTGTTAGCACACGCTTCTTCATTTAAACACCTTATTTGGCCCTTCTCGGCGATTAAGGTCCAGAGATCCAATGAGCTGTTTTTCACGTCATTGATGGTGCTGGCGGTCTGTAGGCCAGTCGGTTAAGCGTCAGACTGCCCCAGCACGACTTTCAGTTGACACAAATCTCGTCAAGAAACTTTCCTGTGTTGGCTGTGTCGGGAAGTCGATTGCAGTCATCAGTTCCTTGGCGAAAAAGAGCGGCCGAGTTTTGTGTTTGCCTAATTCTCTGCGATATTCTTAGAAAGATCCTTTGTGCCTTGCTTCTGTAATGCTGTTCTTACTTGGGCCCTAAACAGTTAACTTCCATTCCGCTGTACACTGCGGCTTCGTCTTCAAGGGACATTCGAGATAATTCAGTTCCACAAAAAGGTTCAGATTCTTAGAACTGGAGATCCTTCTCGTCCCTGAGGGCGTTGGAAGCAACAGAGGGGACGAAAAGGTTCTTAAAACTTGTTCGTGGAATGATCTCTCAGAGCTCGTCGAGGGATTTTGAGACGTCTTTCAACTCTGTGCATTAGCCTTTGGTAAACATATCACGTTTCTTCTGGAGTGGATACTTCAGCTGCTGAAAAGGCTAATTCAATCCTGATAAAACGAGCGGAACGCCGTCAGACTCTGCCGCAAGCTTTTACTGGGAAGTTATTTGCCGCGCATTTACGAGAAATTGAGTTTCGGTGCTGTTTGGGAAACGTAGACACGTTTTCCTCCTCCGAAACTGCAGCGTAAATTCAGTGGACAATGTCTACCCTTGTTTGTCTTCTATTATTGGTGCGGACTTTCTCGAGGCTGTAAGCAGAAAATCCAGGACACTAGCAGATAAATGAGTGACATTATTTGTGAGAGATAGTGGGTATTACAAATCCCCCACTCTTGCTTTGATTTTCAATTGTGTGTCTTTTGGTAGCAAAGGCACATGGGTTCACGCGGGCGGTTCCAAGGGCGTGTCACTGCCATGATTTGTGACCAGGCCCGTATCCAGGAATTTATTTCGGGGGGGGGGGGGTTTCCGCGGAATTTATTTCGGGGGAGATTTGCCCACGGGTCGGACCAAAAAGTAAAAAAACGACATAGATCAGAGGTTAAAGCCTACAAAAAATAATTACTTTTGTTGGTTTCGGGGTGGGGAGGGGTTCGAACCCCCTAACCCCCCTGGATACGGCCCTGTTTGTGACATATATTGCTTCATTTAAGTCTCAAAATATACTTTGTTCTGGATTGCTGTTAAGCAGAGAGAACAGTGTCTGTCCGATGAAAACTGCATGCTACTACTAGCAAACTGGATGCTACTACAGCAAGATTGGAAGCTATCGGTTATCACTACTATTAACCCAGTCGGAGGCATGTTAAATCAAAATACTCCATACTACTACATATCAATACATGCAACTTTTTCGTACAACTATCATACAACTACACAGTCAAAGAATTTTTCATTGGGTGTGGTCAGGCCGTCGGAGTCGAAGTCATAAAAAACGTGGGATTAAAGAAGATTGACATGAAATTGCGAGACCATTTGGATATTGAAGACGGGAGTGGGGCAGTTTTTTCAGGAGTCTCACATTTAATCAGTTCCGATAATGTCTGTACACTTACGAAACGGGCATCGTAACTAGGTAATCAGATGTTGCCAAACATAGCACCTGTGCAGTCGTAAACCGAGGTAATTTAACCCCCCTATAAATGAAGGAAAATGAGTGTTCTTTGGATGCAGGTTCCTGAACCAGGCTGACGTACGTTAGTTCTCATGCACTCGACTACTTGAGCCCTAAATACCGTGTTAGCGTCATGTTTAGTCCTGCAACCCCTTGTTTAGAGGTTGCATGCAACGGACGTATCGTTGCCAAGCGTTACCGAAAGCAAACTCTAGATTGGCTGCAATGATTTCCCTGTTTATAGCCTTATTTTGGGACATCTGGGGATTCTATTGCCGGTCGTGTCTGCAGATTGTCATGCAAAACGATCTTTTTATTGCATTTGAAGCTGTTCCACCCTGTAAAACTTTTATTTTGCTGTTGTTTCAGGGGGGGGGTGCGTCTTCCGCACTTGGCCAGGCGAGCTGCTGTTGCGTTGCGTCTGATCGGATAGTTGAAAGTCTGGCTCTCGCGACTGTGATTTAGCTTTCCGAGGGTCAGGTACACCTTCAGCCCAAACCGACGCGAATCATATAGAAATAGCGCTAAACGGATAAGTCAGTTAATCCAGCGAAATCAGCTTACGTGTCTTAGCTGACTAATCTGTTGTGTCATTTTCTGTATGTTTCTGAGGATCGTGGCCTGAGATTCCATTTTGTTTATAAATTTGCGTAGTTTGTTAGAAATCAGTCGGCCGTGGAAAATGCTCTCCCAGCATTGTGGAAAGAAGTGAAACTGGATTTTCAAGCGTTCGACGACTAACGCCATGATTTATTTCCCCGCGGGGTCAGCAGGTGTTTTTTGTTTTGTTTTACTCTCACGTCGTCAGAATCAGGTCATAGTGAGGGAGCCAGTGTTTGTTCTGTTTAAAAGCTTCCTCTCATTCCTTTTTGAGCTGCCCTCTGAATCCTGCCAGCGCCCTCCGGCTCCTTTGTATTTCAACTTCGTAAAGGAGCCAAGCTATTCAAGGTCATTCTTGAATGGAGGCAGTGAAGTTATGAAATTCCAGGGCGTCATTGATGCCGAGGTGCGTGACATTCCGAAGAAGGGCAGAAGAAACAAGGGAGGATAGGTTTCCCTACGTTAATTTCTCCTAGTTCACTCGTCATCTCTTTTAGTTCTTCTCAGACGGTCTCAAGACAAATAGAAGTACAGACAACCTATCTTGGGTGAGGGAAGAGGCCCCGAGCTCGCCACCCAGGCCGGATGTGACTCAAGCCAAGTAGTTAAAGGCTGAGTCAGTTCGAGAAATACTGATTTTCCTCTGGTTGAGCACGTGTTCATCTCCAAAATCGCCTTTGCAGTTCAGCCAGGTCACGTGTTATTCAAGCCGGGTAATCCCCTTTGTTCGACTTCTGGCTGAACATCGAGATTGGTTGAGATTGTTCACCGAGAGTCTGTGCATCAGACATCAGACCGGAATGTGCATCAACTATCAAGGCTCATTTCCAACTCAAAATTTTGTTCTTGCTGCTTCTCGGTGTATAATCGACGTGATTTTGAAGTTGAAGACTATCAAGTGTCAGTTCAAGAGCTAAAGGACAAAAAACAGAATTTGAGCAGTCTTTATTACAAAACCTCCTTAAATATGTAAAAACGTAACTCATGGTTTGCTGATTGCTTATGTTCTTCTGTTTGTGGCTATCGTAGGCCGTTGGCTAGGTCATCCGTATTTTCATCGCAGCTGATGATCGACAAAAAAAAAAGCACCAGATTCTTCAAACGTTGGAACCATTTCGGAGGATTCGCTTCTCCGATTGTCGTGGGGCCCCCTGTGTTGCCATGCGATGTTGAAGTGGATGTTCCTTACTCCGTTCCCTTCGTTTCAGTCCGTGTCAGCATTTTATCCCTTTGGTGCGAGTTCAGCATTCCCATGTCCCTCTGGGAGAGTAATATCTTGATTTACCTAGTATTGATTGCTTTTCACAGAATTTCTTAATGAGGAGATCGGTGCGTCCTTTTGTCTCAGCTCGGTTGGATTTGAAGCTCCAGTTTCCAGTAGACCGGACCTGTACTTGGGACATGTGAACTGTAACAGCAAGGGGATGGAATGGCAACGCACAGAGTAATACGAGTCTTTTGACAAGACGAACACGCTTAAAGATGACAAGTACGACCAAGAGGATAGTCACAGATCCTGTAATTCTATACAAATTATGCACGACAGTGTGACACCATTAGCCTCTGAATACTTACTTCACTCTCTGGCAGGCGTTTGTAAATTTTGGGAGCATTTTGCGACCCCTTATCTATTCAGCTCTTTTGAAGAATGGGCGGTCAAGCCACTAGGGTGACTTTACTGTCATAAGTCAAGAACCCCACATGAGAACCCAGGAGAGCAGTGGCGGAGGAAACCATCTTGGGTCTCAGGAATCTATAATTATGTAATCCCTGTGGCTACCATTTCCCCTGAACACGAGCGATAAGAATTGTAGGAGACCAACTCGATAAACCTGCTGACTCAACGAAAGTACTCGGCCATATTTTTTCGTGTCGAGCGAGGGCAGGGATTGATGTCTTGCCGGCCAATGTGGAATCGTTTCTGTGGCTCAAATGAATGTACACCGAGCCCTATCATCCGGTGCGAGGGCAAACTTCTGTACGCAAGTCGTTCGATGGGAGTTGTGCCTTACACGCTAGGGTTGGATCGGCTGTGCGACTCATGTTGCTGAAAATCCGGCGAGGATAACTAGGGACAGGAACCCTCTTCTTATTTTCTTTCTTGAGAGACACAGCCACGTAGTCCGGTGCCAGGACTTACGGTAGGCAAAATTTTGTAGATAGTCCGTTGCGAGCTCGGTCTTGACTACCGTAATCTCCACGTACATAGTCTTGAACGCTCTTGTCAGCTTGACTCCCCTCTCCAAATTGCCATTTCCAGCCGGGCAATGAAAACATTTCCCAAGCATTCGGACGGATTTCTAGTGGGCTCCCAAAGATATTCGAACACGGCCGAAGCATTATGCCGGGAATTGGGTTAGTATTGTCTGGGTAATAAGAACCGGTGGTGTCGGATGGTCGGTGCTGAATGTAATCATGTTCGAGTATCCGCTTGAGACTGAGGCTGCCGATAGAAATAAGGAAAAAAGGAAAAGAATATGTATGTCCACGGCACTGAAGGAAAGATTCGGAGAGGCCGTATTTACCTTCTGGTGGAGTAGAAAAGCTACCAGTTTGCCTTGTACCGGCTCAGCGATCCCAATGCTCTGTCGACTGTCAGCTCCCAGGTTGGTTCGTTCGGACATTAGGAATGATCCTTCAGCAGAAGGCCTTTTGCCTTACAGGAAAACGAATTACACATCTAGGCCTTGATAGAGCTAGGAGAAGAGACTCAGTAAACTGAGTTATTTTAAACATAATAATGAACCTGGCGTTTCTGGTAAATTGGAAATGCAGAAGGGGCTAGTATTAAATGGAGTGTCGAACTTAACGGATCCCAAAATATTTATGTCATTTTTAATACTTGTATTTGCCAGCATCGTAGCTGACGGTTTTACTGGTAAAAGCCCATGAACCAGAAGCGATGGCCTCGCACCTATAGAATAGATGTTGGCTGCCCGGATTTACAAGGTTTAGGTTAAAAAGACGCTTAAGAGTTGAGCGGGGAGAGCCTGAATGGCCGTGAATGCCTCTCTTTCCCTTTATACCTCTGCCGGGAGACGTCGTCTTTATCCTAGGGTTTTTCATCCTGGTATGGTGTATGTGATTGTTCAAACTGGTAATCCCTTTAAGGATTAAGCGCTTTCCGCTGGCCGACCTGTTTTATCTAAAGTTTCTGGCCGCATATTCGCCGGATATTATGTTATCTCTCCCTTGAACGCCGATAAAAAGAAACGTACAGCAATACGATGTTGTGGGGAGGCTCGGAATGTCGTTCAGTTGTAATTCTGTTGACAGAAGATCTTGTTCTAAGTACGTTTGGACTATTTTCTGGTTTGTAGAAAAAGTATGCTGGATTTTCATTGGGTCTGATAATTGCCTTATTTGTATCCCATGAATGATTGATTGAGCTATTGTTCTTCAACGTTTAAACAGACCGTTATGAAATCACCGAGGTAGGGGAATATTTCAGTACAAATAATTTTATGGCTAGTAGGCTATAAATTTAATTCAGCAACGCAAAACAAACTACTTTCTTCGCCAACCCATGGTAGCATGGTAGAAGTAATATATGTATTTCAACTTGCACTTCTTATGATTTTTAATAATTGCTGTACACCAAACGTAAAGCAAACTTAAACGGAACACTTAAATAGAAAATTATGAACTTCATCTCTCGGGATAATAGCTTGATTACGTTTTGATGTTCTTTTTATTTTACTGGGATACTTCGGATAGTCATGAAAGTATTGCGAAACTGTTGCAGTACTTTGGACGCCGTAATCTGGCCGATAGATGTTGCAAAGAAAGAGCAAAAGATCCAGATAAATGTCTGTGGGCTTTAATTTGACTTCATTTTACTTTAATTATTGTTTTGTGCTCACTACTGTGCATAAATATTTGCTAGATTTGATTTTCATCATGTTCTTCAGTATCATTCAAAGTTGAGCCATTCCGAAGTAGCATGCCTAAACTGAAAATATTTATTTTAAATAAATAAGTATTGAATATGTTATATAAATATTTTTAAATTTTTTCGCTCAGTGGGAAGCTCACCTTACATGACCTGTGAGGTCAGTGTAGCCTACTTGCGAGCGGAGATCACTGGTCATGTAATCATATCATAACCTTGTTTAGTCCGCTGGCCTAGAAAGATAAAGGACACGGGTTTACACCGTGCCTCAAGAAGATAGAATAGAACAGAACATAATAACCGATTAGCCTAAACGGCCATACGCTGTACAGTCCGAGGTACAATCAGTCAAATCAACCTCATTTCATTTATTTTCTGATACTTTGTCCATGTTTTTTTTTGGTTTTATGCTGGGAAACTGAGAGGGCGAACAGTGACTTAAGTTGGACAAAAATGCTGCTCTGGCGGGATTTGAACTCGCAACCTTCTTACCTGGGAAAAATCCCGCTCGATTTTTGTCTTTCAGTTTCAATTCCCTACGTACAATTTGTTCCATCACAATGACGCCTTTCTATCTTTAAAACTTAAGACTTTTGCTTTGTTTGGTTTTCGCCATAAGGCTGTGCCACTGTCGCCCTGGACTGTGTATGAGGCTGGAGATGGTTGGAGTCTTAGACTTCCAACTTCAGAATTTCTAGTTTGTTTTCCATGGATAAACCCCGCTGAGTATAATGCTGCCTTGACGTAAAAACTAAAAGGACGAACACCAAAATCATTCCTTACTCTCTGCCGAAAGCTCCATGCATTACACTTTCACTGACATTCTCTGTAACACAACCATCGAGCTATCAAAGTATTTTGCAAAAAGCTGGTATGATTTTTGGATTTGCAAGTGAAGATCTGTCGCGTAAATTTGGGACTGACCGGTTTTTGCTAAACAAAATGACTATGTGTAATTCCAATTTTCACTTTCTTTTGTATGTACTTTCTTATTACTTCGAAGATAACGATTAAGATGGGAACATGAACGCGTTGACAGTGGCGGTAGAATTCGCAATTAATATAATCCTTTTTTTCGACAGGAAAGTAAGCAAAAGTTCAGCCTTAAAGCCTGTGACGTCATCGCTTATTAATAGTGATTTCTGGAAAAACAATCGCGCGCTTAACAGCCCCATTTAAGCGTAACGCTATTAAACGTTGTCAGATCAGCCCCGAGGCTCGCGCTCCTTTGCTCAGTGTCGAGGAGACACTGTCCCATTCTGTTTGGCAGTGCTGCGGCTGGACTAACTTGGCATCGAGCGTGTGTGTCGCGAGACTAACGTGAACTGTGTGCTTTGTATGCTCTACTAACGCTTTCTGCGTTTGCGCGAGTCAAGCTTCCGTCAAGAGCAAGTCAAACTGGATCCGCTAAGTGTCGTCGATAGTTCTGCCGCAAATCCGGCACTTGCCGTTGTTAACGTCAACCTTAATAACATGCTTAACGTCAAAGATTCCCGGTGGCTTCAACTGGAGGTGTGCCGCGAATTTCAGAGGAATAAGTGCACACGCCCGGACACAGAGTGCAAGTTTGCTCATCCCCCGGCTCAAGTGGAAGTGCAGAATGGGAGGGTCACAGCCTGCTACGACAGCATCAAGGTAAGCCTTACTTCCTCTCTTTGTCTCTATATAGGATACCCAGTAGACAGCAACAGATCTGTTGTCACTTCTCAGACTTTTTTTGACCGGATTTCTTTTTCTGACTCCCCCAGGATTTTCCCCCGACTATTTGGTTTTCTGTTTAGGTTCGATATTTCGGAGCAAAAAATCTTGCCAAAATTACAAGAAAAGGCCTTAGTAACAGGAAACAGAAGATCTTCCGACTCTTTCACTTCATCAGGCTTTCAGTTTCAGTATGTTTAGTCGAATAAGCTATTTCTTTGTCAGTAAACCAAACAGTTTATCTTAAATCGGAAGCTAATAGGCTGTAAAAACTACCATATAAATGCCTTCAGCCCAAGCACAAACAACTTGAAGAGGATCCGACCCTTGCCAAGGAACACCTAAGTAACATTGATACGAATCGTAGCTGAAGTATCCTTGTAGCGCCACCTCCACCTTGAAGATGTTCTTCCCCCTTGCGATAGGCCTACTTATGACTTGGACGGATGAATCAGGGTGTTGCGAGTTGGGCTGCATCCGGCAAAGTTGCGATTTTCTCCACTTCATTCGAAAAGTGCAGTAAACCGGCCCAAAAAGTCGATCGCTTATCCGAATCACAAACTGTCTGTGTGGTTTATGCGAAAACGACAGAACGGGAAACGAAAGCAGTCTCGTCAGAAATATGCGAGTTCCCCTTCACCTCTAGGGCAACTTTTGTATATTAACAATAGGGAGCTCACGTTGCGCCCTAGGGTTTGGGTGTTGAATTTTAAAGAAGGTTTTGTGCTTTTCAGAAAGGGGTATTATGGCTCTGGAGGTTTGTAGGCTAGGCTAGGCTATGGATTGGTATTTCTTCCCAAAGGTCGTGTTCTGCTAATGAAAGCGACAAGCGTAGATAATTGTGCCGTTAATGGGGAACTCCTTTGGTTCCTTTACGAGGTTAATATCTGGTAAATAAAGGATTTCCTCGTATTCACGAATTTCCGTGAAACATTATTAAAGTTTAACTGAAAAGCCAACTCATTTGTGTGTCATTTAAGGGGATACACTAAATTATTTGGATTCTGCTAAGGGATTTTTTGATTTCCCACTATCTGCTCTAGTTATGAAGCTCAGAATATCTCCAGCCGTCCCCACAGCATAAATTCTACTATGACGCGGGAAACTTTAATCTCAACACAAATGCGTCTTTTCTGTGGGCAGTGGTGAGATTGGTGAAGATTGCTTAGTGCCTGAACAAAAAAAAAAAGATAAATCTTTCTCGTAAGGCATACAGCAAAATACAAGCGCATAGAGGCACCACAAATCACACGGAAATTCCACTATTGAAAATCGATTATTCCTGAATAGCGGAACAGCGAAGTAACTCATTTTCAGCGGGTCTTCAAGCCAATTTAAGTGAATAAGTGATGGGTAACTAGATTGTCCTATCCTAGCCCTTTTCGGTTAAACTTTAATGCCGACATTTACATAGCAATGTTTTATGCTAGCCTACTGATAAGAGTCTAAGGCAATCGGTGGAGGCCATTTATTACTTCAACCCAACTTTCATCTTTCTCTAGTTAATGTATGATTCTTAACGGAAAGGCTTTACTGTAGTGCGGATTCGCTCTTATCTTAATTGCGCCATGCATTAGAATCCCCGAAAATTTGAATTTGGTACGATCTTTCTGATACATCCGAACGACTTTTGACTAAGTTTTGCTTCTACTACGACAGACCGTTCCCCACGGCATCATAGGCATGCCCTGGGAAAACAAGTTTTGTTGAAAATCACTGCATCGGATGAAATTGAAATCGTTGAGAATACGTTTAAAATGTGTGTTTCTTTATTTGAATTTCAAGAATAATCATATCATAAGGAAGAAACATGTTAGAATACTGAGAAAGAACCCCATCTAATGTTGCATGTTGTAGGGAGAGGCTCGAAACTTTTTCGTACCCACCGAAACTTTATTTTTTGCTTTTACTGACTCATTTGAGGGTGAATGGACATATCCTGCTTAACTTCCGCTCTTTCGTCCTTTCATTCTTTGAACGTTCAGAACCTAGATCTGTTTTTGTCTTGAGTCTTCCAGCTTTCAAAGTTAGTGGCATCGGCGATGATCTTTTTTGTTCCCTGGATTCTTGGTTCTTTTCCCATCCTTATTCGATCCCTTCAGTCTATACCTATTTGACAGGATCCCACTGATCCATTGTCCTCCCATCCAACGAGTCAACAGACGGCTTTTCCAGCCTTCGATTGTTTCCTAATCTGCAGAAGACTTGGCCTTTATCTTCTTCGTGGATGGGTCAGAGTTTTGGAACTAGAGGAAGGAGTAGATAGGGTTCCTCTGATGTCGAATCCAGAGTAGCAGGGATATTGTATTGCACAGTTGACCTGTATACAATTGCCGCCTATTCTTTTACTGCTATTATTGCCCATTCAGCCTCGAAATACACTAGAGGAGTACGAAAAGTAGACAAAATAGATGCCGAAAAACTACGTCACAATCAGTTCCATTAGGCCTATGTATGTAGAGCTGGGCAGGACAATCTGCGTTTATGACAATTGACGGACAACTTTTCTTCTCTCTTGTCAGATCTCTTCAGATAGATTGGTTAGATCTCTGGAAGGTATGTCTAGAGTGCTGGAAGATCGGTTGATTGGAAGCCCGACTAATGAGTGGGGGGAGGCTTTGTCTAACGGCATATGAATCAGCTCATGTGAATGGGGTACTTCGGCATTCGCTAGCAAATACCCGTAGGGTAACTACCGACAGATCCAGATTAAACCCCTTTGGAGGACCCTAGGTAGTTACAATTTCGAGGCCTCCCTCACGGATCATCTCCTGTTGGTGTGCATGTCGCCGCTAGATAGGGATGGTCATCGCCACTGTACGTTACGCATGCGTAGTTTGCACCGAAACAGTTTAAGAGAAATTGAATGTAATTTCTTTCAAGATCAAATCAAGAGTGTATTGATCCGTTGTCCCAGGGGGGGGGAGGAGTGGGGCCCGAAAAGGAGGTGCCTACTCTGCCGAAATTTTTGTTCTACTCATTTAATCATTATAAATTTGTTCGGTAACGGATACTGCTATGCCAGTGTTGATTCCCAACATTTTGTACCTTCCTTCATGGGCTCTAGATAAAGAATATGGCTGCTTGACTGGTAGTTCTGAAGATCAGAAATAATACGTTCGAGAGTGATCTTCTTCATAGTTTCATTTTTTTCATTTTTCAATCTTTTTATCTATATTTGGACAACAATACTCTTATAACAATCCTGTCAGGAAAGTACAAGAAGGCATGCTTGGCTAAGGCAGAAAAATAACTAATTATGGTTAAAAAACAAGCAAATCAGCAGATTGAATGACCATATCAAGAAAGAAAAAGAAGAGGTAAAGGAGCGAAAAGAAAAAAAATACGTATGGTTTAGACTTTAAATATGAAAAAGAAGAAGATAGAGAAAATAAGGAACACTTTTTGAATGGCTACAGAAGGTTGTCTGACTACAGAAGGTTGTTTTCGTGGGGGGGGGATCGAGCATCCTCACTGCTTTATTTTAGTCAGGCTGTTAAGCGGCGAAGACCCGCACCGAGTTCTCAAATACGGCACCGGAGAGAGGGGGATGTTGTCGCATAAGGTATGTTGTCGGGGGGGATGTTGTCGCTCCATAGAGTATGGCATGGTCGTTGGCAGTCGGATTCAGCGTGTCTTTAAGCCGAGTCGGTTCGTCTTTCTTTGGGCGGGGTCCTAAACTGTCAGCATAGACTCCATCCCAGATGGTAATCTCCTAAACCAGCTTTTCTTTGTCGTTTGCTGTGCATAATTTACTTCGTCGGATCTGTTATGTATAGTGGCAGTAAAAAGTTGTCTGAGTCCTATGTATCTCGGCACTTGCATAGCATTATGAAAAACTGTATTACCTTGGAGGAGTTTGGTGTTCTCGGATTCTAGTTTCATGGTTTTTTAGTTCATTGGGTAATTTGAGAAATTTTAATACTTGTGACCATATTTGAATCTTGTACCTGGTATTTGTGGTGTCGGTCTGAGCAGTGAATAGTCGGTGGCGATAGTTAGTTAGCATGTGATATATGGTAGTCAGATGAGCTCTGGTGTAGGACCGGAAACCGACTTTCTGCAGCAGTGACAGACTTTCTGCCTAGGGAAATTAGACTGCTATTTAGGGGATTTGGAACGGTCCCCGCTAGAGGCCGAATTGGTAGGCCTATTTATATACCGTACCGTTCTTTATTCGTGAATAAACCGATAGACGGCATTTCACAGCTACAACCTAAAACTTAAATTCGCCAACTAAACTATACATTGACAGCAAAACAAAAGAACACATTCAGAAGCGATGGACACAAAAACTAAGATTAATCCAGTGGTGAATTTCTATCAGACCTCATCTAAATGATTTCAAAACGTTTGGTACCGTATTCATAATAAACTTAAGAACCATCTCTCTCATTATCTTATTATTACTCGGTAAATGGTCGATTTCGTTTCTAAGTCTTTCTTGTCTATTTTCTGTCCATTTTCTAGAGAACTAAAAAGTAAGGTTTGTTGTTTGTTAAAATACAAAAAGGGTTGAACATTTGCAGTACTCAAAGTATACGATCCTTTGCGACCTTTTTCGTCTGATATTCACTAAGTACAGTAGAGGTAGGATACTTCGTACGTAATTAATGGTAAGAGAAAGGCCCTTCAGGGACTACTTGACTCGCCACAGTTGGCTTTTAGCTTAGCAAATATATGGAAATTGCACTGTCCAAAATCAACTAACCTTCAAAGAAGCATAGCCCCTACTGTGGACTTGGTTGGTTTGTACTTTAGTAGCTTCTAATTTCTTCTTTCATTTGTTTTGTCATAGTTCTTACTTTGTGTAAACCAATTCTACCGGTTATCAATCAATCTGTCATTCAGTCCGATTTTCCGTGAGCAGGCCTTCTTGGGTTGGACGGGTGACTTCAATCCGGGTGACAAATCAAGTGTCAAATTGCTGATCAGCATCATTTCTGTTGAAAATCGTTGCGTTAGAAATTGGAGTATTTGATACCAAAGTATTGATTTGTATTGATTTGTTTGACAAAGGGCAAAGAATTTGATCGAAAGATCACGACAATTTTGTACCTGATTTTTAAATAAATAATAATAATAACTCACCATCCTTTTCTAATGTCGCAGAACCCGTTTTAAGGAGTAGAAGTATACCAATAATTGGCGTGATCTGTTGAGCCAAAACTGATAAAAGAGCAGTCCATGCAAACGCCCCAATGTTGCCTTTTATAGACTACGAAGCTGAGTCACTTTATCGGTTATATGTTTTGGATACGTGCCCTGCCCCATTGTTCGCCCAAGCTGACACTTTTGACTCTCTGAGCCTGCCTTCTACGATATCGTTCTGTCGCTGCGTGATTGATGATGTGAAAGAATGGTCGCAGCCAGCCCAGCATGACTGTCTGCATGTTTCCCAGCGTGGTTTACATGTATGCTCTCGGCTTTTATCGGAAGAACAGGCAGACGATAATACAGTAGTGACACCTTTTCGTAGCTAGCTGATTTGTTTTCGACTTTTCTGTTCGCCTTGAAATCTCTCTTACGTACTTTAGAGACAATGAATCTAAGCGACCCCTCCCCCCCAGCGGTATTTATGGTTTTGATTGGGTAGGGGTATGTGAACTCGCAGTGTAGACACAAATTCAAGATACGCAAGCGGAATTTATTTTGCGGGAGTGACGGTCTCAAAATACGCGGGTTTTTGCCTAAAACCTATTTTTCTTTTCACCAAACTGTATCAATTTTATGACAAAATTGTGAGTATATTTACTTCATCCAGTTCTTATTTGTAGAGTCTCCAACCCCCAGGCTCATTGCTTATAACTGATCTGTGAATAATTAGCAATGGAACATTTGCGATTTTGAGATAAGAACTTGTAAACACTTTAATGCTTGCTAACATTTTGGGTATCTCCTTTGATTTTTGTTGTCTGTCTTCATCAACATGGGCTGTTCTTGACGACAGGAATGATTGAGACTTGAGATCTTGTCTCGCCCTGTTGGCGACCCACAACGGTTTTGCTTTAAGTGAAGCAAAAGCCGAAGATTAGATTGCAATTTTCTATGTACGGATCTTTCACACATTTGGAAGTTAACTCAACCTTACGCGAAACAGCCGAGTTGTCCATCGACTTGAGGACATAGCTATTGGCTTTTGCCAATCTTTTGGCGGTAATGACCAGCTCTTTCCGATTGTGTTTTAACAGTCGACTGTCAACCGCTTTATTACGCCTAAAGTTTGCAGTGCGGTCATCGAAGTTCCCATGGACGCAGCACGTGGTCGCCAGGCAGACACGTGCCAGGGAATGAGTCGGAATGACCCCTCTACCCGGTGGTAACACGAAATTCTACACCACCCCTCCTAGAAGACCAGTTTCTTGATTCACACTTCCTTAGTAGGCGTTGTCCTTTAAAAAAAAAGCTTGAGACCCACGCTGATGTCTTCTATTTTGGCAACTTCGGTTCTGTGAATCACCTTGTTGGAAGTTTGCCGTTTTAGATAGAGAAGCCGCTGTTACTTGACTACTGAGGCTAGGTGCGAGTACCTGGTGTTTTAATGATTTTCATGACCGAATATAAGGTTTGAAGCCAAGCTGACCATTCATTGCAAACAAAATGATGAAAACGAGATTTTCGGGGTTTCTTTTTGATCAGCTAAATTATCCCTCTAAGATGATGTGCGAGGGATAAATCATCTAATCTAATTGTAAATAATCTCAGAATTGTACAAACACATTTTAACACGCACTTTTATCTTTCGTTATTTTATCTGCATGTCGTTTTAATCCGCATCGTTTCTTTCTGGTTTTTTGAGTTTCATGCCGTTTTCTTGTTGTTGGCTTCGCATCGTTGTCCTGTTGGTATTGTTGTGGATGTTATGATTTAGTTTTTGTTTGTTTTTTCGCTGAGGACGGTTTGCCGGAAGTGCACCCGAAATATCCGAAATTGATTTATCCCTCGCACATCATCTTAGAGGGATAATTTAGCTGATCAAAAAGAAACCCCGAAAATCTCGTTTTCATCATTTTGTGTTCATGACCGACTGGAAACGGATTTGTCTGGTTGTTGGTTTGTTCTTGGCTAGATGACTGTGTGTTGTCTGAATCTGATGCGTTCGATATCCATGTAGCGCTCCTGCGGTGGAGTCGATAGCAGCCTATACTGTAAACAAGAGCTGTAAGCTCATATGGCACTTGCATGTGTTGAGATGTTTTGTTTGATCAAAAGTATTTTTCGACTTTGTGGTTAAAATGCGCACTTTAAGGGAGCTAGATAAAAAGTATTTTATTTTTGAACTTGGGTGTAATGATGCGCACTTTAAAGGCGCTAGAAATGCATCTGTATGCAAAACCCTTGAGCCAAAAACGATCACAGGCCCTTAGGGATCCTTGATGTATACAATTTCGTCAAAAGTTTTTTTTTTCGCTTTTCATTTCAAATGCGCACTTTAAGGGTGACAGAAATAAATTTTTAAGCAAAACCCTTGTGGCACAAATGATCATGGGTTGAGATGTATTGTTTGAAATAAAGTACTTTTCGACCTGGCCGTTCAGATTCACACTTTAAGGGAGCTAGAACGTTATTTGTAAACAAAACCCTTGAGGCAAAAATGATAATGGGCTCATGGGGATCATGAAAATATGAATTTGGTTTAAAAGTATTTTTCGAAATTTGCAGTCAAGATTAGTACTTTAACGAATGGTCGGGTTTGGAAAGTGGCCATTTTTGAGTCAATCTTGTCAAATCTCTAATATTACAGCCAAGTTCCATCGTCCTAGATTATCTGGAAGTACCTTAAATCGTGATCAACGGAATCCCGGACCTCCCCCCCTCAAACTTCCCCACAGTCGCCGGAGCCAATCCGGTTCCGTAAGTGTTTATCCAGAGCATCTGTTTGTTATTCCCACAAAGTTCCATCCCGATCTCACCAGTCCAAGTCGGTCACGTATTTTCGGCCCCCCCCCCCCCAATTGCTGTCGGATCTGTCCGGACATGAAAAAGATCAACAGAAACATGTCCTCTCTTCAGTTACCAAATTTCACTCAAATCTGATCAGCCGTTTCAAAGTTACGCATGACTCAATATTCCGGATTCCCCCTCCCGTTACTCCCCCCACGGCTATCAGATCATGTAATTTTTTCATTATAAGTCAGTTTGATCGGGTCCTTGATTCGCCTCCCAAGATTCGTCGTGAAAACCCCCAAAACCGCCATAACCGGAATTCCGGGAAAGTCCCCTCCAACCCCCCCCCCTAATGTCATGATCCATCCGAAATGTATAAACGATTTATTTGGAGCAGATGCTTGTTCTTCCCAGCAAGTTTCACTCCGATCCCTCCATTCTAACCGTTTCCCGATATTTCCGGTCCCCCCCCCCAGCTCCCCCATAGCAGTTAAATCCAGTCCGGACTTCAAATGGGATATCAGAGGTATGTCATTTATTCAGTTATTAAGTTTCATTCCAATCCGACCACCCGCTCGAAAGTTACACAGTACTCCAATTTTCCGGATTCCCCACCCCTTCACCCCGCTAGTGTCCGGATCCAGTCCAAATGTATAAAAGATTTATCTGGAGCAGATGCTTGTTCCTCCCAGCAAGTTTCACTCCGATCCCTCTATTCTAACCGTTTCTCGAAATTTCCGGTCTCCCCCCCCCAACTCCCCCATAGCTGTCGAATCCGGTCCGGACTTCAAACGGGACATCAGTAGTGTGAAATTTATTCAGTTATTAAGTTTCATTCCAATCCGATCACCCGTTCGTTAAACACTACTCCAATTTTCCGGATTCCCCAGCCCTCCACTCCCCCCCCCGGGTGGTCGGATCCAGTCCAAATGTATAAACAATATATCTGGAGCAGATGCTTGTTCTTCCCAGCAAGTTTCACTCCGATCCCTCTATTCTAACCGTTTCTCGAAATTTCCGGTCTCCCCCCCCAACTCCCCCATAGCTGTCGAATCCGGTCCGGACTTCAACCGGGACATCAGAAGTATGCCATTTATTCAGTTACCAAGTTTCATTCCAATCCGATCACCCGTTCTAAAGTTACACACTACTCAAATTTTCCGGATTCCCCAGCCCTCCACTCCCCCCCGGGTGGTCGGATTGGGAAACTTAATGTTTCCAAGTTATTCCGATCGGGTCCCTAATGCTCCTGCCAAGTTTCATCGTCCTAGCACATCTGGAAGTACTACAATTCGAAAAAGTGTGACAAAACTCCTTAATTTTCAGAATTTCCCCGGCCCACCACTCCCCCCCAGATGGTCGGATCGGGAAACTGATTACTTCTAGGTTAGTTTGGTCGGGTCCCTGATTTTCCTGCCAAGTTTCATCGTCCTAGCACATCTGGAAGTACCCTAACTCGAACATGTGGGACAAAAAAATTCGGACAGACAGACCGACAGACCGACAGACCGACCGACAGACGGAATTGCGATCGGTATATGGCACTTGAGCCAGAGGCTGCAAGTGCCATAAAAAATGTTGAAGTATTTGCTACTGGGATTAATCTTGTCTCTATTAAGATAAGATTATCTCTAATTAGGATTAATCTTATCCCAATAGGGATAAGTATAATCCCAGTAGCAAATACTGCATCCTGATTCGGAGAAACCTTTTACAGTGTACTTACGACGGAGAAGCGCATTTCTAGTCCTACTGTTACCGTGACGTCTTCGCTGAACACATTGTTTTCTGTACCCAGCTTAATTTCTTTAACTCTTACTTTTTCTAGCCCTGATTCTTTCTCGGCTTGTTAGTGATGTTTTCTACTTTCCCATTCTTTTAAACTTTAGGAAACTTTTCCTGTAATTTGAAAACCGTTTCTTTTTTCTATAATTCGCCCTTTTTTACCTAATTCTTTAATCCTGAGCCATTTTTTTCTTTTTTGTAATTTTTCCATTATTAATACACTGTATTAGCTAAACATATATTGTTTATTGGGGAATATAAGTTTTTGCAAACTTTTACCCGGGTTACGTGTTAATGCCGAACCCATCACGTAGAAATGGAAGCCTGTTTTCTTTTGCCAGCTTTCTATGATAGCAGACCGTTAGTGGTTTGTCTGCTAGGTCAAACTGTTATCAAAGCCCGACCATGTGGAACCGCATGCGCAGAGAGGGAATTGGTATCTGAATGACAAGGAAGATAGATAAACGGCTTTTGGAACTGGTTTCTCCAGATGGAAATTTGTAACTTGAGACGTCCCGCTCGCATGGTTGTGTGGGATAATCCAGAGTTCCACTTTCAACGATTTCTCTCGCTCTTTCAAATAGGGCAATTTTCGTGGGAGTTGATAACACAAAGCTGAACTTCCACAGGCATCGAAGGTCTTACTGCGTGGGTAACATCAAGAAGCGATATCTATAAGGACCTCTGTTTCTCGGTCGCTGAGCCGGCCGTGTTCCGTAAATGATGAGCGAGTTAGTATACATGGGCCTATCGCTGTTAGGCCATCTGTATTGTATTGCATCATAACGCTAGTGTGCCCAGAGTTGCCACACCAGATGACATTTGAAGAATTTTTAGAAATTAGGTAATTTTGTGGCATTTTGATGTCACGGAAAATTCGTCGGAAAATTTGCGCGTGATTTTGCCACGATTTCCTCTTTTAGTGATTTGTTGGTGATTTTGTTATAAAAAACGGGTTATTTCTTTTTTTGGGGTGGAAACACTGACCAGGGCTCCGTCTTTCGTGTGGGCCTTCGACTACTTCTCAGCCGATGACGTGACTTTTGCTATATTTCCCCTGTGTTTTTCCTCTCCTCGAATGCATTCTTTTTCTAGCATCCCGTAGGACTGTTGAAATATCTCATCGAATCGTTTTTGGGTCTGGTCTCGCGTGCTTTTAATTGAATTGGCTTGGAATCCAATAACTGGAAAGCGGAACTTTCAAACCACTAGCCTAAACTAAAAGGGAAATATCCTCGCTGATGTGAAATAGGAAACGCGTAAAGGATGTTGAGGACTCGTTGATTTGTACAGCGGTGGGGCTCCGTCGTCGAATAGAATGAATTCCTTTCCATGGCGACAAGATCGAATAGCAGCGACACTAGCACCATTGGCGACAGAGAACGTCCCTACTGAAACTCATTCAGTCGTTCACCAGCGCTGGCTCCGATAACTTCATATTGTGGACATAGCAAAACAAAAATGATACGGCCTCCATTATTTCCTTGGTGTGTGCTGACCGCACCTTTGCTTTACTAGAAATTTCTAATCCCGCAAGTTTAACTCGCATTAAGCGTAGTGGGTGGCGCTACGAGTATGGCGCGTTTGCAAAGCATGCAAAACATAGGTTTTGGCGCTACTCTAGTGTTATTTTGCTCTGCTCCCTGATAGCACGATATTTTCATTTGTACATAATATCGGGCGTTACGTGGTCTATACAAGCGAAGTGAACAGGATCCTTCTGGCGGAAATGAACTTGTATCGTATCCAGTCATGGGATTTAAAATATTAAAATGTAGACAACTTAGTGATGTAATAATTTTGGGGAAATTCCTCCGGATTGGTTTGCGCCACTGGTGTTAGTATGTTTAGCCTATTAAAACCAGTGTTAACGCTATATTTTTTGCCATGGTCTTCGGGCTTTTGTGTAAATATATTATTTTCTGTTATGTTCAAATACATAGGCGAGATCTAGCCTACTAAACAAAAAGATCAAGGGTAGCCTCAGGCCGATTGCCGGTTCATTGGAACCTGTCCGGTAAGAAGCCTCTCGCGCGTTTTGGACTCTCCCTATGGCACGGTGCTATATGTCTGTACTCCTTTGAAATTATTGAAACTTTTAATCCGACGGGTTAGATCAGTGAAGAAAGCAAATAATCTGAGTGGGGTTCCTGAACTGTTACCGTGGCGACCTTCATGACACAACGGTAAAAAGGTTTCGCTCGTTTTCTGAGACGGTAATTGGCAAAGACGCCAAAACGAGCGAAACCCTTTTGCCGTTGTTAGTGAAACCTCTTCATTTTGGGAGAATGTACTAAAACTTTATTCCTTCCCATGGCAATAGAATTCTTAGAAAACCAGCGAAACCTTTTACCATTGTTAATGAAACCCCTTCATTTTGGGAGTATGAACTGAAACTCTATTCCTCCAGTGGCAATAAAATTTCCCGGGTTGCGAGCTGAAATTGTCCCATTGCAAGTTAAATATGTGGCATCTTTGCGAAAGTATTACTTCTTTTAGCGAGGGGGTCCGCCCTGGAACTGTCGAAAACTCTAAATCTCTTTTTCGATTCTCTTTTCGTTCTCTTTTTCTTAGCTTGGCCGTTGGAAACATATTGAATGTTCAGATCATATGAAAGCACATTCTCCCAACCTGTTCTCTCTTATTGCCCCACGAATGGAAGAAGGGGGTAGAGAATCCTTAAAGCGCTAGTCTCAGTAGATACGGTTTATAATCTGAGTGTGACGAGTGTCTAGCTTTATGTAAATGATAGATATGTTTTGGTTATGCGATTTGTCCTTCTTCGTTCTGTGTATGTTTTGTTGTTACTATGACCACAAAGGCTTAAACATGGAGTAGGGTGTGCTAGTTGTTCGGACGAAAAGAAGCCTCACTAAAAATTTGGCGTTATGTTTTTTGTTGCTCGGCTGTTCATCACTTTGCAATGAGAGAAGTGGCGTCTAATACGGTCTGATATTGTTATGGTTCAAGCAAGCTGCGTGTCCCCTTGTACTTAGCGCATTCAAAAAGCCAACGGGATGTATACATACACACAACACTTAAAACCACACCACTACAAACAATCCTGCTTGCAAACTTAAATAGGAAATCGTTGCCTCAATCCTTTATTGACGTTATCTTGGCCAGGAAAGCGTCTATTAGTGTGTTTGTGTGTATAAAGTAAATCCCGATTAGAATTTAGAAGGGCATTTCGTGCTTGCTGAATTGCTTTTCAAGATACCAGCGAAAGCAGGAGAGTCCCCTAGCAACTTCTCCCTTCGTGGTTTCAGCTTTTGGACCTGAGCGCAGAAATTTACAACTCCTCACACACAAGGTACCCCTAATCACCCCTCGAAAACAAGTATTAAGGTCGGGCTTCACTACCCAGATTTTTCGCCCGGATTCTGGGTTCCGTTTTCTTCGATACCAGTATGGGTAGTGAAGACAGGCCTGAAACGGTCTGAAAGCTCGGAAAGTACCCCGGACGCGTCCGGGAATGTGGTAGAAAAATCTACCAGATTCCCGGATTCTGGGTGAAAAGAAGCGGGAATTTGAAAGTAGTTTTCATTTGACTTTGAGAAATTATGGTGCTCAGGTGGTAAAATCTAAGAAAATGACAGAAGTGCTGAAAAATGCCCAAAAGTGGACTGTTGAAGAGACATTTGATTTGGTTTCTGTTTGGGACCGTCTTCAGATAATCCGGACCCCAGATTCTGGGGCGTCTGGGTAGTGAAGCCGCCCGACCTTTACTGCTGGTGCTGAGAGGTGGATCAGGGTCTGGCGGTCTCGGGCCGGGATTCCTGCCAGGATTTTCGTCAGCATCGTCAATTCCGTACGGAAAAGTCGAGTCTTTTTCAGAACCCGGCTGACAAAACCCGATTGTTTATGCGCATCGTGACGTACAGCTTCGGCTCCGCAAAAGTCGGCTGTTTTTTTTAGCGACCCACGCATAACAAGGGCGCTCATGCTATCCTGGCTTTCTTGCTTTAGTTTACAGTTTTATGTTGTAACGTCGCTACTTGGCTTAATTTCCCTTGGGGGTGATAAAGAAGGAAAAATAAGGACCAGTCCTGCCTTTAGGTCATAAAGGTAGCGGAAATGTTGTGTGTTCTCCAGGCTTTTGCTTTGGAGTGGCCATTCAGCTGAGGCCGTGAAGTTCGTTGTCCGACTCGCCGCGGTCTCACCTGGAAAACTCATTGGAACACTGGATTTCATTTTCAGGGAGATCTTCTACCCCTCTCTAGTTTTCAGAGCTGCACTCCGTTTTACGGTCTAGCTTTTGTACAGATTTATCTGTTAAGAGTGATAATTCTTTTCGGTTTCTTTGTAACAGTTCTTTTCGTAGCTTCACTGTCTTCCCCTTAATTGTGGTGCTTCCGGGATGTTCTTTGGTGGCGGCCTCGCGTCTTTTCCGGAACTTCTTAGAAAATTTTCCCTTTCGATTCAGACAAGGGTACTTGCTGTTGACAACCCTCTCTTTCTGGTGGTTTCGGTGCTGCTTTTTCGTCTGTCTCTGGCGCCTTGGAACACTTGGTCGTGCGACATACAAAGCACAACAGATCTGATGTTAAGAACCATTGTTATTGTTTACTGATGTTTTTCTTTTATTTTGTTGTTATTATGTTTCCTGTTGTTTCGTTCTTTGGATGTTTGTGTGGGTGGCCCTAGTTGGCCCTTAGTTGAATGGATAAATAAAATAGATAAATGATGGATGTTAGAAGTTGTGTTTATGGGCGTGCACCAAAAATTAAATTTTACCCGAAAGGCAAAAACAGCAGAAACTTGAAAAGATAACAGCAAGAAACAGTTTCGTGTCCACCACTAAACAATTTAAATAAACCCACTTATTCCTAAATTTGTGTTTCTGTGGAGAAATTCCATTTAAGGTTTGGGCCACACACATATATATATATATATATATATATATATATATATTGTAGGCACGAACAATAGAAACTCAGTTTTGTGATCTGTCCGTACGCAAACCTTGGAACAGACAAAATTGGCTGAGAGTTTAGAACTCCAATCCACGAGGTCCACCTTTAGGGGGTGCCTTTGCAGCCTAGTGTTGCCAGTAGTGTCCTAAATTTTCGCAGCTGACTGCGAATCATATTTGACACTGAAAAGTGGCTACCTCAGCTAAATTTTACTGGAGCTATATTTCGGCCCTTCTTGGCAAGGGTCCTCTTCAGACTCAAATGAAACCTGGACTACCTAGAGCCTGAAGCATCTGCCAAGAAGGGCCGAAATGTAGCTCTGACAAATGTAAACCTGAACTCAAATGGAACCTGAACTTCCTAGAGCCTGAAGAGGACCTTTGCCAAGAAGGGCCGAAATATAGCTCTAACAAACGTAGCTGACGCGTCTGTTTTGTAGTGTCAAGTAGTAGTGTCCTGTTTTTTCCAAAACCTTCTTTTAAGTAGTCTACAACAAAAGAAAATGGAGTAAAGATATTAGAAAGAAGAAAAGAACAAAGACAACGAGAAAATAACTTACGATGTCGATTCCTTTCGATTCTCGTGCTCTAGTTAGAGCAACAAGTTATCCTCCTTGAAGAATTTAACAGGGTCCCCTTCGCTAAACTACTAAGTATTTCTCTCATCTCGTCAACGGCTCTTCAGCTCCGTGCAAAGTGGTGCCGAAAATGCGGAGAAGTTTAAGGGGGCTTCATAAGTGGTTAGTCTGTTGGTCTCTCTCGTCTTTTATTGATCTGGGAAAATGGGATGCTTGCCTCAGTTCAGGCGTTTTTTTCAGAATGCTCACAGAACCTTGCATATCGTCCACATACTCTCCATTGTTCGGAAGGATGTTTTTGTTTCAGAAATGGAGAGGGCTTTTGCAGAACTCATTTGGCTTCGCTAGTCAAGAGGAGAAAGATAAGCTTTGGTTGGACACTTAGTGGTAGTAGCGAGTGACTTATTATCAAGGTTCAAGGTTTACTATAGTAATCGCGGAATATCTGAAAACAAAAATCCAACGTTAGTTAAAGAACAATAGTTTCAGTAATATAGATAATTGTATCGGAAAAAATCCGGGGTCAAATACACATTCAGCTCAATAATAAACACACACATAAGGATCACTAAAGCTAATCAACAACAACAAAAATCTAACTTCAGGTTTGAACCGGAGAGAACTAGAGAAATGCAGAAAATAGAGAGTGCAGAAAATAAGCTTTCGCGTCTATATAGGTGCAGTTTAAGTCTCTATTGACGGAATATTCCATGAAATAATCTTTGTGCAGATGTATTTTCTACAGTACAGGGATCTACAGTAATTTCATTTATCGATTTTATATTGCGTTGAGTTAAAAGAGCTGCGGATAGAGATGTTTGGGAAAGAAAGGATGGAGGAAGAGGATTTGGTCAAGATTATGGGGAAGAAAAATTTTGGGGACCTTCGTCGGCTGGGGAGGTTCCTCAAGCAGTCCATGGAGCATCGGGAGCGTTTTTTGGGGTAAGGCGTTCTATCTTCTTGGTGTATATATTGAGTTTTCGTGTTATTTTGTGTTTATTATGTTTGTTTTCCCGCCATGGCCCCACGGGCTTTTTTGGGATTAAATTCATTCATTCATTCATTTATTCCCAGACTGACTCGGTTTCACCACGACATAAGCCCGAGTTCCAAATTCTTTTGTTGGCGTTCTGGTCTTCACGAGCTTATGGAATGCCAAGTTAAATCTGGCGATAATTTTGATTCAACCACCTATCCAAAGTATCCCAACACGCATGTAAATTTGAAGAGCGTGAGTGGTTGAGATGGTCGTACGTAATCAATAATGGTTGGTGAATGATGAAGAATGAATGTTTAGTTGATGACAAACGGCAAACGGACGAAACATCATGTTATCTGTTGGAAGGTATTCCGTGTAAAAAAGAAAAAGAAAAAAAGGGCTGTGGCATTGCTTTTCCTCGGTGGCATTTCAGCTTCCATTTCTAAACCAAACCCTTCTACCTCTAGGTACATGGTCTAGTGTGTCAGGTCTTTCGCGGACGAAAAACCTTGCTTCCAAGTCCAGCTGTTTGACACTTCAAAATGGTCTGATGTGCCTTGTTTAAGGTTCTTTGGTCTGTGATCGAGAAGAAGGATTTCCCAGAACTCCGCAGACCCCCGTTGCTAAGTTTTAAATTAGTTATATATTTCACACTATCGTGGTGTCCTTGAACTTCCGTGTCGTTGAAATATGGGGGCTGTGGTGGACCTGCCTTCACGGAGGTATTGCAGCTTCTTTTTCTGAACCAAACTGCTCGCTTGACAAACATGCTGTCCGGCTGTCTGATCTGTTGTTTTTTTTAGCGCCTTAGTGTGCGACCGAGCTCTGGAGCAGACTGTTTTCCCAGAACTCCGCCATTAATTCCCGTGTGGTTGAAGGTTTTGCCTTCCAAATGAAAAACTTGGCACAGCTGTGTCCACGACTTCTCCCAGTTAATCGAAACTGCGTGTTTGCTCATGAAAGTTTGAGTGAAACTGGCGGAGGGGTTCCCACGCATGTTCCGGCCCTCTTGTAACCCTACTGTCTAATTTACTTTAGGCCATGGGGATCGAATTGTCCGATCGATTAACTTATCCATTATTATATTGTCGACCCTATTACCGGTGAATTTGTTCTTTGGTTTTAGGTGTTCTCAGCAGTTGGTTTCTTGTTTATCCAGCTATTAAACTGTGTTGTTATTATTAGTGGACGCTGGGGTCTAATCGGTCGATTTACCCATGACTTAATGGTGGATCTTTTGCTAGATTTAAATTATAGAATACTTGATTTTTACTATAAACAAAAAAGAAGAATGCTTCTCGAGCGGGATTTCAACGCGCAACCTTCGGCTTCATAAACTGACGCTCTAGCCAATAAAATTGAGCTAACGAGGGCAAGGCCGTATCCAGGGGGGGGTTAGGGGGTTCGACCCCCCCCCCCGAAACCCACAAAAGTAAGAGTTTTTTGCAGGTTTTAACCTCTGATCTATGTATTTTTGTACTTTTTGGTCCGACCCGTGGACACCCCCCCCCGAAATAAATTACGCGAGCAAACCCCCCCCCCCCCCCCCCCCCGAAATAAATTCCTGGATACGGCCCTGAACGAGGGGCATGTGAACAAAGTTTAAATCCCAAATATCTATATCCAGATTTAAATTTATTGTTATTTTCGCATGTGCTCAGTCGTTTACTTCACATGTCCTTGGTTTACTTCACAATTGAGCTATAGGCTAAGTATGTACAGAAATTGTTGTTATTATTTAAGTACCGCAATATAGGCCTATCGAGGAAATTATAATATCATGGTGCTAGCGCAAGTTCGCTTTTCGTTTGGCTTATATCAGGTCTCATTTTCTGATGTTGTTTCGTCCATGTGTGTATTCTCATTACGGCCAGTTATATCCTGGGCTTGTATAAACATGAGTTTGTGTCTTGGGGAACGCCATTAAAACGCACTTACTTCCGACTAGGCTGTCGATTTTATCAGAACAAATGATCATCCCCAAAATGCCTTCGAAATGAGACTAGGGACTCGGAGGGATTGATAAATTAACTAGTTTTATCTTCCCCCGTACTGGGGGTTTTCAGTGCATATAGTTTCCCGGTCTGATCTTGACAGGTTTTATCGAGGGGGAAATAACACGCTATACAGATACCTGTCTTTGTGCTGACGTCATTGGTTTTGCTATGAAGTTATAGAAAACCGAGTTAATGTGAGTACCTAGATGTAAGAGCTGTCATTTTTAATGTACAGTTTCCCTTTAAATAATTGGATTTGTCAGTTGATAAATGCATAAGACAAAGCGAAGTAAAAAGAAAAGAAGAAAAACATAATTTGTCATGTTAGCGATAGATGGAAAGAACAGTGTTATGGGGTCAACCAGGATTTAAGCGTCACTACTGAGATTGTTATTGAGTATTTCTACAGTCGAAGCTGGCTGCGATCGTGATCGCTTCTGAACGGATTAGTACGCCGAATTAAGCTATTTCGTGTTGTACCCCGAAAATGACGTCACGATTTTTGCATGATGGCAGATGTGGTATCGGCTGCCACATTAAACGAGTCGACTGCCACTTTAACTGAGTCGACTGCCGAATCCAATACAACCTCCTAATGCACCCCTCGTCTCTTTTGGAAGAGGGTAAACCTACTGTGCACTTCTTTGAAGAGAGAATTCCCTACTCCCCTGTTCTTCAGTAGAATGTCAGGTCATCGACGGCTCTGTTAGGCCATATTTTCTTTTCATTACCTTCGACTGTGTTAGAAAACATTCTCGGGAGACGAGTCCTAACGGTAATATCTTCAGGGTTCGAACCGGATAGAACTGAAGCCTAATTTGGCCTAGCTGTTCCTTTTTTATGAGCCTTGGAATTTGCACCAGCTGTAGGCTGATCCGTGCATGCAAACCTGCTGCTGCTGCTACCATTTTGTTGGCAAATGATAGTGATCACGCTGGTCCGCTATATTGTGTTTTAGGTTGTTCATGTTCCCAGTAAATATAAGGTGATCAACAGCATTTACGAAAAAAATGACGTTCGGCGTGATCCGTCAACAAAGCCGTTCAGTATCAGAATAGTGTTGGGAGTCGCACCGCGTGTTAGCAATCATGCTAGACCAATACCCTTTCAGAAATCTTATAACGCAACACAAGAATACGCATCCTTGTCGAGGGATTGCTCACTCTCGATTTTGGTGTACACCTGGTGCCCGGCCAGTTCCGGCACCGGTTGCCGCATGTTAGAATACGAAAATCAGTATCTTTAGAAGCGTTGAAAGATGAAGCGCCTAATTTATGGCAGAAAGAAAAGGTACAGTTGTGTTCACAATGATCATTCCTATCGACTGATAATGATTACTCCTCGATGTACAGGTTTTGAGTAGCAAATGAAAGCATTGTGAAGCAAAAATCTGAAGCAAAGCAGAGACGCTAGTATCGACTCGTTCGAGTTTTATTGGAGGGCAAGGCAGGAGAACTCCTAGTCAACTTGGTCTGCATTCATTCTCTGCCCTAAATTCCGTTTCCGGTGGAAGGGGGGCTTCTTGGTTGGCTGAGCACCGGTCCAGACAGACGAAATAAACCACCTAATTAGCGAAATGACATCATTCGTCTAAGTGCCTTTATTTGCAAATTGCATGATCCAGTGAAAACCATAAAAAGTGGAGGGATCTGTGGCTTCCTATGGGTTTTAATTTTTTTTCTGTGTTTATGTATTGTTGTTAAAGGTTGGGAAGCAGCTGTTCTGACTTGTGATTCTTTGGTTAGCCTGCCATTTGGTACCCTACTCATAATTCAGTTGAAAGGTCTTACTCGTAATGCGACCAAGCTTGCATTGTTCCTAAGATCGGGGGAAGTCTGAAAAGTGGTGATTGTGAAAACGATTCCAGGGAATTTTTCGTTGGTCTAGGTTGTGCGGGGATAAAATTCAAATTTGGCTTCTTTTTCTGTGGAATAAACAAAAATATCTCCGATGTTCGCCTCCTGAAATGGTAAAGTTGTTTCCCCGTGGAGTTCAGTCGGAGAAGGAGCTTTGTATGAATTGAATCGCGAAATAATAGTTTTGTTCGTTTTTTTTTACTTTTTCGAAAATTAAATCAGTTTGTGAATATTAACACTTTAGGCTAAATGTGCTACATCTGGATACTCAGTCTAACAACTAAAAGGAATGGTTCGGCACAGGATAAGACGTTGTTTGGGGATTACGGCGAAGTTCTTTCTCTTTCACCTATCAGATACGAAATTAGTTGTCATGTGATTGGCAGTTCTGTCGAGAACACGCCACACAATGGTTGGTTACGAACTGCAAGTCCGCAAATACCGAGAGGAGGGAGAAGACACTATGCAAACATGGAGAATTTGTTTGTCATCTTCGCTAGTTTTTGAAAATTCATTTCTTTCGACTTCAACCCTTTCTTTTTTACTTGATTGGAATCGTCTTCGTGTGTTTCTTGAAAACCAGGCATATTTTTGGCAGTAGGCTATAGATAAAATCAAGAGTATTTGGCCCACTTCTTCTTTTCTTCCTAGAGGATTGGCTTATTATCTTGGCCATAGAGCAACCTAGTTACTGGATGTATTTTAAAGTTTAATCGAATGGGGCGGAGGCCCGTTTACTTATTACTTAGTCACTTACACAGGCCTGAAAACCCGATAAAAATGCGTTACTTCGTTTGTCCGTTATCAACGGAAAATCAATTTAATCAAATGAACTTATTATTTCGAATTTGTGGTAACTCTATGTGCTTGCCCCTCTATTCTTGAGTTATTTACCAACTATATCCTTGCTATCCTTGCAAGACACATTTTAACATCATTTTCCTACTTTGTACAGGCGTAACTTTTCGAGCTTCGCATCTGACACTGGAAATGCTGGCTTTTCAAATTCAAATCCTCCGCGTCTGGATTTATTTTGGGTTGTGGTGCAAACATCGCACACTCTGGATGTTACTACTAAAGCCCGAGTGAAAAAAATACAAAATTCCTTAGATGAGTCAAAATATTTCAGTGATTCAGATATCAAACGTAAAAATAAGCTGCCTTTTAAGTTAAACTTTAAAGTTTGACCGAAAAGGGCTGGGATAGGACAATCTAGTTACCGATCACTTATTCACTTAAATTGGCTTGAAGACCCGCTGAAAATGGGTTACTTAGTTGTTCCGCTATTGACGAATAATCGATTTTAAAATAGTGGAATTTCCTTGTGATTTGTGGTACTCTATGCGCTTGTATTTTATAGATCTAAGAAGTATGTAACACTATCAAGTACAGTAGAGGTATGCTTATGTGAACGTTTGTTGATAGTGGACTTAGCCATTTTCATGCACTTGCTCTGTCTAAAACTAACTACCAGTTAGCCAAAGTAGATAAGAAAGGCATCTGAAAACACCTGTGTAGGTATTTTGGATCTTCATTCTACCATTTAGCCCAAAATTGCACTGTTCACATTAAAGTAACTGTTCACATAAGCATACCTCTACTGCACAATGAAGTGATCAACTCAGAGATTTGGTAGTCAAGCGCTTTCGGGGGGGGGGGGGCTTGAAGCTACCAACCCTTCTGTTATCCGCAATTCGCTTGCCGAAATGGCGAAATATGAGCCCGTTTTACTGTGACTTGCTGATTTGCAAGATTGGGACTAACCACCCATCTGAGTCCAGTCCGTTTCTGTTAGCAAAATGAAAAGCAATAACCAGGGTCATAAAATGTTGCAGAGTCAGGATCCCCAGAGAGTGGTCAACTTGGGATATTGCTTCGCTGAAATGGAATGGAAAAGTCGTCAATTTAACGGTTCCCGACAGTGACTCTTGGAGTTATATCTCTTGACGTTGGCATGTATTTGTCGGCCATTATAAGGCGGGGAGCTCCCTTAATAAACCTGGACACACTTTAGGAATATTGAGTCAAACTGGTAAAGCTTACTGCATACTGTGGCTTTCTTTGTAGCATATGAATTAGTTCTGACAGTGTTAAATGCTAAAAGATTTGTTGGTCAGTACCGTTTTGGGGCACATGGGAACCGTTATTGAGAAGGAAACTGTCTCGAAGCTTCGCTCAGAAAATATATAAGCCCCCCCCCCCACACAGCACGACAATTTTACTTAATCGGTCATCTCTCAGCAGCTTGAAGAAGTTCATCTCCAAGAAAGGCCGAAATACGCTAGAGCAAATAGCTGACGTATCTATTTAGCGCCATCGGTATGATTCACAGTTACTTGGGCTGAAATAGTACTTGTACTTGTGTACCTGTCTCTCAAGCACATGATCATTGTAGTGTGACAGAGACTAGAGGTTGTTATCTGCCATCCAGGAAAGGGAAAGACAAACTATGTTTGGCGAGGCTGCACGGTAAAACTTTTCGCCACCCGGAACTATCTGCAGATTAGGTTTTCCAAGCTGGTAACTAGGCTGTTCTTATGCTTGCTTGTGCTCTTGTTTCTGGTTTATATTGTCATTCAGAGATAAAGAGAGGACGAAAAGTTCGCCTATCGAGGAAAAATTGTGTTTGACAAGAAGTGAGGGAGAGAAAATAGGGTTTCGGTGATCTAAGATTAGTGTTCCGCATTATGGTTTCTTTTCATTCCATTTTTCTTCTCACATTTTTACGTTAAGACTCAGGCAATCCCCTCCTTTTTTGTCGGCCACCTTGTTCACTGCGCTGCGTTTTGTTTCAACTTTCGACAATTCATGTCTTTGCTAGATTCCAGTTTCGCGTCTTTAAACTGCTACTTTATCCCGCTTTATCCGGCACTTTTTTTTTATCGATCTCCATCGCATTTCATGTTTTGGCTCCCGGGGACTTCACGTTTGGACTCGTCTTGTCTCTAACGTCGGCACAGTTCTCCTCGTCGTCTCTTTCTCAGCTTCCCGTTCATTGTCCAGCTGTCAGTTTCTGCTCAACTTTATTCATCTTATCTTCATCGTCCCGACTCTGACGATCATTGTTTTTGCTGTTTCTTTTACTTACTTCATATTCAGTTTTTCGTTTCCGCTGATCTGGATACTTGCGAGGATGCTGGTTTACTCTCTGGCAAAGATCCAGTTCTCGCAAACGTTCCCCTGTGATCTTATTACTGCGGCATCCGAGCTTGAATAAATTTCAGAGACAGCTGTAGAACTTTGCACTAGACGGCTGTCGCTCGGTTTAATTAGGAACCATAGCTTAGATGTTCTCCATCTAAAAACACATAAAAAGTATTGAAGTATCAGATCACCTTTTCGGATGATATATGAAGGGCAACAGACACGCCAAAGCTTATCCGTCGGTCAGTCTTTTACACATTCAAACTCTCGAAGGAATTAATATATTGATGATGATACTGAGCTTTCAATAACGGAGTGAATGCACAAGATACAAAAACAACACCGACAAAAGAAAAGGGACTGATTTGAATTCCCAGATGAAAACCGGAAAAATGTTCATGGGCAGAAACGTGGATGGTAAAAAGTTTACAGTTACGCAGGAATTCCTGTAACCTCAAGGAAGGTATATACAAATTTACAATATTTTAAGTTGAAAGTCCTGTTACGTTTTAAATCTTTCGTCTCAGAATGCCAAGAATTCCCGAAAGGTTGTAAACAGAGGGAGAACAAAGCTTTTATATAAGTTACCAAGAGCTTGCCTGTTATACTTTCCTCTTTTTTTATATTCTGATGGAACTTGTTCCGGAGGTCCTTTGAGGGAAGAGGGAAGCCCCCTGTTCACGTAACATGATACCTAAAAGACCCGTCGTATCGTCGATGTCAATGGAACCTGCTTCCGCAGTTGGTTCATCAGTTCTTAAACGCGGAGACCCGAATTGCTTGCGGTAGCAAGCCCTTCTAACGACACATAATTGGTTTTCGCGTTTTGTGTTTTCTCTGCGTTTCATGCTCCCGACTATGAACATGTTTCAAAATATGCTGTTTCTGTATCAACTTTACTGTCTGTTTCCCAAAATGTGTAACTTTTCCTCCCACCAAAGTATCATAAACAATGGCAAACACATACCTTTAGGTTGTTATTTGCTGCCTCTGTCCTTGCGAACGTTTTGAACGTCCTCTTTCATTCTTGTCGTGCTCGAAATGTGTTGCTAAATGGGACAGGAATTCTGGATGTTCACATCTTGCCTCGTCTTGATGAAAGGGTGGGTTTATATTAAAGCACCTTATATTAAAGCTTTTTTTAGCTGTGATATACTTTCTTTTTTAATTCTGCACACGAAAGCTGCTAGAAAAAGGCGTATTCGACTAAACCACTGTCGGTTTTAAAAAATGTGCGGATTATTAAAAAAATGTTTGGTCTGGAAAGAGATCCTTGGCACTAACGTTGTGCTACATGCAGCTGACCGAAAGACGGCCGTTTCTTTTTCCGGGCTAAAAGTTTGTCCGGGAAGTCAGTGACGGCTGGTGTTGTGAGAACTACTTTGGCAAGATTATGGATAGATAGTTTCTCGTTTCTACTTCAAATCAAAGAAAGGACTTTCGCCTCGTGCCAGATGCCCGGTTTGTGTCTTTCGTCACTTTTGTTTGCTTTTGACTGGGGCGGCCAGAAGCGCAGGGGATCGGCTCTGGTTTCTAGAGAATGTAAACAAACGGTCTGCGAATGAATGTGGTTTTGCCGATGGATAGATGATTTTAAGAATGTTCAAGGGGGTGGTTGATGGAAGGGTGTTATATCTCAAGGGTATTTCGGTTCTAGAGTTGCTGTTCTGCGTTCAACTGGTTGCGTCAGTAGTGCGAGTCGTTTCCGTTCTTCGAAAAAGACTGTCTCTTCACAGTGTCATGACCAATCGGCAGACCGTCCTAGTATTTCTAAACATGTGCATTTTTACTACCGCACTTAGCTTGTCTTATTACCAGTTCTCAGCGTGTCTACACTGTCCTGTCCGTGTCGCCACTAGTCTTGGCCGTGTCCCCGAAAAGGACAATCCCTTCACGGTATCCCGGGTTGCGTTTTATTTGAAGTTCGTTGTACAGCGGGAGCGGACGGCGGACTGTAAGTAGCCGTTTTATTCCCGGCGGACTACTTCAGAAGGTACGCTGAACAACTCCCTGCCTCACCCAGCGTACAAACTAGCGGGTCCGCTGGCACTCAGCGGGCGGCCCGCTAGCAAATAAAACGACTTCGGGCATGCCGCGCCTTCCCAGCGTACGGCCCGCCGGCGAATAAAACGGCAACGGACAGTCCGCTGTACGATGAACTTCAAATAAAACGCAACTCCGATCAGAGGTCAGACCGTCCTGCTATTTTCAAACAAGTTCCGGTCCCCCCACCGTGCTTACCTTATCCTTACCAGTTCTTGGCGGGTCTTCACTGTCCTCTTCGTGTCGCCACTAGTCTTGGCCGTTTCCTCGAAAAGGGCGGTCCGAGACGGTCTCTCACAGTGTCCAACCGTCAGGCCGTCGTAGCCATCTTCAGCACTGTGGATACCCTTTCCTTATCAGTTCTCAGTGTGTCTTCACTGTCCTCACGTTTCGCCACTAGTCCTGGCCATGTCTTCGAAAAGGACTGACTCTTTAAGGTTTCCAACCGTTGTACAGACCGTTGTGGCGTTTCAGGGCGTGTCATTTTCAGCACCGTGCTTACCTTTTCCTTACCAGTTCTCAGTGTATCATCTCTCTTTCACCGCCGATCTTCAGAACGTCCTGGAAAAGAAGTCACACCACATCATCATCTCGGAGTCCACGCATGGGTTATCGCCATTCGAGCGATGAAGGAACATCTCGCCGGATAATTCGCTTCGAAGATGGAGTGGGCATTCAAACTTCCACCTATATCGCGAGTACATGGAGACTGTATGTTGTGTAATTGTCAACACGAGACACAAATGTCTGGGTCGCGACCCGGGGGTCACAGAACCATCTGCCCCAAGCTGACTGACAACGGCGAGAAAAACCCTTCGTAATAAAATCCCAGTCCGACGATCTCAATCTTCCATCAAGCAGGAGAACCATTGTCGTGTTTTACGTCTGCTCCATGCCTGTTTGTGGAGACAACATCGAGGGGTTTCTCGCAAACTTGAAGATGTACTTAGAATATCCAGACGATTCTAGTTCGTATGGCAGGATAGGGATAGTTTTTGTTGCTGCCACAGCTGTGTTGCCCACAGGGCTGGGATGTTGCGTGCGCATACCAGATCTTGCATGCAACTTGTTGCAGAAATTTGTGCAAATGGATTTCATGGCTAGTACGCTACCGTTTGGACTGTTGGATCAGTATCCTGGAGTAGTGCCAGGAATTTCACGACCCTAGGATGCTGAATTAGAGTTCTCGAATATCTAGAGAAAAAAAGATAAGCAAGCTAGAAAAAAATGATTAGCAAGATAGTAGGCTAACGATTGACGAATTTCTAAAAAGTTTAGTTGTTAATTAAAATTTTAGGACCGTAATTTACAAGTGCTGTCAAGCGAAGTTTTTCCTATTTTGTTAAATAACACTATTTACAAAGATGTTTATTTATGAATTCTTTGGTTAGTCTCTCACAAATTTTGTGCAGGCGAAATCGTTGTCTCACGTCTTACCCTTGCTTATTCGATGATCTTTCTTTTCGCCGGTGATAAGTGTAGAGACTAGGTCCGTATCCAGGATTTTTTTCGGGGGGGGGGGCTGCCCGCGGGTCGGACCAGAAAGTACATAAAAGACGTAGATCAGAGGTTAAAGCCTGTTCGTATGTTTCGGGGGGGGGGTTAACCCCCTCCCCCTGGAGACGGCCTGGTAGAGACTCCTGATTGTACAATTACTGGATTGTGTTTGATCTGCTGTGGGACGCTATACGACAGTATAATAAATGCTGTGGATAGAAATGGGAGCAGCCCTGAAGTGCTGATATAAACCGGTTTCTGGGCATGTCCAATCCACCGCACGTGGGTGAGGCGGAAACGTACTGAAATTTTTGCAAGCAGAGCAGAGGGCGTTGTGCTAATACTCTATATGACTAAGTACAAAACACGCCAGTGATCCTCAGGAAGAAGGAGTAAACGTCTCCGTAACGACTCAAACTCAACGACTCAAATTTCGTGTCAAACAATCACGGCGATCTTTGGGAGCAGCTGTGATACCACTTCTGCCTTTCTTCCGCTAGGTACCCGGAGAGGCCGGAGATTTTGCATCGGCAAGGAGAGATAGTCATCAGGAGTATTTCAGGGCTATCTTTGAGCGTGTTTCACCCTACTTACCGTAATTACTACGCTAGTTACCGTAGTTACTACGCTATCAGGCCGCGGGCTGATCGGACCAATCACGTTGCAGAGATGCGTAGTTACTACGCTCCCGAGCTTGGTAAGCAAATAGTTACTATTAGTTACTATTTTGAGAAGGTTGGAACGGTCAGCGTAGTAACTTTTCGTGAGGCTGGAACGGAAGTAGTAACCAATAGTTACTATTGGTAGAGGGGTGGAACACGCTCTTCATGTTCCTCAGTGACTCTTTTAGTTTAGGGTGCCCTGTCAAAGTAGTGTCTTTGAAAATAAGGTGAACGATTAAAGCCGTATGATTGTGTGACGTCCAAACTAATATTGTTGTATCAAGTTTTATCACAGTATAAAAATAAAATTTCAGCAAAAAACACAGAATGAATTGAATTTAAGTAGACGCATGGTGCAGTTGGCTGACATGTTGGATGAGTCTTTCTTTGGATGTTGTCTAAGCTAAAGTTGGGTATAGCCTAACCGAGCCAACCCACAGTTCGGAATAGCCGATGCCAAACGCCGGTTAATCTGTGCTATTCCTATATAAGTATATAACTCACTGAATGTTCATGTTCTGAATTTCAGTCAAATCTTCTATATTTTACAGAGTTAAGACGTCCTGTATTCGAGTTGCTATACGCCCATCTCTTCCAGTTTCGTAGTTTGTACCGAAGCCAAAAACTTGGTTTCTG
The DNA here is from genome assembly GCA_023053555.1 of Branchinecta lindahli. NCBI lineage: Eukaryota > Metazoa > Arthropoda > Branchiopoda > Anostraca > Branchinectidae > Branchinecta > Branchinecta lindahli. The sequence continues at coordinate 18,648,414 of JAKZAO010000004.1, read as the reverse complement.
TTATGGTAAACTTGTCAAGCGTTGACAGCAATATTATTATGCCTCGTGTGTACAAGTCTTCTTCTTTTTTAGGGTCGTTGCAATCGGGAAAAGCCCCCCTGCAAATACTACCATCCCCCCCAGCACCTGAAAGACCAACTCCTCATCAACGGACGGAATCACCTCGCTCTGAAAAATGCGCTCATGCAGCAAATGGGCATGGCTCCCGGCCAGCCAATGCTTTCTGGACAGTTACAAGCTTTGGTAAGTTTTTAAAGCTGATTTCACCAAGCCTTGAACATATGATCCGGGAACTTGCCGAAGAATCCTTGGTAATTTTCTTGCTTTCAACATTTTCGTACGGTTTCTAGTTTGGACGATCCACTGTTGCTGCCACTCCAGCCGCTTTTCGGTCGTCGCTTTTCTGTTTTCACTGATTTTGTGGAGATCAGACTCGTAAAGTGTAACAGGTAGTCTATGTGAGTTTGTAACCTGACCTACTTGTTCCGAGTAACATCAGGAATCAAGACGACTTGCGAGTTGATTCCCGATCCTGTGTGCAAGGCTTGAAAGGTCTGTACAGCCTTGGCATCACGCCGGAGAGGGCAATGGATTTGAATTGTGATCAAAGGCTTAACGCCCGCTCTGCGCACCGTTAACCTCTCATCGGCCATCGCTCAAGCATAACAAAGGATAGACCTGCTTCGGTGATGTCAGGCGGGTGGAGCCCTCTTTATCTTTTCCCAGTTCAGCACTCCTAGTGGTGCAGTATCATCTCGACCCCCCCCCCCCCAATAGCAGATGCGGGTCACAGATCCCTTCTGACAGCCACGTTTTCGAAAAACTTCATTCTACCGTAGACTCGTTCAGACCACCTCTTTAGACCAGCGTGATTTTATTTTGATTTTTTTGTTGTCTTCTTCAAAGGCTACTTATTTTTTGACTCAGAAATCCAAGGTCTCGTCTGGACAAATAGTTACAGTTCCGAGTTTACGTAACATTTTTACAGTACTACGGATAACTACGAAAGCTTTACCCATCGTCATAACGGCCGTAAAGACCGCCGTAAGAAGGGAAACGTTAAATACTTTTTCAGTCTGAAGGAGCCTTACGCCTTTCTTCTTGCTCTTTAGCTTGTGTCCAGTCACTCACTCTCCGATGAAAGTGAAAGTCTCTACTGACGTTATAGACTAGACTGCCACCATTCAGATTCATATGATCATGTTTTCGGATTTTGTTGCTTAATTTAAATATTTGAAAAAGATTATATGCCAATCTCTCAATGAGCTTGGCGCAAGTTGCATAATGAATTATTATTTTTACCACCCATTTCTATAAAATAGAAATAATGGAGTGAAGAAACAAACAAATAAATAAAGAAAACAACCTTATTGTGACGAAATATGAGTCTTATAGAAGGGTATCCGCGATGGGTGCATCACCTGTTGGCCTATGCTAAACGTAGGCCTAGAATTCTGGGACCCTCGACCCATAAACCCAACCTCAGCCACCGTATTAGTGTTAGTATCTTAACCTCCAATCAACGAACCAGTATGTTTATTTCGTGCCATTATACGTTCCATACATACAACAACTGGACAATATATATACATTTAAACCATTTTGATTTGTCCCCACATCCAGCATCAGACACCAACGCAGTTTAACCTCCGGTAAAAATTCAAGGGGCTGACACCATAGTACGAATTTTGACATAGCTTACACGATAGTGATAACCTGTTCTAGGCCACCCACGACGAAGAAATGGATTATGTGCCCCACACCCAGTACTAGACTCCCATTTTGCGATTCCAACTTCACGATGTCTCACTTTATCGCTAACAGAATCTTACTTAGTGGCTGAAGACTTCGTCCTAAGTTTTGGCGCTAAATTTGCTTTCGTCCGGAAAGTTTTGCTGAGTGCCTCTGCCAATTTTTTTTTTAACTTTTTTGCTGATTACTCATCACGCTCCTTGCCAGTAAATAAGACGGGTGTAAATATTGTCAGTGACACGACTTGGTGGGCTGAGCGCCAGAAGTTTAAAAAGGCTAGGCGTGACAGCGTTCATGTGACCCCGGAGGCAATGAGAAGCTCAGCGAAATTGTCGCGAAGGACTTTCGGTCGCCAAAAAAGCGACAGGCACGACTTTGGTGTCACGAACCCCGTTTCGTGGTGCCTATACAACCTAGAGCCATCTACAGCGATTGCCGTATACAAATACGGACTCGGCATTTGTTGTCGGCATTTGTTGTCGGCATTTGTTGTGGGTCACCATCGGAGCTGAGACTGGGCCGAGACAAGATTTCGGGTACCGTATCAGACATTCCTGTCGTCAATAGCAACCCATTTCGATGAAGACAGAAATAAGACGTCCGTGTCTGAAAGTTAATTATTCACAGATGATTTTTACTGCTCGTGGTTGGAATTTAGGAATCCCGATATGACTGAATCGTCCGAAATGAGTGACAAGTGATGAGCAAGGGGGTAAGAAACTACAATTGAGAACTGAAGGAAGTGAATGTACTCGCGGTTTTGTAAAAAAAAAATATTCTTCTCGCAAATTTTACTTTTTATACTCTTCAAACAAACAAAAAATCTGCTGTGGATATTTCGTTGTAATAGGTATTCTTGACGGTTTTTTTTAGGATAATTATCTAGCTGAAATGAGCTAGAAACAATAAGACGCATCCGCTGATAACAGGTACGTTTTTCCTAGCGCTCATCTCAGTTGGAAATTCCCCATAAAAGACCTTTCTGTTTGGAATAAAATAGCTCTTCTTTGGAATTAGCTTTTTTGAAAAGTCTCATCCGTCTTTGTTTCCTGTGGTACTGAAAGGCTGGATGGCCACTCTCTAAAAGTAAAAAGAAAGCTTTTGCATATTAGAGTTCTTCTATTGTGGCAAAGGAATAATCACGAATTCCGCCTAGATTTCGTAACTCACCCCCCCCCCTCTAATTCTCACCACTGTTCAACATTTCTTGTCTTTGACTGAGTTTGCCTCACGACTGAATTTGTGTGTGCCTTTGGGGGTACTGCGTTATTTTAATTTTGTTCCGTCTAATATCCTTATCTCTGATATCTTATATGACCTTACATTAATCCGATGCGTGATCCGTCCCATGATGATTTTGGTCTCCGAGCTCAACTGTGGGCCGAGGGGTTACCCCCTCACCGGCACCTGCTGTACACCCTTTCCCGGCACCAACAGAAAGCAGCAGTGCGGGATGCCCCTTTGCCTTGGCTCCCTATCAGGATTGCCAGTCATTTTTCACATATTTAATTATTTATTTCCCCCAAAACTGAGGAGTAATATAATAGAATGTATGAACAAAACTATACCTAAACGATTTAATGGATCTTTGCCTCGTACGTTTTATGGGTGTGTCTCAGGGTTGTTGCTTCTACGAAATCCGTCCAGATTCCGGAATCCGTTGGTTGGGTACCGCTGACATCCCGACATTTTTCGCCGGGCTTTACCCTCCGGGTACACCTTGACGAAAACGGATATCATATTCCATTTACCCCTCCCCGCACATGTTTGCATATGTTACTAGATTGTTGCGTTTATGAAACCCGTCAAGATCCCGGAATCCGCTGGATCCGGCACCCCTAACTTCTAGACTCTCCTGGCCCGGCCTAAACTTCCAGGAATCTGGCTCTAAGCATTCTGTACGATAAGCTAATCGACTAGCCGTTCCACCCCATTTGAAATTCGACTTGTTGACAGGTTTAGGCCTTCCAGTGTCCTGTGCATATACGTTAAAAGGGTGTTTCTAATGTTTTGATAAGGGCAGAGGATGCAGTCCTAGCCAGAAGGAAGTTTTGCGGTAGAGGATATTGTGGGTAACCGAAGATCGTCGGTGATTCTAGTTTCCTGTATAAAAATTCCTGGAAATTCCAAGGGACAAGAGCTTTGAATAATACAAACATGGTGTACATTTTGTTTAACCTTTCGCTTTTGTTGATAGTCCCATTGGTCTTGCAAGTCTCGTTGACTCTATGAGAAAATCAACTTTATTATTGTCGCATGTCAACAGTACTGTGTCACTCAAGTCCACAAAACAAGATCAAATTGAGAACTTTGCGTAGCAAAAGTATTAGGCTACCCTTGTCCATGAACCCGATGAAAATTTTTTTGACTGTGTAGTTGTATGGTAGTTGTACGAAAAAGTTGCATGGAATGATATGTAGTAGTATGGAATACTTTGATGTCTCCGACTGGGTTAATCTTATGTAGTAGTATCCGATAGCATCAAGTTTGCTAGTAGTAGCAACAGTTACTACTGCATGCTACTTTTTCGTACTACTCGACTAATTCTCGGAAATTTTCATCGGGAATCATCCGAGTATTCGGATGTATAGCCAATTGATTGTTCGTACAACAGATCGTCCGTGAGTAATAGCCTACGGCTAAATTTTTTTTGTAGAACTTGAACAACAAATATGGAAATATTTGTTCATTTTTAATAAATAAAAAAAAGGGAGAGCGTGGCAGAGCTTTATCGAACAGCTTTTGTTTATCATAGCATATATTTTTAGTGTCCGTATCCAAACCTGGGCTTCTTAGTCCTAATCTACTCTTCAGCTTTCACTTCGTACAGACACACCCTTTGTTGTGGGCTAAAGGAGTCTGTCCTATTACTTTCAAGCATGAAAGATGATAAAAATGAAAGAACTTAAATTGATAATTATCCAACTGATAGTTCATTATGGTCATGGATGGGATCTTTAGAATCCCGGCGTCGTGTAACTGCGGGATAGAGAGACAGGCTGAACAACACGACGGAAGTGAATGTTTTGTGCAGGGGATAAACGAAGATAAAAAAAGGAAATTAAAAGAAGAAGAAGTGATTTCTTCTTTTCATTGACACTTCGCTGGAAGAAGGGCTTGCATGTATAAAGGACCGGAAAGCAAATCTGGTTTCCAGCAGGAATAGCATATATTGAGGTCGTCTTTTAAGTTCTTGCTTGTATGGTTAGCTTGCCGAGGTTGCTGACGTCCATCCTATTGAGGAGAATGCTCAAGTCAATCTATTATTTATGAAAAGTTGCCGGAGGCTTTGAAATTGTGCTCATTTATCTCGCAGCCTCTCCCACTTTTGCCTGTTTGATCTCTAGAGCGAGATAACAGCTGGAAACTGGTGAGGGGTCCCTCCCTCCCAGCATGTCGCTTCAGATCCTTTTGTATGTTTGTGGGGATATCAGGGACGTATATATCTATTAATGTATTCTGTCCGTTGTCTCAATCCTCCAATTCAAAATTGATGGTGAAACATCACTCAAAAAAATACAGTTGATGTGATGAAAACATCACTCATTCTAATACTTGTATCGCGTTCTTACCTTAAATCCTGTCGTAACATTCCTGTTAACTGAAGGTACTTGGACAGTTCTTTTAAGCGAGATTTTCGTAATATTTCATTGAAATCGACACTCAGTGGGTGGAATGGTTTCAGTCGTTGCCTTGTCCAGGCTGGGCACTCTTGAACAGAGTGTGTATTTGTCTCTTCGTTTATTTATATCAGGGGCGTAAAATTATGTTCCCACAAAGGTCTAGACTAAGTCGCAACGGAATTTCATACAAGTGTGACGTCACACCCATTTTATCTATTTTACCTAAGAAAACGAAAAATTGTAGTTTCTTCCTATTGGTGAATATATATTTGAATGTATATATATATAGAGCCGAGCGGCCAGCGAGGCGCCGGTCGCCTTTACATTTATGAAACGGCCTAGGGACAATCTAATGCTATGATGGGATCACGTGACGTCACTAAATACATCACGGATGTATGGAAATCCGTTAGATTTAGTCGACACCCCCACAAACGGTCCTCTTGGCTGTGTGGCGAGATACTTGACAAAAGCCAAGGCAGGCAATGGGATACAAGACCTTACCGGACTGACCATTTAAGGGGACTAGGAACCCATAATGATAGGAGCCGTGCAAGAATCCGCGGATCGTTAGAGGACGCGTCGTACCTATAATGCCGGTGCAGCCTACTTCCGTAATCGCTGCATCCGTTCTTAAACCCGGAGGCGCGAATTTCCTACGGTAGCCTAAATTATAATCCCCCTAAAAATATCTCATTGGATTTCACACTTACCTTGTTTCGCTATTTTAAATGTTTGTAATGCTCCCGACGATTCTTTGCGATCCTCAGAAAAAAAGGTATATCTGCAATTTTTTTTCGTTTTATTGCCAGAAGTCAACACTCAACAGGCCTGGAGAAGGACTTGAAACAGCCAAAGCTGTGGGTTTAACATCAGAGCCTAGTTTTAAATTAATTATCTGTTTGAGAATATTGGAACATTAACAGTAAACAGTGCGAGGTGTCGTTTAAAGATTGAGCAGGAGCATGAGCTTATCAACTGAGAAAGTATATTAGTTCGTTGGAAACCCAGTACACTACTATAGTGCATATTCAGTTTAAACTATAACAATATTAAGAAATATAGAAATCACATACACGCCTCTTTCCTTGTTTGTTGCCTATAACCGAGACATTTCTGGAGACCCTCATAGGGCAGGGTAAAAGGACTCACCGACGGACGGACAGACGGACAACTTTGCGATGTAATAGGTACCCTATCCCTCCACTTACGTTTTGGGATCCCAAAAAAGTATAAACGCAGCAACGGATAGATACGCACAGTATAAGCTTGGCTCAAATATTTTGTCCGAGGAGTCCATATTAGAAACTGTCAGCTAATCTTGAGCCTAGTAAGAAAGCTAACAATAAAAGTTTCGATCTCCTTATCGCGCGTCCGCTTAAGACCCAAAAGCAACGTCTGTTCTCAGTTGTCTGTGTCAAACGGATACGTCAGTCAGGGCCATGTCCATGGATATGTTTCCGGGGAGGGGGTCTCCCCGCGGTTCGGACCTGATCCATACCCAACAGTAAAACAAGAATGTAGAACAGAGGTTAGCCTATTTTCTATAAAAATAAAAGAACCTACCCCGCCCCCTGGATACGGCCTTGATGTTAGCTGAGTTTTTTTTTTCAGCACTTCTTGATAAGGGTCCTCATCAGGCTCAAACAAGAAGACAAACCTGTGATCAACCTGTGTTTTTTCAATATCTACTCCGCCAAAATGCTTAGCCATGGTCGTTTCTGCATGACTACAGCTTTAAATTTTTACGACTGGATCGAAGTGTCAGTCTTTAACTTCTCAAGGGCCATTCTGATCTTTATTTTTTGTATGGTCAGGAATTTGATTACTGTGAAGAAGCACTGGACGACTCACGACTTTGAGACTAGGTTCTATTTCCGCTGGGTTGGGTAGCCCCTTGAAGCCTCTTTGGCGATTAGTCTTCATCGATCTGTGTTTATTTCGGAGAGAGCTGATGAAAACTAAGTACTTAAGTGTCCCAGGAGCTTCTTAAGTGGAACTCGAGAAAAATTCCGAAAAGAATTCCTAGTGTAATTCGTTGATGAATTTTAATTAGGGGTTGAAAGTAAGTGGATTGTTCGGGAGTTCAAAAAGAAGCTGCTTAAGAAATTAGGAAGAAGTTCCAAAAGGCTGTTGTGTTGTTGTTGCGATGTTTGATGTTTCCTCGGAATGGAATCAGGGCCTCGTTTTTGTTGCACGTTGCGCGCTGGCTGCACGTCCACTTCTCGGCCGCTTCCGGCGGGCAGTGCTTACGAGGAAGACCGCAGCGCTTCTCGAGAATCGCTGACTTGCTTACCGACCAAGTCCGTGCTTCCCTGGAAGGTGCTGCTACCACAAGAAGAAATCTTGCAGGCAGTGAATCAGGCCCGTATCCAGGAATTATTTCGGGGGGGGGGGGGGTTTACCCGTGGAGTTTATTTCTGGGAGGGGGGTTGCCCACGGGTCGGACCAGAAAGTACAAAAATACATAGATCAGAGGTTAAAGCCTACAAAAAACTATTACTTTTGTGGGTTTCGGGGGGGGTCGAACCCCCGCCCCCTGGATACGGCCTTGCAGTGAATCCAAAAACGCATCTTGTGCAGAAGTAAAGAAATTCTGCAGCAGCGATGTTGCAACAAAAACGAGGCTCAGAAGTCGAGGAAGTCTGGTCAGATCTTCACGATTTACTAAGTTTGATCTTGAATAACACTGGCATTTGTGATACTGTTGGAAGATCGCGTACAATAAGATTGGTTGGCTAAATTGCATTACAAAAGACAAAAAAAGAGCCTGCGAAATATGAGAGGGTCATAAAATGTTTCCAAAATCTGCAGAGTCCTGCCACAGTCATCGCGCCTAAACACAAGAAATATTCACAACATCTCATCTGTTGAGACAACTCTGGAGTTACAATTGTTTGAAGTCAGAGCCTTTTTTTATTTTCTCTTTACTTTACTACTAGGCATATTCGGTAACTACTTTAATTTGCCACATAATGAGTACGTAATTAAAATTTAAACCTGGGTGGGCCCAGAATTGATCCCCCCCCCAGATTTTTATTGAAATGGCGCCACTCTTTGAAGTGTGCTTTGATCCATCTCCGTCTTCATTTTTCACAAAATAAAAACAGAGTGGCTTCAGGACCACTCTTTTACTATTCATGCTGTCATGGAATGAAGCACTTGTGGACAATAGATTGTCCACCCCGCCACCTCCTGTCTATGCTATATAGTGCTTATTTATCATTTTCAACCCTTTCTGTAAGATAAGCTAAATTTATTCTTGGCACCAGGTGTACCCATTCTTTACCGTGACACTCCCTCGAATGGCGAACGAATGTGTTTGCCCAGTGCCGCAGCAGATTCGTAGGAAGCGCAGTACGATCGCTTGAATGAATGAATTTGTTGTGACTTAGCCTTATGGCATTTCACAACTAGCTAACGAACAAGGCTAAACATATAAACTACAAATCACATCATTTTGTACAAAGAATCTAAACACAAAAAAGGAGAAAAGAATAGCCTACCTAAACAAATGTAAAATATAGAAAACACAAGGCGAATTCCATTTATTAAACATCAAATGATAGACCGAACAATTTTAAATAAAACTAAAGCTCAAAATTTAAACGTTTAGTTTTTCTTATGAATTCCATCAGACATTTGTGACATTCCTAAATCTAAAAACTATATGAAGAAAAAATAGAATCTGCTCATTGAACTTCGGTTCCTCTCGTCTGTAGATTGTAGGAGATTATTGAATAATTAAAAGGTTTAATTTCTTCGCTACCGTTGTTAGGTAAACAGAGATCTGCCGAGTCGGTTTCCTAATAGCCATTCAAGGGATTGAAAACCTGATAGAAAAGTCTACTTTCTTGCTGCTGTATTGAAATGAATATCAATATGGGTTTCAAAGTATAATGGATAAATGACGCTAAAAGAGAGACAAATAGTATAGAGAACTTTGTTGTTTAATGAATTGACTAAGTTTGAATACAAATTAGTGTTAGACAAATTAACGTTACCGAGTGAGGGTGGAGACTTGGCCACTAGCATTGGTTTACTTCATTATGAAGGAAGAGGAAAATGAAGCTACGCGGGCAAAAACAAAATAGCCGTTTAAGGGTTGTTCCGGAATAGACTCTTAGAGATCGCCGTAGCTCATGTTACTTCTTTTCTAGTTTAATTAGTTGAAAAAAAATTAAGAAAGAAATTACAATGTACGTCGATTGGATAGTGTGAAGTAGTAACGGGGTTGCTTGTGTGTCCATGGTTCTGTTTGTCTGTAGACGGGGTTGGCTTGAAATGAGCGGCTGTACTTCAGCAGAAATATTTAGGATGCTGTCTGTATCAGCATTTTCCGCCGACGCGAACCACTTTTGCAAATGACGCAGACCACTTTTGCAAATGGATAGATACGCACAGATTTGTATGTGCATAAGAGATGCTGACGTTAATTCCTAGTCCCATGAAAGTTAAATCCTGGCCAACTTTTTGCATAAGCGTTTTGCCAATCAGAGGGAAGCAGAAGGGGACCTTCCCGGGAATCTGACGAGAGGATTGAGTTATGTGTGTTATGAAAGAACCCGAATCAGTTGTTCGTGATTTGTATTTGCTAGAGCCATCAATTCCCATCCTTTAATTGGGTAGTCTTTTTTTGCTGATGGGCATCTTTTTCGTCAGATTGAATAAATTACTTAATTTATAGCTTCCCATTTTATATCTTTTAAATGAGACCAAACCAAATTACATGTCACTTTAAGGAGCGTGTAGATCCCCATCTACCTCGTGTTCAAGCTGTTCGTCATTTAGATTGTCGGAAATATGGAATAGTGGAATTAATTTAACACCAAGTCAGGGGCGCGAATTTATTTTTGTGGAGTTGTCAATTATGCCCCCCCCCCTCCCCATTCGTAGCAGTAGGATGATGAAGTTGCGTGTACTTACTTAGCCTACATATTCATTGATCTAGAAATGCCTTTTGGAGTTCCACCTTCCCACCTTTCCGTTTCTCGTTTTTACTTTAACACTCCTGCGTGTTTTGTTTCTTTTCTTTCATATACTGCGCATCTAAAATGGCAGATCACAAATAAATTATTTACTTACTCCACGTTTGAGCGCGTGCGCAATGGTTTGCTATGTTTTAAGCATTTGAGAATCAGTGTAGGTGTTACTGGTGGTTAGGATGATACTGTACGTGTTGGGATGGCTTGTGGCGGTCTTTCTGTCAGACAGAGCTGCTGCGAGTCCAGTAAATCCGAGTCCGAGACATGTCCAAGTCCTTGAAAAAGGCGTCTCGAGACGAGTCCAGATTCTGAGGCCACAGCTCTGGCGGACGGACAGCTCCGTGAAAGACGAGTCCCGAGTCCACCAGCTCTGCTGTCAGACTAATGTAACATCCTCGATTACAGACAAAAACAAGTTTATTGCTTGAAGAAGAACCGTCCCTCGAATACAAAACTCATAGCTTGATCCTGTTTACTTATTTACTTGTTCGGCTCTAATCAACTAATCAACTATAATCAACTTTGGCTCTAATCAAATCGACAACTCCATGGGCTGCTCTAGCTAGTCAAGAAACCATGCCGCGGAAGTTCCTTAATGCTGTTTGTTACACCTATTTGAACAACGCTTACCGACAACCATGCTGCAGAACTTGCATGTCGTGTCTGATATGGCATGGTAGGCTACATCAAGGAGGATTCCTACATTTTGGCAAAAGGCAATCACTGGTTTAAATATAATTAAATTTATATATATCTGTATATATATATATATGTACTGGCTCGAACGGCCAAGGATGGACATCGACATCATCACGGTGGTTGCTACCGGTATTGACAAATATGCTACAGAGCTCGCGTTTCGTGATATGATATATAGAAGATCGCTGCTGTGCTGGGTCTGTCTGCTGAGTTTGAAGCTCCGTCGTGGGGCTTTTCTAATTTCCTATGATGCTGGGTAAAGCCCACGGCAATAAATCGCCGTCAATCCCTCATGTAGATCGTATAATGGAATTTTGCGTCCCGCTCGTATTCCGGAAAAGTTTTGTCGTGTTCCTCTAGTTTCCAGGGAGGGGTTTCTCATTCCGTCCTGACGGAAAATCGCATAAATAAACCTTAAGGTAACAAACCAGTAACCGATTAAACACAGTAAACTGACCCCATGCTGTTTTTTTGTCGAGGGTCTAAGTCAACACCTATAAAGTAAACCAACCACCGTTCGTTTTTTGAAAAATCTTATCTTGTGCAGGGATTTTGGATCAAGGACAACACCCCTAGTTAGGGGTGTTGGTAAAGCTCTTTGAATACTGATTCTGTGGTTTGGGGCAAAGCAAAAGAAGCCTGTAGAATGTAGTTTTGTAGCTGGTCATGCGGAGGACAACGATTTTTCAAATAAGATCCTAAACATGGTGTATTTTTTGGAAATCTCAAAATCTATAAAGGCCGAAAATTCAAAACGCGACTTTGTTGCACCGGCCTGGTTACGTCACGAGAAACGTTGTCTTGTTCGCACCGCTCAAGAGATACCCTGATAGAAAATCGGAAGTTACGACGCTTGTTCGAAGCTCTCGCTATACCTTCAAAGGGATGCGCGCTCGCAAATGTTTGTACCAAAGATCGCGGAAGCCGAGGCAGGGAATCTACAAAGGTTCAGGCCGAAAGGGTAAAAAGGCAAGCGTTACTTACGTTACCTTATACACAAATACACATCAGCCAGGTCACCGAACCCTCATATTTCCCTTGTTTTCTGGCTAATCGGCTTTCTTGCGGTCGAATCCCATGTCTACATGTTGCTAGCCCCCTCTCACCACTTCACTTTTCCGACTTCTTTTAATTGTTTCCAAGATGACAGACTGATCGCTCGGCTGGTTGCTTGTCTGATTTATCGAGGCGAACATGGCGGGAGATTTGAAAAATGATCTCACATGTTTTGAACAATGAACTGTTCTTAAAAGCTCGTGTCCCAGGATAGGACGAGTTTCGGCCAATTGCCCCGATTGGGGTGTCACTTAAGGAGGATTGATGACACTGAAACTTTTGGGGTGTCCTTAAAAGAGTGCTTTAACTTAGGGACAACAGAACAGGGAAGGAAACTAGTCAGCTAGGATCTCTGAATGCCAAAATCGTGGATTCTGTGAATTTTATAGAAGGAACGTTGAAAATACATGAGAATGATTTGAGTAAAAACATGAGAAAAAAATATCAAAATGAGACATGATTTTTCCATTGAGGAATTTACAGAAAACGAGGTCTCATGGGAGAACACGAGAAGTGGAAGCCCTTAACTACCCTACCCATCCAAGCTTTCTTTATCGGGGTGTCGATACATATACTGAAAATATCCGGCTTTTCTGTGTCTCAGTCTTTTCGCAGTTTTCGGAAGTTTCCAGTTTTCAAAGACCATTTCTTCGGGAGTTTTAAATTTAATTGAAAAAAACAGCTTATTGGAATGAAATACGCTTACTTCTTCTTTTTTTTTACTGTGCTAAGGGATTTTTTTTTTCATCTTTGGCTCTATTAGTGACGTTCACAGTATACGCTGCTGGCCCAACGAGACTATGTTATCTAGACGTGGAAAATTTGAATTTCAACAAAAGCGTGCATTTCAGTGGTTGATGGAAATGTTCGTTCCTGATTGGAAGACTTCCCAAGAAAGACCTATTGCCTGTGATTTATTTTTCGGTTTTAGTCTGGTTGTAGTTGCTAACTGTTTCAAAGAGGTACATGCACATGGACGTACCACAAATCCAAAAGAAAAAGTTCATTCGATGAAAGTCGAATATATGAATAGACAAGTAACGAAGTAACGCATTTTCATCGGATCATCTACTATGTTTAAGTTAATAATTAATGGGTAATTAGACTGTCACACCTCGGCTCTATTCGGTTAATCTTTAAGTATATCCTTCTAGTTCCAAAAGTCATATATTTTATTATTTTTTAGGAAACCGAACCCTGTTATTTTCAGGCTTCTCCTTATCTCGGTGTACACCAGCTAAGTGGAGCAGCCTATCCCTTTGTTAGCGCTAGTCCTATGCTTCAGATGATGTCCCCCACAGACGCGGCATCCCTTGGGGTCATGCCGACAACAGTCATGGCGGCGGCTCCCTCACAGAATGGCACGAAAGTGACGCGGTCTGACCGTATAGAGGTAATTATACAGCTCCTTACTTTAGCCTATAGGTTTATTTAAAGCACAAATGACAGGGAGTTTTTTTTCTCTTTTAGTTCACCAAAGCATTATAGGTCCTGGAACCATTAGCGAATCCGTAAAATCTCTACTAAAATTATTCGTAATTTTAACTATTCATAAAATCACTATGTCGCACGTCTTGTAATCACGAGTAGTGAAGCCCCGTTTAGTTCAGCCGTTTTCGGTTAATATTTTGGCGTGGCTTTAGTGTCCGATCGCAATAGGCTGCAGTATCAGAAATTAATTAATTGTGAGGAAATTAATTGTCTGACTTCAGCAAGGTCGGTTGGATTTGTGATGATTAAGTAATGAATTACGTCTAATAGTAAGGGGAATACTGAAGACGAAGTATTGTGAAGAATTTGTTTGATTTGTTGCTAAGTTTTGGTTACTCCACATGGCCGCGAAAACCATCGAATGCGCCCGGCTTCTTCGATCACTACAATGGCAAACGCGAAATAAAAATCATGAGGTCCATGGGTAATCCCCTTTAAAGGGCAAGCGTCCCCGGACGTGCGCCCACTCAGCATATGGTCGGAATTCTAAACAGTTGCAGTTGCATACAAATGTCCCTTGAAGCAATGTCATTATTATTCGGCTGTAGTCGTTTTAAACCTTAAGGTAATCAAAGGCTAAATATAAGCTTTGGAGGTGTTTAATGATCTCCACTTACATCTGAAATATTTAGATTGATGTGGCACCTTTCATTGGCGTTTAGCGACTTGTTCGGATTTCAAAATTCATCGTAAGCAATAATTAGTTCGTAATAAATAAGGAAAGTTAAAACAATAGGATAGTGTGGAAGCGGTTTATGTAAGTCACGACAAAACTGATATTGCGAAACCAAATGGCCGACGAAAAGAAGTAGCTAGTGGCTTGAAGTGTCTCCTCTTAACCCATATTTGAGAACCAGTTTTGAAGCAGTTTTTTGAAGTCCAACTGCTAAAAAGTTTCTTTCTGCATTTCTGCGAAAGTGGAAAATTTGAACTCGTCTAAAGTTTTGTTACAAGGCCACAAAGTAAAAGGGCTGTGGGGTTTTAGTCTGACCTTGTAATTTTGTACTACGCTCATCATTTAATGCCTCATCTCAATCCTCGTTTTCATCGTCGCCGAATGTAACGCTTCGAAAACGTATGAGGTCGTACGAGTTCTTTAACCCCTTCAGTAAAGGGTCTGTAGGCCGCTGTAGCTCAGATGTCTTGAAGTATGTTGACGATTGAGGGGTGGGGCTTGGGACTTTGTCGTAGGTCCTTTCAAATAAACGCGTAAAAGGTATCGTCCTTCGAATCGCAAACGTTTTCAAGCTCTCACTTGACATGGCCCTATGACCATCGTGGTTGTCTCTTTACCGGGAGGGTGATGGGAGAAGACCCCCAAGAGGCACGTCTAGGCCCCAGGACGACAGCGTAAAAAATCTTCGCTTTCAGATAACGTTACCTGCAGTATTTTGCATTCTGGCATTTTAATCCTCCGTCGGATTTTAACTCTCCGAAAACGGAATAAAAATCACCGAATTCGGTCACCGATGTAGGAGAGACTTTTTACATTGCACAAGTGGTCAAGGCTCACCCAGCAATTCTAATAGTTCTCGGGTCATGGGCTCAGCAAAATCATTGTAAACTGAAGACCAAGACATCCACAAGAGAGCAGATGACACTTCTGTATGAAGTCTGAGAATCTTCTTCTGAGAATTCCCTAACATATTGAGCCTGTTAGACCTCCACGTATTCCTGGGTGTCAGAAACTCGTCCTGAAAATTATCAGTCAGAATTTTAGTCGATGCCGATCAATGTCGTTCCGCGTGGCGAGGGGAGCGGACATATCACGAATTCCAGCTCTGAATACCGAATCCGGCTGTAAATTTGCAGGATATTTGAATGCCTGTTTTGTCGTTAAATATTTTACTGCAGTTTTTCCTTTGTCGGTATTTTTCACGCTCTGATGAATTCGAATAAATGCGGAATGTGATTTAATCACTTAATTTACGGGGAGATTAATTTCAGTTTCGTGATCGCGGCAGTAAAATGTCCAAATTTTCTCATTCGTGTGATTTTTTGTTTCAATCGAGTTTTGAAATGACATTAGCAGATGGTCCTTACACTGCTGTCTTACTGTAGCCATACATGAGATGAGATTAATTGGGTTCATAACATTTTAGTAGCCAGGAACTGCTTCGAGATACTTAAGGGAACGGGGAATGTCCAAAGAGGTGGAAGTAGCTTTCAGATCGACTTACCTGTATATTTATATACTTTACGTATCCTATTCCCGCACCTTCGGATATATTGTAAGGGGTAAAATTCTAGTACCAGTTCTCTTCACAAAGAAGTAGGCTATCCAAGATGACTGCTTGGTCCTCGCCTATTTTGTTCCACTGTATCCGTCTGACCCCGCCTCTGGCCACGCTTTAGTTCTTCTGTTGTCCGCTACTTTCAGCGGAGATGTCGCCTAATGAGGTTAGCAGAGGCAGGGAGCCTTCGGTCCCCCTCACTTCGCCTCCGTTTCTCCGAACGCCACCCGCGTCTACCTTAGCCGTACCTGGTCTGATACTCTATATGACTAAGTCCGAAACACGCCAGTGATCCTAAGGAAGAACGAGAAACGTCACCCAAACGATCCTCAAAATTGACTCAAATCCTGTGTGAACCAATCAGCAACGTTTGTGCTGGGGACGTTTCTGGCTCTTCACTAGGCACACAGCTATTCTTCGTCGGCACCATCAAGAGTGTCCCTCGATACCAACTTCATCTGACTAGCATTTTCAAGGAAACATGCCCAGTTCTACCTCCACTTCCCTCTTTTCACTTAAGTCTTGCAGGTGTAAACGGGAGACAAAGGGCTTGGTGGCTTTTGAATTAAATTACTGAAACACAGTTACTGGAGACCCTGTCCCTTCTCTGTATTTTGTTTATCCTCCGAGCTCTTTTGACTTTAAAGTGGCCAATAACTATTCCACCAAATTACATTGGATTTTACGTAGGGGTTTCCCCTTCCAAAGCGGATGTGCCCTTCTAATGCACTTGTGCCCTGGTGATGTATCTTCGCCGTTTGCATTGCCTCTAGACAAATAAGGAGTTACGAACTGGATATCTGTATCTGTTCGTTGTAGCAAGCGCCCGCCAGTGTCTGAACAGTGCCAGGGTGATGCCCAGCCCAGTCCAGTTGACCAGATAACCACTTCTTTTGTCTAGATTTTCTGGTATAAAATAGCCCGGGCATGGTGTTTTATGTACAGCTTTATCCGGGGGAGAGCAACCCCTCGTAGTTTACGCTTAAGGCGTTACGTCTGGAATTTGGCGCAAGTGCCGTCATAGTTGCATATCTGACAACGTTTCAGGGCAATGGTTGTACTGTTTTCCTTCCAGTCAGCAATCATTGGCGCCATTTTAGTTAGCCTTGGGAGGGGGGGGGGGATCAGCTTTGTGTCCCAATCCAAGTTTTCTTACATAGAATCAAAATTTAATTATTCTTCTTATGGTAAATATAAACTAGTTTGCGAATATACCTTTAAGTAAAGGCATTGCTCTGCATTTTGTCTCTTGAAACCTATTTAGACGCTCCAAAATATCACCAAGGAGGATGATTTCTGAAATCCGTTTCGGCATTTGTTACGTTGCTGGATTTGCGAGAGAAAAAAATGACCAGGTGTAATCGGAGTAGCACATACGATGTAGTACATGATATTATGGGGATAGGTTTTGATTGGCTAGCACTGGAATGGTATAAATGGCTGCCGTTGTTTGAGAGACCCCTTGTTAAAGTTTTCCTAAAGTTTGCCAGGATCTCAAAGATTGTGCGAAGTTAAACGAGATTTGTGGAATTGCGTCCGGAGAACTTGTCACAAATGAAATGCACGTTTCTCCTCCATGAATTTCTACGCTCTGACAAGTTGCTTTTAAGGGGGTCGAAAGTCTGATAATCAAATAGATGACCTCGCGTCCTACACTTGCATTTTTTTAAATTCACGACCAATCAGGTTCCCGATCAATGTTTCCGATAATCTTGTTGGCCCAAAGACCGGTTATGCAGATTTTGCCAGGATTGTCATCCAAGGCAAGTGACGTGGAAAGAGGCTAAAACATCCGATGCCGTGTGTAATTTCCTGTAAGCATACGTTAGTTTTAAAGTGGCCAGCTATATCAGAACATCTTAGCAGAAACATCATGCAGTCCGAGGTTTCTTTTAACTGGTGTCCCGTTTGTTGGATCGCTGCCTGACCTTTTTTGGCATTTGCTCGCTGAGACCTTTCCGAGTTTGCGGAATGAGTTCTTTAAATACCATAATGTTCGCTTGCTGTAATTTAGCTCTATTCTGTTAGTTGGAGCATTTCGGGGCATTTACTCGTTTTAGGACTAATCTTGTTTTCGAACTACAGTTGCAATCATTTCGAGTGGCGTGTTAGAACGGGAATTATGGGCGTGGTGCGGTCCCGGTGGAGAACTCGTTCTCTCATTTATTTAACATCTTGATTATATGGTACAATTCCTTCATAGAAAAACACGTGAATGCTTTTAAATCGCGCTTATGGCTTTTTATGGACATTCGATGAGAAGGTAGAATCGATCTACCAGCTCTGTGTACTAAACTGTAAAGAGGTTTAAAAAATGTGACCGAAATGATTTGGTTTTGCAGCAATATTGTCACTACTAGTTCAATAATTGACGTTTTGTTATTGTATCGCATTTTTATTACGAAACAAAAAGGTTTTCTTTGGAACTAAATACCATTGCCAATATTAAACATTTGTGATTTTTCACAATAGTTCTATTTGTTTCGACTGTTTTGTAATTATTATTAATTAATAGCTCTGTTTTCCTTGAGGATCGTTCCTTACGCTTCACTTTCGTAGGGTGTTAGAAAAACCTTTGAACATTTTGCGATTTTGTAGCCGCTTCCCAATCAATCCAAGGAGTCACATTCACGCCTATTCCCTTCTTGGTAGCTTAACGCTAAAATTGTTGTCCATTGTTTAAAATGATTCAGTATCAAATTCTGGCAATGTTTCAGTTGAAACTCCAGTAAATTCCACTACAGTTTCAAAAGAAGAAACCGTTTACATCCCCTTTGTTCCGTCAGGTTTGCCGGGAGTTTCAAAGGGGCGCTTGCCGGCGCTCAGAAAACGAGTGCCGCTTCGCCCACCCGCCTGATGGCGTTCAGATCGAGTTGATTGGTGGCGGGGCTTCCCCTACCCCAGTAGTGACAGTTTGCATGGATGCTGCGCGTGGACGTTGCGCACGCGACCCCTGCCGCTACTTTCACCCCCCATCCCACCTGTTGGTGCAAGTTCAGTCGAGGGCGCGGACAGCTTCTCCTTTGGTAGGCTGCACCCCCGCGCTTGGTTTCTTTTTTGGTAGCATAGCGCGCCACCTTATCGTTTTGAGAATGCGCCTTGGCTTGTCTAACCTTAATTTCGTCTTGCCGTCTCCTTAATTTTATGAACTTCTAATTTTTATGGGTTCTTATGTCAGCGTGCTTTTGTTGATCTTTCGATGAGACTCCCTGAGATAGTGCTGCGTTTACAAAACACAGGTCTGTCGGTGGCTCAGTGTGTAGAGCGTTGACGCGGTGAACCAAGACGCCGCGAGTTCGAGTCCCACTTGAGGAGCTTTTACCCCCCCCCCCCCCTATTCGCGCATCATTAAAGCAACATTTTATGCCCCCCCCCCCCCCCCCATTTGGTTTGGCGTCTTGGAATGTTTAGTCCGAATTTTGGAAAAAAAAATTAGAAATTATTTGTCATGGTTGTTACTTCCTTTGAAGCTGAATTTGTCGCGAATTATTACACACTGCTCTGAAACCTGCAAGGGCTCATTTTTCCTTACTGTTAGAAAATATTGAGTTGACCAAAATTAAATGAAAACCAAAGTTTCGGTGGGATCCCAAAGTGGGTTTTGTTTAGCCTTCTTCACTAAGTTATCCGTCCACATAAAATAATGATACCCAGCTCCATTTTTCTTTTTACTGGCGCTTTCACCTCACATCAGATCCTCCATTTTTGCCCAAATTGATCAGGAAATGTTCTTCTTCTTCTGCACCGGACTTACGTTTCCCAGCATGTTCGGCTTTGCTTCTTTCTTCTAAAGACTGGGTCAGAGAACGTGCTTGATTTTTCGTCACGTATTGCATCCTTCCCCCCCCCCCCTCCTAATCAGCTTGCCGTCATAAAAATGGCTGAGCGCAATTACCCAACCAGCCACGCCAGGAAATCTCTCTGTCATCTCCGTTTTTCTCTGAGAAATAAATTTGGGCATTAGCTGGGTGTTTTTGCAGGTTCTGTTTGCATTTCATTCGCGCCTGCCTTGCTATAGCCTACACGTTTTCTCTTCATAATGCTTAATTTCATGTCCTTTTGGTTGTATATTCTCCTATTCGTATTCCGTTGTCGTTTCAAATTTACTGTTTGGAAGCATTCTTCTCCTGGTTCTGGTATGGGGAGAGGGATGGTTCCCGGAGGGCATTCTAACATCTAGCCCAGTATATACACCTTTGAAGCCTTCAGGTTTTTCCTTAGTTTTGGAAGGAAGTGTGAAAGTGTCGTATGGTCCAGCATCAAAATAGCTTAAAGCACAACTCTTACTAGAATGATCTGTTCACGATGACATGGCTCAGAAATTATCGTCTTCGAAAATACCTTTCCACTCGAAATTGTCGATTTTCTTGTTAGCGCTTGTCGACCCGACCAAGCCTTCCCTCTCTTTGACGCGGCAGCTGGCCGCAAAAACAACACTTTGAAGCTAGTCCTTTGTCAAAAGCTGAAACGAATGAGGCGATAGAATATCGCTTATTCCAATGTTCTATTTTTTGTCCAGCACTTAGCGATAGCCTTAATCAGGTGACCAAGGAACGTCGTCAGGTTTTTTATGGCACTTGCAGCTCCGCTCAAGTGCCATATACCGATCGCTTTTCGGTCGGTCGGTCGGTCGGTCGGTCGGGCGGTCCACTGTTTTCGAGTTAGGGTACTTCCAGATGTGCTAGGACGATGAAACTTGGCAGGCATATCAGGGACCCGATATAACTAACCTGGAAATAATCAGTTTCACGATCCGACCATCTGGGGGGGAGTGGTGGGCCGGGGAATCCTGAAAATTAAGTAGTTTTTGTCACACTTTTTCGAGTTGGGGTACTTCCAGATGTGCTAGGACAATGAAACTTGGCAGGCGTATCAGGGACCCGATATAACTAACCTGGAAATAATCAGTTTCACTATCCGACCATCTGGGGGGGAGTGGTGGGCCGGGGAATCCTGAAAATTAAGTAGTTTTTGTCAAACTTTTTCGAGTTGGGGTATTTCCAGATGTGCTAGGATGATGAAACTTGGCAGGAGCATCAGGGACCCGATCCGAATAACCTGGAAATAATCAGTTTCCCAATCCGACCACCTGGGGGGGGGGGGTGGAGGGCTGGGGAATCCGGAAAATTGGAGTAGTGTGTAACTTTCGAACGGGTGATCGGATTGAAATAAAACTTAATAACTGAATAAATGGCATACCTCTGATGTCCCATTTGAAGTCCGGACCGGACTCGACAGCTATGGGGGAGTTGGGGGGGGGAGACCGGGAATCTTGAGAAACGGTTAGAATGGAGGGATCGCGGTGAAACTTGCTGGGAAGAACAAGCATCTGCTCTAGATAAATCGTTTATACATTTGGACTGGATCCGGACACTGGGGGGGGGGTGGAGGGGAGTTTCCCGGAATTCCGGTAATGGCGGTTTGGGGGATTTTCACGACGAAACTTGGGAGGCGTATTAGGGATCCGATCAAACTGACTTATAAATAAAAATTTACATGATCCGATAGTCGTGGGGGAGTAGCAGGAGGGGGAATCCGAGATATTGAGTCATGCTTAACTTTGGAACGGTTGATCGGATTTGAGTGAAATTGGATAATTGAACAGAGGGCATGTCTCTGGTGATCTTTGTCATGTCTTGATCTTTGTACACAACCGGATTGATTCCGGTGACTGTGGGGAGTTTGAGGAGGGGGCCGGAATTCCGGCGATCGCGAGTTAAGGTACTTCCATTAGTGCTAGGACGATGAAACTTGGCTGGAATATTAGAGATTCGGCAAGATTAGCTTAGAAACCGCCACTTTCTAAGTCCGAACATTCCTTAAAGTACCAATCTTGACTGCAAATTCAGAAAGATACTTTTAAGCAAAATTCACATTTTCATGATCCCCATGAGCCCATTATCATTTTTGACTCAGGGGTTTTGCTTACAAATGAAGTTCTAGCTCCCTTAAAGTGCGCATCTGAACCGCCAGGTCAAAAAGTACTTTTTTTCTAAACGATACATCTCAACCCAAGATGATTTGTGCCGCAATTGTTTTGCTTCAAAATTTATTTCTATCACCGTTAAAGTGCGCATTTTAACCGAAAAGTTTAAAAAAATACTTTTGACCAAACGGTATATATCAATGATCCCTAAGGGCCTGTGATCGTTTTTGTCTCAATAGTTTTTCTTACAGATGAATTTTTACGCCTTTAGAGTTCCGACTTAAGATGCTTCTGCATGTGCTAGGACGATGAAACTTGGCAGGCATATCAGGGACTTTACATTTTTAACTTAAGAACAGTCGCCGCTTCTCCAATATGACAATGGATGAAAGTGGAGGGAGGGGAAATCCGGAATCTTGAGGTTGTCCAACTTCTGAACGGGTGATCAGATCTTACTGAAACTTGATATTTGGAAAGAACACATGTTTTAGATGTCCCATTTCAGGTGCGGACAGGATCCGACCAATTTGGAAAGTCGGAGGGGGGGGGGTAAATTTTGTGACACTTTTAGAACATAGCGATTGGGATGACAATTGGTGGGAAGATCAAGAACATCAGTGACAGAACCGGAACGGATCCGGTCACTCTGGGGCGGGGGGGCTGACAGGGGGTCCAGAATTCCGGTGATCGCAATTTAAGGTACTTCAAGATGTGCTAGGACGAAGAAACTTGGCTTGAACAGTAGAGACTTGACAAGATTGGCTTAGAAATTGTCACTCCTCTGATCCGATCATCCCTTAAAGTACCCATCTTAACCCCAAAGTACAAAAATACTTTTAAGCAAAACCTACATTTTCATGATCCCCATGAGCCCATGATCATTTTTGCCTCAAGGGTTTTGCTTAGAAATGAGTTTCTAGCACCCTTAAAGTGCGCATCTTAACCGGAAAGTTAAATAAATACTTTTCACCAAACCATATATATTCATGATCCTAAAGGGCCCAGGATCATTTTTGCCACTACGGTTTTGATTACAAATGACATTCTAGCGCCCTTAAAGTGCACATCATCACAGCCAGGTGCAAAAAAATAAACTTTTTTACATAACGATACATTCTCTTGATTTCCAAGGGTCTGTCTTTATACTTATCTCAACTTCTCAAGGGGTTTTCTTACAAATGTTCACAACAGACCCACGAATTGGCGAATTCCTACTTTCATACTTTTACCAAGCCTTGCAAGTGCCATATGAGCTTACAGCTCTTGTTTTTTAAACAAAATCTTTCTTGGGATATATCTTTTAAAACTTTTAAGCGGTTCACAGCTTCAGGGTTAAAACGGTGGTGAAGAAGCTATCGGAAAATGAACCAGCCTTTCCTGTTTCTCGCAAAGCTTCTCACCCGTATCATAGATGTCACCGCGAAAAAACGAAGAGGTCACGATCCCTGTTCTTTTGGCTTTCTTTCTCCGTTTTATTTCTTTCTACCAAAGATTATGCTTCGAAGAGGTGGAAAACACACTCGGGTCATAGCCTTACTACGATACCATAGACTCCCTAATACAATTCATGTAATGTTGAATTTGCTCGTTAGCATAACAATGAGCTCATTCTTTTACAGTTTGGTCATGCGCTTAGTTGAGAATGGAAAAAGCATCTTGGCATCTTTTGTGTTGTAAATAGGTTAGGTTTCTCCGCGCCATACCAGTCTTGCTTGTCATAGCTACTTATCTACAGTAGACGTATGGTTCTTTGATTCGTCCTTTAAATTTCGACCACCTTGATTTTGCTTGTCGCCTTTAAGCAACTGGAAATAATATATATCAGCTAAAAGCCAGATATTTCGGCTGTCTTTTGACATAGAGAATGAAGTCAAACTCTCTTCTTGCTCATTTAAGTTTCAATGTTGTTTTTCTTCTGTTGGGATGCGTCGGACGGTCATGAAAGCAATGCAGAACTGTTTTAACTCTTATGACAAGCAACAGTAAAAATAAAAAATAAAAAACAGTTGCTGGAACTAATTTACTTTATTCGACTTAAATTATTATTTCCGCTCATTACCATGGATAAATATTTGCTACGTTTGAATTTCATGGTTTTGTTTGGAGGTTCTCATTTTTAAAGTATAGCCTAATACATACATATCTGCATATGTTCAACCTACAGACATCTAAAACAAAATTCTAGTTACGAGTAGTTGGCCGGATTTTCTACACCTTCATCATGTAGCCTAGATGAAATAATGTCAACTTTTCCCTAGGGAGTTGACCCCCCCCCCTCCACCCCGAAACAAACAAATCATCGTTTTTAATAGACTTTAATGTAAGTCTTAGACGTCAGTGAACATAGACATGGATTAGGTCCAACCCGCGGGGAGAGCCCCCCCCCTCCCGGAATAAATTCCTGGATATGTCCCTGTCTGTATCGTTTTCTTACATTTTCGAGAATCATTTCTACCGATTTATAAATCCCTCACGTTTGGTTTCCAATATCCATTCTGATTTGGCTCCCTGAGCGGAACAATTCCCCCCCCCCCTCCCCTTATTACTAGCAATCCTTGGAATAAGCATATGGCAGCGAAATATGAGTCTTCGTTAGCAAGAGCTATAGCCCCCCCCCCCCCTCACCAAGGGGACTGAAGTACATGAACTGATGACCGAACCTAAACGCGTCTTCTGGGACCGCGGTCACGGTCCGTGCCGATTCTATTTCGAAGTCTTCAAAAGCGGACGATGGGAAATTGGGAAAGCTGGTTTTGTGGTAGACGGGAAAATGAAAGGTCGTTCGCTCATGTTGTCAGTTTTTGGTTCATTTCTCTTTTCAGTTCACAATTTACAATTCCATTGTAAGCGGTGAACTGAAAGACAAAAATCCTCCTCAGGCGAGATTTGAACCCAGGACTTTCTGATTGGGTTTACGAGGTTCGCTGGAAGTCGCAAGTCGTGGGTTCAGATCCCACCCGAGGTGCATTATTGACTTTCAGTTCACTACTTACAATGTTTTCATCTAAAGGACGGCTTCCTCACCAAACTAAATCTTTGGTTTTCTCGATGAGACACGTGGGCTGTCATCGAGGCTCCGACCCTTTAGTCTTAGATTTATAAATGCAGTGCCCGGTCCCCACTATAGGCTTAGTCATACCTGGCAATAACGCCGTGTTTAAGGTCGAAGTCGGGAAGAAAAGACGCTGAAAATGTAAGTAGAGATGAAAAAATCCGTCTCCGCCATTTTGAAACGTATCTTTGGACCAGTCACAGACCACAGTCACTGACTTCGGTTAGTTTTGTTTTCCCATGAGTGATGTGGTAATATTTCTCGAATTTCTTTGTTCCAAGTATGACGAGGATGAAACTTAAAGAGTGGGTAATAACCAAAATAACGAACCAAATTAAACACAGATGTGACTGAATAGCCTATGGCCGGGGCATAATACAGAATCTGCTCCTGGTGATTTTTCAGTCCCATGTATAACATTCCATCAGTACGTAATATTTGTTTGCAGTTCTCTTATTTGGTTCAAGATATGTTTTGGAAATGGGATTGAACATTTCAAAACAAACAGTATTGTAACTTAGCTTAAAAACATGTTGATACATTACTCGAGTTAATGCCCTAATGACCTTTTTAGAAATTCGCATACCTTTAACACTTTAGCTTTATTACGGATGTCTAGAATATAGGTCCGTATCCAGGGGAGGTTAAGGGGTTCAGCCCCCGTCCTCCCCCCCCCCGAAACATACAAAAATAATCGTTTTTGATAGGCTTTAACCACTGAACTGTGTTTTTATACTTTTTGGTCCGACCCGCGAGCAACCCCCCCCCCCCCCCCCCCGAAATAAAATCCTGCCAGAATATCTGGATTAATCTAGTTTCCAATAAGGTGGAAGGAAAGTTACAGGTGAGAGTGGACTTCGTTTTGAGCACTAACATGGAAACATTCCCGGGATCCGAAGGTTACCCTTAGAAGATTCCTCCTCTAATCTAAAAGTTACCCTCGATTCCTCCTCTGAGTCATTACTTGACCTGACTTGACTTGACTTGCTTTATTTACAACTAATTATAAAATAGGCTATATAATCACACAACCGCCCGGGGAAGGCTCAAACAGCCTGAGCCTCATTACAGAAAGAGCAATAAACGGAAGGGGTTAAAAAAATTGTTTTCCAAGTATTTCGGCCGTGCCCTGGATGATGGCTCGTTCGGAGTAGAAATCACAGGGCAAGGTCTCTGCCAGGCGATTTCCGGGGGGGGGGGGGTTGCCCACGGGTCGGGCCAAAAAGTACAAAAAAACGTAGATCAGAGGTTAAAGCCTACAAAAAACTATCACTTTTGTGGGTTTCGGGGGGGGGGGGATTCGAACCCCTTAACCCCCCCTGGATACGGCCCTGGTCTCTGCTAATCATACCGAGAACATATAATACCCGGGCGACATTCAGTCATTGATGGTCGTTGATTGGTTATTACCCGCTCTTTACGTTTCATCCTGGTCCTTGGAACAAAGAAATTCAAGAAAATATTACCACCATCATCACTCATGGGAAGACGAAACTAACAAAAGTTGGTGACTGTGGTCTGTAATTGGTCCAAAGATACGTTTCAAAATGGCGGATATGGATTTTGCCGTCTCGACTATCTGACGTTTTCAGCATCTTTTCTTCCCAATTTCGACCATAAACCGGTCTTATTACCGGCGTTATTGCCAAGTGTGACTATCGTGGGACCCGGGCATAATAATGGTGTATAGCTGAATATCCGTCTCTCCCTTGTCACAATGCATACTTCGAATATGACAACTTTCGTTGAGCTCTTTCACGGAACTTCTTCGTAACGTCTGTGCGACGCTTGATACGCCAGCCTTATGACGCTACGCAAATTATATAGTAGGCTGTACAAGGTCTCGGGTATAAGCATTCGCTCAGTATTTACGAAATAGGACTGAGATTTTTGATTGGTTCTTGCCTGTTCATCCCCATCGTGTGCTAGACAAATGAGCCATTCGCGGACATATACAACACATAAGCAGGAATTCCCCGGGTCAATATTCCCGACTCCTAGTTTAATCAGCTTGTTTCCCGGGAGGTGTTCTCAAGCCCAGAGCGGTAATTGCTTAGTTTAGAGAATTACGGCACCCTAGATAGTTTCTTTACATTAACTTAACGGCTTTATACACTTCCACGCAGCAGACTAGCAGTGGTTGGTAAGCACAATAAGATTCAGGAATGAATGGATTTTGAAAGCTTTCCGGGGCCATTCGCTGATCGATCCGTTTACGTAGAAATCGCTGCGAAGCTCATAAATTCTTGAGACATTTTTGATTTTTGGGAGTTTTTTTGCCATTTTGATGTGAAAAAGATCAATTTTTTGTATTATTAATCACCACTTTTGGCAACCAAGGCCTTACCCTGGGAGCACTGAAATCAGTGAACTGAAAGACGAAAGTGCTCATCGGGCTGGATTTATCGGACGTAAAAATCATGTTTAAACTGGCGAGTTTTTAACCGTGATAATCAAAGCTGAAATTTATTCGCAGCGGGAAT
The DNA here is from genome assembly GCA_023053555.1 of Branchinecta lindahli. Classification (NCBI taxonomy): domain Eukaryota; kingdom Metazoa; phylum Arthropoda; class Branchiopoda; order Anostraca; family Branchinectidae; genus Branchinecta; species Branchinecta lindahli. The sequence continues at coordinate 18,621,113 of JAKZAO010000004.1, read as the reverse complement.
ATTTGGGCTTGAACTCTCGAATCGTGGATATTAAGGTGATACACAAGATGACTCGTGACGACAACAAAATCGGAGCCAGAACCCTCCAGTTTAAAATTTAACACACTTTTCTGCGTCTTTTGCGAACTTCTGTTTCTATGGGTTGTTCCCCACAAGTCGGTGTCACTTGAACATTCTAGCTGTAGGCTACAGTAAACGGTCAGCTATACTTAAACCCATGATCTTTTGTACATGGGGCTTTTACGGAAGTATGGGATCTCCGCTTTGCTTTATCCTTTGAAACGCCATTGTCGGCTTCGACACTAGTTTCGTTCGTTGGTTGTGATATACCGTTTTTCGTTTGCTTGCTAACTCTCCCTTTTCCTCATTCACTCTAAGGAATTTCTTAGAGTAAGTTGATTAGTGCAGGGCTAGGACACGATAAAGAAAATAAATGGATTGGGATCGTTCATGGATTCCAAGGAATGACACCCCCTGACCGGCCCAGTGACCAGTAGCCTAGAGTTTTTTAACCATTTTTGGATTCAGTTTTGTTAAATCTGAAGACAGTGGTACCATAATTAGGTTATTTTCATTACTGTTTTATTATTTTAAAAATAAAATCAGGAATCTTTAACAGTATATACATGAATAAATTTGCATTTTTTCAAATAAAAAGAAAAATGTATCATCTTTCTAGTGTAACCTTTCATTCCTGTCTTACGTATTTTTAAATGAATAACAATATACAAAGAAATAAATTTACATTTTTCAAAATAAAAAACAAATTTGTAATTGTTCTGTTTTAACCTATATATTCAAACCAAGTATAGGCTACGTAATGACATGTTACTAGTAGCTCAATATCGTCTTAATTTGCGAGAGCGTTAAGACTGGTAGGTAGCAAGCCTGTCAGCTCCTTAGCGTTAGAAAACGGTCGAGCGGGTTAGGCGATAATGGTTTCCGGGGCTCTCTGACGACTTGCCCCCAGCTTAACGTTTATTTCGTAGATTAAAGGTATTCTCCGACAAAGAATTAGGGGTACCGTTTAGGATAGGCACTTGCATCCAAATCTATTCGCTATGAGGATATAGGATAGGAATGTAGCGGGATGCAGTATGTGCTTACAGTTCTGGTCTTTATCCCTGTTGCGTTACGATGTCCGCTTGCGCTTACAGTTTCCAAGTGTTAATTGCCTACAGAGCGTGTGTACAAGCATGAATGAGCCCAGAATTCCCCAGCTTTCTTATGAAGTGACTTTTTGCCATTGTTGTAAATATGCTACTGGCCTAAACTTGGCTTCTAAAAGATAAATCTTTTAATTGCAGAAAATTGAATATTTGTATACTTGTCTATGTTTAATTTAAACCTAACAACTAGCCTACTATTTTGCACCCCGCTACCGAGTTAGTGTTCAGTGCAAGCGTATTTTGTATTTAGCTTTCTTTTGGCTGGAAGCTAGCAACTCGCAGCGTGTGCGAATTCGCGTAGGCGTTGAGCCTGATGCGCCGAACCTGCCATACATTTGGTTCACACAGATAGCTTTGCGTAAGATCTGAACTTGCAAAGATGAAATTTTGCAAAAGTTTGAACCAGGAGCGTCGCGACGGAAACGTATGTGTCGTGTGACACACCGTTTGTGACGCAATTCGCAGTCTGTATGGACCAGATATTCAGATCTATGCGTTGCTTTAAAAAGAGTTGCTAGCTCCTCGTGTTTTTTTGTGAGCCACTTCAGACCGTTGCGTTTCTCTTTCCGATTCTCGCTTCTGCCTGGCTGCTGCTACTAATAGCCTGCCGTTGCTGTTTCACACGCCGCTTCCGGTCAAAGTGCCGCTGCCGCACATTCAACACCCTCGCTACCTGGCATGACGCCAGGTTTTGGGATCAGCGTCCCGCCGCCGCCAATCGCAAGCATGGCGCAGAACTCGCTTGCGACAGCCGGTGCTGCCGCGGTGGTTGATGCCACGCGCAAACGCCCCAGAGAAGAGGAGCTGCAGCTGATGGTAGTGTACAGCTTTGCATGTCTTTTAAACCCTCCCTCCACCACCAGGCCTTGAATTTCTTCCGTAACTACCGTGAACGTGTTCCACCCCTCTACCAATAGTAACTATTAGTTACTATTTCCGTTCCAGCCTCACGAAAAGTTACTACGCTAACCGTTCCAACCTTCTGAAAATAGTAACTAATAGTAACTATTTGCTTACCACGCTCGGGAGCGTAGTAAGCGTAGTAACTACGCATGTCTGCAACGTGATTGGTTCGATCAGCCCGCGGCCTGATATTTGACCGAAAAAATAAAAAAGCGTTCCAGCCTAGCGTAGTAACTACGGTGACTAGCGTAGCAACTACGGTGACTAGCGTAGTAACTACGGTAAGTAGGGTGTCCGTCTAGCCTAATTCCTAAACATAGTGACTGGATAGTTTCAAGGCAGTAATGGTTATTGAAACATGTGTCGAAGGGTTGCGTACTTGGAACCGTTTGTGCCGCCGTCTGTCCCGGTCGACTTTACAGTCTGTCAATGTAGCCTATATTCGAAGCCCGCGATTGCTTATCCCCTTCGACACATGCTGCTGAAGAAAATCTTGGCCTGTCGTTCATGGAATGTTAGAGATCTTAAAAGTTTGTTTGCATCACCGCTCACGTATTCAGCTAGTATATTCAAGTAATAAAAAAATGACCCATTCAGGCCTGTGGCAGCGTAAAAAGAGCTTAGCCGCCGGCTGTTAAACCAATCACTCTTGACAGCCAATCAAAGATAGCATATCTGTCACACGTCGATCCTTTCCGCGGCTAAGGTTGCCAAACAGAGGAAGTCTGTGTTCACCTCTTCAGGTGGTGCAAACTCGCCTTTTCATTTTTGCTTTTATCCAAACGCAGATTTATGCAGTGTTACTACCACCGACTAATGGTGGCGTTTGGGGGCCACGAATCGATATGGGGTTGAGCATGAACACCCGTCATAGATCATGTCAGGATAATATAAATGTATAACTTTCCGCATTAGACTCGTTAGGAACGATGATAGGGCCCGCTCTGCTTGGCTGCTTTTTGTGTATAGAATTATCTATAAAATTTGTTTAAGAAAACTCAATTGCTCAATCAGGTTTCGATTAATGCCCCAAATAGCCATCATACTTTTGTGGCCGAACGCTGTCGTTGAGGGTCTCCGTTTTCTGATATGCTTTAGACCTACGAGATGCGTATCAGACTCCATGGCTCCCACGGTGGCTGCCACGGATGGTTATGTATCACCAAATGTGATGTTTTTCCTGTTTGTATCACCAGGTTATTCAAGTCTGGTGATTTCCGCGTTAAAATGCCACACAAATCACCAAGCTAAAAAAAAACAAAAAACACCAGTTTCTCATGTGCGATGTCGACATTGTGGCAACACTGTCAGAATCGGAAGATGTGATTTGCTTTAACTGTCTATATGCGTGAGCTGTGGTTTACCTTTAATTCGTTAGGGAGTACTAGAGAGCATGTCCTTTTCGAACCTCGAACCAGTAACTGCAATCGACCGTGCTTGTCTCATCTGCGTTATCTGTGTGCTTGCTACGTGCGCTTATGTGCTATTTCTTTGCGTCTTACCCAACACTCCGTCCCTTAAAATATTTCAGCTAAGGAATCGAAGAATTTCATACAGTCGTGATTTTGTATAATGTTCATTGATTGATTTTACTGCTCTTCGAAATGCACGAAAAACTCCTTTAATATCGAAAACAACCCCCTGATCTAGGAGGTAATAATATGCTATTATATTATATATAATAATAATAATAACTATGTTTTTGTTCTTGGTGTGGAACTCCATGCACGTTTTCAAGGGTTTTACAACGACAGTTAGTTTTGAATCTGAGGGTAAAAGTAGAAACATTTTCGAAACTAAACCATGACTATCCTTACACCTGATCACGCGCCTTACTGCCTGTTCTGTTCTTAGCGGCAGAGGTGTTCTAAAATCGTTGTATGTCACCTTTAGCTGTGCTGTGGGATACAACTTTTGTATCTCGACGGTATGCGACACAAAAGTTGTGACAAAAATGTCCTACCGTTAAACGAGAAGTAAAATACTCGTCAAGCGGATTGCGCAGGGCCCCTGGGTAGCGCGACCAGTACTCTATACACTGAGCTATATATAGGCCTTGGACCTTCTAACCACCGTCTCAGAATTGGAGCCGGACACGGGGATTAGGGAGGTGATTTCACGTAAAAGTTCACAAAGCTCAAGTAACGCGGTTATGTAGCACAGATAGAAGAGAGTACAACCGAATTTTTCTAGCTTTAGTCCGTTCATCGGAAACTATCGGTCAAGTATATACCGAAAATACAGTAACAAGTAGAATCTTTTCGTAAAGTCATAACTTGCAGAGACCATGGTATCTGATACCGCAGTAACTGGATCTGAGTTTCCTCGTTTTTGCGGCTGCCATAGTATCGACTCTACGGTTGCTTTGCAAAAAACGACAGTTGCCGAATTTGTTCTTTTAAAAGTCAGTTCAAAAGAAATCCGCTCACCACATCGTAAGTGCCAAAGTTCTTTCCCACCAATTTGACAAAAAAGTCAGCTCTTGTGTTGGTGGTGATGAAAGTGAGATGACTTTTTCAGATACCACGGGAACTGACCAGATACCCACTAACTATAAAAACGACTTTGGACCGCGGCATCAGAAACCAGTATTGTGCCAAGTACTTCTATTTTTTACTTAAGTATTAGTACCAAGTACTCCAGGAAAATTTTATTTTTATTTTTATTAAGTATAAGATTAAGTACTTCTCGAAAAATCTACTTAAGTACTAAGTACTTTTTGGAAAGTACTTCAGTACTCAAGTACTTAAGCAGGCTTATTATACTACGTTTGTAAAAGAAAAATGTCCGATAAATAACCAACAACGAAAAACGACTGACATTACTGTCCTATTTTAGAGCAAACATAAAATCAAGTTTTTAGGATCCCAGAAGTAGTAGCCTATTTGGAAACCCATGACTTCGTCAAAGTGTACCTGCCCGTCTGCCTGTCTATAAGAATGATACCTGTTGAAAGGGTTAGGTAAGCTATCTTGTCCGAACTTGGTGTTAGGGTCCTTTGCCTTAAGTACAGTTCGTTCCCGGACGGGACTCGAGCCCTATGTTTAAAGATGGGGAGAGTGAAACGCACAGGTCATTCGCTGATGGGTCCCGTAGCCTACTAGTCATTGGTGGGGGAGGGGGTGAAAAACCAAGAATTAATTTACGGGTGAGAGAGAATGGAGATGTGGGATTAAGGCTTGGGATTTGATTTACGGTTAAGAAACATGCTGAAAACCAAATTATTTTTTTTTTCGCGGAAAATTAGTTTAGCCTACACAAAATCTGGCAAAAACACTTCGGTACAGTAGTTCTTTTAGTTCCTTGATCATGTGTTTCGAGTGCCAATAATCTGATATTCCGATTTCCGAATCAATCTTTATGGTTTACTGTGCAATTAGCCGATACTATGGACGAATCGGGGTGAAGTCCAGAAATTCGGTATGCCCGTGTCGTGTTGGGTATTTATCTGGTGCTACAAGTTTTGGGTTCACCGAAATCCATTGAAGTTCTAACAATATATTCGCCCAGTGTTCTCGTGATCTGTATAGGGCTATGTTGGTGCAGAAAACTATTGAGTCCGTTCAGAATTAGAAAAGCTGATTAATATACTGCTGGGCGTCGTACTAATGGAATGTTTTACTGTCATGAAAGTACTTGAGTACTTAAGTACCGTCAAGTACTCCTAATTTTTACTTAAGTACGAGTATTAAGTACTTCGGAAATTTTGTACTTAAGTAGAGTACAAGTAGGCTACTATGATTTTTTACTTAAGTAATTACTTAAGTACTTTGTACTTAAGTATTTCCCAACACTTTCAGAAACCATGGTAATTGTTGAAACGACTTTAATCCGTGGATTTCAGGTACCATGGTATCTGCAGAAACGCACCTATAGTATACTTCCTTTGCCTGACACTCATTCTTTTCAGGGCTTCCCCGGTATGGTTCAGTACAAGCGTTCCGCTGGTGACAAATCCGGTGTTCCCGTGTACCAACCTGCCACAGCCTATCAGCAAGCAGCCCTGATGCAGTTGCAACAACCGTTCGTTCCCGTCTCATGTGAGTACAGTACCGCCGCTTCCAACCTAGACTCGAGCCAAGAGCAGAAGTCAGACTCAGTAGTGACCTCATCTGAGAATAACCCTACTGATAATGACCAGCGCCAGGGCATTACCACCGTTGCTTCTAACCTTGGTTACATTGTTACGCCTAGTGGTGCAGTGAAACGCGATTCGGATTCCTTGTATTCGCTACCCTCGGCGCCCGCTGTACAAGCCAACCACTTTGCCGCTTTCAACCCCCTTTCATATACCGGATTGTCACTGAATAAGCAATTGACCCAGGCCGCCGCACTACAGCAGCAACAGAACGCGCAGTTGGCCGGATTGCAGATGCAGTACCCCGCGTTTATGCAGGCACAACTGCAGGGGCTAAACCTGCCGGGTATGGGAATGCAGGGGTACTTTCCCTACCACCAAGCGATGAACCAGCAGTTGCAGTTCCTTCAGCCAAGTCAGAGTGGGCTCGCCAATCTAAACCAATATGCTCTTCTGGGAGGTTTGCAAGGGATGGGTATGGGAGGTTTGCAGGGGATGAATATGATGCCAGGCTTCATGCAAGCTTCACCCAATCCTGCACAAGCAGTACTGCCTGCTGTTCAAGGAGCAGCGTCTGCCTTGTCCCCCGCACAGGCTGCGGCCATGGCGCAGGCGGGGCTAAACCCCTACAAGAAAATGCGGACTATGTAAGATTCCTATCATGAATTGCCATATTGTCATTGTGATTTTGGGGTCGGGGGGGGGGGGATTTTGATTGTGATCAGGGGGGTTGAGCGAGGGATTTTTGGGTGGGTGAGAGGGTTTCATATCCAGGGGTGGGAAGGGTAGTGTCGGAAGGCCGGCTATTCAGTGACCATTCGGTTCTTATCTCGCTCTGGTGAATAAAATGTGACAAAATTTAATCTAAGCATTCCCACATATTTTTGTATGTAGGCTAACAAATTTGCATGTGTTTCCTATTTTGCGTGTTGAAGAATTCTGTAAAATCAGACAAGTAGAGCGTATTTCCAGACTGGCCTGCTGGCGATTGTGTTTTAGCGAGTCTTTGCAGTTGTGTCGTCTCCCAGTTGACCTTTGGTTTTCGTGTTTTCGAATTGTTGGGTGGCGATGACTGGCTTACGCTTGAAACAGCTTAGACGAGGTCTTTTTTGAAAATCTGTGGACTTCTGTTTGTCGTAATCTCCTAAGCTTCTTGGATTTTAGCCCAGTGGATTTTTAGTGCTTTTAATTCTTTTTTAGAAAAGCAGACACTGGATTTTTGATCTTTTGCAATTAAAGGATTCATGTTCACACACCCCCTTCTGGTAGCCTGCTGTTTGGAGATAGGCCACTCTTGCATATAGTTACGTTAGCATCTTTAGGTTGGAAGCTCCGGCATGACCGCTTTTTTCCGCCCGGAATCGGAAGACCTTCCCTCCGTGCTTTGCTTTGTGTTACGCTTTCCTGGTATCCATGCCGGAATTTGAGCTGATTGACTACTAGGGGATTGTCATTCCGGTTTCGCCGGAACAATCCGGTCCAGCTTCGGAGTTTCTGAGAAATTTGTACAGCTTCATGTTTTTGTCGTGTGCTTTTGATGCTCGAGCGGGTTTGCTACTTGCCCGCCTCCGCTTCCCCTCCCATGCCTTCCAGTAATCGCTCTTAAAGCAGATTCTCAGTGCTAGCGGCTTTCGCGTCGGGAGAATGATTTTCGCAAGACGAAGCGAGATCCGCCTTCACTGGTGAATCAAGCTTATAGCGATTTTTTCCTATCTGTGTGCTGGGCGAGGCTTGTGAGCGGACTGGTATCTGGCAAACTGCTCGCTATACCCAGACTGTTGGGTATTTAAGTTTTTGCTTTTAGCCTACTTAGGCCTATACGTGAATGTTCACTTGCTTGTACTTGATTTCCTATATTGGTTCATTGGAAAACATACCGATTTTTGTCTATTACTGTATTTTAGAAAATAATAACGCTTGTCTTACTGCATGCCATTTTGCCGCGTAGCCGCTTCGCAATAGCCGATCAAGGTTGCCACAACCCTACTCCCCCCCCCCGTTCTTGAGACTCGGAGTTTGCATTCCAGCTAGCATAAGCATACCGACAGCTTACTTTTACATCTTACATGAAAAGAGTTAAAAAGGAAAGCTCTGCGACATGTAAAAACGATAAAATTTTGAAGTGAAATTGCTAACTTCCCAGAGAAATAAGAAAAAAATAAGTGGAATTTGTTCGACCATTCTGACGGTCTTCAGTCGCTCTGAAAAATATGTTATAGGCCTTACTGAGATTGTCATCACCGCTACCCTTTCACTTGCCAGAGTTGCACCCTACCTAGCAAAAGAACCTCAGCTTCTATGACATGTAGTAGCGAATTCTGTTACGAATAGAATAGAGTATAAAAAGACATTAGAAGTAAGATTTCTACTGGCTGTTGACACCCAGGGCAGGCAAACCTTAGTAGGTTTCTTCTTAAGTCATTTTGGTGATCTTCAGTTGCCCTAAAAAGAACTATAGTAGGACTTTTCCACACTGAAACTACTGCATCCGCCTATTTTTGGATGCGATAGAGATGAAAGATCGGCGTAACTTACGAGATAATCCTGCTCTGGACATAGGAAAATGTTTCTAAATTGTCCAGCTTATAAATAGTCTAGGATTGCTTGGCGGCTATTAACGTTACTAGTTCCTTAACCGATGAGACACCCGTTTGAAACATCTTCGGTGTTAGGCAGACATACCCAACTTAGGACAGAATACTCGCTCCAAAGTGAAAATTTGGCTCATAAAATAATGGTCTGGTCAGATAAGGAGGAAGAGTTTGTGGCAATCAGCGGCTGTCTCTTCTAAAATGCAGCTGAAAGCTCACCCAGCTTAAGACCGCGCAAAAATCCGTAGAACCGGGTTCGACTCCATTGTTTTTGGGCTTATTTAGTCGTCCGTTATCGGTTGTGAGCAGCACAGAACTACACTATCAGGAGTTTGATAACAGGTAACACATGTGTGCGCGCCCTTGTGTTAAAACTTTATTAGAAGCTGTTATGACCCCTTTAGGTCTTATCTTTTCTCGAAATATGAATGACACTTAAAACGGTCGTAACAGAAGTTTTGTCTCGAAACATAACACGTAAAAGGGTCACAACAGATTCTTTATCAAAGCACAAGGATGCAAAAACATGTGTTATCTGTCATTAAAATTCTGCGAGTTTAGAACTGCATTCTGCCTGGGAACCAAACGACAGACCGATGACGTCACTAAGCTCAAGCATTGGCATAGTGTTGCCAGGCTCAAATTTTGGTCGAACCACGTGACGCAGTAGATACAATTTTTTGTTCCTGTATTCTAATAACCTACCTGCCTCCTTTGAGGTTTTGCTGTAAAAAAAAAAGATAGAACCATACGCCTGTTTCAGCTGTGACGAGAACAAGTGCGCAAGCGCTCAGACGTGGAGTGTGAAAGTAAAATGTTTATCATATTTTATATTCAAACAGCGTTAAAACCAAGACATTTCATATCCCCAATAACCAAACAAGTTTGCAATCATCCCACTTTAAAAGCTTTAACTGTAAACAAACCGCAAGTATAAATCCAAAGAAATGTTGAAGATCTTGCAAGAACAGCATGAGTTCTAACACTAGATCAGAGAATCAGAACACTGAATCTGAATGGTCTGCCAGCCAGTCCGACCCTTTAAACCTCTTTTCCATTAGCAAGGTAATAAAACAAGTGCAATAACCAAATCGTAGCAGCCTAATACCCCCTTTGTCACAATTCATTAAGAACGGCATATCATCGATCATATGACAACACCGTAAAGTTTCCAGCTGTTCATTAAAGATACGTCGCGTCGTCTTATTTCTTGCTGCAATACACCAAAATCCTCATTCATAGATATACATCCCCAAATATACAAGAGTTGAACTTGAGACCTGTCATAGACGAACGTAACTCATGAAAAATCTGGGCCCAGTTACGCATGAACGGGAGGGTGGGGGGGGGGCATCAGTTGCATATATAGACCTAAATATCCTCGACTATACCAGCTTAGAGTTTGATTCCAGTCACGGGCCAAAAACTTGACTCATGGGCAAATTGGGCCCACTTGCCGATGAACGGGGAGGGTAGGGGCCAGGGGGTGGTTCAACTCCACATATAAATCCCCAACCCTATGATCCAAAAGCACAAAGGAATTTCATCGCCCTATCTCCAGTTATTGTCAAGTTGAAATCATTAAAAAATGGGCAATCTGGGCCCAATTGCCCCTGAACCAAGCGGGGGTGGGGTTTGGGACCCGCAAAAATGAAAAAGGTACCCCAATACTCACAAACCTACCAAGTTTCAACTTGATACCTGTTGATTCCTGTCACGGGTAACGAACTTTACTCCTGGGCAATCTGGGCCCATTTGCCCATGAACGTGATGGGTGGGGGAGGTGCAACTTTAAAAGTAATGTCCCAGCCCTAGGGTCTACATGTACAAGGAATTTCATCGTCTTATGTCCAACTCTGGTCAAGTTATGAACATTATTCATTGGGCAATCTGGGCCCATTTGCCCCTGAACCGGGTGGGTGTGGGGGGTCGGACCCCCAAAAGACACAACTAGACCCCAGTCCCCACCAGCGTACCAAGTTTGAACTTGATACTTGCACTGGTTCACGAGTTATGAGCTCCACAAAATTCGGTGAAAACCGAAAACCGGAAACCGAAAGCCGAAAGCTGCTACAGCGCTCGCAATAGTGGATTGTTCCAAGGAACACTCCACTAAAAACGGAGAAAACTGCATAACCGGTCTTTCTGACCGATGAGCTCCTCGGAACCAATACGTGGAAGACTGATCCGCCTCGAAAAGATCCGAACATAACAGATCCAGTAGCCTTTCTAGCAGGGCCGTATCCAGGGGGGTTAGGGGGTACAACCCCTCCCCCCCTCCGAAACTTACGAAAACAATCGTTTTTTATAGGCTTTAATCTCTGATCTACGTCGTTTTTGTACTTTTTAGTCCGACCCGTGGGACCCCCCCCCCCCCCCCGAAAAAAGTCCCGGATACGGACCTGCTTTCTAGTACTGTTGGGGTGTATAAAATGTCGTCGAAAGTTGAATTCCCGGGAATGAGAAGAAAGCTACAATTGAAGCGGCTCGCAATCACTTGTTAACCACGGAATGTGAACTCCAAATATACAGGATCGGAAAAACCTGTTACCCCGTTCATTGCCCCATTCCACTCGTGGTTCAAACGGTAACGCGTTCTGTTGCTGAATTTCATCTTCTGCTTGAATGTCCAGCCTTTTGCCAAAGCCATATTGCTTACCTATTTCACCTAGGATAGCCTAAACCACAAGCAACATTCGGTTAGAAACTTACTAGACGCGTAGATCACGATTCGTTTTGTAACCTTCTTTCGCAAATGGACGATCAGCAGCGATCAGTGTTAGCCGTGTCTGCTCTTCCCCGCGCAATCGCCACTCGTGCAGTATTTCTTGCTTCCTGTCCGCGCAAGGTTATTTTTAGAACCTTACTAAATGCTTTACCCGTCTTGTAACTAGGTACTCCATGTTTGAACCTGCTAGAAACGAAGAGTGGTATTTTGTCAGTTTGACGCTTGATAGTTCGTCGTACTGTGCGACTGTTAAAGGTTTTCCGCTGGAGAGAATAACGCAGATGGAATGGTTGACCCCTCCCTTGCACATATATCCTGCTGAATTCCTTAAAGTCGCAGTAGTAACGAGTGAGAAACCTATCAGTATCGAAAGCTTGGTACTAGAGCGTTTGGCAACGGAACCAATCATCAAACGCGGTGACGGTGGCACAAACCCAGCGCTTCGCCCATTGGACGATTTTCTGTGACGCAAGCACGACAGCTCCTCCCACCTGCGCAGAGAGATGGAGATCTTGGCCCACTTGCTTGGTTTTGTGTCTGTTTGTTAGCTAACGTTACTTTCAGTTGCATGCTGAGCTAACAGCTTAGCGGCATGATACGCTATAGTCCTTGAGCAAGGTAAGACCTTTCATTTTATTTCTCCTTCTTACCACCTTGTCCAGTAGGCAATCTGTACACAGCTCTTGAAAGGCTGCAATAGCGGTATACGAAGATTTTTCACCGGGCAAAAGGTAGCCGTAAGTCATTATTATAAAGTAATAGCGGCAAAGCTCCCATTAATACGAAAAGCAAAGTGGCTACCCGGGCATTGCTCCCGGAAAGCTCGACGAATCCCTGCTTTCTTTTGACGGCAAGCTCGAAGCTGCGAGAACCGGGCATCTGCTGTGCTTTTCGGGCTTATAGGGAAACTTGTGCCATGACTCATGCGCGCAAACGGAAACCTTCTTAAATGATATTTATTATTATTGTTCGACGACAAGCTCAAAGCCGCAAGAACCGGGCACCTACTGTGGTCGTCGGCTTCTGAAAGCTTGTGCTGTTACGTCATGGAACACACTCAAACGGAAACTGGCAAGAATATCTACTGTAAGATATTTATCACAGCTTTAATGTACAGTAAATTCTCATCAAAACCCTTAGAACTTTCTTTTCTTTCCGTTCTTCCCAGATTTGCTTTTAACCTTCTAACAAAAAATAGCTTCTTACGTGGTCTCTTTCTGGAACATCACGGTTTCTTCTCTTTGATTTGCGTGCCAAATTCAGCGGTTCGTCATCTTTTTTTTTCATTGCTTTATCGATCACGAAATCATGAGTTTGCAACCAACTCCTCTCTGGAACTTGTCCCAGCTTTTTCGGGCTTGCTTCGTATGGTGGCTCGCCATATTTGGAGTCAGCCAGACATGAACTCTTTTTGTTCCTTGATAGATAGTCTGAGCGAAGATTAGACCCGACAGAATAAAACGAACACCACACACAGCAAAGAGACGGAGTCGACAGAATCAACCGAGGATCCCACGTTACTTGTCAATACCGCGAAAACAAAAACCGTGACTGCACGCGAAAGACGAATTGCGCGACCGGGAGAAAATCGCGACGTCAAAACCGCGAAGAGTCATTGCCAAGGCAGGCAGTTGTCGCGATGTTAAACACATCGAGATCCAGTACCGGAAAAGTCGAAGGATGGGGACCTAAAAGTAAACAGCAAGTAATAGCCCCGTAGAAATGATGAACGGCAATGCGAGAACTAAGTAGTCCTTCACATATCAGCCGAAGATGAACGCGAATTGTACTTGACTGCGCTAAACGGATAAGTCAGCTGAGATTTATTAAAGCGATATTTCGGCCCTTCTTGGCAAGTCTCCTCTTCAGATTTGTGCTAGAAAGACGACCCTGTCATCAAAAAAGGGCCAAAATCGAAGGTTTAGCTTCAGCCCCCCCCCCCCCCCCGGAAAGCTAGGGGTGAGAAATTGCCCATCCCGCACCTTGGCCGATTGATCACCAGAAAAAAGTGGATCCTCCAGTAAGCGGCCATTTTGGCGGGTTTCAGCCAATGAGGGCACGCCAGGTCCGGACGAGCACGGTGACGATGGACTTACGATTTCCAGCGGAGGATCCACTTAAATCTCAGCTAACCTATCCTTTCAGCGCGTTCACATAAATGAGAACTGTCCTAATCCCAGCTCTAATCCGAAGTCTAAACATTAAAACGCACTTGTTTTCATTAAAATAAGAAACAGATCTCAAAACCTGTGGAGCTGCAGAGTTTACAAAATTAGGAAGGTCTAGTAAAAACCTTGTTACAAAATATTAAAATTCGTCTTGGGAAATTCCTTTCAGAAAATCTGAGACCGGGCGGGATCCACAGGAGTTGTGCAATCGTTTCAGTTATGAGGGATGCATGTAGATTTCTGTTTTACAACGAACTCGTTCTTTGCCTGCAACCTTCCTATTGGGTCGCCGAGTTTGCAGCTATTGGCGGTAGGTGAAAGACTGCTGTAGAGCCGGGATCGTTTCGTCTATGGGTTAGGCGCGCGTGTCAACGCCATAGAATGGTTGTAAACGAGAGTGAGACACGATTGGAAAAGAAGAAGATTACGGTACAAGAACATATATTAACTTAGAATCGCGAGCAGTGAAAATATAAGTCGTGGGCACTTGAGAATCTCTGCGTCAACGTTAACCCTAGAGGCATTTGTCCGCGGCCCATTTGCCTGCCACACATTCCTGCCTGTCCTTCGCGGCAACACGATTGTGTGCCGCACACTCGAGCCACAAATTGAAAATTACAGAAATGCCGTCTTGTCTTCTTCTTCTTCTTGTCTGTTTTTTTTTGCGGTAATGTCAAATGTTTCAAATGCGGTAATTTCGGTTGTATATGTAAATGCTTCATTAGGCAGCTATTTTTATTAGGCTTTAGTTTGCCACTAAATTCTGAGATTCCCGCCAAATTCTAGCAATAAAATCGAAAATCATCTCGATTTTTTTTATTTTTATGTCAGATCACAGCCACAAAGCGAGCCTCGGTAATCTTGTTGGACGTTGAAACACACTACTTGTGAGCCACACAATCGAGCGGAAACATCGAGCCAGAAACACTGTTTGGGATCGTGGAGAAAGGCCTAAGGATTATCTGCTGTATAGCCCCCCCACACTGCCTTGATTAGTTTGATGTCTTCGCTTTTCATGTAAGATTTGAAAATGGCGCCTGGGAAGTCCAGTTTTGCGTTTGTCTTGCGTAAGGCTTAAAGGTCGTGTACAGTCGTCGGAATCCTTGAGCTCTCCCCGCTACATCTGCACGTGGTCACCGCGCTTTCATATTTTTTCGTCACATACACTGTTTACTATAATCTGCCGTTATGGTTGCGACTTCGGCCACCGCTGACAACTAGTCGCCATTTGCGCTGGGAGATGGCGTCGGTGCGAGGGATATATACTTGCGATTTTCATAAAGCTGTACCATGAGCGATAAAAGAGAACAGAGTTCGTGGAGGACCCTAGGACAAATGATACATTTTATACTTTCTTATATATAGAATATATTTCGATAAAAACCTGTGCGTCAAACCCTGGGCCGTATCCAGGGGGGTCAGGGGGTCCGACCCCCACCCCGAAACGTACGCAAATAAATGTTCTTTATAGGCCTTAACTTGTGTCTCTGTTTTGCACTTTTTGGGTATGGACCAAGTCCGACCCGCGGGCAACCCCTCCCCCCCTTAAGTAAATTCCTTGATATGGACCAGGTCAAACCATACCGGCAGATTATTGTAACCCCGACGCATAGTCATGCTTAGTTTCAGTCGACATTAATCGAAGTGCTTTCCTTTTCAGTTGGTCATCCCCATGGTTTGCACCGGTTCTGAGACTTTCAAGCATCTCTTCCCCTTACCATGGCCTCACCTTCAGTGAACTAGGACTTTTAGGTAAGCGTTAAAGCACGCCTAAACACCTGAATACACTGTAAAAAAAAAAAAATCTTGCAGTATTTGCTACTTGGATTAATCTTGTCTCCACTGAGATAATCTTATCTCTATTTCGTATTAATCTTATCTCCGTAGAGATAAGAATAATCCCAGTAGCAAATGGCCTACTGCAGTTAACTTTAATCCTTACTTGGAGATACTTTTACAGTGTATAGCTTCTCTCTGATTTTTTCCTATCATGGATCGTAGAGACGTTCCCGAGTGCGATTTGTGCGAGTCTATTGGCTTCATGGAGCTAACGGGTAAATCAGCTGAGGTTGATTCCAGCGATATGTCGGTCCGTCTTGGGCAGAATCAATCATGATCCATGGTCAGCTTGTACTGAAGTTTCCGTTGGCGTTTCTATCAAAATAAAAATTATTTCGGGGGGGGGGGGGTGCCCGCGGGTCGGACCAAAAGTACAAAAAATACATGGATCAGATTTCAGATCCTACAAAAAACGATTACTTTTGTGGGTTTCCGGAGAGGGCGTCGAACTGGATACGACCCTGCTCCACAGATTCTGGTCTTCACTTGTTTTCTTGGCGGGAGTCCTGCCAGTTTGTCACCGGATTCGGATCAAACATTTTCTTTTCCCCAAAACAATCAGGCCACATTTGAATGAAAAAGAGCCAAAAATGGAATTGAAGAAAACTGCGTTCTTAATTTCCTAACTGCCATTTTAGCGTGGATGATTGAAGACTTTAATTGGAAGCATAGGAATTCTGAACAATTTTCGACGTGTGCTGCAATGGGTAAAAGTATCGCATTTTTAGTTTGTTCAGACGGGTTCGGAAAAAGGGCAGAAAAAGTGGCTGATCTGTTCAAACGTCTGGTCGGATTTGGGGGATTGACGGGAGACTTCGGAAGAAAAGAGAAGAAAATGAGAAAATAAAAAATTGTACATAGAAATACAACGTCCCCTGAATGTGTCAAAGTAAAACGGGGTGTCCTTGTTGTAGTCTTTAGACTTCAAGATAGGCTAAAAACTATTAAATAATTACAGTTTCCTTAATTGAACGTCGACTAACAGTGATCGATCACCGAAGAAAACGCCACAACCCATACCAGACAACTTAAATTTAAGTACCAAAAACTTTCATTTTACTTTCCACACTTCGTCGATATTTTCCATCGTTCGTAGAGCGACACCTAAGGGTTCAAAATACAACAACAAAAAACACGTATGTCAATAGGTGACGCGCCTGAGATCGGGTAGACCGATTTCATCGGCGCATCATTTTGCTGATCGGTATATAGCCTCAGATAGAGAGACGTCTCTGTCCAGATTACCTTACATCGCTGCGAGCTCGCTGCTCGATCGTTCATTCCAGGTATTTGGAAGAAGAGGAATTTTATGAAGTTCAAGAGAATTTCAAAACAGAACAACCGCAAACGTGTCGAAATAGAATACAGCCTTCTTTTCAGTTTAAGGTATCTAGAAAATTGAAATGAATTATGATTATTTAAAGGGGATAAATCAGAGAAAGCAGAAAGAAAATCAGAAAAATCAGTTAAAGGCTATTTGACCTTTTTTCCTAAATTATTTTGAGTAATCCTGGTAAGCTTGATGTAAAATCATTCTAGTTCACAGAATTTGATCAGGATTGTCCCGAAATTCACCAAGTTTGATGTAAAACTCGGAATTTCAGTCATTTGATCATTGTCACATCAAGTGTCACATTCTAAACGAGTTCACTGTTTCAATGGATGATCGAGATGAAAATAACCATTTGGACGATCAGCGGCTTTTCAGTCATTAAATAGGCGCCTAAATCAGCCGCTGTTTCCGCCCCGTCTGAATAGGCAATATCTTCGTAGATTTTAACTTCGTTGGGTCGAAAGCACAAATCCTATTGGTCGGTTTCACTTCTTTTGACTGTTTTCATTGGGTATGGTGAAATCCTTCCTTGAGCTCGAAAGAACATCTAGGCAAACGTGTGTCAGTGTCGTTTATAAGAATTACGCCCGGAAAGCTTTCAGATCTCAAAATTAAACTGAGATTGTCTTCTTAGATTTCGTAATCTTAATTAAAACTACTCAGACAAAGGGAGAATTAGGAACTAAAGTTAGAAATGCTGACCTGCAAAACGCAATAAAACGATCACATTCCATCATGAGGATAAAAAACCGTTCAAGAGAGCAAAAACACAACAAATAATTTAATTGCTTCTGTGAAGAAAATGAAATCTTGACATGGAAAAAGGTTTTTCGAGAGGGTAGGCATGGGAGTAAAGGAGATATATTGGGAGCCTCCGAGGCGTTCAGAGCTGCAAAGTCCCTTTCGCAAAAGGTTTTGAAGTGCGAAATCACGATCAGGATTTCCTGTCGGATTTTCTGCATTTTCGCCATCGAGTTGGAAAAATCTCAACTTTTCCTTATGGAACTAACAAATTAATAACGGTGCTGAAAATCCGGTCAGCGACCAATAGACAACAACAAACGACAGACGACATGGGGCCAACCAGATATATATGTCCGAATTATTTTTAACAACGATTCAATCTTTCCTAAATTTGATGACACATAAACTAGCAAATTGAATAAATCACAAATTTTCGGGAATTATTTATATATACAAAAGGTATGGAACTACTAAATTTTTATATAAATATTCACTTTAAAAACATTGCTTTGCCTAAAAACTCCTTTAAAAAATTATTAAGGGACCTAACTTAGGATCATTTTAGTGTCGGTCGTTTAGGCCTGGTCATTTAGTCATCTAGGCCTGGTATAAGGCATTGGCTAAAACTTGGTCCCAGCCAGCTCGATCGAGGCTTTGCCGAGTTTCTTCCGTTTGCAGTAGAGACCGGCCTGCGTAACTGTACCATCTCAGCCTGAAACTGGCTGAGGCTGAATTTCAGATGCTCAGGTTCATTTAATTTCAAATATTCAGAATAAACAATCTTAAAACACTTACTGCGGAGAGCAAGCTCGATGACCAGATGATAACACTGAGAAATATAAACATAATTGAATAGAAAGAAATATAATTTTATTTCTTGAGAAATATAAATTTAATTGGGTTTACGATATTCAGCTACTAGCCAATCAGATTATTTTGCGAGATTTTCCGGTCTAGTGCTGAATCAAATAGGAAAACGAAGACCTAAATCACATTCGGTTTTCAGTAAGCTATGGGTGCGGTTTTTGTCTGGCTGACTTGCTTCGACACTAGCCAATCAGAGAATTCCGCAAAATAATGTGATTGGCTAGTACCCTTCAACTGAAGGTTGAATTCGTTTGAACTTGGGTATCGGCCACTGAAAGTGCCTACGAACACGTGTTCAGGGTCGGCCTGCCGTCAGTTCCAGTACGGAAAATTTGAGATTTTTCAACTTGATGAGCAGAAAATCCGTCGGTTCTAAATCAAATCAGACTAGCTGACATATAGAAGGCGAAAATCATCCGCTGAGCAACATCGATAAACGTCGACATGGTCTTAGACGGTGCGACGGTAATTATTCGTCTGCGCGGACGTGGATCCTTGTTACGAAGGAAGATATGAATGAAAACTTATTTTCACAAGCGAAGGGTCGCTGGTTCGAGTCTCGGTGATGCCGATTGTTTAGTAGGCGCGGGTTGGTGGCGTTTCCGCGTCAAACATGCCAAAAGTCCACCCAGCTTGATAAGCACGGAAAGCATCGGATGCCCCCAACTACGCACCGCATTCCCGGCCGAGGGCGGAGTATTAGGACATTTGCACCTGCTCTACGAGAACCTTAACCGGCTTGCATGCGAAAGTTTGCTTTTTGGACCACGTAAGGACTAATGGTCATGGAGTACTACTAAGAAAATAAATTACAACCCAACAAAAAACGTCAATGGCCACGATAAAAAGCTCAACGACAATCTAAAACGCTCAACTGAACCGAGTTACTCCGAGCATATAAAGTGTTTGTCTTGGGCGGAGAAGTCAGTAATTGAATAGTTGCGTTCTTTTTCGTCGTTCCTCTTCCTTAATTGAACTAAGCTAGTTCTTAGTTTTACTCTTATAAGGCGTTTTATTTGTCCATCCAGTTGGTAAGTAAAACTAAGATGTAGAACGGAGATCAAAGCTCAGTTCTCCATCCACTGGAAGACAGTTGGATGACGTTTGGATGGCGATTCTAAAAAACGCCTTATAAGCGAAAAGTAAAACCATGGTTTTACTCGCGAACGCCTTATTTGTAAAACTAAGAACTGGATGGTCTTTGGATGAGGAAAACGAACGCAACTAATATGGGTAGATACTCTGGGCTTGACTGTGAGGAGCTCCGACAACGTAAATGGAGCTCCGAGTCCCTGTTGCTGCAACGAGCTTGTTGACTCCCGCTTTAACTGCTTGGAGATCTATGATCAAAGCCGGTTCAGCCGGTTCAGAGTTGAGCGTTATCTCAGGTGCTTTTTAATCTTTTGTTTTGAAGCAATATGCGAATAGGCTATTGACTGGAGCTTGATGCTTTTTATTGAAGAGAAAATCTGTTCAGAAATACCTTAAATCACAATTGGAAATAATCTTTTCACGATGAAATGGCTGAGAAACATCGTTTTTCGAAAATACCATTGCTTTCCATTTGAAATTAGCGATTTCCTTGTTGGCGCTTGTCGACTTGATACAGCCTTCCGTCTCTCCGACTCGGCGGTTCGACGCAAAATGTATGAGAACTGAACGTGCCGTCGTTAGAAAGAGGGAAAACCAAGAAAAACAAACGAAGTCCAAAACAGAAGATAGACCTGATGGTCTTCCATGCCGTCCAAAATAAAAAAGAACACTTTGGAGCTTCCCATGTCCTTATGTGTGAAAGAGTATCGGCAAACCTTGAAGCTTTTGGCGAAGTTTGCATTGCGCGACTGGCAAAACTCGCCACGGCCGAAAAAGCGCTAAAATTCTTAGGAACAAATGAAGCAAGAGCGAAAGACGGGGATTTCAGAAGCTAATCATTCCATTAGGGAGCTAGCGATAGGCTAATATAAAAGTCAGAACAAGTGAGAGGAGTCCTTTAAGCTATTTTTTTTTATTTCGTTCCAGATTCGAAAATTGTATGACTGTCGACGTTGCAAAAGGCACAGCCGATCGTTCAGTGAGTTGATGACGTCAGTGCATTCCGCCAATCCGGGGGCTGCACCGTAATCCTATCATACACTAGTGATTATAATCAAGTGATCTTTCCTATATCGTGTTTTCCTTTAAAGGTCTAACAGAGTGATTGTTTAATTGTTTGTTTGGCTCTTAAAAAGGGTCTTGGATGGTCTTTTGAAGGCTAAGTGCGATTCGCGAAGTCACCCTGAACTTATTTTTAGGGGCCTCTTGGAATTACGAAGTCAAAATTTCCACTCATTTCAATCGGATGTTTGTGTCCGTGTTCTGTTATTATGTTTGTTATTTAACCTATAAGTGAGCCCATCATGCACAGTAGAAACCTCTATTGATGTAACTAGACTGTGCAATCGAGAAAGTGATTTTGAATCAGAGCGAGACTGAAATACCACCGTCTTACCTGTTCTATATTAGTGGTAGGAACAGAAGTTGTATCCGCTACATTAAGGACTGCACAGACTAGTACAGTAAAGGTATGTTTTTTGGGGCGATGCCCTACTTGGATAGAGCCATTCATAGCTGACTGCGACGAAAAAAAAAAAATCTGCAATACAAAGATGAAATGTTCTTTGGAAAGCCTAAGGAATTGTCAGGCTTGCCTATTGCGATGTATATAACATAATTAGACAAGATGGTACCGTTCAAGGTTAGGCAAGGTCCAAAAAAACATACTTCTACAGGAATCAAAGATATCGGGGGTTCAAAGTCTCCTTTTTCTACGAGCTTTATTTTATATTTTAATGTTGTTGGTATATATCCCAAAAATTCGTCTAGTCAATGAGTTGACGTTTCGGATATATTGAAGTGAGCGGATTTTGTAAAAATCGATGATGCTTTAAGGCCCACCCAGCGTTCAGAGCTGTTGCCGCTTTGAAATGCTTGCGCTGTGCTTTTTAATCTGGCGCAAGGGAACACCAGGTTTAGGAAAAGCGTAACTAGGGGGGTCTGCTGCCAGTCGCTTGCCCTTTCAGATCACCAAGTAAAGAACTATATCATGCGATTTCCGAATATTTGCCATAAAATAGACCTGGTGTCAATGACCCAGATTTGCTTGCAGCCCAAACGACGCGATACTATTGACTCTGCCGCGGACTTATATTGTTGTTGTTCTATCTGTTTTCTATCAGATTTTAGAACAAAGGAAGATTGTTTGTACCAGTTGGACAACATGAATAGCAACAACAAAAAACACGAGTCAAAACCACATCTTTGCATTATACAAAGTATGGGCCGAGTCTAATCTCTCATCTCCAATGGCACAGAAAGAGACTGTAGGCGCTTCAGCAGATCCCCTGAAAAGAAATGGTCAGAATGCTTAGTCCCTTAAATATGGTGGTTGAGTTTGTTTAACCCCTGTTCCCCCTCCCTTGAGATTGTATAGTACCATATTTCGCACTTTTTAGTAGTTATTTACATACGCACAATTAATCCTAGTATTTCTCTTTTCTAACTATCCTTGCTTGCTTCTTTTCCGCACTTAGTGATGAAGTGATTCATTTTTAGCCATGTCCACACCACATTTTGTTCTGGGCCGGTTGCCCCTAAAATGCAAACTACCGCTATTTACACCTGCACAAGAATGAAAGCTCGAAGGCCGCTGTTTCAACCCCGGTCCCCATAAACGCGATCCGTCAAAACGTGTGAATTTTCGACGGTACCGTCTTGAAAATAGACAAGCAGATAATCTTTGTCGGCAAATAATATATAATTAGGCGGTGAAATGGAATTCGGGCCTTTTGGCAAATGAAACTTATCGGGCTTTAATCAAGAGACTCGTAGAATAGAGTAGCAATCAGACCATCGCAAAAAGTGGAGTTTTGCCACCAGTTAAAATTTCACGAGAGCCCACTGTTTTTATTATGTTCTAATCTTCTTGCCAAAACCGCCGCCTGCCTCTTAATTGAACCATAAATCAACTCTACCCCAGACTGAATCATTTGGGAGCCAAAAATAATAGTGGCTGAGTCGCCTTGAAACAGCGGTTGAGTTCGAGACTTTAGGTTCGCATCCCATCCTATCCAATTTACCGCATATAGGCACGTTCTCACACAAGAAGTTCAAAATTTTGCCCAGAAAAAAAATCGGCAGAATTTTCTGTCTCTTTTGAGCCAAGTGAGGACGCTAGCTTGACGCGGAAAATCGCGCAATGGACGGTCACATCTTTCTTACGCGAAATGGTATAAAACTGTATATGACAACTATGCACAGACCTTTCAAAATCGTCGGCTGCCTTCATCACTAATCATTATAATTAACCCGGTGAAAATTATTCGATTAAATTAACCAAGAATCTCGGGTATAGGCTCTGCTATTGCGCTTTTACAGCCTGGGCCTGATATTTCCACCCATAACTCGCTGGAAACTGACATAATCTTGGGTTTCATCATAGTATCAAGAACGAGATAGACTTAAAAGACGTCTCGACTCCGTAACAACTCGTTCTTAAGGTCGAAGGTCCTGAGCAATTTTTAAGTGTTCAGACACCAAAGCATCTTACGGATTCCTCTAAATAGAATCTGTAAGATTGATAATTCTGAACTTGAACGAATCTTAGCTGACTGCAAGTAAAGAAGTATGAAAGAATTTTTATAGAATTTGCTTCTCTATACCAACCTGTTCCTTGATAGACAAAAGGGTCTAAGCAAAAGTACAGCAACGCGAGAACTTCTCCTCGCCATTTTATCTGAGACACGGTGAGCCTACATTAATTGCTGTTCATTTGATCATAACATTAATTCGGAACCTGAAGTGAACATCGATAGACTGAAAAAAGTAACTTTTATTTTAGTTACCAATCCCTCTGTCGAATTCATAATTTTGCACTCCCTTTTGGACCCTTCAAGGAACGAATCTTAAGATCAACTTTTCACAACTGCCTGTCAAAATTTTGTCGAACCACTTTGTTTCTAGCATATTTTTACGATTTTTCATGGGTTACTGCCCCCCCCCCCCCTGCTGACGCCTCTGCTTAACAGGCTTCAAGCGTTCCTGCGAGAAAATGAGGGGTGTAGCTTCATACAGGCCCAGGCTAGGCTAACTTGCACAACAATAGCTTTACATAGTAACACGCGCATAGAGCATTGCCTTTAGCCCCGCTAGTTGTGGAAGATCAAACAATTTCATTTGTATATCATGTGATATTTCTTACAGCGGAACTTTTTTTAAATCTTATTTTTGTTTTATAGTTTTAATACTATCGTTTCATAACAGCGTAGAGGTTCGTGTGTTTAAAATTAAGCCAAAGGGAATTTCAGCAAAATAAACGGCTGGATGCAATAAATGTGGAAGTTCCCTTTGGTTTCAAAACTGTCATATCGTCACAAAGTGTTTTTTCTGATAGTGGGATTTCCTATAAATTTATATAGTGGTATTTGTGGAATACTCTAAGGGGTTAGGGGTTAAAATGGTGATTTATTTGGATATTTGTGCCATAGGTTTGGGCCAGCACTTGGGCAACAGATTCAGTTTCGATCGGGGGGCTGACAACTCTCCGAAGTTCGATAGTGTTTTGTTTCTTGATGACAAGTGTTTGTTTGTCTTTCATGATTTTCGACAGTTATTGATAAAAATCTAATCTAATAAAATTTATTAAAAAGATTTCCGAGATTCTTAGTGACTATTAATTTCAAGTGGGGACGATATTATTATCAGTCATACACAGATTCGCAGCTTTTGGGCACAGGGCTCCAACGTTAGAGCATATCCCGATGAAAAATTATCGCAAAATAGAAGTATGAAGTTGTACGAAAAAGTAGCATGCAGTATCAACTGATATATGCTACTACATGCTACTATAGCAAGACTGGATGCTACTGGAGCAAGGCGGGATGCTACTGAATACTACTGCTTAAGGTTAGCCCAGTGTGACGCACATTAAATTAAAGTATTCTGCACTACTACGTATACCACACAACTACCATACAAATACACAGGCCACAAATATTGCATCGCGATGCCCCAAGCACCATACTGTTACGACGACTGTACTTTTGTGGGGTGTAGTAAGCTGGACAGAATATGGTAAATGTTAATATTTGCCATATTCCAGTTTAGCGCTTTCAAGTGGACTAGTTTCTTCGATAGTCACTCGATTCTCTTTCTCCATATTCCTTCCTCACTGGTCAACAAAGGGAGGATGTTCTGTACGTACAAACAGAGGAGTCACAACTAGGGGGGGAGGAGGGACGCCCCCCCCCCCAATGTTGTCGGCCAGTCGATAAAAAAGAGCCGAGTCGGCGCGATTTTAGTTAAAAACTCGATTTTTTTCTTATAGATAGTAGTTTTTTCCTAAAAACAATCGATTTTTCTTAAAAACAGTCGCGTTTTTTCTTATAAAATAGTCGTTTTTCTTAAAAATCAGCCGATTTTTCGTCAACACAGTCGTTTTTTCTCAATAATAGTCGTTTTTATCCACAAAAACAGTCTGTAAAAATGACCAAGCAGTCGGTAAATACCTTGTCCCCCCAAAAAAACATTTTGGCTAGTAACGCCTCTGCGTACAAACATGTATTACCGGCCGGCTAAGTTAGTGTTTTTGTCAGAAGCGAGAAGAGACAAAAACAGAAATTTGTACGAGAATCGAGAATTCAGATACAAAACGCAACCAATGGGTGACTTTCAGACACTAGTCCGCTTGGAGCACTGAACCATTCTCGGATACTGGGAGCGTCGCAGTCGACGAAAACATTTTGACGACCGGGATGAATTTTATTATCATCCGTCCCATCGGCAACAGAGAAAACTGTTCGAAGACCAAACAAAACGATAACATGGAGAAATGTCAACTCCATAGCTGACAGGTGGTTAACTGGCATAGGCAAAATCAAACGCGTCTCTGATAGAGCAATATTTGGCACGGTCGAGTTCATGGTTATACCTGGGTTCTAGATACTCAATGTTGGGCAGGAATCCTAAGTGAAGATATCGACTTGGCACCCCTAACTGCTACTACTTCCGACTGGTAAGCCGCTTAGGCGAGCGATGTTACTACCAGGTATCTAGTTTCGTCCAGTTCCTGCTGATTTCCTCAAGAAAACCTGCAACGTTACGCCAATTCTGCAGATCCCTTACCCTTGTGTCAACGCCAAACTGACATCCTTTCGTGGTTCCAAGGACTTGCGGCGTATTTTCGCCGTTCCCCGAGGACTCCTCGGGGAATCGAAGGGAACGGCGAGAATAGAGGGAGTCACTCCACGCGGACTCCGCGTACGGAAAACAGCGAGAACATGGGGAATGCTTCTAAATTGGATTTTGTTCGAAAAAAAAAATATGCAGTTGACGAAATTTATCTGGATCCACTGTATTTTTGGTTTGTTTATCCTGATTGTTTTTAATTAAATTGCACCAACACCAGCAAAAATCGATTCCCCTCCGAATCTGAAAGGGAGTCCTTTTTGGTGATTGTGACGACAATCGGAGCATTCCCCGTCCGTGGGGACTCGCGAGAATACGGGGAGTGAATCCCCGGGACAAACAAAATTGCGAGAATACGCCATTAGACCATGTGCTTCTCGATCCTGCGGCAAGCCAAGATTCGCGACCTTGCACACGAGGGGTCGACGACCCTAATTTTGTATGTAAACCATTCCGGAATAACGGAATAATCCTGACCATTCCGGATTATTCCTGGCCATGCCGGATTATTCCTAACCATTCCATATCCTCCCATTCTTTATCGGGTTTGGTAATTCACCAGCTGCTGCTGTTGTTTAGTCCGCATTTATTCACCCCATTCGGTCTGTCCTGCGGCGAATGAGGGGTCGACGACTCTCAATTTTGATGTACACCATTCCGAAATAGCGGAATAATCCTGACCATTCCGGATTATTCCTTCGGGACGCGTACACCATTCCGAGAGAGTGGTCGACCCCTCGCTTGCACACTACCTGCTTTCCATACGCCATGTTCCAGTTCAGCGCTTCCTAGTGGACTTGTTTCTGAAAATCCCCAACTGTCTCATTATCAACAACTGTTCACAGATGTAGTAAAATAAATCCACAAGTTGATGGGTAGAAAATCTGCAATCTGCTTCCCGAGCAATGGAAGTTTTGTACTCTTTTTATTTATAGTAGAAAGTGAAAGCTCTTGTGTGTTGCCCATTACCTCATGGATCCATATTTTACTATCTCTCTGCCGCAAATGTTGATAATGAAACAGTGAAGGACTTTCGTCTAGTCCGCTGTGAGCGATTAAGTGGAACAAGACGAATAGGGCTAGTGTATGAACATTGCAAAGGCGTGAGAATGCAGAAGTTTCGGGTACAGATAGAGCTCATTCAGGTCGGGCATTTCACAGCCCGAGCATGGATGAATATTCTTGATGACTAACCCCGAGTTCACACGGCTGCGTTGTCTGCGACACGATTTTTTCTTTGATTTTCCGACGTACGACAGAATCGCAAGAACATTCCACCACCACGCAGACGCAAAAGGAAAACGAACATTTTCGTCGAGATTACTCTGCTAAAGGACAAAGAAGCCCTTGTTGAAACTACCTCTGAAGATGCTGGGAGATTACTCATCTAAATATAGCCCTATTAGGGAAAAAATCCTACATCCTACAATGTTTTGTTGCAGAACAAGATAGAGCAACTTTTAGTCTTGAAAGTTAACTCATCTTTGTATTTTCTTTTCTTTCCTTAAAAAAATCGCATGCGTTGTGTCGGATCAATTGAAATTTTTCAACGCATCCGACACTGCGACAAAACGCAAAGTTTTGCGTTGCTTGTCGCACGACTTGTACCGTATGTCGCATGACACAGAATTCTGCGCGAAATCGCAGCAGTGTGAACCAGGGGTAACTCTTCGTGCCCATGAAGAATCGGCGTGTGCCCATCGAAGAGCCAGGAACGTCACGACAACAAACGATAGGCCTACTGATTGGGTTACATACGATCTGAACCAATTTTGAGGGTTCGTTTGGGTGAAGTTTCTTGTTCCTCCCGTAGGTTCACTGGTTTGTTCCGGACTTAGTCATATCAGGGACCCATAAAAGAGATTTCTGATGCTATCTTGAGCGCACGGGATATAGTTCGAGAAATACCCACGGTCCAATAACGTTCAAGACCAGATCGACAAAATTTGGGATTGGCTGCTGGCGCCTTGAGGGAGGAGTCTCTTTGGCGCGCACTTCCAGTGAGGCAAACAAGAATGCCGATCGACTCAAGCGGGGATTTTTGGAAACTGGATGGTTCGGTCATCATATCAATATAGAAGCATAGGAAATGACAGGCCCCCTGTAAGGAAATTTATGGGTCCCTGTCATATACAGTATGCGAGAAGGGAGAGACGGATGTTTTACTACACTGTTGTGTTATAAGTTCTTCGCGGTGCCATACAAAAAGCAGCAGAACTGGAAGAGGAGCTTTGTCTATGCTTCGCTGGACAATAGTGATTTCCGAATCAGCTTTCCTTCGGACAAAACTCCTGACACCTTCTCCTGAATATCAGCAATAACAGATGATAAGCCGCATCGAAGCTCCTTGGCGCTTCCCTTACTCATGTCCGAGAACCAGCATGTTTCAGTCGCTTGTACTTTCAATTAAAACGTAATATTTTTTTCACAAACACAGTGAAACCGGTCACTCATCATAAAATTCTCATTCGCTTCTTTCTGGGAAGGGAATTTCGAAGCCATGACCAAAATATGAGCCAGTCAAGAGATCAAAATTCAAAATTTTTACTTCGAAAATTGCCAAACCACTGGCAAAGTAATACAAAAATCAACCTGCAGTCAAGAAATTTCACTCCTAGATCACAAAAGAAGAAGAAGTATTTTTCGTTTGCTTCCAGACTTTCCTCAGCCTCCTTTTTCTCCTCTCTCAAACTAGTCACACGGTTCCATCCCCAAAACACCAATAAAAAAGTACAGATGGCAAAGTGTTCTATTCAAAAGCGGCGATTAGGACCATCAGATAAACACCTGTCACTAGAGCAATGATCTCCATTATCGACTGCTTAATTGTGGAATTCTCTAGAAGCTCAGGGATCACAGAGACAGTGGCGATGTAAATGAAACCACCGGCAGTGAACGGAAGAATCCAAGCTGTTGCGGCCTCACCTAAACAAACAAAATTTAATCAGAGGTTATAATAATAATATAATGCAACAGAAAAGGCTTTTGCCACTGAATAACTCTAAGAAACTGGGAGTAATGATGCCGAGCAGAGTTATAAATCTTAGCCATTATACACTTGAAACTATTGATCGATTCAACATTTTCGGTTAGTCCGTTCCGAGGACCAACCATTATGTTACCAAAACTCCACTTATGCACTTCCTTGTGGAATCGTGATGTTCCAACCAAACAAGGAGGCGTCATTTTTAGTGATGGGGGCAATTTGCTTGGTTTGGTTTAATCCAAACGAAAAACGCAGACTGTGACAGGGCAAAGGCATGTTGACTCTCACACATAAAGTCTAAGACGATTCTGGCGTTTTCACAAATTAGCTTTCCGAAGAGCAAAGCGAAAGTCCGCCCGCGCAAGAACTCATGGTAAAGTGGAACGGCTATACAGCTTTTTGAGTTCACTTTCCACTCCCGTCTAGGATTCGCTTCCAGGAACAATTCGCTTCGCTTTCGAAAAGTACCGGAGCACCAAAACAGCTCTAGAAAGTGATGCGAGCTGAAGTCGCAAAACAGCCGGCGCAGCTTTTAGAAGTAATCTGAAACTTCTCAATCGTTTCGCGGATTTTCAGAGTGGGATTAGCCGCGCGAACAACCAAGTCAAAGGTAACCGCTATCGCCCGTATTCACAGATACTGTAGCTGACGTCGACAATTGGGCAGTGGGCAAGTAAAGGTAAGGATCCATATTTACTAGTGCCGCGGTTTTTAAGTTTAACCGAGATTGCTACCCGCACTAAGAAACTTGCTCAAAAAGCATATCAGTAGGCCCATAAGGAGGAGCCAAATCATGCGACGGCCAATCCCGTTACTCGGAACTAGCTTCTTCCTTCTTCATCTTCCTTGGCAAATTTTGATGTTCGGAGCCTTGTTTTGCAACGTTTACCTCACTGATGAACAAGACTCCGACTAGTTAGACTTGCTTCATACATACTGTCAAGGAAGAACCTTCATAAGATGTAACTATTTAAGTTCTTGGACTACTTACTCCCTTACGGTCGAAAGATCAAACACCTCTTTACACTTACCAACTCCCTCCGCTAGGAGCGACACTGCCGTCCCAGAGAGCGCTCCAACTGCTGTAATCAGCTGCAGAAAGATCGCCTTCTTCTTGTCGCATCCGGACTGGAGCAGGATTGCAAAGTCTCCAATTTCATGCGGGATTTCGTGGACCAAAACTGTCAGTGTGGTTACGATTCCAACAGGTCGACCGGCCAAAAAGGAGGCGCCAATGGCCAGGCCATCTGTGAAGTTGTGGGTGAAGTCCGCAGCCAAGTTCAAATAGCCGGCGACCTTGATTCCCTCTAGAAGATAATTGATGCATTAAGACACAAAATGCGTATTCTCGCCGTTCCCCGAGGACTCCACTTGAGGAGTCTCTTTTTGCTGGTGTTGGTGCAATGTAAGATTAATTAAAAACAATCTGAATAAACAAAACCAAAAATAAAGTCGATCCAGAGTAATTTCGTCACACAAAAATCCATTTTAGAAGAATTTCCCGTGTTCTCATTGTTTTCAGTACGCGGAGTCCGCGTGAAGTGACACCTTGTATTCTCGCCGTTCCCCTTGATTCCCCGAGGAACGGGGAATTGATTCAGGGAACAGCGAGAATACGCCTAAAGTCTGTAGGAAATTAGGCTGAAAAAAAAAAAAACGACTGTCCCAGCTCATTGAATAGGCAGACAATATTACGTGAACTTAAAGGACCCCTCTTGCTAATTCTAAAGTCTGTAGGAAATTAGGAAAAAAACGGCTCTCCCAGCTCACTCAGTAGGCACATAATATTACGTGAACTTAAAGGACCCCTCTTGCTACTTCCGTCTTTTATAATATCCCTAGCTCCCATATGGAATTATAAGCTTCTCAAATCCCCACAAATCCCTACCTACGACTGTTCAGTGTTTTTTCGGCCGAGCCGAATTTTGCCAGTCGCGCAACTCAACTTCCCCAAAGGCTCAAAGGTCCGCCAAAAACTCTTTCACACATAAGGACATCAGAAGTGTTGTTTTTCATTTTGGAAGAGTAGCCTACGCCATCGCGTCTAAGTTCTGTTTGGACCAATCCAATCCAAAAATGTAGGGCCACTGGGTCCAACGTTGCGTCGGTCCCTTTCGGCCTTTCTTTTGGGCACGGCAGGCCTCCACTGGAGCCGCCTCTACTGGTAGATTTCCTTCTCCGCGATGACACTGACTAGGGCTTTGTAGATCCGGTACTCGGTCTTCTTCGGGAACGTCGTTGAGGTGATTGTGTTGATGGATCTGGGGATTTTGAGCTCGTTGCACAGGATACTGAGTTGCGACATCATCGGGCTAGTACTTCTGCACTGGAACAGAATGTGCTGCAGGGTTTCTTCCTCCGCTCTGCAGTTTCTGCACTGTGGGGATGGACTGAGTTTCCACTCAAACAGTGTTTTGTTGAGAAGTATTGTCTCGGTCTTGAGTCTGTAGTACAGTACGGTGTTCTGTCTGTCTTTGAATGGTGAGGGTATGGTCTTCCTGGTTTGTGATGGGGCTCTGGATCTTAGAGTATCCCTCATCATGGACTTGCGAAGGTGGGTGGTTGACTTCTTTGGCACGTTAAGTTTTCAAACTTTTTGCGTCCAGACGCCGCGTCGGAGAGCGGGAAGGCTGGATAGAGTCGACAATCGCTAAGAAGAAAATCGCTAATTTTATGTGGCAAATAATGGTGGCCTATTTCCGAAAAATGATAATCCTAAGCCATTTCATTTTGAAAACTGAAAATATCATTTCTTGTAACAGTTGTGCTTTAAGTAGCCTAAGACTAAAACGAAATACTATACATAAAAAACAAATTATTAGCAAAGCTGTTGTTGTTGTTGCTAGATAATAAAAAACTGCAATTCTGAACCTGCAACATTACTTGAAGTTTGATCAGGGGAAATGCAGTTACATGCTAACCTATAGGTTAAAACTGTGAACATTCACAGGAAAATCATCAGGGACAACTGGTGATATTGGTTATAAGGGTTTTCTGTGCGAAAATCGAACATTTGGGTAGTTGGCCTTTGAGGAACAAGAAATGAAAAGCTGATACTCAAAGGATAACTCAACAGAACTAGGAGTTTTCGAGAAATGGAAAACTACTAAGAGCAACAGTGTCCTAAATGTTTTGGAGTGCTTCTAAGTAAATAGATTCTGAATAAAAATCAGAAAACTGACAACATAGACTAGCTAAGAGAAACACTGATGAGTTCTTGAATGTTTCTTGAAGGTTCTCTTAGCAATTACATATTAAACTGAATTGTCTTGTTCTATGAAAGATCTCCCAGTTTATGCAAACACCCGGTACTGGATGCAATTACTCAATCAATGGTACCCCACTGTTCATGTGTCCCTTCTGTTCATAAATTGGCCAACTCACCTTCTGGTTTCTCCTGCTTAGCTACTGCTGTCTCCTTTTCTGCTTTCTTGCTCTCTTGCTCATTATCACTTTCCTTTTCTTTCTTTCCCTTTGCACCTATCTTCTCTGTAGAGGCTTGGTGAGAATGTCCATGAGAATGTGAATGTCCATGACCACCTTTGACAATATGAATAAACTTTTCAACCACCAAGAATGCAAGAATGCCACCCAGAACCCAAAGTCCAACACTCATATCATGAGGCTCATGGCCATTCTCGTGACTATGCTCATGGCTGTGAGAGTGACCATGACCTGACATTGCCATCATGGCATGAGGAATCAGGTGGAGAAAAGCATCACCAAGCAGACCTCCTGATGCAAAACTTAGTAGAACTTTTAGAAGTGGCTTCGATTCATTTGCATTACTCAGAGGGATGAAGAAAAGAATCACGAACGGAGCAATACTGATTAGAAGAGTTGCTCCAATTGCTTCAATCCACAATGTCTTCAGATCTGAATACTTCTTTTGCACTTTAGGGGCAGACTTGGCATCAACTTGTTCATCTGAATGCTTGTGTCCACCAACACTGTCATGGGAATGTCCATGATCATGAGAATGCTTATGGCCAGAGGCAGGAGCATCATGAGAATGCTTATGTCCGGCTCCATTATCATGTGAATGTCCATGATCATGAGAGTGAAGATGATCATGTGAGTGGACATGGTCATGGGAATGCTTTGCTGGTTTTACTGGTTCCTCCACTTTCATATTTGCTTGTCTTGAGTACTTAAAGGAAGGAGGCTCATCATGGCTGTGGTGGTGTCCATTGTCGTGGGAATGGCCATGATCATGAGAATGTCCATGGCCTGAACAAACTGCAGCCAGACCCAAGGCAAACAAGAGTGGCAGGGTTCCTTTCATTGCAGATCTACAAATGAAGAAAATATTTAAGTTGTTGGTAAAGTAGGTTGCACCGTTGCCACATTGCTTCCCGGAAACAGCTCACATTCCCACCAAACACTTGACAGAATCACTGAAACAGTCAATAGTGATAAATCAGCTCAGATGTGTTGTGATTTAAGAATTTTATTGCTATGCAAATATAAGCTTTCTGGCGTGAAAAGGGCGACCCCCTATTTTCATATTCGGACGTGGAACCATTTTTAAACGATCAAAAGAAAAATTTGACCAGTCTTTGATTAGAATTTTCTCTTGTCAAAAACTTACAGCATTGCCAAAAGCTAGCAGCTACTGAGTTTTAGGTTCTCGAAACTTTTGTTTTGGCTATTTCTATTTAGCAAGAATAATAAATGGTAACTCAGTAGGGTTGAACATAAGAATGTGATGTGATGCTTTGATCTGAGGTCAAAATCCCCTCTCTATCTTGCCTCTGAGCATCTTAAATCTTCTTCTGAAAAACAGTTATTTACATTATGAAATGCTGGTGGGCAGCCATTGTTTTGTCTTTGGCCATCTTGGATGCAGAGGCGTCACTACTGGGGGGGATGCCCCCCCCCAATGTTGTCGGCCAGTCGGGAAAAAATAGCCGAATCGGCACGAAGCGACACGATTTTTAGTAAAAACAGTCGATTTTTTTCTTAGAAACAGTCGGTTTTTCGTAAAAATACTCGATTTTGTCTTCAAAATGGTCATTTTTTCTTAAAATCAGCCGATTTTGTCTTCAAATGGTCATTTTTTCTTAAAATCAGCCGATTTTTCGTCAACACAGTCGTTTTTTCTCAATAATATTCGTTTTTATCCGCAATAACAGTCGGTAAAAATGACCAGCCAGTCGGTAAATACCTTGTCCCCCCCCAAACATTTTGGCTAGCAACGCCTCTGCTTGGATGGTTGCCATTTTGGAGCGTTGCCATCAACAAATTTTCATAGGCAAGTTCATTTACTTTTTTTTTAAAGCTAAATTTACACTGAATATTAAAAATAACATAAATTAGATAAACATCTTACTGATGACCTTTTAAAATAAGACAGTTTAATCCTGAACGCAATGGTAGCCTAGGCTATTTTTTTAATATATTTTGGAGATGTTTTAGATAGTTAAAAACTGAAAAACAGATAACGATTCCATCAATGTGATTCTAAATTAGTGAACCTTTATGGAAATTAGTTTTGAGTGTTTTGCGACTATTTTATATTTCTTTGTCCTTTTTTACTGCACTTACGCCCTTGGGCAGTGCGTCATTAATCCTTAGTTCATAAGGAAAATTCACAGCAATTCATGTTTTCATTACAAAAAATCGGCAAATTCACGGTAGGTACTGCCGATGGCGTTTTTGTGGCTACCCTAACTTACTTCAGTAGCTAACAAGGTCAAGGTAACTTGCTGTGACAAATAAAATGAAGTTACTGATTTGAAATGTTAGACCAGTTGGGCACCAGACTTTTTGGAGATTTCTCCTGCTCAGGGGATTCTCCTACTGAGGTGAAAACAGATTCCCCTGGGTACGGGATTTGAAGCTTGATGGAAATGAGAACTGATATGAATTTTTTTTTGGTTATTTCAGTTCTAGAGACACTAGGAAACCATATCCCTTAGCACCCCCTCCTCACCCATCAGCCTATCTCTAGAAATCCTATAAAATAGGACAGAAAACAGAAAAGTTGCATTTTTGAGGCTTACCTGGCATCCCAGAGAGTTTTTTGATGCCAGTGTGCATGACTGCCTTTATAGTGAAACTTCAGAAGGCTATTCCTTACCTTTTCACTTCTTTCTTCCTTTCTTTTGTACTTTCAACTTGTCCAAGTGCTTTCCCCTGGTGTGGAGAAAATACCAAGAAAATACCAAATACCAAAAAAGGAAGGAATAAGTGAAAAGGTAAGGAATAGCCTTCTGAATTTTCATTATAAAGGCAGTCATGCGCACTGGCATCAAGAAACTCTCTGGGAATTCTGGGATGCCAGGTAGCCCCAAAAATTACAACTTTTCTGTTTTCTGGCCTATTTATATGATTTCTGGAGATAGGGGGGAGGGGGAGGAGGCGGTGCTGTCTGATATAGTTTCCTAGTGTCTCTAGAACTGAAATAACCAAAGAATTTTTTCCAGCAGTTCTCATTTCCGTCAAGATCAAAATCCCTTGCACAGGGGAACCTGTTTTCACCTCAGTAGGAGATTCCCCTGAGCAGGAGAAATCTCCAAAAAGTCTGGTGCCCTACTGTAGACCGACGTGTTGAAACTGGATGTGTTCAAATTTCAATAACTTAGTAAGTTAGACATGGGAGACCTGGCCAAATATAAAGATACTTGGGTTGTGTGTAAGCTTATGAAATAAATGATGGTAAGAAAGGAGAAAAAATGTTGAAATAAGTAATGCTTATAAAACAGATATAAAACCTACTGTCCAGTGTCCACAGACTGACTGAAACCCAAAATTGAGAGTGGAGTAAGCAGGCACCAACTAGGCAGTGCCGAGTGCGTAACTTCCTTGTTGGAGATTGACTTATTACTAAACACCAAGGATTAGAATAGCAACCCCCCAAATTCATCTGCTTGAGGTTGACTTTGTTTTCGAAAACCAAAACTTTTGATTTGATTTGATTTTGTGATTTGAGATTTAGTCAGTTTGATTTCAGTTTCAGCTAGGCTACATACTTGAATCCTTGGTTGAAGAAGTGAAGGAAAAGGTTAGTTGAAAAAGGGCTTATTCAAGGACCTTGTTCCACCTTGGTTGTGTTTCTTGCTTTGCAAAAGAAAAATAACACGAAACAAAAAGCTGTTGAAAGCCACAGTTCCTTTTTTGCACAAAAAGTATCCTAATCATAGGATTATGTGCCCTGTTCCAGTCCTGATCTGCAATCCTCATGGATTTTAGAAATGCTTATTTCAGATCATTGATTTTAAATCAATGATTGAAAGCAGTAAGGTGAAGAAGTTTGGCCTGAGATGTCTATTCTGTGTCCATTTGAACATATGTCATTGCAGAATCAGCAAAACTATTGCCATACTGCATAAATCAATCTGCTTGATCTTGTGAGGTGTCACCTGTTGACAGCCTGTTGACATCAGTGTTGCCAGATTCTTGACACAAGATCGCGCAGCAAGAGAAGCAAATGGCGCATTTTTGCCATTTTTGCCATTTTGCTTTTTGGGATAGAATTTAGGTACCCTCCAAATGTTTTCAGTCAGCCTTTAATAAATAAATAAAAAAAGTCGGAGCGTAGTTCCACGATTTTTTTAAATAATAATCTATCTTTTATAGGGTAGCCACTAAAAAAAAAAAAAATCAAACCTGAGCTTTTGAAGATCAGAATGTGATTCTCCTATCTTTTAGCTTTGATTTGAGGCCAAAATCACCTCTCTATCTTGTCTTTAAGCATCTTAAATCTTCTTTAGAAAACAGTATTTTACATAAGGAAATGCCTATGTTCATCCATTGACTTTAGGGTTTTGTCCATCTAGTGACCAGCTTGGAACTATGTGCTTCTATGAAATTCTATGAAACTGGGTGATTTTGAGCTGGTTTTGAGTGCATGGGGAGCCCCAGCAAGTGAGTTGGATGAGAAAATATGAATATGATCATCAAGGTTATAGTCCAATAGACCTATTGCTGCTATAGGCTGCTGACTTTTCCTCCTTAGTATTAACACATTTTTGTAGGCAAGTTCAGCTACTTTTTTTTACATCTAAATTTACATTGAATATTAAGAAATAATATTAAATAGCTAGGACATCTTACTGTTAGCCTTATTAAATAGACAATTTTGTCCTGAATTCAATGGTATTTTTAAAATATTTTTTGGAGATGTTTTAGATAGGTAAAACTGATAAGGAAAATTCACAGCAATTTATGCATTCATTACAACAAAATCGCCAACTTTTGCCACTAGGTGTTTTTGTGGCTACCCTATCTTTTATTTGAAGAAGTCGGTAAAAATATCTAGCCAGTCACAAAAGACCTTACCCTCCCCCCCTTCCATGCACCTATTTTGGCTAGACACGCCTCTGGTTCTAGTTATGTTCTCAGAAAGAGAAAAGTCCTTGTCTTTTGTGAGAGCAAAACTGCTCGCACACAGGTAAATAATATGTGCAATAATACACCAATAGCCAAATTCCATAGCATTCAGCTTTGCGGCTATTCGCCGGCATACGAGAGTTGAAGCAATAGAGAGGGATAACACATTCCGAGGCTTCATGCCCCTTACACAGTTTTCTCGAATGAAATTTTTAACATTGGCTCTTCAAGGTTTCAATCCCCGCAATCCTCGAGATCCGAATATAAAACTACTACTGTAAGTGGAATTTACAAGTCAATATCTGGTTTTCATTTCTAAAATTTGTGGATAGCAAAATGCGCCCAATTTGCGCCGAGATTTAGGGGAATGCGTAAAATTGGCGCAATGCGCACACCTGAAAAAATCGAAGCGCAGCCGTCTCGAAAAAGCACCCAAATGGCGCAAATGCGCACCATCTGGCAACACTGGTTGACATAAAGACAATAAAAGTGTTCTTATGCTTCGAGACGGATGAGCAGTGTCCTCACCTAGACTGCATTTACAGTTGGGTGTTAGACTTTTTGGAGGTTTCTCCTGCCCAGGGGAATCTCCTATTGAGGAGAAAAATGATCCCCTTTGTAGCAGAGTTTCATGTGGGTCAGATGAGCAAAACTAAAAAAAATCTCTGTAACTTCAGTTTTAGAGATGCTAGGAAACTATAACAGAGATCACCCCCTCTTCCCCCTCCACTCTACCTCTAGAAATCCTATAAAATTGGCCAAAAAACAGAAAAGCTGATTTTATTGACAAAGGGAAATATTTCAGTAGGATATTCCCCTCGGGCAGGGGAAATGTCCAAAAAGTCTGGTTCCCAACTGATCTAGAGAGATTGCAGTCAATCTGTTGAACACGGAATGAAGTAGAAAAGGAGTAAATTAACATTGTATAGGACTTTCAGCTTTTGAGACTGAATTATCCATGTTTGATAAGAACTAGAAACATTTTGCTGGATTTTTCTTAATTGGATAATCACAGCTTTGTATAAAAGTTTTTGTCAGAAATGAGAGCTTGAAAGCTTCAAACTTTCACTATAAAAACAAATCTTGATTTTTCTCACTTGGTTGGTTTTTGAACGCTTAGTCACAACCCACCAGTACGATTAGAGAGTTTTTTTTTGGTTCAAGCTTTGAACCTTCAAGCTCTCAATTCCATGGAAACTCTTTTTGCAAGAATGAACTCATACAAACAAGGAATAGTCCGATTAATATTTCCAGCAAGTCCCTAGCATGATGACCAAACGTAGATACCTTAAATTACCTTAAATCGCACTTCCAGCAAGATAAGGTGGTGTGATCCTCCTGTAGAGTCTCTCGCTGGTTGACGGCTTGGTTAGTAGATGGTTGTTGATACATCGGCTCTCTGGCACTCCAGTACAGCCGACATTCCTAAGTTGGTAGAAGTCGTTGTCACATCGGCTCACTGGCATCCAGTGCAGCCGACATTAAGCATTTCTCCAGTCCTCGTCCACGCCTTTCTTGAAGCCATCCAAGGTAGGCTTCAAGAAATAACTTAGTTTCAAAGCCGAAAGTCTTATTCTCAGTGTTAAACTATTTGTAATGCTCCTTTGATGATGATGTAGAAATATCTGTTTTCATCGAATAGCGTGCAATCTCTCTGTAGTTGTTTTTTTGCAGATACCGTGGTATCAGATACCACGGTCTAAAGTTGTTTTTTTTGCAGTAACTGTGGTATCTGATACCACGGCCAAAAGGCAATTTTGCAGTTATTGTGGTATCTGGCCAGTCCTCATGGTATCTGATCTGCAGATACCACAGTCCGACGTGGTAACTGATCGTGGTGTCTGAAAAAGTCATCTCACTTTCATCATCACCAATAATAGAGCCTAGGATTTTGTCAAGTCGCTGGGAAAGAAGTTTGGCACTTAGTGTAGTGATGTGACTGGATATCAGTTTTTCTTTTGGCATTACTGTGAAAAGTGAAATTTCGGCAATCGTCGTGGTAACTGACCCGTGTTATCCGAAAAATTCGTTTCACTTGCATCATGACCAACCATAGAGTCTAGGATTTTGTCAATACATAGATGGCATTTTTATACAAGGGACTTTTACCGTGACTAATGAACCAAGAACAACTTTTTTGAATTTAGTGTAGAAGTCTAGGACTCCAATGACGGAGCCACGTAGACAAACCAGGACCCACTTGGCAGGGTCTCATGGTGAAAACCAAACAAATCCAAATGTAATTTTGATGGGAAATACGCCCTTGAGATAAAATATTTTGTCAAATCGGTGGGAAAGAAGTTTGGCACTTTGTGGTGTGACTGGATATCAGTTTTTCTTTTGGCATGACTTCGAAAAGCGTTTGGCAATTTTGTTTTTTGCTGGGCAGCCGTAGTATCAAATACCACAGTAACTGCAAAAACGACTAGTTGCAGATCCAGTTACTGTGGTAACAGATACCATGGTATCTGCAAAAATGCAACCTATGAATGGGGGAAAACTCAAAGAAAAAAAGAAGGAAATAAACAGGAATATTTGAATTGAGATGAATCAGATTGGAATATCTTTTTTCATTGTAAATGGACTGTTAAAATTAAGGTTTTCACTAAATAATTCATGCTTTAAGTTGCCTTGTTTTTGATTGTCAATAAACATATCCCTGTTGTAAGTATAGGCCTATCCTAGCACACATTATTCTCTACGACTTAAAATGAGTTGCAGTACTCAATAATTTGTATTTATTTACTCTAAAATGAAGCCTTTTAACTCTGTTTTAACCAAGCTGGAGAGCTATTGTGATTTTTGCAGAATTTGCCTTTCGTTGTAGAATTCTGCGGTGACCAGTGTACTACTACCAGATTTAGCTTCTTGAATTCGGTCAATTTTACCATATTCGCCCCCCCCCCCTCAATGAAGAAAGGCTCGGGACGCCCCTGATCAAGGCTAGTGCTGATATCCTTACCTTTTTTAATGGTTTCTTATGGCACTTGCCTTCCGGCCAAGTGCCATATACCGATCACTTTTCCATCGGTCGGTCGATCGGTCAGTCTGGTAATCGCAAGTTAGGGTACCGTACTTCCAGATGTGCTAGGACGATGAAACCTGGCAGTCGTATTAGGGACCCAACCAAACTAACTAAGGAATAGTCACTTGCCCGATTCGACCATCGTTGGGGGAGGGAGGGGAGGGGGAATCCGGAATTTAGTGGCTTTCATAACTTTCAAACGGGTGATAGGATCTTAATGAAACTTGATATTAGGAAAGACCTCGTGTCTCAGATGACACATTTCAAGTCCGGACCGGATCCGACGAATTTGGGGGCAGTTGGAGGGGGAACCGGAAATCTTGTGCCACGCTCAGAGTGGAGCAATTGGGATGAAACTTGGTGGGAAGAACAAGCACAAGTCAGAGGTACATCATTAATAGAACTGGACCGGATTTGTGCACTGTGGGGGATTGGAGGGGGTCCCGGAATTCCGGTGATACGGAGTTAAGGTACTTCCAGGTGGGCTGGGACGATGAACCTTGGCAGGCGTATCATTGACCTGATTGACCCAACCTGATTGACTTGATTCACCTGATCATTGACTCCCGATCCGACCATCTTGGGGGGAGTAGAGGGAGGGGGAATCCTGAATCTTGAGGTATGCTTAACTTTCGAACGGGTGATCGGATCTTAATGAAACTTGATATTTGGAAAGATTGTCTTAGATGTCCCGTTTCAAGTAAGGACTCGATTCGGTGAATGTGACCCTGCCCCCACAGAGAACCTGATAACCGGAAATCGTGTGACACATTTAGTGGAGCGATCGTGATGAAACCTGATGAGAAGAATAAGCACAAGCCCTAGATACATCAGTGACAGAACCGGACCAGATTCTGGCATTAGGGGGAGTTTGGAGGGGGGGGGGGGGTTGGAATTCCGGCGATCGGAGTAAAGGTACTTCCAGATGTGCTAGGACGATGAAACTTGGCTGGAACATTAGAGACTTGACAAGATTGGCTTAGAAATTGTCACTTCCCAGATCCAACCATCCCCCCAAATCGATATGTATTCGTGGTCCCCAAGGGCCCATGATCCTTTGCCTCAAGGGTTTGTGAATTCCTTAAAGTACAAAAATACTATGCAGCAAAATATACGTTTTCATGATTTCGAGGAGCCTATTGTCCTTTTTGTCTCAAGGGTTCTGCTTACAGATGAATTTCTAGCGCCCTTAAAGTGCGCATCATCACAGCCAAGTGCAAAATAAAATACTTTTTACCAAACGATACATTCTCGTGATTTCCAAGGACCCATGATCATTCTTATCTCTAGGGTTTTGCTTACAAATGATCATGACAAACCCACAAATTGGCAAATTCCTACTTTTGACCTCTGACCCAGCCTAGCAAGCGTCACATGAGCTTCTAGCTTTTTTTTTTTTTTTTCTGGGGATTGACAATCTTTCAAAAGACAATTGGCATGCTATTATTTTTTTTTTCAGATGTCCCAACCAGATGGATTTATGGATCCCTCAGGCCAGAGGAACGTTCCAGAAGAGGACAAGAAAGCTTTCATGTTTGTCCTCAACTACCTACGAAAGAGAGACCTCCGCGCAACCGAAGAACTTTTGCGTAAAGAAGCTGGCGTTCCTGAAAATGAAGCTGATGGGTCAATGGCTGCATTTCCCTCAGTGCAGAGAACAACTGAGGGAGATCCTAACTCATACTTTGAATCGTACAAGAGTTTTTCGAAGTTCAT
This sequence comes from Branchinecta lindahli, assembly GCA_023053555.1. Taxonomy (NCBI): domain Eukaryota; kingdom Metazoa; phylum Arthropoda; class Branchiopoda; order Anostraca; family Branchinectidae; genus Branchinecta; species Branchinecta lindahli. Next base: position 18,579,411 of record JAKZAO010000004.1, on the reverse strand, counting down.
TGATCAGTCCCTTGATAGCTACCGACCAGAAATGTCCTTGTTGAGATTCCCTGTGTTTGTGCATATGTATCTGCAGCTGGTTGAAAGTGGACATCAGGATATATCGAGGAAGTTTATGGACAAATTTGCTATTGAGCAGGAAGATTGGTTTCAGGTACAAGTCTTTTTTCAGTGCTTCATTTTTCAAGTATTCAAACATTCATATACCTACTAAATCTGACATACCCTTAAGACAGAGAATTTGCTTTCTAGCCAAACGTCGAAAAAAACTGATATAGACCTAGATTGGAACGGCAACAATTTGAGATAATAATGAAGAAAGAAAAAACGCAAAAAAAAAATGATGGGAACAAATTACCTTTTTTTAATTGTTTCAGCTAGACATGAATGAAGTTTATTTGCAGGATGTTTTCTCAACTCTTTAAAGTTTAACTGAAAAGCCAACTTATTTGTGTGTCATTTAATTGGATACACTGAATTATTTGGATTCTTCAAAGGGATTTTTTGATTTTCCACTATCTGCTCTAGTTATGAGGCTCAGAATATCTCTGGCCGTCCTCACAGCGTAAATTCTACTATGACGCGGGAAATTTTAATCTCAAAATTAATGCGGCTTTTCAGTGGGCACACTGTCAGAAGTTTCATAACAAATAGCGCATAACACTTTCAAGAATAACACCTTTTCACTTAGAAATAAAGTGTTATGACCAATTAAGTTTACACCATTTGGTGCCTAGATCTCCAACAACACCTCCAATTGGTAAAAATACTAACGGGAACGAAAGAAACATAACAGATAACATCCCAAAGTGTTATCTGTTGAAACCGGGCATCCTTCTGTTGTCGTTTTGTTACTTCTGACAGTGTAGTATTTTTACCAATTGAAGATGTTGTTGGAGATCTAGGCACGAAAGAGTGTAAACTTAATTGGTCATAACACTTTATTTCTAAGTGAAAAGGTGTTATTCTTGAAAGTGTTATGCGCGATCTGTTATGAAACTTCTGACAGTGCAGCTAGTGGTCAGATTGGTGAAGACTGCATAGTGCCTGAACAAAAAAAAAATTGATAATCTTTCTCGTAAGGCATACAACGAAAATACAAGCGCATAGAGGCACCACAAATCACACGAAAATTCCACTATTTGAAAATCGATTATTCGTGAATGGCGTAGCGCTGAAAAAAAACAGGGTCAAGCAGCCGTGTACAAGTCTTAACAGCATGAGGTGTAAACTTGCAGCTATACAGAGGAGGATCTGAAAAAACCTTTGATTTCAAATGTGAGAGGCTTGAAGAACATGTGTCCCCAAACATTTCACAGAGGTGTTGCTTACTCCCAGAGTAGGTGTACAAGTGAGAAATTCCTCGGGTTTCTTTTGCAGTACAAAGTACCTATACTCCATGTAGGAATCATAATGAATTATTGCAGCATGCATTTTAAACCGTCTGATATTAGGATAATACAGCTCGATCGTTTCTTGCTTTGACCCTTTTTCTTTCCTAGGATGACGTCATTAAACTACGTAGCGTTGTCAGGAGTGATCAGATTTACGGCAACGAATTCGTCGACTCCCTAAAAAACGCTGAATACACAATCCGTATGTCCAAAGACGTCTATGGCTCCTTAAAGCGATTCTTCGGCGATCAGTCAAACAAAGCCGTATCGACAACGATTCGCGACCATATCCAAATCGATACGCACGACGGCATGCCACGAAGCAAAGAAACGGTCGATGCTCTTATTGGCTCCCGAATTGGCGAATCATCGGCCGCCGAAAATAAAACCAAAATATATTACGGCCTCTTGCGAGAACCAGACATTCAGTTTTCGGCTGTTGAACTAGATGATACTGAGAACGGCGAAGTTGGTCCGGACGGGGAAAAACCGAAGAAGAAAAAAGTTAAGAAAGACTCACTTTTCGGAAAAAAGTCAAAAAACGATCCGAACGCACCGCCGAATAATCGGATTCCACTCCCGGATTTGAGAGAAGTGGATATTGCAGAAAAGAAGAGGGCGGCAAGGGAGGGAGAAAAGAGAGTTGCTCTCGGTGCTGACAGTTTACCCTCGATTTGCTTCTATACGATGATGAACGCTACTGAGACAGTGACCTGTGTTGAAATCGCGGAAGATTCTAGCTTACTAGCCGCTGGTTTTGCCGATTCGTCGTTAAAGGTACCGTTGGCTATCTAATTTGAAGGACATAAGTGGTTGTGTTTTCGATCGTCTGTCTCCTTTATCTATTTTTCTTTCGCGGTTACCTTATCGAACCACTGTTTCTGTTTTATCTGCTCGTTCACACATACCGCGTCAAAACGCAGCGTTTTTGCGTTAAGACGCTAGTTCTCCATCTCGACGCCAAAAACGCTGCGTGAAGACGCTAGTTCTCCGTCTCGACGCCAAAAACGCTGCCTTAAGCGCAAATTCTCCGTCTCCAAGCCATTATTTTTCGTTGTGAACTCACGAGAAGCAAAGGATAAATCCAACAACTAAACGAAGAACGGTGTTGAGCAAAATCGAGCACTCGGCACTCAGTTAAGCTCACCGTCGTTCTGTTCGACTTTCCATGGTTTGACGAAAATTGGAAACAGTGAAATGGTTGTCTTTATCTTTACGAAAGCACAGAAACGTCGAGTGCCGAACAAAAACCAAACTACTTATATGACAGAGAACGGATAAGTCAGTGTGATCGGACCTAAAGAGAATTTTTAAGAAGTTAAGAATTTGCCCAAATTCATCCATTGTATCCTACTACGAACTGAACAGTATTAGTTTTTTTTTTTCATTTTCCAGTCGCAAGTTTCGAATTTAGAAAAGACGTATTTGAAAAAGATTATGAAAAGCAAGTAAAAAGGAAAAGAAAACGCAGATGGTGCAAATAAAACAGAAGCCGGAACTGTATATTCAGTAAATTTGTCTGCTGGACCGAATACAATCTATCTGAGCGTGAGCTGTATCGGGGGGGGGGGGTCCCGGACATTTTCCGGAAGTTCTTAGACTCGAGTGAAACTTGATGGGTGGTAGGAGCAAATGCCCTAGATATGACAAGTTTCTGAATCGGATCCAACCCGTATCGATTTGGTGATAAAACTGATTTCATTATATTTAGCTTAATAAAATCTTTATCCTTTTAGGTATTTAGCCTCACTCCTCAGAAACTTCGGACCATGAAACCTGCGGAACAGCTATTAGAGCTTGACAGAGAAGCGGAAGACGTTCTAGCACGAATGATGGATGAACGGACGGGAGAATCGGTCAGAACTTTACATGTAAGTCCCGCCTCCGCTATTCATATGATCGATTTTCATCGAATTAACTTTTTTTTTCGGATTTAATGCATCTATGTGCTTGTACCTCTTGTGCCAAAATGTTTAGCAGCTACATAAATCTTTTTGGGGTCACACGCGATAGCGGGCTTTCTTGAGAAGTGACCTTACTATCTGAATTCGCTTCCCTTCATTAGCCATTGAAACGCATGCTTTGTTGATTCAAAGTCTACGAGTCGGGGTGAATTTTTTCTTGTTGCGCCAGCAGTGCCTAAATAGAATTGAATAAATCAAAAGGTGAGTAAATAAAAAATCCCTCAGGACAGTCAAAGTAAACGTAAACTTAGCTTTTCAAACGCAAAACCTTACGGATTCAGTGTGAAAGCACCTTACCTTAAAATTACCTTAAATGTTATTGTCTAGCGATAAAGGTGGATGGTCCCCCTATGGTTGTCGCTGACCTTAATATTGATCTTGGACTTTAGTTGTAATTATAACCATAGAAACATAGTTATAATTATAACCGCAGTTTTGAGTTTCAGTACCTAATGAGCAGGAATTCCCGAACCATCGATCGGAGCATTAGATACCTAATTTTGTAGGGTCACTCTGGTGCCATCTACGACGCTAGCTTCAGCCCCGACCGAACCCTCCTTCTCTCTTGCTCCGAAGACACCACGGTCCGACTCTGGAGCCTCCAAGTTTGGACTTGTCTTGTTGTTTACAAGGGGCATCAGTTTCCTGTCTGGAGCGTTGCTTTCGGCCCTTATGGTTATTACTTCGCCTCTGCTGGAATGGATCGGACTGCAAGACTTTGGGCGACTGACCATCCCCAACCTCTAAGGATATTCGCAGGTAAGCCAACGTATGAATGGGCCGTGTTTTCTGGATGAATAGGAATAGTAATCGGATGGTCTTAAAATATATGGTTCGACCATCCCAAACCTCTAAGGATATTCGCAGGTAAGCCAACGTATGAATGGGCCGTGCTTTCTGGATAAATAGGAACAGTAAGTGGATGGTCTTAAAATATATGGTTCCGACTTTTGTTGACAGTTGACTTTTGAATTACCTTAAATCGCACTGGCCGGCGAATAAGGTTGGGTGAACATCCTGTAGATTCGCCGGTTGAGTGATGGAGGTGCAAGTGCGTTGTCTAGTTCCATTGAGTAGATCCACTGGCCTCCCAGTGTAGTTTCCACTCCATCGCTGCCCAGTCTCGGTCAATTGCTTTTTTGAAGTTGTCAACAGTTTTGGACTGAACTGTTTCTTCAGTAAGGGAATTCCACAGTGGAACAGTGCGAGTTGAGAAGAAGTTGGAACGTTCTCTCCGTGAGCTTCTTTGCTGCTGGAGCTTCTTGGTGTGGCCCCGGGTGTGGCTAGAGAGCGACTTATCAAAAATCCCTGGTGTGACACCATTCTCCAGCAGCTACACCATTCTCCAGCAGCTATAATTGCTTATGGATTTACAAACTTAGATACGGTAGAGGTATGCTTATGTGAACGTTTGTTGACTTCGCACTTTGCCATTTTCATGCACTTGCTGTGACTAAAGCTAACTACCAGTTAGCCAAAGTAAGTAGAAGGGCAGCGGAAAACACCTGTACAGGTATTTTGGATCTTCAGTCTATCATTTAGCCCAAAAATGCAGTGTTCACATTAAAGTAACTGTTCACAAAAGCATACCTCTACTGTACCATGAACGCTTCGAGGCTGTCGAACGGACGGTTGAACTTGTATTGTTCACAACGGGTCCTCAAACACAAGAAGATTTTTATTTTTAAGTTTAAATTTTTCCCTCTTTGATTTTTTTCTTTTCTTAAATTTCACTGCAAAAAATGCCTGTCAGGCCTTTAAACCTGAGGGCTGTGGTCAGGCACGTACGCAGGAATTTTTTTCGGTGGGGGCCCAAATCCTTCAAAACAGTATATAAAAGGCGCATTATATTATGTAACATCTACAAAAACCAAAAGCTGGTGCTGGTGACCCTATTGGGTAATTACAGGCCGAAAAATCATTGAACACGGTTAACAAATTCTGTCTAGATCAGTAATTAACCACTATCCTTATTCTGTGTGAAGGATCAGAAAATTATGCGAAAAAAAATCGATTTGGGGGGGGGCCCGCCCGGGCACGGAGGCCCCCCCCCCCCCCCCCTGCGTACGTGCCTGGCTGTAGTAATAATCTAATTCTTCTGTTGGTTATCTTGGATTACCTCAAATTGCAGCATTAAGGGTTGCATCCCGATGAGCAGCTTGCGATTGTAATTTAATGACCAACGCTTTAGTCGAGTGCCCGTCCATGACAATTGTTTTTTTTTCCAGGCCACCATGCAGACGTCGATGTGGTGCAGTTTCACCCAAACTCGAACTATGTGGCCACTGGCTCGACAGATCGATCGGTCCGACTTTGGGACTGTCTGACGGGTAAAGAGCACTTTTCTTCGAAGTAGATGAAAATTTAGACCGTTTCATCTTACTTTGTCCGAGGAACCAGCGATTGCTCGTTCCTTCCGAGCTTTTCTTCCCTCCCAAATGAGTTATGTCATGAATTTTGGATGAGGTTATCATGATAGCTAACATTGCGACTTAGAAGAAATATCCCGCTTGGTCCGTCCAGTTTTCAACTCTGGACGACTAACCCGTTTCCGTTTAAACTGACCTAAAAGAATTTATGTTCTCCAGACCTGTCGGGGAGTGTTATGTTTTTGAGCCTTTGCTCGCGACCGTTTTCTAAGATTGTAAAATCAGTTTTGTCCTGCCATTTGTGCGTACCTTGCCCCCATCTCTGCACCTGCCGCCCTAAATATGCTACCGACGAAACAGTTATAGAGTCTTAACATGAATTATAGATTATAGCTGATAAGCATGTGTTTCTTCTCGTTTCCTCAACCATGTACAAATACATCGGGCTGAAGGGATTGACGTTCGATACATAGATAGAAACTTCATTAATAGGCAGAGATCTATGATGATTGAATCGTCGAAACGCATTTCATCATCTCTTGTACTGCCAGAAACTAAAGGGGATAAGTCCCGTTACTGAGAGAATGAATGAAGCCTTATTAAGAGAATGAATGAAGCAATTTAATTCAGTAATTGGTCTGATATGCAACAAAAACAAATACGAAACAACAACTAAGGTATGACTAGGGCCGATCGGCAAGTCATTTTCAATGATGGTAGCTTGTGGAAAACAGGACTTGCAAAAAAAAGCAACAAGGGTTTGACCTGAGACACCATCACTCTTCGGTAAAGCGATGCATTTGTTTTTCCACAAATTTTGAGTGGCCATTTCAGCACTGATTCTAAACATTTTTGGGAATTGAAACATACGACGAAAAACATTATTTGTTGTAGGCAACGTCCAGACGATCTGTTACTCCCTCTGCACATGTGGAAATATTTTCAGGACCATCTGCGACATTTGAGAACTTTCGCAGAAGCAGGTTCCTTCGCCTGTAGAGACTAGCATTTTCGTCAGTTACATGCAAATCATCGCGAGTATCCTCGTAGGTTAAACTGTGAAGATATAATTTGTATGTTCGTTAAAATGTTTGACGAACTTGTTTTATTTAAACAGGCAAATGCTCCCTTCACATGACCGGCCACAAAGCCACGATCCAATGTCTGGCCTTTTCTCCCGACGGTCGGTTTTTGGCCTCAGGTGATATCGATGGGATGCTGTACGTTTGGGATCTTGCGCATGACGCCGCGCCGATTGCGCAGTTGGAAGCACATTCCAGTGTTATCTATTCCATCGCATTTTGTCGCGGAGAGGGAAACGTAGTAGCGACAGGTGAGCTTCTGCCTTCTTTATATGCCTTGATTACACGGTGATGAGTTTGGCCTCTTTTTGTCATTGAGGATTTTGTGGCACTCGATCGACTGTGGGGTGTGGAGGGAGGGTGAATCCGGAACCTTGTGGCCGGCGTAAGTTGCGAAAGAGTGATCCGATTAGAACGAAACTTAATGGGTGGTAAGATAAGATGCTGTAGATGGTCCGTGTCTTGTCGGAACCGGATTCAACCAAGTTGCGGGGATTTGGACATTGTTCGAAAATGCTCAGATTCGAGTGAAAGTTAATTGGTAGTAAGGTAAGTTACCCTAGATGATCAATGTATGTGTCCGAACCGGATCCGACCAGCAGCGGGGGATGCAATGAGGGGGAATCCGGAACATTCTGGCAATGCCTAAGTTGGGGACGGCCGGGATCAGATGGGAGTGAAACTTGATGGCTGGTAAGAGAACATGCCGTAGATGGTTCGTGTTTTGTCCGAACCGGATTCGGTAACGTTACGGGGATTGGGGGGGTAGCACGCCTAGTGGTCAAACGAGCCGAGTGATTGGAATGAAGTTCGGAATGCAGAAAGGTCGAGATGATCAGTTTTGGGGTCCGACCTCGCTAGGGGGGGATAGAGTGGGACCGGACATTGTCCGAAAATGCTAATTCTAGTGAAAGTTGATCGGTGGTAAGATAAGCTACACTAAATGATCAAAGTATGAGTCCTAACCGGATCGGGTCAGCAGCGGGGGATGCAGGGAGGAGGAATCCAGAACCTTCTGGCATGCGTAAGTTGAGGACGGGGGATCAGATTGGAGTAAAACTTGATGGCTGGTAAGAGAAAATGTCCTATGTTTGTGTGTCTGAACTGGATTCTCCCACGGCGGGGAGTTTGAGGTGGGCAGGTTCCGGAAATTTTGTGGCATGCCTAGGTATCAAACAAGTTGAGCGATTGTGATGAAACTTGAAAGATCCAAAGATGGGAACATAGATGACTATTTTGGACTCTAGGCCGGATCCGACAACGAGGGGGGGGGGGGATATTGCTCGAAAATGCTCAGATTTTGGATTTGGAGCTGCCCCTTCAGTTTCAGTCGCTTTAGAAACTATTAAAACTATGTTTCAGGGAGTATGGACTACTCAGTCGCCCTCTGGGACTTTTCGAAACTAACTGAAGATGTCACTGAAGACACTATGACCCAATATGCCATCGATGTCAAAAAGAATGTGGACACTTTCCTTCTGGGGCGCTATCCTACGAAGAAAACGTCGGTTTTGGCGCTCCACTTCACCCGGAGGAATTTGCTGATGGGAGCAGGAATGTTTGAAGGATAAGAGAGAAACAGTGTTTGTACAGAATTTGTAAATAAATATTTTTTTTATGTTGTAAGTGGTTAACCGTAAGTTTAAGAGGAAGCTGTGTGGTAGAGCTACATTAAATCGCTCTTTTGGTTGCACATGCCGATCATAGAAAAACTAGGTGTTTATCCTAACCTTTACACAACTTGCGTCCATTAAATAGTAAGTAAAATCTGAGTAAAGTAATTAATCTTAACGTTACAAAAAGAAAAGAAAATATGTATATAAAGATAATTTATCCGAACTTCAATACTGGGCTTGCAAAACAAGTCCTGACTGCCGGTGTTCGTATTATCTTACCATAAAGTGTGAAGCCCTAAGTTACAAAAATCAAGGTAACGCAAATGCCATCTATTAGTTTCGAGATACATGTTGATCGGCCTCTAGTTTTTCCACTAGAAAGCATGGTACGACTTTTAAATGGACGAGAAATCAGTTTCTCACATATGCCATCTAGCAGATTATAAGTAAATTTCCGTGAATAGCGCGTTCGAGTGAAACCTGATGGGTTTCAGCAGTTTAATTTGTTCTTGGTTTCATCAGGGACCCATACATTTCCTGTAATGCCTCGCCATTCAGGGGGCTTGTCATCTCCGATGCTTCTATGTTGTCATGTTGCCCGACCTACTCCTACTTTCCAAAAATTCCGCTTGGGTCGAATCGGCGTTCTTGTTTGCCTCACTGGACGTGGGTGCCAAAGAGACTCCTCCCTCAAGGCACCAGCAGCCAATCCCAAATATTGTCTATCTGGATAGTCGCGTATTCTATCCCCGTGGGTATTTCTCGAACTACCGGTTGGTCGGTCAAGATCGCATCAGAAATCTCTTATTGACAAGCCCCCTGAATGGCGAGTCATTACAGGAAATTTATGGGCCCCTGGTTTCATGGAGAGATGCTCTAGGTGTGCCATCTGTTTCCGAAGTCCGAAACATATCCAGCAACGGTGATTGCAGTTTTAAGGGCCTTTCAGCAACCAGGGAAAGACCCCAAATACTCACCCTTTGTGGACAAAAAATACAGCAAGATCTACCACAGAATAAGAGCCAACGCGTGCAACTTCAACCATGCAGCATACCATTTCAAGTCAAAATTGCCAGACGGATCATTGGCGAAGTCCCCGTTATGCAGATTCTGCCGCAAGGAAGATGAAACACTAGACCACCAGATATTTGAATGTACAAGCAGAACAGTCAGGAATCACCAAGAACGCGTTAAGGGTGCTTTCTACAGCGCCAAACTTAACCCCTCAACTCAACAACCACCCTCACAAAAGCAGCACTCACTGAACATCAAGAGCGCCACATATTCTCTTCAGTCATCAAATTCCTGACCACCCTCGAGATCAGTGAAGCAGTTTAACGCGACTCTACCAGAAACCGACAACCAACTGTCAACAACAGAAGAAGAGGCCGAAGTGGAGCATTTGCTGTAACGTTTACGGAAGTAACGGGTGGAGCGATTCACACGCAACTAGGACGGTACAAAGGTCAAACATTTTTTTAATCCAAAATCAGTGGGGGTGAGAGGGGGGTACCGGACTTACCCCAAAAATTTCCCCACTCTAGAGGAAATAGGCCAAATGTGCCATTTATGTTACGAACCGTATCCCGGCACAGATTATTTTGACCCACTTTTTTGGACTAAATGGGTTGATCGCTTCGGACAAAACTTGGACCGTATAAGGATCATACTCCCTAGATGTGTCGTTTCGATGTCCATGTCGGATCCGACATTGTGTAGTCCTCATTTACTTTCTTGTGCCACTAACTCGGGGCAACTGCGACAGATGATTGATATTTTCGACTTGATATTTTCTTATAAGTTGACTGCCACGAGCCCCACCGGTTACTTCGAGCAGCAAGGCCACAGCTGACTGTACTTGCGTCTAACGCTGTGCGTAAGGCGCGAGGTCAGTTGGGTCCATACGACCCACTTCAGACTTTTTTCCAGTCACATGTGTAATGAATGTTTGTTGTATATGTTTTTGCCGTTTACATTAATTTGTCTTGTCTGTTTCTTTCTTTTTTCTTTTTATATTATTGTTTAATATTGTACTCTGCATTTGCTTAATTGTATTTGCGGGTGAAAAATAAATCCAATTCAATTCATTCAACTGCCGGGACCTCAGGTAAGTCTAATCTTGTTTCTCTACGGAACACAGGAGACAGTGCTGCCAGAAAGACGACTGCTTTCAGAGAAGAGTCGACCGATCCGGAGAAATGTGACCACGGAAACATAGCTACAGAGATAGTATTCTATCCTGCCCTATACTAAAGCCGGAAGCTTAATAAGATAGGGTATGTGAACTAACCAGCCGAGGATTCTCCCGGTGGGCTATCACGAAAACAAACTGCCTTGCTATATTTGAACTCATTCATTTCATTTATTTTTGTTTCTACTCCAAAATCCCATAATCCTCTAAACCCAAAACGGTACTATAGCCAAACTTCCTTTCCTCCCAAATCAGGAGTGAGAAACAACTGCTGATCTGCCTGCCTCCGCAAACGCGCAGGATAGTGTCAACTCCCCCAAAACTCCCCGACCATGAGTACAGGGGACGGGTTACTCACTCCCAAAATATCCGTACAGTAAGTGCCCAGCACCCACGGAGGCTTGTACAGGATAAATCCAACAACTAAACGAAGAACGGTGTTGAGCAAAATCGAGCACTCGGCACTCAGTTAAGCTCACCGTCGTTCTGTTCGACTTTCCATGGTTTGACGAAAATTGGAAACAGTGAAATGGTTGTCTTTATCTTTACGAAAGCACAGAAACGTCGAGTGCCGAACAAAAACCAAACTACTTATATGACAGAGAACGGATAAGTCAGTGTGATCGGACCTAAAGAGAATTTTTAAGAAGTTAAGAATTTGCCCAAATTCATCCATTGTATCCTACTACGAACTGAACAGTATTAGTTTTTTTTTTTCATTTTCCAGTCGCAAGTTTCGAATTTAGAAAAGACGTATTTGAAAAAGATTATGAAAAGCAAGTAAAAAGGAAAAGAAAACGCAGATGGTGCAAATAAAACAGAAGCCGGAACTGTATATTCAGTAAATTTGTCTGCTGGACCGAATACAATCTATCTGAGCGTGAGCTGTATCGGGGGGGGGGGTCCCGGACATTTTCCGGAAGTTCTTAGACTCGAGTGAAACTTGATGGGTGGTAGGAGCAAATGCCCTAGATATGACAAGTTTCTGAATCGGATCCAACCCGTATCGATTTGGTGATAAAACTGATTTCATTATATTTAGCTTAATAAAATCTTTATCCTTTTAGGTATTTAGCCTCACTCCTCAGAAACTTCGGACCATGAAACCTGCGGAACAGCTATTAGAGCTTGACAGAGAAGCGGAAGACGTTCTAGCACGAATGATGGATGAACGGACGGGAGAATCGGTCAGAACTTTACATGTAAGTCCCGCCTCCGCTATTCATATGATCGATTTTCATCGAATTAACTTTTTTTTTGGATTTAATGCATCTATGTGCTTGTACCTCTTGTGCCAAAATGTTTAGCAGCTACATAAATCTTTTTGGGGTCACACGCGATAGCGGGCTTTCTTGAGAAGTGACCTTACTATCTGAATTCGCTTCCCTTCATTAGCCATTGAAACGCATGCTTTGTTGATTCAAAGTCTACGAGTCGGGGTGAATTTTTTCTTGTTGCGCCAGCAGTGCCTAAATAGAATTGAATAAATCAAAAGCTGAGTAAATAAAAAATCCCTCAGGACAGTCAAAGTAAACGTAAACTTAGCTTTTCAAACGCAAAACCTTACGGATTCAGTGTGAAAGCACCTTACCTTAAAATTACCTTAAATGTTATTGTCTAGCGATAAAGGTGGATGGTCCCCCTATGGTTGTCGCTGACCTTAATATTGATCTTGGACTTTAGTTGTAATTATAACCATAGAAACATAGTTATAATTATAACCGCAGTTTTGAGTTTCAGTACCTAATGAGCAGGAATTCCCGAACCATCGATCGGAGCATTAGATACCTAATTTTGTAGGGTCACTCTGGTGCCATCTACGACGCTAGCTTCAGCCCCGACCGAACCCTCCTTCTCTCTTGCTCCGAAGACACCACGGTCCGACTCTGGAGCCTCCAAGTTTGGACTTGTCTTGTTGTTTACAAGGGGCATCAGTTTCCTGTCTGGAGCGTTGCTTTCGGCCCTTATGGTTATTACTTCGCCTCTGCTGGAATGGATCGGACTGCAAGACTTTGGGCGACTGACCATCCCCAACCTCTAAGGATATTCGCAGGTAAGCCAACGTATGAATGGGCCGTGTTTTCTGGATGAATAGGAATAGTAATCGGATGGTCTTAAAATATATGGTTCGACCATCCCAAACCTCTAAGGATATTCGCAGGTAAGCCAACGTATGAATGGGCCGTGCTTTCTGGATAAATAGGAACAGTAAGTGGATGGTCTTAAAATATATGGTTCCGACTTTTGTTGACAGTTGACTTTTGAATTACCTTAAATCGCACTGGCCGGCGAATAAGGTTGGGTGAACATCCTGTAGATTCGCCGGTTGAGTGATGGAGGTGCAAGTGCGTTGTCTAGTTCCATTGAGTAGATCCACTGGCCTCCCAGTGTAGTTTCCACTCCATCGCTGCCCAGTCTCGGTCAATTGCTTTTTTGAAGTTGTCAACAGTTTTGGACTGAACTGTTTCTTCAGTAAGGGAATTCCACAGTGGAACAGTGCGAGTTGAGAAGAAGTTGGAACGTTCTCTCCGTGAGCTTCTTTGCTGCTGGAGCTTCTTGGTGTGGCCCCGGGTGTGGCTAGAGAGCGACTTATCAAAAATCCCTGGTGTGACACCATTCTCCAGCAGCTACACCATTCTCCAGCAGCTATAATTGCTTATGGATTTACAAACTTAGATACGGTAGAGGTATGCTTATGTGAACGTTTGTTGACTTCGCACTTTGCCATTTTCATGCACTTGCTGTGACTAAAGCTAACTACCAGTTAGCCAAAGTAAGTAGAAGGGCAGCGGAAAACACCTGTACAGGTATTTTGGATCTTCAGTCTATCATTTAGCCCAAAAATGCAGTGTTCACATTAAAGTAACTGTTCACAAAAGCATACCTCTACTGTACCATGAACGCTTCGAGGCTGTCGAACGGACGGTTGAACTTGTATTGTTCACAACGGGTCCTCAAACACAAGAAGATTTTTATTTTTAAGTTTAAATTTTTCCCTCTTTGATTTTTTTCTTTTCTTAAATTTCACTGCAAAAAATGCCTGTCAGGCCTTTAAACCTGAGGGCTGTGGTCAGGCACGTACGCAGGAATTTTTTTCGGTGGGGGCCCAAATCCTTCAAAACAGTATATAAAAGGCGCATTATATTATGTAACATCTACAAAAACCAAAAGCTGGTGCTGGTGACCCTATTGGGTAATTACAGGCCGAAAAATCATTGAACACGGTTAACAAATTCTGTCTAGATCAGTAATTAACCACTATCCTTATTCTGTGTGAAGGATCAGAAAATTATGCGAAAAAAAATCGATTTGGGGGGGGGCCCGCCCGGGCACGGAGGCCCCCCCCCCCCCTGCGTACGTGCCTGGCTGTAGTAATAATCTAATTCTTCTGTTGGTTATCTTGGATTACCTCAAATTGCAGCATTAAGGGTTGCATCCCGATGAGCAGCTTGCGATTGTAATTTAATGACCAACGCTTTAGTCGAGTGCCCGTCCATGACAATTGTTTTTTTTTCCAGGCCACCATGCAGACGTCGATGTGGTGCAGTTTCACCCAAACTCGAACTATGTGGCCACTGGCTCGACAGATCGATCGGTCCGACTTTGGGACTGTCTGACGGGTAAAGAGCACTTTTCTTCGAAGTAGATGAAAATTTAGACCGTTTCATCTTACTTTGTCCGAGGAACCAGCGATTGCTCGTTCCTTCCGAGCTTTTCTTCCCTCCCAAATGAGTTATGTCATGAATTTTGGATGAGGTTATCATGATAGCTAACATTGCGACTTAGAAGAAATATCCCGCTTGGTCCGTCCAGTTTTCAACTCTGGACGACTAACCCGTTTCCGTTTAAACTGACCTAAAAGAATTTATGTTCTCCAGACCTGTCGGGGAGTGTTATGTTTTTGAGCCTTTGCTCGCGACCGTTTTCTAAGATTGTAAAATCAGTTTTGTCCTGCCATTTGTACGTACCTTGCCCCCATCTCTGCACCTGCCGCCCTAAATATGCTACCGACGAAACAGTTATAGAGTCTTAACATGAATTATAGATTATAGCTCATAAGCATGTGTTTCTTCTCGTTTCCTCAACCATGTACAAATACATCGGGCTGAAGGGATTGACGTTCGATACATAGATAGAAACTTCATTAATAGGCAGAGATCTATGATGATTGAATCGTCGAAACGCATTTCATCATCTCTTGTACTGCCAGAAACTAAAGGGGATAAGTCCCGTTACTGAGAGAATGAATGAAGCCTTATTAAGAGAATGAATGAAGCAATTTAATTCAGTAATTGGTCTGATATGCAACAAAAACAAATACGAAACAACAACTAAGGTATGACTAGGGCCGATCGGCAAGTCATTTTCAATGATGGTAGCTTGTGGAAAACAGGACTTGCAAAAAAAAGCAACAAGGGTTTGACCTGAGACACCATCACTCTTCGGTAAAGCGATGCATTTGTTTTTCCACAAATTTTGAGTGGCCATTTCAGCACTGATTCTAAACATTTTTGGGAATTGAAACATACGACGAAAAACATTATTTGTTGTAGGCAACGTCCAGACGATCTGTTACTCCCTCTGCACATGTGGAAATATTTTCAGGACCATCTGCGACATTTGAGAACTTTCGCAGAAGCAGGTTCCTTCGCCTGTAGAGACTAGCATTTTCGTCAGTTACATGCAAATCATCGCGAGTATCCTCGTAGGTTAAACTGTGAAGATATAATTTGTATGTTCGTTAAAATGTTTGACGAACTTGTTTTATTTAAACAGGCAAATGCTCCCTTCACATGACCGGCCACAAAGCCACGATCCAATGTCTGGCCTTTTCTCCCGACGGTCGGTTTTTGGCCTCAGGTGATATCGATGGGATGCTGTACGTTTGGGATCTTGCGCATGACGCCGCGCCGATTGCGCAGTTGGAAGCACATTCCAGTGTTATCTATTCCATCGCATTTTGTCGCGGAGAGGGAAACGTAGTAGCGACAGGTGAGCTTCTGCCTTCTTTATATGCCTTGATTACACGGTGATGAGTTTGGCCTCTTTTTGTCATTGAGGATTTTGTGGCACTCGATCGACTGTGGGGTGTGGAGGGAGGGTGAATCCGGAACCTTGTGGCCGGCGTAAGTTGCGAAAGAGTGATCCGATTAGAACGAAACTTAATGGGTGGTAAGATAAGATGCTGTAGATGGTCCGTGTCTTGTCGGAACCGGATTCAACCAAGTTGCGGGGATTTGGACATTGTTCGAAAATGCTCAGATTCGAGTGAAAGTTAATTGGTAGTAAGGTAAGTTACCCTAGATGATCAATGTATGTGTCCGAACCGGATCCGACCAGCAGCGGGGGATGCAATGAGGGGGAATCCGGAACATTCTGGCAATGCCTAAGTTGGGGACGGCCGGGATCAGATGGGAGTGAAACTTGATGGCTGGTAAGAGAACATGCCGTAGATGGTTCGTGTTTTGTCCGAACCGGATTCGGTAACGTTACGGGGATTGGGGGGGTAGCACGCCTAGTGGTCAAACGAGCCGAGTGATTGGAATGAAGTTCGGAATGCAGAAAGGTCGAGATGATCAGTTTTGGGGTCCGACCTCGCTAGGGGGGGATAGAGTGGGACCGGACATTGTCCGAAAATGCTAATTCTAGTGAAAGTTGATCGGTGGTAAGATAAGCTACACTAAATGATCAAAGTATGAGTCCTAACCGGATCGGGTCAGCAGCGGGGGATGCAGGGAGGAGGAATCCAGAACCTTCTGGCATGCGTAAGTTGAGGACGGGGGATCAGATTGGAGTAAAACTTGATGGCTGGTAAGAGAAAATGTCCTATGTTTGTGTGTCTGAACTGGATTCTCCCACGGCGGGGAGTTTGAGGTGGGCAGGTTCCGGAAATTTTGTGGCATGCCTAGGTATCAAACAAGTTGAGCGATTGTGATGAAACTTGAAAGATCCAAAGATGGGAACATAGATGACTATTTTGGACTCTAGGCCGGATCCGACAACGAGGGGGGGGGGATATTGCTCGAAAATGCTCAGATTTTGGATTTGGAGCTGCCCCTTCAGTTTCAGTCGCTTTAGAAACTATTAAAACTATGTTTCAGGGAGTATGGACTACTCAGTCGCCCTCTGGGACTTTTCGAAACTAACTGAAGATGTCACTGAAGACACTATGACCCAATATGCCATCGATGTCAAAAAGAATGTGGACACTTTCCTTCTGGGGCGCTATCCTACGAAGAAAACGTCGGTTTTGGCGCTCCACTTCACCCGGAGGAATTTGCTGATGGGAGCAGGAATGTTTGAAGGATAAGAGAGAAACAGTGTTTGTACAGAATTTGTAAATAAATATTTTTTTTATGTTGTAAGTGGTTAACCGTAAGTTTAAGAGGAAGCTGTGTGGTAGAGCTACATTAAATCGCTCTTTTGGTTGCACATGCCGATCATAGAAAAACTAGGTGTTTATCCTAACCTTTACACAACTTGCGTCCATTAAATAGTAAGTAAAATCTGAGTAAAGTAATTAATCTTAACGTTACAAAAAGAAAAGAAAATATGTATATAAAGATAATTTATCCGAACTTCAATACTGGGCTTGCAAAACAAGTCCTGACTGCCGGTGTTCGTATTATCTTACCATAAAGTGTGAAGCCCTAAGTTACAAAAATCAAGGTAACGCAAATGCCATCTATTAGTTTCGAGATACATGTTGATCGGCCTCTAGTTTTTCCACTAGAAAGCATGGTACGACTTTTAAATGGACGAGAAATCAGTTTCTCACATATGCCATCTAGCAGATTATAAGTAAATTTCCGTGAATAGCGCGTTCGAGTGAAACCTGATGGGTTTCAGCAGTTTAATTTGTTCTTGGTTTCATCAGGGACCCATACATTTCCTGTAATGCCTCGCCATTCAGGGGGCTTGTCATCTCCGATGCTTCTATGTTGTCATGTTGCCCGACCTACTCCTACTTTCCAAAAATTCCGCTTGGGTCGAATCGGCGTTCTTGTTTGCCTCACTGGACGTGGGTGCCAAAGAGACTCCTCCCTCAAGGCACCAGCAGCCAATCCCAAATATTGTCTATCTGGATAGTCGCGTATTCTATCCCCGTGGGTATTTCTCGAACTACCGGTTGGTCGGTCAAGATCGCATCAGAAATCTCTTATTGACAAGCCCCCTGAATGGCGAGTCATTACAGGAAATTTATGGGCCCCTGGTTTCATGGAGAGATGCTCTAGGTGTGCCATCTGTTTCCGAAGTCCGAAACATATCCAGCAACGGTGATTGCAGTTTTAAGGGCCTTTCAGCAACCAGGGAAAGACCCCAAATACTCACCCTTTGTGGACAAAAAATACAGCAAGATCTACCACAGAATAAGAGCCAACGCGTGCAACTTCAACCATGCAGCATACCATTTCAAGTCAAAATTGCCAGACGGATCATTGGCGAAGTCCCCGTTATGCAGATTCTGCCGCAAGGAAGATGAAACACTAGACCACCAGATATTTGAATGTACAAGCAGAACAGTCAGGAATCACCAAGAACGCGTTAAGGGTGCTTTCTACAGCGCCAAACTTAACCCCTCAACTCAACAACCACCCTCACAAAAGCAGCACTCACTGAACATCAAGAGCGCCACATATTCTCTTCAGTCATCAAATTCCTGACCACCCTCGAGATCAGTGAAGCAGTTTAACGCGACTCTACCAGAAACCGACAACCAACTGTCAACAACAGAAGAAGAGGCCGAAGTGGAGCATTTGCTGTAACGTTTACGGAAGTAACGGGTGGAGCGATTCACACGCAACTAGGACGGTACAAAGGTCAAACATTTTTTTAATCCAAAATCAGTGGGGGTGAGAGGGGGGTACCGGACTTACCCCAAAAATTTCCCCACTCTAGAGGAAATAGGCCAAATGTGCCATTTATGTTACGAACCGTATCCCGGCACAGATTATTTTGACCCACTTTTTTGGACTAAATGGGTTGATCGCTTCGGACAAAACTTGGACCGTATAAGGATCATACTCCCTAGATGTGTCGTTTCGATGTCCATGTCGGATCCGACATTGTGTAGTCCTCATTTACTTTCTTGTGCCACTAACTCGGGGCAACTGCGACAGATGATTGATATTTTCGACTTGATATTTTCTTATAAGTTGACTGCCACGAGCCCCACCGGTTACTTCGAGCAGCAAGGCCACAGCTGACTGTACTTGCGTCTAACGCTGTGCGTAAGGCGCGAGGTCAGTTGGGTCCATACGACCCACTTCAGACTTTTTTCCAGTCACATGTGTAATGAATGTGTGTTGTATATGTTTTTGCCGTTTACATTAATTTGTCTTGTCTGTTTCTTTCTTTTTTCTTTTTATATTATTGTTTAATATTGTACTCTGCATTTGCTTAATTGTATTTGCGGGTGAAAAATAAATCCAATTCAATTCATTCAACTGCCGGGACCTCAGGTAAGTCTAATCTTGTTTCTCTACGGAACACAGGAGACAGTGCTGCCAGAAAGACGACTGCTTTCAGAGAAGAGTCGACCGATCCGGAGAAATGTGACCACGGAAACATAGCTACAGAGATAGTATTCTATCCTGCCCTATACTAAAGCCGGCAGCTTAATAAGATAGGGTATGTGAACTAACCAGCCGAGGATTCTCCCGGTGGGCTATCACGAAAACAAACTGCCTTGCTATATTTGAACTCATTCATTTCATTTATTTTTGTTTCTACTCCAAAATCCCATAATCCTCTAAACCCAAAACGGTACTATAGCCAAACTTCCTTTCCTCCCAAATCAGGAGTGAGAAACAACTGCTGATCTGCCTGCCTCCGCAAACGCGCAGGATAGTGTCAACTCCCCCAAAACTCCCCGACCATGAGTATAGGGGACGGGTTACTCACTCCCAAAATATCCGTACAGTAAGTGCCCAGCACCCACGGAGGCTTGTACAGCGATGCCCAACAAGAGAGTAACTACTCGAGTACTGTCGACGTCAACAGGTAATTGCACCTTGTCCCCATATTTATAGTTTATTTACCTTTTAAATTGAAGTCAGAACTAAAGGGACATTGTTTCCGAACCTTCTAAACTCAGCCAAGATTTAAAAGGAAATGTTTCTGAATTCAAGACCAAGTCCTAATGTAACGCTTAGAAGATCGAGAGAGAGTTTACGGTCAGGAGCGGGAGGCTCGCGGAAGATCAGTAAAGGGAGAGCAAGGCGAGATTGACGTCAGAAAAAGAAGTCTTTAAAAGGCTTTTCTAGTCATTTTCTAGCACATCGCAGCAGAGTGTGGTCAAGGTGAAGCTTCGAAGAGACAACCTAACAGAGCCATTCAAACAAATCTACGCCTTCGTTAGACGCCACCGTGTTAGAAGAGTATGTGAACAACGAAGTGAGCTGAAAGGAAGAGCCCTTCCTTTCGGGCCACTCAGTTGGACGGCCACGGTTTAGGCAGAAGCCTATAACAGTATACCCTAAAACTATGAATTAAAACCAAATTATTTTATGCTATTTAAAGCACGTATCAAAACCTGACAGGTTACATACATAAAATGACAAAACGAAGAGAAATCGGAAATTTTTTGGCACCGTATTGTAGTTGAGACTGTTCACTATGCGCAAGCTATGCGTAAGATGTTCACTATGCGATGATGAAAATCGTTTGTCTGTTCTCGTTCGATTCGCTCGACGAAAATAAAATTTTCGTTGAGAATGACGTCATTATCCGTGAATGAAACGACCAAAGACAATTTTAGAATAACGTAGGTGGATGACTGTTGGAACACGATAACTCTATGACTCCTTGTCGCATTGTAGTCCGCAAACAGCGCAGCCGAGCTTCATTTGACACAGATGGCGCGGAAAAAACTCGAAACACGAGTCGCAGCGTTATTTGTGTTAGCTCGGCTTTCTCCCTGTTCTGCTATTTTAATTTCTCAATTCCAGCGAATACATGCTCCTTTTCAGGTGTGTTGATATGTGCTTCAAAGTAGCCTACGTATCGGCACATAACAGCAGGGGCGTCCCGACACCTTCCTGATAGGGGGGGGTGCAGCTTCGGAATTTTACCAGAATTTGTCGAGGTTTCACCGGACCATCTCTGCAAAAACTCTAGAATACTTGTGTTAACTGTTGTTACAAACAACAGTTAACAAAAACAGGGCCGTTAAAGATTAACTGAAAAGGCAGCTTATTTTTACATCCGATATTTGAACTCATCTCAGGGATTTTGTATTTTTTAACCCTAGGCTTTAGTAATAACGTACAGAGTGTGCGCTGCTTGCACGACAAACCAAAATTAATTCAGACGCGGAGAATTTGAGTTTAAACAAAGGCCTGCATTTCCAGGGCTAAAGATGCGACATCGGAGAAGTTACGCCTGTAGAAAAGTAGGATATGTCTTGCAATGAATCTGATATTTATATTTTATTTTTCGGCAACGGCTTACATTTCTAGTTGGTAAATATTTCAAGTGTAGAGGAACAAGCTCATAGAGGTACCACAAATCCGAATGACGAATTTTTCATTCAATGAAATCGATTATCCCTGGATAGCGGACAAACTAAGTAACACATTTTTATCGGTTTTTCAGGAATATTTTAGTGAACAAGTGATATGTTACTAGACTCTTGGATCTCAGCCCTATTCGGTGAAACTTTTTGTTAGCTGATATGAACAGATCTGAACGTATATCATTTGCTAGCCGTAAGTCACTGGGTCTAGGCGAAACCCCCCCGAATGCAAAATGCCCGAATGCCCTGGACACGCGAGTTAAATGTAAACGCGTGATGGCGGCTCGCTGGCCGCTCGCCTCTGTATTTACTCTTAATACAAATATACTGAATTTTACTAGCACTGTGTCGGGGGGGGGGGGTCGCCGGGGGGGGGGGGAGGGTTAGTCGGAACCAACGGCTCTAATCATTTTATCCATTCTTGAGATCCCGAACTTCCTCTGTAATGTTTATCCACCCCCACGGCGCCAGACTGATTCTTCCATTCCCCTTGTTTGGCGCTTTTCGACTCGGATCGGAAGCTTGCGCAAGGCTAAAAACAGCCCAGACGGGTTTAAAAAGAGTTTCAGAGGAGTCACGTGTGTTCTAATATTGGAACGTAAACTGTATCTACGTATTGGCGTTGCGTAGGTCATCCGAGTTCTCCTACGGATTCGAAGGATTTTCTTTCATTCTCCATACTCCACTCTTTTTTACTCTGCTTTCTACCATTCATGCTTTCCAACTCCAATGATCCAAATTACGCGTGCAGTCCTGTTTCCAAAGTAACCAAATTCTTTGACTGTGTAGTAATATGGTAGTTGTACGAAAAAGTTGCATGGAATGGTATTTAGTAGTACGGAGCAGTTTGATTAGTGATATGTAGTAGTATGGAATAATTTGATAAACATGCCTCCAACTGGGTTAATCTTATGTAGTAATATCCGATAGCATCCACTTTGCTAGTAGTAGCATGTAGTAGCAACAGTTACTACTGCATGCTACTTTTTCGTACTACTCAATACGACTAATTCTCGGATATTTTTCATCGGGAAGTAAGATCCGCCAGCAGCGCTGAATCGAGAGGGAGGGAGAAAATGCGGCAAAAGCAAAACAGCTTGGATGTCGGTATTTCGATTCGCCAGGCACTTTGTGGAGAATACTGAGGAAGTAAGTGAAATCATAGGAACCCAGAATCCCTAGCATTCTGTAACGGCTAGGGTGCCAAGCATTAGAAACTTACCGGGACACATAAATTAAAAATATTCACAATTAATTAAAAATAAATAAAATTCACAAATCTTCGGGCGGAATTTCCGAAGACATGGGCTAACAATAAGTCGGTTTAAGACATAGGCCAGCTGTATTCACGACAGTTTATCCCCACAAAAGAAAATATGCACATTTTTTAAACAACTCAAGAAGCGCATACTGTACCTTCCCAGTACAGTGCGTGCACTGTCAGAAGTTTCATAACAGATAACACAAGGATGCGCATTTTCAACAGATAACACTTATGTTAGCTGTTATGATTTTCAAACGTTATGCATACAAGAAGAGTTGAAACACCGACAGAAAAGTATCTGCTCTTTTTTTTGTTTGTCATCGTGATATCGGAAAAGTCACCAGACGCTTTTTCGGCTCTTCCCGGCAATGCTTGTTATGCATAACATTTAACGCCTAACGTTGAAAAATCATAATAGATAACGTTCCCAGATCTGTTGAAACTGCGCATCCTTGTGTTATCTGTGATGAAACTTCTGACAGTGTGGAAATGTTGCAAGAGAAAAAACAGCAACAGATGGATATTCAACTAAAATCATCATATATTTTCGCACGGTAGGCAGAACACAACATAATATCATCTGAGCATTATCCTTACTTCGAGCGACCGGCAGTCTAGGAAACAGAGGCAGTCCCAGAAAGATATATCGGGGAGAAGGAGCTGAGAGCAGTAGGAATAAACGTAGATACTCGAGCGTTTTTTTTCACAGCTATGATCTCTGCAATACTCTTGATGACTATCTCTCCTTGCCGCTGCGAAATCTCCGGCCTCTCCGGGTACCTAGCGGAAGAAAAGCAGAAGTGGTATCACAGCTGCTCCCAAAGATCGCGATGATTGCTTGACACAGGATTTGAGTCGTTGAGTTTGAGTCATTACGGAGACGTTTACTCCTTCTTCCTGAGGATCACTGGCGTGTTTTGGACTTAAATCATCTAGAGTATTCTCCATGTCCAGTTCAAAACCACCATGCGGATTATTTCTTACACTGTCAGAAGTATCGTAATAGATAAAACAAGGATGCACGGTTTCGACAAATAACACTTAGGATGTTAGCTGTTGTATACAAAGAGCCATCTCAAGTTTCGAATTTTAGAAAAAGATTATGAAAATCAAACAAAAAACGCAGATGTTGCAAATAAAACAGAAGCCTGAACTGTATATTCAATAAATTTTTCTGGACACCATGTGAGCTGAATCGATGTGTACAAAGAGCCCAAACACCACCGAAAAAACATCTGCTGACTTTTCAGCAGTCACCGGCTCTTCCTGGCAATGCCCTATTATGCACAGCGTTAACAGCTAACATCCTAAGTATTATCTGTTGAAACCGCGCATCCTTGTGTTATTTGTTATGAAACTTCTTAAGTGTATTAGCCCCCCAATGATCATCGCCAGCATAAACGTTTAACTAAAACTCGGATATATATACATATATTATATATACATATATTCCTTCATCAGAAAAAAGGTGTAAACCTCCTTGAAGATGCGAGATCTCTGTGTGATGGATGCTGATAATGAGGCGTGGAGACTTCAATTAAGAGACCAATCCGCAACAAGTAGGAATTAAAACGTGTGGTGAAACTGCATGGAACACGATTTTCAATGATTCCTTCACTTTTGCGAACGTGGATAATCACTTGGGACCAGCGTGAACATACAAACTGACTGGATAGAAGACTATCCATTGACCGGAGGACAAGCAACCTCGCCGACTCGGCTTGCGAGATTCGGTTTTCTGTTAACTTTCTTGACTGACGACTTGCGGAAGTAACGAAAAAACAGTTGGTCCATTTGGCAGTCAATTACCAACAAAGTCACGATACCGTATAGCACACATATCCCTACTCTACTACTAGCTCTGTAAACTTAGTCCCCAACCTAGGTCTCGAAAAGGCTAAACATTCTAAAGTCTTGACAACATTCACTTCACAAAAAAAAACTCAGATCCTGAAGAAAACCACGAATCCAAGTTCTACCTGGAGAAAAAACAGCCTGACAAGCCCGTACCCTAAAACAGGCACAACTTCCCACACAAAGCTACTGCTCAGTCCCGTTCCAAGACAAAACAAAAAAAGCAATACCAGGGACCCACAAATTTCCTGTAATGCCTCGCCATTCAGGGGGCTTGTCAATAAGAGATTTCTGATGCTATGTTGACCGACCGGGAGATAGTTCGAGAAATACCCACGGTCCAATCACGTCCAAGGCAAGACAGAAAAATTTGGGATTGGCTGCTGGCGCCTGAGGGAGGAGTCTCTTTGGCGCGCACGTCCAATGAGGAAAACAAGAATGCCGATTCGACCTAAGTGGGATTTTTGGAAAGTAGGCAAGGGTCAGGCAACATAGCAACATAGAAGCGTAGGAAATGACAAGTCCCCTGTAAAGGAAATTTATGGGTCCCTGGCAATACCCATAAGATCATAATCGATCAGCTATCCAGCAGAAAATAAATAAAACAAGAGTCTCACTTAAAGGGCGAATAAATTTCTTTATCTGCTACTCGCTTTACGAGAGGCGTTGCACTTGGCACGCATTGAAGAGAAAGAAACCTAGTCTCCTAACGGGCGTATAGGAAGTCCAATTGGCAACGAACTTAATTTAAAATATTCCAATTCTCTCTTGATTCTCACCAAATAAAAATTCCAAGTTTCTTCGGGGTAATACACATAACATAGTGGTACGGTAATGACCCACATACAGTAGAGGTATGCTTCTTTGAAAATTGGTTAATAATAATAATATAATGCAAAAAATAGGCAATCGGCCTCTATAGTGAATCTTTCTACACTGCCCCCCATTCTGGAAAATGTTTCCCCGTCTTGAAACCAAACAAATCCGTTCACTGTTCTTTTGTTACCTAAAATTCTTGCAAAAATTGCCACTATGGACGCGGAACACCTATTTAGCTAATATATTTAGAGTTACCGAACCTTCACGGTGGAAGATCTCCGTGCCCGTATCATTCATTCGTGCAAGTGCAACCAACCCTGGATCACCCGTCTGTGCGGCCAGGAATGATCAACATCCGATGAGTTACCGTTTATGTTCAAGTGTAATTATTTTTTCGTTCGTGTACATTGTGTTTTCTTTCTCCAGCTTCTTTTATCATAATCCACCAGTTCTCACGTAGTGAACGATGCCATTTTCATCCCTTAGCTGTGATACATAGGTCAACTACCATTCGGCTGAAGTAGGCTCCTGAGTACAACTGAATGGGTGTTTGGGGCTTTCACTTTACCACTTAGGCCAAAACTGCACTGTTCAAAGTCAACTAAGGTTCAAAGAAGTCTAACTCTACTGGAGGTTTGGTTTTTAAGTTACGTCAACAAGGGAACCACACTATAACGCTCACTCTACTATAAGAAGAGATCCTTTTCACTGTTTCGGACATCACACAGGCTCATCCTTTTGCTACTATACACTGGTTACATTAATGACTAATGCACATCTTGGCTCTAATCTTTGTGTGGGCGCTCTACACAATCGACCGGAAGCTCTAAAGCTTCCTTAGACAGCCGCTCGTGTTCCGCGAGCATCTTTGCTCGAGTCGTTTCGATCAGCTGGGGCAGATCATCCTTAGTGAGGTCCGCAGTTGGGATTGGGTCTAAAACGCTTATGATTGCATCACCTGGAAATATATATGGTAATATGGAGGACTGTCAACCCTTTTCTAACCACACGGCTCGGATTGCCTCGTACTACCTCTACCCCCCCAAAAAAAGTTTCTCTTACAACTTCCTTCGTACACCTGTTTGTCCGACTCTCAGACAAAGGAAAATGATCAGGGACTTTTCTCACGTGACCTCCCTATGTCACCCTCCCTCAACGAACATTTTATTACCACTGGGCGCACTGATATTGCAACTGATTGCAAGTAGATTTAAAAAAAAAAATGACAGAGAAAACTAAGCCCTTTGAGCTCCAGCCTATCAGACTCCGAAGAGAGAGCAAAAGCAGGGGAAACCACACAGAGGAATAAATGTGATAAAGCAGAAAAATTTATTTCTTTGGTAAACCCCTTAATACCATCATAAACGGGTTGTACTACTTTAGGCTCAAGTTAATAAATAAATAATAAAACGTTTGTTTATTCAGCCAAAAGGCCATACAAGACTGAATACATGTATCGCCACACGAATAAACTGTTGCAGCTGTTACTAAAACTGTTAAATAAACTAAGCTAAACTTTCGCTTCTAAGTCTAAATGGATCAACTACATATTTGCATACTTCTACGATGAAATTGGGATTCGCAGATTTCAGGATACCAGGAAGCGATACCAACCCATTACCCTCAAATGCGAAAGCGCTTGGCACTCTAAAAGGAAGTGGGTCAAGTCCTCCTTCTGTAACTTGGAAAGAGTAACTTGCATTTTAAATGAAAGAAAAAAGCGGATATTTTTACATGTAGTTTCTGGCCAAACAAAGTGAAATTCGCATAGACAAGCTTAGTTCACTTCCAGTGTGACCTAGGCTCTAACCATGCGATGCTTGGTTGAGGTAAATCACCCGACGCCTCCCTAGAGTTAGCACCGGTTTTACAGCAGCATATTTATCCTAAAGTCAGAGGAGAACCGCTTTTCTCTCTTTTTAGGAGATAACCCCTTTCTCTCTTTTTACACTTCAGAATGTGGCCAGTGGCGTCAGTTCATTACCTGGGGGGGGGGGGGGTATCAGGGAACTTCAGTTTAGCAGAGAGCCCTTTCGTGGACCTTGGTGCCTCTCTCTGCCCCTTAGCCCAAGTTTCCTGTAGCCCAAGACTGTACCAACCTAGTTCCTCACAGGATATAAAGGATTATCACTTATGTGTATCCTTAACTATCAGCAAATATGTTTGAACGAAACCTTACCTGACTCAAAGATCCATTTCTTATGGTCCAAGAAGTGATATTTGGAGTACACAACAGGGACAATTGGTAATCCTTGCGAAACGGCTAGGTAAAACGCGCCTTTCTTGAAAGGGAGTATGCCAGAATCACTTCTGGTTCCTTCAGGGAAGATCCAGCATTTAATCTAGAAAAATAAGAGATGTGAATTATTTTACAGAAAGCCTTACTAAAGTCTTTGGAAGGGCCCACGAGAATTTTTACCTTAAAATTCACAGCCTGGAGGGCTGTATAAATACGGGGTTTTCATCGTTTTGAACACTCCTAGTGATGACAGACAATTATATTCTGGGCCTTCCCAGTCGTATTTCCAAAGCTTGTCCTTTCGATCACTATCCAGGCATCGTTTGAAGGAGTCTATCGACTCTTGCAGCTATTGTTTGTTCTTTGAGGTTGTTCCAGAGATTCGTCACACGCTTTTAGAAAAGTTCCTTTTGGCCCTGTCTTGAAATATGGATAGTCTTTTTCTTCTTTTTTTTGGGGGGGTGGGGGGGTAATTTCCAGGAGGTTGCTAGCCGGTTTGATCCAAAATCTTTTGTACGCCTGAATTATGTAACCTTGCTTCACTAGCGAGATTCAGTTGATTCCCTTTCTTGGCCAAAATCTCTTTTCTCCTACTACATGAACTG
The DNA here is from genome assembly GCA_023053555.1 of Branchinecta lindahli. Taxonomy (NCBI): domain Eukaryota; kingdom Metazoa; phylum Arthropoda; class Branchiopoda; order Anostraca; family Branchinectidae; genus Branchinecta; species Branchinecta lindahli. The sequence goes on along the minus strand of JAKZAO010000004.1, from coordinate 18,551,498 downwards.
AGTTATAACTTTTTAGGTGTCTAGAAGACTATACTGCAATTTGATCTGATAAGCATCCTACGCCAAACTGGCCAGCTCCTCAGAGCTAACCAACCAATTTTCTTTTTGTGTGAAATGAGTAACTAATATGCGACCAGAGCTTGATCTGAGCTTAGTGACACGCAAGTTAAATACATATAAAAGTGGGTAGTTACATGTTTCAGATACCATGCACGGAGCTATCACTTCTGACGAGAGGTTAGGTGGATCTTTTTCCAGCTCAGCTTCCAAACTCAATCATTTTGACTTTGGACATAAAAATGAATTACCTTTTTCTCTTTAATTTTCTCCATGTTCTTGTTCAGCTTTTCTCTTGCCTTTTCAGAGTTTGATCGATCAATATATAATGTCCCGCACAGCCATGCAATGAAGCCAAATGGACCAACATATTTGAGTGTACTCTTTGCAACGGCAGAGCATTTTTCCATGATAGGCCATAAGTTCAGCATACCTAAAAGCACATTTCAGTATATTTAATACGACCTGGTCTGACATCTGCCTAACAATTATAAAAACAAAAAATGGTGAGAACGACTTGGCAAGGATCCTTGGGATTAAATGCAAGATTAATGAACCCCCAAAACACTGTACTCTACTATTAGACAAAAAAGGAAGAAACTGAAGGTCTACTCTACCTAGGAAGTCCAATCCACTCTGATGGTTTGCTACGACAACACATGCTTGATCCTTCTTCAATCCCTCTGGGTTTCGGATATGCCAGCGAATGCCAAGCAAGGCATTTATAAATGGTCCCATAACATAAGAAACAATTCTGTAAGAGAAATGGTAAGAATTAAGAGACTTCTCATAAAAACCTGCACAGATTGCATTGCAATGGATTCAGCTAAAACACCAATGTGCTAGTTTTGTGCTAATATTCTTAGAAGAAGTACAGACTGACAAGGATCCTTGCCATGAATGACAGAAATATAAGTATTTTAAGTCTGTGTTTGGGCCACGACAATGCAATTTAAGGTAGAACAAATCTGGTCTCAAGGATAAACCTAATTTATCCTTTCCAATTGTAAAAGGACAAGTTCCTAGCTTGTGTGGATATCAATGAGAATAGCCATAAGTGCATGCAATATCTAATCTATCTGTTTATATTCTAACAGTTCAATAAAAAGAAACAGGCTGTAACACTTTGGGAAGCTTCTTGGGGAGCCTCTGCAATAATAATTTCCAGTGGTAAACCAGCAGAAAAAGAAGTCACAGTGCCTATCTGGGATATTCACCAGAGTTACTAAGACACACGAACACAACATTGGCATGACTATCCCATTCAGGAAGATGCTGGCTAGCTGGATCAGGAGTCAGGACCAGTCTAGTAACTTGCACTAATCTCTTTTTTATACCCATGCTCAAAAACTGGGGCATGCTGGCAGAGGTGGGCATGGTAGGCTACTCATACGTATGCATACCCCTTATTTCCCAGAAGGGTACCAGTAAAGTACAATCTACTACAAAAAGACCACAAACACCTGATTTTTGGATACCCTATGACAAATGCTGGGTACATCTAGTGTTTGGCATAGCCTATGCCTAACGCTGGATACCCTATGCCAAACGCTGGATACCTGTTGATACCCCAACCCTCACCTACTCCAACATAAAGGAGTTCTGATTGGTTGATTTCTCAGCTTCACTCAAATCATCAATATTTTCTTGGGTTAGAGTATCTAGCATTTGGAGTGTATCCAGCGTTACACACAGCATATGCCCAATGCCTAATATACCCAGCATTTGGCATAGGGTATAAAAAAAAAATCATGAGTGGTAGGCCTACAGTATACAGGAGGGGTACCTCACATAATTTTTACACAACCTTGAAATTTGCAGTGAAAATGTTAAATTAAATTTCCATGCTATCCTCACAGTCAAGCAGCAAAATCTGACTTTTTTTCAACAGTTTTTCAGCAAGTCCCAATACACTCTATCGTTGTGATTTAGTCTTTATTTACACATGTTTACTATGAGCAGAGGCGTCACTACTGGGGGGGGGGGGGGGGCCCAATTTTGTCGGCCAGTTGGTAAAAAATAGCCGACTCTGCACAAAGCGTCATGATTTCTACTAAAAACAGTCGATTTTTTTCTTAGATATAGTAGTTTTTTCTAAAAAACAACCAAAAACAGTCGGTTTTTCGTAAAAATAATCGTTTTTTTCTTGAAAATAGTTGTTTCTTCTTAAAAATCAGCCAATTTTTCGTCAACACAGTCGTTTTTTCTCAATAATAGTCATTTTTATCCGCACAAATAATTGGTAAAAATGACCAGCCAGTCGGTAAATACCTTGTCCCCCCCAAACATTTTGGCTAGTAACGCCCTGCCTGGTAACGCCTCTGACTAGGAGGGGTGGCTCAAATATATAGGTGGCGCAAAACAGCGCAAAAGCACCAAAACGGGTCCTTTGACATGCCGTTGACATTCCTCCTCGAGGTTTGAATGATAATAACTGTGTCTTGTTGTAATATGTCCTTTTTGTTGTATTTTTAGAAGTTATTTGCATATAATTTTTTCTTTCTTTCGGTGCTCTGCTTTTTTTCTTCGTGTTGTTGTAAGCGGGTTTCTAATAAATTAATTAATTAATTAGTTAAATAGCAAGGTATCCTGTACCATGCCTGTACCCCAGCTGTACCCACGGCTGCACCCAACCTGTACTGGCTGTACAATTTCATTATTTCAACAAGGCCAAAACAAATAAAATCCTGGTTTGTCTAATTACCAAAGTGTTAGTAAATAAGAACAGAATCATAACTTTCGAATGAAACAATCAGCAACAATAGCTTACTTTGTGTTGTTAACATCTCCAGGGTTGAACAAGGCCACAGGAGCTATCAAAACTGAAAATATCATAACTGTCATAAAATAGACAAAATATTTGACTGCATATTTCACCGGTGGAACTTTCACGTAGACAATACAAAGGGCAAACAAGAAAATCACTGCAATTATTCCCATATTATAAGCTACTGTAAACTACAATGCACGAGCACTTCTTTGGCTTTGGCTTGGCAAAGACCGCGGCGCACTTCCTCAGGGAATTTTGAATCATCCGCTGAATTTCCACGAAAAATCCCGAAAACTAATAAGAAGACCTTAGAAAAAAATTAAATTATTAAAATAAATTTGACGTTGGAAACTTTTGAAACATCAATTATCAAGGCTCAAAAGATTGTATTCTATCTTTTATGTGTAGTATTTTGGTATTTGCACTTTCTTCGGCAAGGGAATCAAACAGAGTTTTGCAACCACGTCTTTTGAATTTCAAATGTCACAACAAACATGGGGCAATGAGTTCCAAAAGCTTAAATGGGGATCTCAAACAGTTGAGTGCAGATGTAACTAAGTTCAAATTCTTTGTAAGTATTTTATTCGATTCAGTTTTTGCTGGTACCCTGCTTGCTACTTGACTTGGTCACTTGGACTCTTGTCTTGGAGTCTAGGAAAATCATAATATATAATGTAGCCTAGTCCATCCAGTCTTTTTTCTTCACCTGTAGATATTTGGAAACAAATTTAGAGGAGTTTTGTGTTTGAGGAACCTCTTCCTTAAACCTCTCTCCCGCCCTGCTCTCTCCAACATGGTCTGGGAACTCCAGGGAACTCAGTCCTGACTCAGTCCTTCTTAAATTAGTTAATTTGTCCTTGGGCTTGATAGGGAAATCCGTCAGCACCAGGGGCATCATGACTGCGTGACTGGGGGGATGCCCAGGGATGCCCCCCAGTGTTGTTGGCTAGTCGGTAAAAAATAACCACTGCGTTTTTTCGTCAAAACAGTTGATTTTTTTCATGAAAACAGTCTTTTTTTGTGAAAATCAATAAATTTTTCATCAAAACAGTTGGTTTTTCCGAAAGTTACCAGCCAGTCGGTAAAAACCTCCCCCCCCAAACATCTAGTGACGCCTCAGGCAGGCCTCAGGTGAGCAGAGGCGTCATTTCGCTGAAACCTAAGGGGTGCCTGGGCGAGGGGTGAATGCCGCAAAATATACATGTTGGAAATCCAGCACGGCTGAAGAGCGGAAAACTAACTGGAACTCGCTGGAGAGCAAGCTTCTAACGCCTTTTTGGCCAGTAAATGGGAATGAGCGCCGCAGGCAAAAAAATTATTTGAATTTGCATGTTTTCTAACCAAATTTAACTACTTCCTGAACAAATTTTAGGTTCTAAAATAGCCCATCCCCCAAACTGTAGGTCCAAACCTCAAAGTAAACAGAAAATACTACAAGCGGCGCCGCAGGCGAAAATGTTGGAATTCTTTATATAAAATGACCTTCCGAAACAAAAACGCAGATTTAAAACTCTTTTTTTCACCATTTTACAAAATAAACAAGCTGACCCTCTCCCCTTCCTACTCTTACATTTTGTGCTGCGTCGGGGCGGTGCCCCCACCTGAATTTCCAAGGGGGCCTTCAGCTATCCAGGAACAAATCATAATATAATACTGAAAGCCTTGTAACAAAAATAATGTCTCTCCCTTCATGTTGAGACTTCAGACACACAACTGATCCAGCCGAAAACGCACCTTGAAGACATTCGATCCTCGAACAATGGGCCATTATCTCGGATTAAAAAAGGTCCGATATTCATCAGTGATTTAACTTAAGATCAACTGGTATGGCGCAACGAGATGTCACAATTGTGAGGAAAAACTGACTTTTTCAGGCTATTTTCCTGTTTTTCCTGGGTAGCTCTGGGGGTGGCAGCTGCCACCCCCTGCCCCCCCCCAAATGACGCCTCTGCTGGTGAGCACAGCAGATTTCCTGTTGTTCCATAGTCTAAACTATGCTTTATTGGCCACTTGAACCAAAAAAAGCTCAAATATCTTACAGAAGCTGCAAATGTGTAGGCTACCAAAATGTTTTGTTGGCACCATTTTGCACAAAAATTAGCTACTGACAAAAGCTTATTCTACTTTGAAATCCAACTTGACAGGAAATAAATAGAAGTAGCCTAATTTTGCAATAAATACACAATTTCAGTACCTTCTAATCACACTCGTTGGAATACTTTCCACACAACTTAAGCCCCTCTTGACAACCCTGAATACTGAGGTCTTGGCCTGTCGAAGAGCTTGACCTCACTCATGCTAGCACAAGTCCATGTACCATTTTCTGTCTAAACATCTTACTCTGTTCTCTAGTTATAGTGGTCACGGACATCGGACAGATCTATGATACAGGAGGGGCAGGGGAGAGTCGGGTAGTATGATAATTTTTTTTTTTCCCCTGAAATTTATAGGATGTATGTTGCCAAATTTTTGGCAGCACGTACTGGGTTCCCTATAGAATATTTGGGATTTTTTTCATATTTTTCTCTCTCACAGTTTTTCAGTAGTAGCCTAGGCTTAATTCTGGACATGGTCACTGTGTCGTACTACCCGCTGGTGAAGGGTCGTATGACACACCCTGGGTTCAGTATGACAAATCTTTAATTTTTGCGTTTATTAGTATATTTCACTCAGAAAGTTTCATTACAAAAAAACTAAGAAACTTGGAACCATGAGGAATGGTTCGTCATGGTTCCAAGGGGATTCCCCCTCCACCCCCCATGGGTGACTGAACCCGAAAACTGAGTTTTCGTACATTTTGATTGCATATTATGAGTCTCAGTACTTATATTACTGAAGAAATAACAGAATCATCCAGATATAATAGAAATCTTTCATTTCAAAAGGTAAGTCAGGTACTATTACATGTGCCATACAAACCGACAAAAATTGTGTCATACTATCTGACTCCCCCATTTTTTTTTATGGGATCTGCATTTCCTCCTAAATTGTGTGAATATCCAGCATTTTCTCAACTGCCTATGATAATTAAATACCTTACCTGGGCCCCCTTCAAGAAATGGTTATCCTATGTTATAGCACCTTATCCACACGGGAGTTCATATTAAGACAACAAAAATTACTTTGATGGTCAAAAAATATGTTTTTTAGCACAAGTTCTAAGTGAGTAATTATTTTTATGGCACTTGCAGCCTCTGGCTCAAGTGCCATATACCGATCGCAATTCCGTCCGTCGGTCGGTCTGTCGGTCGGTCGGTCGGTCGGTCGGTCTGTCCGAATTTTTTTGTCCCACATGTTCGAGTTAGGGTACTTCCAGATGTGTTAGGACGATGAAACTTGGCAGGAAAATCAGGGACCCGACCAAACTAACCTGGAAATAATCAGTTTCCCGATCCGATCATCTGGGGGGGAGTGGTGGGCCGGGGAATTCTGAGAATTAAGTAGTTTTTGTCACACTTTTTCGAGTTGGGGTACTTCCAGATGTGCTAGGACGATGAAACTTGGCAGGAGCATCAGGGACCCGACCGGACTAACCTGGAAATAATCAGTTTCCCAATCCGACCACCTGGGGGGGAGTGGAGGGCTGGGGAATCCGGAAAACTGGAGTAGTGTGTAACTTTCGAACGGATGATCGGATTGGAATGAAACTTAATAACTGAATAAATGGCATACCTCTGATGTCCCATTAGAAGTCCGGACCGGATTCGACAGCTATGGGGGAGTTGGGGGGGGAGACCTGAAATCTCGAGAAACGGTTAGAATGGAGGGATCGGAGTGAAACTTGCTGGGAAGAACAAGCATCTTCTCCAGATAAATCTTTTATACATTTGGACTGGATCCGGACACTAGGGGGGGGGGGGCTGGAGGGGAGTTTTCCGGAATTCCGGTAATAGCGGTTTTGGGGATTTTCACGACGAAACTTGGGAGGCGAATCAGGGACCCGATCAAACTGACTTATAAATAAAAATTTACATGATCCGATAGTTGTGGGGGGAGTAGCGGGAGGGGGAATCCGGAATACTGAGTCATGCGTAACTTTGGAACGGTTGATCGGATTTGAGTGAAATTTGATAATTGAGCAGAGGACATGTCTCTGGTGACCTTTGTCATGTCCGGACCGGATTCGACAACAATGGGAGGGGGGGGGGGAAATACGTGACCGGCTCAGACTGGGGAGATCGGGATCGAACTTTGTGGGAATAATAAAGAGATGCTCTGGATAAATCACTTACAGAACCGGATTGGCTCCGGCGACTGTGGGGGAGTTTGAGGGGGGGGGGGGGGCGGAATTCCGGTGATCGCGATTTAAGGTACTTCCAGATGTGCTAGGACGATCGAACTGGGCTGGAATATTAGAGATTCGACAAGATTGGCTTAGAAATCGCCACTTTCCAAATCCGACATTCCTTAAAGTACCAATCTTGACCGCAAATTTAGAAAAATACTTTTAAGCAAATTATACATTTTCATGATCCCCATGAGCCCATTATCATTTTTGCCTCAAGGGTTTTGCTTACAAATGAAGTTCTAGCTCCCTGAAAGTGAGCATTTGAATCGCAAGGTCGAAAACTACTTTTTTTCAACAAACGATACATCTCAACCCGTGATCATTTGTGCCACAAGGGTTTTGCTTAAAAATTTATTTTATCACCCTTAAAGTGCACATTTTAACCGAAAAGTGAAAAAAAAAAACTTTTTACCAAACGGTATATATCAATGATCCCTAAGGGCCTGTGATCGAATGAATGAATGAATATTTTTATTTACCCACTTCTACAGAGATAGATGAGTACATATAAAAAAGAAAGAACACAAGTTAAATTACAACACAGTTTTACACTTTAACAAATTATTACACTTCAAACAAACGGACAAGACCATGATGCGGAGAAAACGCGGCGACCGACAGATGTCTCAATAGTTTTTCTTACAGATGAATTTCTAGCGTCTATAAAGTGCGTATCATTACAGCCAAGTTCTAAAACAAAATACTTTTTCTCTAGCTCCCTTAAAGTGCGCATCTGAACCGCAAAGGTAACCTTAAAAGTACGTTTGATCAAACACTACATCTCAACCCATGCAAGTGCCATATGAGCTTACAGCTCTTGTTTTTTTTAAACTCGTTTTCTCCTTCGTATAGTAGATGTTTGTTAGTTGCTGCAAGCACAGATGAATAAAACCAAAAGAACCAATAGTTCCAAGAGTGTGTCATACTACCCGCTGTGTTATAATACCTGACTCTCCCCAACCTGACCTCGTTTTTACACTACCTCGAATGTTGCCGCGAAAATGTTGAAATGAAATGTCAATGCTGTCCTGACTGTCAAGAGGCAAAATATAATTTTTTTTTTAAACAGTCAAGTGTGACATGTGACTAAAAATATTCAAATTCTGTGCCTTTTCTTTGTTTTGAAGCTGCTTTGAAAAGGGATTTACTGGCTATTAACTTTGGTAACTCTACCTTTTTCATCAGTTTGTAAATCATGGCTAGGAATTCGAGGTCAGATTAGAAGGAAGTGAGATTGTTTGAAAATAAAGTATGTTTGACTAGAAATATTTAAGTACCATTCAATTAGCTTCTGTCTCGTATGTTTGTCATATTTATTGGTTCCTTTTTTAGCCAGATAGATCATTCTGAAGGAAAGACTTCTCTGGAAATTTGAAATCTTGTCTGAAGTTGGGTATCTCTCCTGTATCATAGTTTCATACCATACTTTCATTTGGGATCCGTAAAAGATGCTCTGATCGTATATGCCCCCATAAGTTTGTGCCTGTGTCGCCTTTCTTAGTAATCTCTGTTTAATTGGCCTGACCCATTGTACCTACTATACAAATCCAGTCTGCTTCCATAGCCTTTTTTCCAAGATTCTACATTTCGTATGGTGAATTCGGTTCCCCCTATTCGCAGAGGCTCCATTTGACAGGTTGTGAAAAGTTGCAGGCTATCTACTTGTGTTATAATGTAGAAACTATAAATACAGTATCTGTTGTCAAACAAAAAGTTCTGCGTCCCTCATTATTCCAATATTCTGTTGGCACACACACACATTTGTCTGCACATTTCGGGCTGTCTGTCTGTCTACTGCAGTTAGTTTGACTGTCTACTTTTCTTCTAGCTTGATGATGCTGCTGAAGAAGAAGCAAAGCTGAAGCAGTTGAAAAAGGATATACTTGGGAAAGATGTCTGCTCTTCGGTGAACCTTCATAGTTACGTTTCAGAACAGCACAAGACTGGCTATGGGGAATCAACAGCAAGAGAAGGTAGGTGGTCGTAGCACTTTAAGTTACTTTTCAGTTCTGTTTTACAATTGATACTACTTGTTATTACTTGAGTTGCATGGGTTAATCTGTAAATTACAAGTTGAGGGCAGGCTATTACAACTTGGAAGGTTTATGTCATGGTTGCTCATGATGCCTGAGGCTAGGCTGACTACTGAAGCCAAGAAACATCGTAGAACAAATAGGATGTCATTGCAGGCGCTTATAGCTTTGTATGGGTTTGGATAATTTCCTTAAAGTGCATGTCAGGGCTGTGATTAACAGTCCTTGTCCAGTCGCTTCTTACTGGATTCTGATGTTTTGCTTGTGACAGTGTCTTCTGACGATTCATTCCACTGGAAAATTACTCTGTTAGGAAAGAACTACCGTCTAAACCGAGTTGGGTAAAACTCCAGCAGTTCCCTAGAGTGACTCCTGGTTGGTACTTGCTGACCAATTGTGAAGAGAGAGGGAACTAACTGTAGCATGTCTCCTCTTTTTCTTCTATACGTCAGGGCTGGTAGGTCCGGTCTGCGTATCCTCTGAAGATATGTGAGATCGGAATGCCCTTCAGTGACGAGTGTGGCTGTTCTCTGTGCGGCACTCCTTCCACTTGTTTACTATCTTTTTGGTACTTTAGGGAGGCGAGTGAGTTGTCGGTTTCGAGCTTGGTCCTTGCAAGGTCGTTGTTCAACTGGGGATTGACTGTGGTGAAACTTGGAGGTACAAAGATCAGTTGCCCCAGGTGATTCATTTTGGAGTACTGGGAGGATTTAACCTCGGCGGGGAGTTAGAGGGGATGCTCAGACGCGAGTGAAACTTGATTGGTTGTACGAGCAGATGCCCTAGATATCGGCGGGGGAGGTAAAAGGGGATATTTTGTGACGTACTCATTTGCTTTCTTGCCCCGCCTACTCGTAACAAGTACCGTGTGAGCTCGTAGCTCTTGTTGGATTGTTGTGGGCGAAATTAACGATTCTGCATTTACCTGGGTTCAACTCCATCGTCCATGTTTTGGCCCAGTGCATTGAGATATTCTTATAGGGTGTTTGTTGGGGCGTTTTCATTGAGTTGGGATCTTCCGCATACTGTGGATGAGGGTTTTACAGGTGCTGAGCTCGAGCTGCGTCGCTAAATAGAAACATTAGAAAAGTTGGACCTATCACCGCGCCGTGTGGGGCTCCGCTTAGCACCGCAATCTCTGATGATAGTACTTACTCTCCCTTCACTCCAAACACCCTGATAGGCTTAATTTATATACCTTATTTAACTACCGTACTAATTAAATCCATTGGACAAGAAGACAAATGCAAGGTTTCCAAGACACTGAGCCTGGAAGGACTAATGCCATGCCATGTCAGTCAGTACTAACATAAAGCCTGGGCCGCTTTGTTATGAGAGACTTATAGGACACCTGAACAATCAAACCATACTTGAACACACCATGGAGAATGCATTTACAGACATGGCCACGGTGAGCATTCTTCTCCTGAGCGTGACGTTTTCAAAACAGGGATGTTCGTTTCTGGAGGTTTGCACATGCAGACTCCAAGACAAAAAGGGCAATTCATTCAAATGTTGTACAGCGCTGGCCGGATCGTATTGGAATTTCTTCTAGATATACGTTTGGGCTTAACTGGTTAACAAAATATTCCAGAAGAAGGGTTGATTGGAGACATTTGTTCATTTCTAAAATTGTTCGGTACTGAAATAAGGACAGATGCAAAATGGAGCAAAAATCATAGCTTGGAAACACTATGTCGTATTTGGATCGGGTTTTCTGCAGGCAATGTTAACGGAAGTCATACAGATAGGGATGATAATTGGTACTCTTCGTTCAGGTGTCCTTTAAGAATAAATCTTGGAGAGACTTATTTTAATCAGGTCAGACTGCCTATCTTGCTGAATATTTTTTGTTGCCGGTAGCTTACATTATTTTCATCCATAATCAGCTCCATTATATTCTTTCATAGCAATGCTGCTTGCCTAGCGCACGAAAAATGATGTAGAGAAGGTAGCCTAGGAATCAGGATTAAGTCACAGTGAAACTTGAATATGGTAGTGGTATTAGAAGAGGGGGGGGGGGGGGCAACCGGTTGACGTGAGGTTGTCGCAGTCTAATACCGATTTTGTATGTTAAACTTTGGTTCTAAAAACGTCGGTTAGGGTCAGCCAGAAGGCTTGTGCATCCTGAACCTAAAACAAAGCTTTGAATGGTTAGTTTGTGTATTTCACACGTACCCTATCATCAGTATTTCATTGGGTTAGGGTGCCCCAGCGTTTGGCCTACTCTAACCGTTTTTATGGCACTTGCCCTTCGGCCAAGTGCCATATAGCGATCGCAATTTCTGTCGGTCTGTCGGTCGGTCGGTCTGTCTGTCCGGGTTTTGCTAGTTCGGGCACTTCCACATAGGCTAGGACGATGAAACTTGGCAGGCATATCAGGGACCCCAATTGATTAAGTTGGAAATAGTCACTTTCCCGATCCGAAGATCGTGGGGGGAGGGAGGGGAGCCGGAATCCGGAATTTAGTGGCATGCATAACTTTCGAACGGGTGATTAGATCTTCATGAAACTTGATATTTGGAAAGACGTCATGCTTCAGATGTCCCATATCAAGTCCGGACCGAATCCGATGAATGTGGGGGGGGGATCGGAGGGGGGAACCGGAAATCATGTTAAACGCTTAGAGTGGAGCGATCGGGATGAAACTTGGTGGGAGGAACAAGCACAACCCCTAGGTACATCATTGACAGAACCGGACCGGATTCGTGCACTGTGGGGGGAGTTGGAGGGAGGTTCCGGAATTCCGGTCATACGGAGTTAAGATACTTCCAGGTGGGCTAGGACAATGAAACTTGGCAGGCAAATCACGGACGCGACGAGATTAACCAGGAAATAGTCAGCTTCCCGATCCCACCATCGTGGGGGGAGTGGAGGGAGGGGGAATCCGGAATCTTGAGGTATGTATAACTTCCGAACGGGTGATCGGATCATAATGAAACTTGATATGTAGAAAGACCACATGTCTCGGATGTCCCATTTCAAGTCCGGACCGGATCCGATGAATCTGCGGGGGGGGGGGGTCGGAGGGGGGTCCGGAAACCTTGTGACATGCTTGGAGTGGAGCGATCGGAATGAAACTTGGTGGGAAGAACAAGCACAAGCCCTATGTAGATCAGTGACAAAACCGGGCCGGATTCGGGCATTGTGGGGGAGTTAGGGGGGTCCGGAATTCCGGTGATCGCAAGTTAAGGTACTTCCAGACATGCTAGGACGATGAATCTTGGCTTGAAAATTAGAGACTTGACATGATTGGCTTAGAAATAGTTAGTTCCCAGATCCGACCATCCCTTAAAGTACTAATGCTAACCGCAAAGTACAAAAAATATTTTTAAGCAAAATATACATTTTCGTTATCCGTATGAGCCCATGATCATTTTTGCCTCAAGGGTTTTGCTTACAACTGAATTCCTTAAAGTACAAATATACTTTTGACTAAAATATACATTTTCGTGCTCCTGGTGATCATCTTTTTTGCTTCAAGAGTTTTGATTACAGATGATTTTCTAGCGCCCTTAAAGTGCGCACAGCCAAATGCATTGCCAAACGATACAGTCTCGTGATTTCCAAGGACCCGTGATCATTCTTATCTCAAGGGTTTTGCTTACAAATGATGAAAACAAACCCACGAATTGACGAATTCCTACTTTCATCCTCTGACCCAGCCTTGTTTGGTGTAGGCTATGGAGAACTCTGGCGGTATACCCGACGTTCGGCATGGCCCGTTCAAAAATCTGGCATTTGTGGGGGACTGTGTCGTGAGGCAGACGCCAGTTCGGATAATAGTAGGACTATTAGACTGTCTGTTGAAACTCTGTTTTCTTTACAAACTTTATTTTACAAACTTTGCTTGGTTCCTTATGTGTACAAGGTTGACTCAGGAGCCACATATAGGATGCAAAAAATCCTGGTTCTCATCGCTAGTTCTTTATTTCATTATTATGAGCCTAACTCAGCCAGTGAAGTACCAGTTTAAAGCTCAGAGTCAACCTTATATCCTACCAACATCAATTTAAACGACACTAAATTGGCATAAATAAACGGGCAAAACGCTTGATTATATCACCCGTAGTAATATACAAAAAGGTATTGCACAATTAAATACTATATACATATAACATCTCTGTTTAATCTACGGGCACTGAATCTTTGGCAAAATTTTGTGTTGTCCTTTCGGTATCTTTTGTCATAACTTGGTCTGTTTGGGAAGGACATGCTTCCACATAGGAGCTGTCACCGTTTCCATCCCTGGGGGTTTCACTCCCTATTTCTCCTGCTTTTCTCTGTCTTTTCCAAAGTATCTCGGTCGAATCATCATAGATGCTTTTCTGAGGGTATAGTCCCAGCCTCTCCACCTGAACCAGACGATACCTGAAAGAAGCAGGAATAAGGATTGTTGCAAAGACTGTTCTGGTACAATTGAGGCATGGTTTTTTGAACGTTATTTAACCTTTAGCAGTCCCATTTTCATCCACTTGCTGTGACGAAAGTCAACTACTGTAAAAAGTCTCTCCTACGTCGGACTCAATTAATTTTGCATCACTGAATTTGGAGATTTTTATTCCTGGTTCGGAGAGTTAAGATCCGATTGAGGATTAAAACGCTAGAATGCAAAGTACTGTAGATCAAGTTATCCGAAAGTTGATAGTTTTTGGGATCCCAAAACGTAACTGGAGGGATACCTATGACATCGCAAAAGTTGTTCGTCTGTCTGTCTGTCCGTCTGTCAGCACGATAACTCTCGAAGGGATTGAGATATTTTGATGAAACTTGGTGGGAGGATCCTCTGGGTCAAAGTACAGGTCAAGTTCGAAGATGGGCTCTGTAGCCCTATATTTGAGGGGGGGAGGGGGTTTAAATTAAGGGGCAAACAAAATAATTTTAAACAGCTAATGTGATAGTCGATTATGGGGTAAGAAGACATGCTGAACACGATGGTGAAAACCATTTCCTCGCCGGAAAGCAGTTCGCCCGGAATCCGGCCAAAACCGGAAAGTTTGTTAAAAGTAAAAGTTTTATTTGAAGTTGATTAGATGTTTGATTTAGAGGTAAGAAGACATGCTGAAAACGATGGGGAAAACCATTTTCTCGCTGGGCAAGTAGTTCACCCGGAATCCGGCCAAAACCGGAAAATTTGTTAAAAGCAAAAGTTTTATTTGAAGTTGATTAGATGACACTGATGACAGATTTAAGGGTAAGAAGAGACGCTGAATTTGTATATGACAATCATTTTTTTACCCGGACATATAGTTCGTCCGGAATCCGGTTGAAACCGTATTTTTTTTATAAGTTAAAGTTTTATTTGAAGTTGATTAGATGTTCTTTATAGGGATAAGGAGATACGCTAAATTCGTTTCTGAACTTTTTTCTTTGCTGGACAAGTAGTTCGCTCGGAATTCGGCCGAAACCGGAAATTTGGCAGAAGTAAAGCAGGAAGTCCCGATCAGTATCGTCAAAATAGATATGGCTTATAGAGGTATATCTGAACTTGGTTTTCTCAGATGATTAGCCTGGCGAAGACAAGACCCAATTGTCTGGATCAAATATTATATTTTTGGGATCCCATCGAAACCTTTGGTCTTGTTTTTTACAGCCGACAATAAAATTGAAGTGCAATCATGACCTTGAAGGTTTTTGTGACGTGCCAACCTCGTCAGTGATCAGGTTGTTTTCGATTTGTAGTTTACATTGTCAAAAAAATACTATAATAATGTCATAAATAGTTTTATCGCACACGCTACCCGGTAAAATTATGCTGTTTTGAATAAGTCATAAAAGCGCATTTCTTATTACGTTTAGTTGCATATGGAATTGTTTCTGGGTTCAGAAGGGTAATTGACTCAGAATTGCAAAGGATAGTAGGCGTGGCATAGTATGTATGTATGTTCGTCATAATACGCTACATTCGAATAGAACAAGTACAAAGGGTGATGCATAGTGGATGAAATCGGAGATTATGGAATGATCAGAATTCCTACTTCTCCGGAGATCGGTCCACATAATTTGATTAAAAAAACGGAAGATGGCTAATACCATTTTTCGAATCGGGACGAACTTTATTTCGGGAGACAGGCTATGTGCATATGGTTTGGACCACAGTCCAAATTGGAGCATTGTCTTTTGTCAGAATGTCCTAAATTTCTGTGTCAGCAGTTTTGATGTTTCTCAGTATTTCTCCAGGTTAAATCACGAATATTTTAGGATTTCGATGGTTTAAAAAGGGGCCGAGCGACTGACCCTCTCTGCCGTTTTCGAATGTATGTTCCTAACGAGACTGTTGTTACGTCTGTGATTTCCGCATTACTTTATTGTCTTCATTCAGTTGTTATCTGCCAAAATGTTTTCAATCCATTTAGTTTGGTGGCGCAAAAGGTTAACGCCGCTAGTCTTGACCCTGCCAAGCAAGGCGTCCGCTATTGGCCGAGATGAACGCTTACCTTGTCTGGCTGTTAGGTCTTGAGGGTCTGTTAAATAATAGCCATTGAGGCCTCTGCCACATGACTTCCACCACCAGCCACCCTTCAGCATTGAGGCGCAGTTCAAGCTTGATCTGTCGTTGTCCCTGTAAGAAAATGGAATGGATCCTCACTCTTCTTGCGACAAATTTTGTCAGGTCTTTTCTAAGTAAATTCTGGTGAACTTTATGTGGTAAGTTTTCCAAGGCCTCTTAGACTTTACGAGCACGAGCTGGCACAGAGGCTGGGAAGTAAATCTTCTGTGCAACAGATTGTTTTTTTTTTCGTCCACTAAAACATACGTAGACGACATTGCCAAACAAGCTTTACAAATATTTCAAATATAATGCTGGTATAAAGAAAATGGGGCGATTTTTGAGGCTAACGATGGAACTCAGAAGTAGATGTTTGGAATAAGGAAAACAATGTAAACGGCAATTATGTTCGAGTATTATTATATGTCAGTGTTTGTGTTTTTTTTTTCTCTGTTAAATTTTTGCCATGGCCATCGGGCTGCTTATAGCAATAAACTATCTATCTATCTATCTATCTATAGCCTACAAACATGCGACTGAGTGTTTAGTCAACTCTTGTCGTAAGCGGCCATTTTGGCGGTTTTCAGCCAATAAGAGCACGCCGGGTCCGGACGAGCACGGTTACGACGGACTTACGGTTACCAGTGTAGGACCCGCTTTAGCTCAAACGAGTGGAATAAGGATACATCAATTTAGCTTAGAAAGGTCGAGCAGTCGATTCTACTGTAGGACAAGATACTTGAATTTCGAAATTGTAGAATTAGACTAGTAAAGGATTCAAACTGAATGACTACTGTGTCGAAGGATGTGTTGTTCTTCAATACTTTAATCCGGTGACAAAGACCATAATCAATCACTAACAATTAAATAACAATAAATAAAGGAAAAGGAGACAATCACACATTTAACCATTCTCGATGGGCTTATACAGAGCGTGTTCCACCCTACTTACCGTAGTTACTACGCTAGTCGCCGTGGTTACTACGCTAGGCTGGAACGCTCTTTGAATTTTTTCGGTCAATATCAGGCCGCGGGATGATCCGACCAATCACGTTACAGAGATGCGTAGTTACTACGCTAACTACGCTCCCGAGCGTGGTAAGCAAATAGTTACTATTTTGAGAAGGTTGGAACGGTCAGCGTAGTAACTTTTCGTGAGGCTGGAACGGAAATAGTAACTAATAGTTACTATTGGTAGAGGGGTGGAACACGCTCACAGTTTTAACCAAACTGGAAGTGACAAACGCAATAACGGAGAACAAAGCGCTAATATCAACGAGTTCTACAGAGACATGCTGCCGCCTCCATCTTTCTCGCAGAAAATATGTGACTGAGAATTTCTGGATAAATACTCCTTCATCCCAAGCTGACCGGGAATCATATAAAATAAATGACTCAAAACGGAAAGATCAGCTATGATATGCTTCAGCGATACTTCGGCCCTTCATGGCAAGGGTCCTCTTCAGGGTGTAGACCTTTGCCAAGAAGGAATTTTCTAGAATCATTTCTTGTATATGCAAATTTATCTCACCTGTTGTATGTTGAGAACGGGCTGAGGTTTGAGCCATACCAAGGGTCGTTCAGTGAGTCGCCGGCGTTGCCGCTGTATCCACCGATTTCCAGTTTGTACTGCTCCTTCTCTGAGTACAACTTGAAGCTTGAGTATTCAGCAAAGCGTTGGTTACCTGAAAGAGAACTCGTTGGAATTGGTTGTTGTGTATGTATGTATGTATATATTTATTTCCCATCAAATGAAAACAGATGGAGTATAAGATGAAAAGAAAACGAAAAACACACTGCGAGAGAATACACTAACACAAGAAAAACGGAGAACAAAATGGATATCTAAATACAAAAGACAAAACTATTGCTTCAAAAGAGTTGCCCAAGGATGAGCAACAATCTCAGAGTTGTATCTGTCGATCTGGGCTATGATCGCTTCATCAGGGTCGATGATCCCATACCATGGTGGAAGCCGTAGGAGGTACTTCGCATATTTGTAATATGTAGACCGCAACTTTTTCTTATCTTCCTTATGGAATATCCAAGTATGATTTGCAAGTTGGAAAGAGAGTAGGAGGGTGATGTAAACTGCCCTGTCCCCCTTGAGCCAGCGTCATCCAGGGTGAAATATGTGTCAAGTAGAAGATCGTATTGTTGAAGTGCGACAGAGGGCCAGGTCATTGGCTCTTCGGAACGCTTTTCAGGAACGCATATTTCCAGGAGAAATATCTTCGAAGTTTCCATCCTGTCGTTGAGGTTGTGGTACTTAGACTTACGTCAGTTTGTTTGCATCTGTGTTTGTTGGTTCGAACATTTGGCGGCGGCGGATACCCCGACTAGGCCACAGTCAGGCGAAAATGAAAGCCATACTAAAGTGAAAATTTTACATGTAAATTCATCTGAGGTTGAGTTCACTCGAGGCTGGAAAATATTCGCCAAAGAGGGGAAAAAATCCGCAAATCCGCCGCCTCCTAGCATTACATACAAAGGATCCAAACGAGATTTATTTCGAGAGCCATGCTCGTTTCCTAGAATCCCTTAATATCCTTAAGAGATCTTCTATGAAACAGATCTTGTTTATGGTTGTTTAAAGTTTTGATTTTGTTCCGCGTTTAACTCTCCTTTTTAGTTCTTTCGTCATTACATTTTATGTAAAGGTGGGCAATAAACACATTAATAAGTTTGCCCAAATAACTCGAGTCGCGCTTTTTCAGCTCCATGTCTTTTTTCGCGCGTCACCTAACGATATGTTCCCTGTTCTTTGGCGTTTGTTTGGTTGGTGGATTTGCAATTATTTAGCCGATTCTCATATGGTTTTGGAAGGAAGAATTTGGTACCTTCAAAATCTTCTAGCTCAACTCTTAGACTATAGTCTTCCGCGTTGGTGACCATGTAGATGTTTTCATTTCCAAGCCAAAATTCTTGTAGGGGTTCGCCAAACCCTGCCTTGTAGTCTTCCCAGTCTCGGTTGAAGTTTTCTCTCGGCTCTCCGAAATCGTCTCTTCGTTGGATCAGCTGGAAGAAAGGAAGAAGTCAGTTTAGACCAGAGCAAAATAACACTAGAGAATAGCGCCAAGACCTATGCTTTTCATGCTCCGCAAAGGGGTCATACTCATAGCGCTGCCCACTACGCTTGCGGCATTTAAAGCAAGTTCAAAATTATGAAAGTCTAGAATTGTAGTAAAGTTAAGAAAGTTGAGCTTCAGCATACGATTCAGTCATTTTGAAAACCTGATTCCAGCTCCCCCAACAAGAGGGTTCTTGGGGTTCTTGTCTCTTGCTATGTATTATCGTTATGTAGTACGAATAAATGAATGAATGAATGCTCCACTCCAGAAGTCTGCCTCTCCTCAGCAAGAAGAGAATTCTTGAAGAAAGGATGTCAAGCGGAGATATGCCTTTGCTCTCTTTGAAAGGTTGGGAAGGAGAATTTTTCATATTTTTTAATCGAGTGCCAGGCGCTTTCACATTTGAGGGATCAATTTGTTTGTGGTGGTTTGGTTTTGCTTCCCGGCATTATGAAAACCCACGAACGCAAATCTTATCGTTCAAGTGTCCAAATTTGTTCAGCAAGCTTGAAAATTTTGCACAGATAGGTAGGTCTTAGATTGGGGGCGGTGCGTTTGTGTTGTGTCTTATTTGAAGTGACAAATTTGTTCAGCAAGCTCAAAGTTTTGCACAGATAAGTCATCTTAGATTGGGGGTGGTGTCATTTTTCTTCAGTAGTTTTATTGTATGGCTGCTTGGCCACGCATTGAAGGCACTTCTTATGTGTTATTATCCTCAGTTATTGTAATTGCTATATCACATTCTGACTTTTACGGTCCATGATGAGATCATCAGTGAATGTGATATCTGTGGGTTTTAAGTAGCCTTTAATATGTTCTTCCTTGCGAACATTTTAATTGTCTCCTTTCATTTTTAATTCTCTCCTTGTTCGAAAGTATTTGCTGTGTAGGACAAGAATATTCCATGCCTGAAATCGGGGCTGGGGACCATCAAGAGAAAGTGAAAATTGAAAGAAAAAAAATCCGACAAATTCGAATATAAGCCAACTGGTGTGATCTTTTTAATAGAAACTGTTTTCGAGAATCCTGGCTTTCCAGGGTTTTCCCCATATAAAATAAAGCGTGGGAAGTGGTTCCCGGAATAGACTTTTTTTACTTTTTTTCGATGCGGTTTGCCCACCGGGAAATGATTCCGGAATCTCCGGAAAACTATTCCGGAAGCCCCAGGAAAATATTCCTTACAGAAAACTGTTCCATACTCTTCCATACACTGTTCATTTATTGTTCTCTTCGCCATATATTATATCTCCTTTACATGAACATCTTTTTATAAGTTCTATAATAATTGTGTAAGCGGAATCTGCCTCTCCCCCCGGTCCCCGCCGCGTTGGTATAATAAAGAGTTACAGTCCCCTCAAATATGATCAGATAACCTTGATATGTCATATCACAGGTGATTGACGCCCGACAAATAGGCGAAATCAATCTGTACATCATGTCTTACTAATATATGGAGTTTAAAGTGAAAGGAGGCATTGCGGCTTACGGTAATTTCACAAGCAAATGAGTTAATTGCGCATTTTCCCATGAAAATAGCAAGGCTCGATTAATCAAACTTCATCACGAGACGGATCGCGCATATTTCAAAAGTGGCTGTATCATCTCGGGTATCATGTTTTCTCCAGTTTACGTGTCTAGGTACTGCAGTTGGCTTTTAATCCATTCGTGTGTTATGCTTATTGTTGCTGTTCGCTTGTTTGAAGTTATCCTTGGACTGGAGAAACACAGGCATCACTTTATGTGCAGATATTTTCAAATAAATTGACACACGATTTTCAAATAAAGCATTATTGTGACGAGGTGGGGGTGGGGCAAGATTGATGACATCACGTATAAAATCTATGAGAGGATGGGGGAGGCGAGGGGAGAGTTTCATAGCAGGTTGTTTTTGAAGACCGCGACGTGAGGAGAAGAGATTAGTGACCGAACGCACCACTTCCTAGAAAGCACTGGAAATTCGTCCATAAGGCCATGTTCTCAAACCCAAATTTAAATTTCGATGATGTGTTATATAATTAGTGTTTGACTAGATATTATGAATAAAATTTAATGAAATAAAAACTTAATCCACACGAACAAAATAATACATAAATAAAAATAGCCTATATGCGAGGACTATTTGTTGCTGGGGTGGTTTTCATAGTGGCAGTTTCTTGTGAGTTGTGGGGACATTTAGTTGGGGGTGTTTCAATATTAGCCCTAAACGATTGCCCCCAAGAAGCCAGGTAAGGGCACATAAAGAAATGTCACAGTGTCGCTGACCAGATAATTGTAGCAGAACCCGCTATCTTTTGGGATGCCAAAAATAAATCTAGCCTAAAGATCCCGGAAGATCGTTAATTATAAGCCCAGTCAGACTAGTTTCACTAAGTGTAATTACCGGAACTCTTGCGGGCTTGTCAATTTATGTATGTGACTTGTTATAGTTGCCGTCAGTAATAGCACATAAACCAAGTGTAGTCGTGCAACTCACAGTAGGAAGAAACATCAGAAACTGATCAAAACCTGCACTCCTGCAGTTTTCCATCTGGGCGCTCCTACCAGATTAATTACGACTGAGAACGCTACTCCGAATTGACGCCTGAAACTCTTCGCCAAAGCAAGGGTTTCTGATTGGATGTTATGGTTATGGCTCTTGAGCAACCCTGGTCAGCAGGCTCTGTCTATGTTGCCCTAAATCGCTTCTGCTTCTTCTCCGAAGGCCTGATCGTGTACGAAGGAAATTAAACCACACCCATAATTATCAGTCAAATTTGTCTCTGACACAAAAATCGCCTCTTTTGTTTCCTAAAGTTGCATAGAATTGGTTCAAGGCGATATTTAATTGATGTATAATTGCGTCATATTGGTATCATGGTCGTTATTTTTTGCGGAATCGATTTTTTTTTAATTGAGGACTTCGATCTTTTCGTCCAAGGATTTTGGTTCTTTTGTGTGGAAATTCCATGGGATGCGGTCAGTCAGTGATGCTCAGTTTTGTTTTCTGGATGAAACAAGGAACTTTAATCATTGCGGATGTCCTCCATCCCAGGAAATTACCCAGATAAGACCAAAATATACAAAATCCAAAGCTCTGAATCCAAAGGCATTTGAACCGTCACCACTCCGAACCAGGGAGATTTTTGTTTACGGTTAAAAGGAGGAGCCTTAATTACTGTGGATACCCCAGCCCAGGAAACGACCCGGATAAGAGCAAGATCGACAAAATCAAAAGCTCCAAAACCTCAGACTTTAAGTTGACATCTTTTATCACAAAACCCCGTCCCGTAAGGACTAGGGCAGTCACCACCTCAGGGAGAACGTTTATTAAATCAGTATGGTTTGAATGTTTGGATTTTACCCAGTTTTGTGGGTTTTTTTTGTGTGTTCTCTGTACAAATTTTGCTTAACTAGCTCTGCGATTCGTGCAAAGATGTTGACTGTTTGTAATGTGCCACCCCTAGGATAGGTCAGTCCTTTCTGGGGTAGCTCATATAAAGTTTTCTATTGTTTGGAACGCTATCTCTCAGAATGCAAGGAAATGCCCCGGGCAGGATTGCCACTGGGATTTATCCATTTGCATTGGAACTAACTTTGGCTCTGTGGAATATTAAAGACAGAAAAGCTTAAATTACAATATAGCAAATCTGTAGTGTAGGGCGATAGCTGACTGCACGCACACGCACCGCCGTCTAGCTGGGACTTTAGGGAAATTCGAACTTACCGTCCAGCCCCCTCCTTCTGTTTCCATATCACAATAAACTTTTATGTACCAGAAGGCTGTGTCTCGGATGAGCAGATAGTAGATTCCTGACTCGGTTAGTCCTTGCTCGTAGAGCTCAGCGCACGAATGTCCCTGAAAGAGCATGGAGTGTCAGGGTTTGGCCAAAAATCCAACAAAGTCAATCCTGCACTTTGCTAGTTCGCAGCGTTTTCTTTGTAGATTATGGTCGGGGCCGCCTCTCAGCTTTATCGACTCTCGGACTAGAAACCAACCCTTCTGGATTTTGATGATTAAGACGAAAAGTTGCCATCATGTTTAATCGAAACTTGCAATCCTCTACACAGCGGATTCCTGGGGCCATACTGCATTCGCCAAAAATCATGACAAGATAATGTAAACGCTTAACGTTCCGCTTTGGTCAAGCGTTAGGAACCGTGACAGGACCTCGGTCCGGCCTGACCCTTTTTTGAATCACGCCCCTTTGCATACCCAATGGGTCTACAAGACTTCAGCCGGGAGTACCGGAATGCAGATCAGTTTCAGATTCCGGTTATAAATCCCATCCCTATTCAGGTGGTCGTTTCTGCTCTAGAGGAGGAATGAGTTTTTTTCCACGAAGATTTGTTTCTTATTGGAAGGATAAGAAATCAATCAATCAATCCGAAACCACCCCTTCCCGGTCATGTTTAGCCTAGCTTCTCGCTGTTCTTCGACACAGCGGATCTGGCATACGGAAGATGATGTGTGACAGCTCTTAGCTTTCCACTTGCCTTGATGTTCTGGGGTGCAATAGGGTCGTAAAAACTTCCATTGAAGGTTGGCTTGTTCTTGACGCTGGGAAAGACGACACTGGTCGTCGTGTTGTTCCTTGTCTTGTTCCAGTAGTCGTATGGGATCTGCGTTGTTCCATACTCGGTTGTTTTCGAGTAGTTCTTCGGGACTATGGGCTCGTCTCCTATAGAAGGTTGAGATAAGTCGTTATTGTGTGGATACACGATCAGCATTTCCCGGCTGGGTATTCCTTCATCATCAAGTTGAAAATTTCCGTATGGAATTGATGATGGTGCCGAAAATCCTGGCAGGAATTTCAGTTCTAGACCGCCCTGAGCCGCGTTTTGTTTGAAGTTCATAGTACAGCGGACTGTTTGTTGTCGTTTTATTCGCCAGCGGGCCGTACGCTGGGAGGCGCGGGGTGCCCGAAGTCGTTTTATTTGCCAGCGGGCCGCCTGCTGAGTGCCAGCGGACCCGCTAGTTTTTATGGCACTTGCAGCCTCTGGCTCAAGTGCCATATACCGATCGCAATTCCGTCCGTCGGTCGGTCGGTCGGTCGGTCCGAATTTTTTTGTCCCACATGTTCGAGTTAGGGTACTTCCAGATGTGTTAGGACGATGAAACTTGGCAGGAAAATCAGAGACCCGACCAAACTAACCTGGAAATAATCAGTTTCCCGATCCGATCATCTGGGGGGGAGTGGTGGGCCGGGGAATTCTGAGAATTAAGTAGTTTTTGTCACACTTTTTCGAGTTGGGGTACTTCCAGATGTGCTAGGACGATGAAACTTGGCAGGAGCATCAGGGACCCGACCGGACTAACCTGGAAATAATCAGTTTCCCAATCCGACCACCTGGGGGGGAGCGGAGGGCTGGGGAATCCGGAAAACTGGAGTAGTGTGTAACTTTCGAACGGATGATCGGATTGGAATGAAACTTAATAACTGAATAAATGGCATACCTCTGATGTCCCATCTGAAGTCCGGACCGGATTCGACAGCTATGAGGGAGTTGGGGGGAGACCGGAAATCTCGAGAAACGGTTAGAATGGAGGGATCGGAGTGAAACTTGCTGGGAAGAACAAGCATCTGCTCCAGATAAATCGTTTATACATTTGGACTGGATCCGGACACTAGGGGGGGGGGCTGGAGGGGAGTTTCTCGGAATTCCGGTAATGGCGGTTTTGCGGATTTTCACGACGTAACTTGGGAGGCGAATCAGGGACCCGATCAAACTGACTTATAAATAAAAATTTACATGATCCGATAGTTGTAGGGGGAGTAGCGGGAGGGGGAATCCGGAATACTGAGTCATGCGTAACTTTGGAACGGTTGATCGGATTTGAGTGAAATTTGATAATTGAGCAGAGGACATGTCTCTGGTGACCTTTGTCATGTGCGGACCGGATTCGACAACAATGGGGGGGGGGGGAAATACGTGACCGGCTCAGACTGGGGAGATCGGGATCGAACTTTGTGGGAATAGTAAAGAGATGCTCTGGATAAATCACTTACAGAACCGGATTGGCTCCGGCGACTGTGGGGGAGTTTGAGGGGGGGGGCGGAATTCCTGTGATCGCGATTTAAGGTACTTCCAGATGTGCTAGGACGATCGAACTGGGCTGGAATATTAGAGATTCGACAAGATTGGCTCAGAAATCGCCACTTTCCAAATCCGACATTCCTTAAAGTACCAATCTTGACCACAAATTCAGAAAAATACTTTTAAGCAAATTATACATTTTCATGATCCCCATGAGTCCATTATCATTTTTGCCTCAAGGGTTTTGCTTACAAATGAAGTTCTAGCTCCCTGAAAGTGCGCATTTGAACCGCAAGGTCGAAAACTACTTTTTTTCAACAAACGATACATCTCAACCCGTGATCATTTGTGCCACAAGGGTTTTGCTTAAAAATTTATTTTATCACCCTTAAAGTGCACATTTTAACCGAAAAGTGAAAAAAAAATACTTTTTACCAAACGGTATATATCAATGATCCCTAAGGGCCTGTGATCGTTTTGTCTCAATAGTTTTTCTTGCAGATGAATTTCTAGCGCCTATAAAGTGCGAATCATTACAGCCAAGTTCTAAAACAAAATACTTTTTCTCTAGCTCCCTTAAAGTGCGCATCTGAACCGCAAAGGTAACCTTAAAAGTACGTTTGATCAAACACTACATCTCAACCCATGCAAGTGCCATATGAGCTTACAGCTCTTGTTATGCTGGGTGAGGCAGGGAGTTTGTTCAGCGTACCTTCTGACGTAGTCCGCCAGGAATAAAACGGCTACTTACAGTCCGCCATCCGTTCCCGCTGTAATATGAACTTCAAATAAAACGCAACTCTGATCACCTGTCCGCGTCAATACACATTATCGAGTATTCAAGTTCTTGTTTTCATACTAAATTGAACATAGCACAGACAAGGAATGTGTCTTCAAGTCAAGAAGACACAGAATCTTGGACAGGCATTTAAGTAATCTTCCTGATGTCTGATCGCGCTGAAACACCGTCTTAAGACTGTTCCTCACTGTGAGCCATTTTCGCTTCTGCGAGTTTTGGAACTTTTCATTATGTTTCTAGCTTGGACTTGAACCAAGGACTGGTAATACCCTTTTGGAAAGTTTGTAACTGTTCAAAGAAGAAGCCTAACCACGTCGTGAGGAGGGTGTAAGAGTTTTTGTCTTCTGGCGGTTTTCCTCCTGGACGGTCCAGTAAATACATCCGCATATATCCTAAAAGTAAGTGCGCTGAAAGAGGGCAAAAGTGCAGTAAAAACATGGAAGTCAAATCGGAGGACACGAAATTGAGGAAAGACGTTGACAGTTTGACACAGTTGTCAGGAATGGTTAGCAGCTCACGAAGTCCTGCTTACGTTTGTGGAAGCCCAAGATTACCCGGAAGCTTATTATCTAATCCTGACTTAACATAATATTTATTTTTCCCGAGAGTAGGGCTGCTGAGTGCTGATGTATCATCACTGTCATCCTGGCGACCCCCTGGGTCTGCTTTTAAATCCGACAGGGTGGTGATCTCACCTAAGAGGTGACATACAACAGAGGAGATGTATCTCACCTAAAAACTCCTTGTCCATTAGATCCGTGGGTAAGCTGATCGGTTCGTTAATAAACCTGGGCGTTGATGTATATTCTGTCGTCTTCGTTGTCGTTGCCTGCAAAAGAAGTTCAAATTAGCAAAGAGGCGAGAAAGGCTTTGTCACTTCTGCGTAATCCTATTTATTTTTTCCATAACGACCTCGACAACGACTGCGTGCTTGGGCCTCTATAAGCCTATTCGCACGGCGATCATCTGGGGATTGTGATCGCCAACCATGTAGCCTAATAGAGCGCATTCTAGGCGGGAAGTAAACAATACAAGTTGAATCACAAGTACATGCCCACCAATAAGATAGCTACAGCGGATCTTGTCTCTTATTACATATGTGTAGTACAACAGTAAATGAATGAATGCCAACTTTTGCCGGACGTAGGGGTAGGATTTTAGCACTTCAGAGCTCTTTGTCATACCTGTGTCGTTGTCGTCGGTATTTCCACTTTGACCGCCGTTTTGTTCTTGTGTTGACTCAAATGCTTCTCCACCATGTTAAGATTCTCGATGATCTGCTGCACGGAAGCGTTCAGGTCCGAGTGGATGTCAATGATTGCCCTCTCTTGCCGTTGGGTCTGCCACAAAAGCTGCTCGGAGTTGGGTACGAGAGTGTCAACTGAGCTTTTGGTTCCGACAAGCACGTCCCAAACTTCGTCCATCTTTTCTGAGACGCCGAGGAGAGGTGACATAGTTTTAAAGAGGGCATCAAGCTTGCTTCCTACAAAGACAATTTACATTAGGTGTCTAGTTACAATTCCATTGAAGCAACATAAAATGAGAGGGGATATAATTGCGAGGGGGGGGGGCCTGGGTTCTTATACGATATATTTTCCTCCTCGTTTTAGTGACACAGTGAGCGTGCTACGGCAGTTGTTTGCATCCTTCTCTTATCCTACTGGCTATAGTGGGGGGGGGGGGGTAACTGACACTTTGCTACTTCTTCTTCCTTTGGGGACACTACTTCATTCTTGTTCCACGGCTAGTGGCTAGATTTTGCTCCGGAAATAGTCAGATTCCTGAATTTATTTATTCTTACTTTTTGTGTTAAAGTGGCCAGTCAACCAAATTTCCTACACGCCTCGTAAATCACAACCCTTTTTTCTGTATAAAAAAATGTTTCTAGGGCAAACTCAGTTTATCAAGTGCCATTTAATGATTGTAATATCTGTCCGTCTGGCGGTTTGTCTGTCTGTCACGGAACCGATCATCAGTGGTGGGGAGGGTAGGCAGGGTTAATCCAGGATCTTGTGACACGCCTAAGTTGCGAACGGTTGAACCGAGTCGAGTGAAACTTGATGGGTGGTAGCAGTGGCGGCGGAAGTTTTGTGGTGACTTCCCTCATTTATTTTCCTGTAAAGTCTTCCCGTAACACGTGCCATATGAGCTCTTAGCTCTTTTTTTTTTTTTTTTAGACTTCAAAGTTGCCGCTGGGATTTTTAGTTTCACTATCGTGCGCCAGAGTGTGGCAGGGAAAAATTTACCGGTTGTAATTATTTGGAAAGAACACCCTTACTGTAGTAACCGAGGCTGTTGTTGCTGAGAGATCTGCCAGCGACTTAATGATTACCCTGAATCCAAGCGGTACTAATCTTCTTGGATATCCTTGCCAATATACAATTGATATTATTACCCGTACTAAACTGCTTGTATGTTCGTGTTACAAATACATTTCTGTGGACATATGGCCACTAAAAAGTTCGTGTAAGTGGCTAGTGATAGCAATTACGATAAGCGCTCGAAAAGGAACTATGCACAAGAAAAGATAGAATGAAAGTGGCAGGTTTCCCGAACAATCAGTTCGATTTCTCACGGTTCTTCCATTTGGATGCAAAGTAGTAAACGTGCCACTATCTTCTTGGCACGCGATGTAAAACAAGACCATAGCAGAGCTACGAAAGATCAGTACTCAAAGACTGCCTATGGCAGTCCTCCATGTCATCAGTAATTGTGGTCCGATAATTAGTAAAATTCTCACTCGACTTTATTGGGAAAACAAGGAAGATGTGGTAAGAAGGTCGTTCTTGACTGCGAAAAACAATAAATTTACAAGTTCAACATTTTTAAAAATATTGCAAGTACCTTCCGAGACTACATTCGTGGACCCGTAACTCTGCAGTACCGGCAAAATATGACACAACCGATCCGTTTAATGTCGTATCTTACCGGATTACATATCCTCTTCATTCGCCTGACGTAAAAGAGAACTAAACAAAAACCACTACCTGTTGTTCTATGTAGCCACGCGTGTGAAAAGGACTGTTGACATATATATGTTATTTGTGTTACCTATTGTTTTTATGGCACTTGCAGCCTCTGGCTCAAGTGCCATATACCGATCGCAATTCCGTCTGTCGGTCGGTCCGAATTTTTTTGTCCCGCATGTTCGAGTTAGGGTACTTCCAGATGTGTTAGGACGATGAAACTTGGCAGGAAAATCAGGGACCCGACCAAACTAACCTGGAAATAATCAGTTTCCCGATCCGACCATCTGGGGGGGGAGTGGTGGGCCGGGGAATTCTGAAAATTAAGTAGTTTTTGTCACACTATTTCGAGTTGGGGTACTTCCAGATGCGCTAGGACGATGAAACTTGGCAGGAGCATCAGGGACCCGTCCGGACTGACCTGGAAATAATCAGTTTCCCAATCCGACCACCTGGGGGGGAGTGGAGGGCTGGGGAATCCGGAAAACTGGAGTAGTGTGTAACTTTCGAACGGGTGAACGGATTGGAATGAAACTTAATAACTGAATAAATGGCATACTTCTGATGTCCCGTTTGAAGTCCGGACCGGATTCGGCAGCTATGGGGGAGTTGGGGGGGGGAGACCGGAAATCTCGAGAAACGGTTAGAATGGAGGGATCGGAGTGAAACTTGCTGGGAAGAACAAGCATCTGCTCCAGATGAATCGTTTATACATTTGGACTGGATCCCGACACTGGGGGGGGGGGGGTGGAGGGGAGTTTCCCGGAATTCCGGTAATGGCGGTTTTGGGGATTTTCACGACGAAACTTGGGAGGCGAATCAGGGACCCGATCAAACTGACTTATAAATACAAATTTACATGATCCGATAGTCGTGGGGGGAGTAGCGGGAGGGGGAATCGGGAATATTGAGTCATGCGTAACTTTGGAACGGTTGATCGGATTTGAGTGAAATTTGATAATTGATCAGAGGACATGTCTCTGGTGATCTTTGTCACGTCCGGACCGGATTCGACAACAATGGGGGGGGGGGGGGTACGTGATCGGCTCAGACCGGGGCTAGGACGATGGGACTGGGATGGAATATTGAATATTCGAAAAGATTGGCTCAGAAATCGCCACTTTCCAAATCCGACATTCCTTAAAGTACCAATCTTGACCGTAAATTTAGAAAAATACTTTTAAGCAAATTATACATTTTCATGATCTCCATGAGCCCATTATCATTTTTGCCTCAAGGGTTTTGCTTACAAATGAAGTTCTAGCTCCCTCAAAGTGCGCATCTGAACCGCAAGGTCGAAAACTATTTTTTTTTATCAAACGATACATCTCAACCCATGATCTTCTGTGCCACAAGGGTTTTGCTTAAAGATTTATTTTATCACCCTTAAAGTGCACATTTTAACCGAAAAGTGAAAAAAAATAGTTTTTACCACACGGTATATATCAATGATCCTTAAGGGCCTGTGATCGTGTTGTCTCAATAGTTTTTCTTGCAGAAGAATTTCTGGCGCCTATAAAGTGCGTATCATTACAGCCAAGTTCTAAAACAAAATACTTTTTCACTAGCTCCCTTGAAGTGCGCATCTGAACCGCAAAGGTGATCTTAAAAGTACTTTTGATCAAACACTACATCTCAACCCATGCAAGTGCCATATGAGCTTACAGCTCTTGTTTTCTTTTTTTATGGCACTTGCAGCTCCGCTCAAGTGCCATATACCGATCGCTTTTCGGTCTGTCGGTCCGCTGTTCTCGAGTTGGGTACTTCCAGAAGTGCTAGGACGATGAAACTTGGCAGGCGTATTAGGGACCCGACCAAACTAACTTGGAAATAGTCACTAACCCGATCCGACCATCGTAGGGGGAAGGGGAGGCGGCGGAATCCGGAAAATAGGGGCATGTGTAACTTTCGAACGGGTGATCGGATCTTATTGAAACTTGATATCTGGAAAGACCTCAGATGTCCCATTTCAAGTCCGGACCGGATCCGACGAATCTGGGGGGGGGGTCGGAGGGGGGAACCGGAAATCGTGTGACACTCTCAGAGTGGAGCATTCGCGATGAAACTTGGTGGGAAGAACAAGCACACGTTCTAGGTACATCACTGACAGAACTGGACCGGATTCGGACACTGTGGGGGGAGTCGGAGTGGAGTTACGGAATTCCGGCGATCCGCAGTTAATGTACTTCCAGGTGGGGTAGGACGATAAAACTTGGCAGGCATATCAGGGACTCGACCAGATTAACTTGGAAATAGTCACTTGCTCAATGCGACCATCGTGGGGGGAGGGGGAGACGGCGGAATCCGGAAATTAGTGGCATGCATAACTTTCGAACGGGTTACCGGATCTTAATGAAACCTGTTATCTTGATAGACCTCATGTCTCAGATGTCCCATTTCAAGTCCGGATCGGAACCGGTGAACTAAGGGGGGTTGGAGGGGAGAACCGGAAATCTTGTGACACGCATGGAGTGGAGCGATCAGGATGAAACTTGGTGGGAAGTACAGGCACAAGTCCTAGGTACATCAGTGACAGAATCGGACCGGATTCGGGTACCGAGGGGGGGACAGTGGGGGGGGTGTCCGGAATTCCGGTGATCGTGAGTTGGGGTACTTCCAGGTGTGCTAGGACGATGAAACTTAGCTGGAGCATTATAAACTTGACATCATTGGGTTAGACATCGTCACTTGCAAGATCCGACCATCCCCTAAAGAACTCATCTTAACCGCAAAGTACAAAAAATACTCTTGACCATCACTTCTATCCTCTGACCCAGCCTTGCAAGTGCCATATGAGCTTCCAGCTCTTGTTTAAGTTAAACTCCATTTGTGACTTTTGCCTTAAAAAGTGGGTCAGTAATTCCTGTGATCATTCCTATGATTTATGAATGTCCTGTTGGGAAATGTGTTTGGTTTTCGGAGGTGGAAGGCCAGGACTTTTAAGCTAGTTGTTTTAATCTTGCATATTTTGTCTTTTCTTTATATATTACTCCCCCATTTTGAAGGTTGGAAATAAATAAATAAACTAAGTTATGCACAACTTTTTGTGGGCCCTTGCTACTACTTTGTAAGGCTGCTGTGCGCCAGATCGTTAAGTGATGAAATGGTTTACGACAAAGGTCGTTAATGTGAGACTTTAACTCTAATTTCCGAGTAGACGCTACCTTGTCTTTGGATGAAGGGTGTCGAGTTTTGGATCTGTTCTTTTTGTGAACCGGGTAACCGTTTTCGCAATGACGATTTGACGGTGGATGGGTCGAAGGTGAAAGATAAATGGTCAGAAGCATTACTACAAGAGTTACTGGTTTGGTTGGACAACAGTTACATGTGAGTTGTTACTCTAAGCGTTGTGATGCGCCGACCGTTTGTAATCTATGTTAGACCCCTTGTGCATTCTCATGGCGAAGGGTGGAGTAAGCCGGACAAAAAGAACTACCTTTACCGATAAAGAGCCGTCAAACGGGCGGCACCCCGAAGTGATCATAGTGTAGTAATCTAGCTTACGAAGTCAAGAAATAATAAATAATCAGCAAAAAACCTAGATTAAATAAGAGAGTGCACTGTCAGAAGTTTCATAACAGATCGCGCATAACACTTTCAAGAATAACACCTTTTCACAAGTTTTATGACCAATTAAGTTTACACTATTTCGTGCCTAGATCTCCAACAACACCTTCAATTGGTAAAAATACTACACTGTCAGAAGTTACATAACGACAACAGAAGGATGCCCGGTTTCAACAGATAGCACTTTGGGATGTTATCTTTCATGTTTCTTTCGTTCCCGTTAGTATTTTTACCAATCGAAGGTGTTGTTGGAGATCTAGGCACGAAATAGTGTAAACTTAATTGGTCATAACACTTTATTTCTAAGTGAAAAGGTGTTATTCTTGAAAGTGTTATGCTCTGTCTGTTATGAAACTTCTGACAGTGTGGTAGCACTGCCTAGCGGCGGCAGGATAGACAGAAATAAATGAGGGCAACACTTGCGATGTACTCTTGATCAGAGGCGTTACTAGCCAAAATGTTTGAGGGAGGGGAGGAGGTATTTACCGACTGGCTGGTCATTTTTACAGACTGTTTTTGCAGAAAAAGGTCTCTTTTTTTTAAAGAAAACTAATGTTTTGACGAAAATTGACTGATTTTAAGAAACAATCGATAATTTCTGCGAAAAAACGACTGTTCCAAGAAAGAAAAACACTGTTTTTACTGAAAATCGCGGCGCTTATCGGTTATTTGTTACCGACTGGCCGACAAAATTGTGTGGGGGGGCGTCCCCCCCCATACATGACGCCTCTGCTCTTGACCACGGTTGACCCGTTGGCTCTGAGGCAGTCTGTACAAGCTCTGGGTAAACTGAGTTTAGAAAATCTTATCCCTAAGTACAAAATTTCATTTATACTCTGTTTTTACCATCGTGCATAATGTTTTGATAGAGAGTATAGGCGACTGGGCACAGCTGACTGGTTGGCAACGAGCCTAGGATGTCGGCTTTTAAAGGGCTCTCACTTCATCAGGTATAGGTATCTAAAAGGCCATTCATGGTTTGTGTGATTCAAGACAACTGAGGTGCATTATACCCCGCTACTGCTCTGATGTGTGGTCTGTGACGGGAATGGCAGCAACATCATAGATTCTCTGGACGCGTACTTAAAACAGTCCGCAATAGATAAAAAGGGAACTGATTCTATCTTGTCAGTTTTTGACGTCAAGATGGCTGCTCTTTCCTCAACGTGGAGTTGTGAAAAGTTGGTCTTTGACGGTACGGAAGCAGAACATTTTCCTATATTTTTAAGGAAGCCAATGTGCTTCTGCGTAAGATGAGAGGGCTTAAGAACATTGATGACGAGGATATCACGTGGCAAGATGTCTTGAATCGGGGGTTCAGCCGAAGATGTTGAAATTTTACAAAACAGTAATTACCACTGCTTCCGTCTGCTGTCAAGTTTGCTGGTCTGGGCGTCGTCGTCGGTATCTCTTCTCCACTCATCAACGCTCCTTTTACATCCGCAACAAGATTCAGCATTCTGTTCATCTTGTCACCGACAAACTCGGTTAGGTATCTCAAGTTTTTGTCCATGTTCCCGATTTGGGTTTTCATCTCGCGTAAAGTGTTATCCTCGCTTTCATCTTCCAGTCGGTTGAGGATTGTGTAGGATTCCTGACTGGCGAACGCTTTGTACGTGTCATTGTCACCAGTATGGATGGAGTTGTCGAAGTGATTAACGATAGAGATGATCTTGCTGTCGATGGAAGAGACTTTCTCGTCGATGGCTGCGATTTTAGGTTCCAGCTCGATGGCGCTAGGTTCGCTGAACTGGGCTTCGTCGCGTTTAGATAATCTGGAAAGAGAGACGGTCAGTTGTTGTTTAAGGGCACTCCCGTGCCATTCGTGCTTCGCCCTCTGCCGGGAGTATTTGTTAAATTATGTGTGTAAAAATCTTGAAAAGAATAAATGAACCCGAACCCGAAGGGATGCGCAATGCTACGCGTAATCTTCAGCAGTTGTGCTTCTCAGTTGCGTTACATGTTCTTCAGTAAAGTAAAACCAAAGCCTGCAGTTTTCATATCCTTGTATTAATTAGGTTGAATATCCGTTTCTCCTGAACACCTACTTTGTATCCAGCGGTTTTTGTTAACTGCCGAATCACCGTTGACTGTTGAGAGTACGCTAATCCAGTGGTTCCCAACCGGGGGTACGCGTACCCAAAGGGGTACGCGAGACCCTTGCAAGGGGTACGCGAAGGAACCAAAATCGTTTTAATTCATAATTTCAAAATCTCGCCTTACTCATTTTTGATTGCCGAAAGCCTAATGTTACCAGCATAAGCATCACTAGCCAAAACGTTTTGAGGGGCAAGGTATTTTTACCGACTGTGTTTAAAAAAATAACTGTTTTGACCAAAAATCGCGGCGCTTCGCGCCGACTCGTTTCTTTTTAACCGTATGGACGGCCACTTTGGGGAAGGGGTGTTGCCAACAACTGCGTGACGCCCCTGACTATAGCTAGTCTACTCCCGTAAAATCTGGTCCTGTGTCTAACAAAATTGTTTCAAGAAGAATCGAAGACATAACAAGTGATATTGTCATTCAGATTACGAATTAAGCTAACGAAAACGTTTGCGATGCAGTTTGATGAAAGCACGGAGAACATCAAAACCAAACACAGAAACAGGCTGACTGTAAAACAAGTATTGCCGTAAATGTTGTTGAGCCGAGATTTCATTAAATTTTTGCTAAAAGCAGCCTCAGGTGTCTCATTGATTTTGTATAAATTTCTACACATGTATGCCTTATCATTTATGATAACAAATATCGTCTTTTTAATGTTCTTGAAAAGGGGTACGCAACATTTTCGAACCTTGGTTAGGGGTACGCGGTACGGAAAAGGTTGGGAACCACTGCGCTAATCAACCACGCAAAGACACATGGCAAGTACATTCCAGAGTTCGACTTCGGACAGGGCCCGATCGTAATAGCAATTACAATGATAATGATTATATAGAAGAGAAAGAGAAATTATTCAAGAGAAAAAACAAGAATATGATTACGTTAGGGTTTGACAGACCACTACCTAGCAATGAGCCTACGACATGAGCTTCCTAGGCTCATCGTGTTCCGTCGATCTGTTTAAAAACAAAAAACACACTCTGTGTCATACTTCGGCAGATTTTACGACCCTCTTATCTATCGCCGGCTCTTTTTTGGGAATGAGCGGTCAAGACTCCGGTTTTACTGTCAAGAGCCCCACTTGCGAACTCAGAAGAGCAGTGGCGGGGCACAGTTTCTTGAATCCCAGGAACGTACAACGCCGAAACCCCTTTGACTAGCCCCTGTTTATTAGCAAGAGCGATAAGAATCCTCCGAGACCAACTGTAAATCTGTCAACGAGATGAAGTGGATAGCACTTCCGAGTAATCAAGTAGAGCCGCGACAGTCCTTAGCCTAGGCTCGTCATTATAGCCGTCTCTGTGATCTAGTATAAGGCGTGACTGAGGTAAATGCTGCTTCGCATGAAAGTTAAATAAGCCTGTACTTCGTACGGTAAAAACTGCCATCTTCAGTTCTTCAGATCATAATTCGTGGCCTGTACAAATTATGATTAAGATATAATAATAATAATTTATTTTCAACCCACTACAACAAACAAGAAATAGTGGATTAATTAACTAAAAACAACAAGAAACCAAAAAGAAAGTTGTTGTCCAATGTTGTTCTTGCACGAACTACAGGCTGAACTCCCCAGACTCCAAAAGTCTCAAAACTTAACGAAAAAGGCCCCTTCTTTCACGGGGACTGTATGAAGGGTGACATTTTTTTTTTCGTTTTAGCACAGAAAGGGAAGTATTTGTAAGTGACATAGAAAGAAAGAGTCACGGAAAGAGCCGCTTTAAAAGATATTCGGGAGCAAGAAGTATGTCATGCTTCGGAGTGGAAGCCAAGGGGATCCTCACTGTTTCCTGATTTCTGACAGTATAAATCCTATTCATCTTTCAGTTTCATTCAATTCATTCATTCGTTCAGTCGGTGTATTAGCCGATTCTTGGCTCGTCAACTCCTTCACAGTTTTTATCGCAGTTCTTGATAGGGTCGGCGATATGGTTGATGGCGAAACAAGGGTAAGTCATCTGAGATTTGTTCCTGCAATATTCTGATCCTTTTTGGCAAGGGTCTTGTTCAGACTGTAGCTACAAGCTCTGAAGTCAGCTTTGGCTGCAGTCTTGAAAACCCGCAATTGGATTGCAGGTTCAATCTTTCAGCTACAGGCTAAAGAGAACCCTTTCCAAGAAAGGCCGAAATATTGCTGGAACTCAAACTTGCCCATTTAGCACCGTCAAGCATGAATCAAGTCAGCTTGGGCTGGAGGAATACTAACGATCAGATTGAATTTTATGCCGTTGGTTTCTCGTCCGATGTCGATCGGTCTCTACACTGTCGGAAGTTTGATAACAGATAACACATGTTTACCCATCACATGTTTGACCATCATATTATGATAATATATCTGTCATAACAGAAAGGTATACAGAAGGTTTGTCTCGGTACACATACATTAAAAAGGGTGATAACATATACATAACATAACGTTCAACGCAAGGATGCGCAAACGTGTGTTAAATGTTATCACAGCCTTACTCGTTTGCTTTAGTTTCTTGTTCTTTTTGTTTTGTGAAGTGTTTGTTTTGTTTCTTTTATTGCTACTCCGCTTTGATTTTTTGTAGCGGGTCAAAAATAAATTATTATTATTGTTATACTTCTGACAGTGCAGGCGGTCTCCGGTGCTTATAATTGGAAGGTTGTTTGTACTGGAAAGCTGCTCGAGATCTGTCCCTTATCTTTTCTCTTGGGGAAAGTTCTCTGTTGTCTCTTAGCCCGTGATCTAAACTTATACCTCACCCTCTAGCAAACCTATGTACTCTACACTGTAAAAAAAAATCTTGCAGTATTACTACTGGGATTAATCTTGTCTTTATTTTAGATAAGATTATATCTAATTCGGATTGATCTTGCCCCAGTACACTGTAAAAAAAATCTCTCCGACTTCGGTTTAATGTAAACCGCAGTATCTCGCAGGCAGTTTACCGTAATCCTGAATCGGTTTACGGCGCATCGGTCTCCCGTTCCACCTAAAACGGTTTACAGTAATCCGACTTCGGAGTGGCGATGGCACGGGGTTCTGTAATCCTCTTTCGGAGACGTCGCGGTTTCATGTAAACCGCTATCGGAGTGATGCATGAGAGACCTGGTAAACCCAATGCGGATTGGCGTAAACCGACTTCGGACTACCGCGCACCGGTAATTGATCCCTTAGCGGGTTACGACAAACCGTTTTCGGAGAGCAATTCACCGGAACCGGCGTGATAGGCACCGTTTTTGCTGGATTTTAATACTGTTATAATCCGTTTTCGGGATTATACTGTCCGATTTCGGGTTAATCCAGACCATTTTAGGATTTATAAAATCCGTTTCAGGATCACTGCAGTCCGTTTTCGGATACCCGCTGCCCGTTTCCGGTCTATCTTAGCTCGTTTCCGGGTTACTTCTGACCTTTTTAGGACTACCACCTTCCGTATCCTGCCTGTTGGAAATTAACACTGGGCAAAACTTATCAAAATTTATTAAGTCAATGAACCGTTACTCATATTTAACACTGGGCAATACTTATAAGAAATTATTAAATTAATGAACCGTTACTCAAATTTAACACTGGGCAATACTTATCAAAATTTACTAAGTTAATGAACCGTTACTCAAATTAAACACTTATCAAAATTTATCAAGTCAATGAACTCAACTAAAAACTCAAATTAAAAACTCAAACTCAAATTAGAAAAAAACTCAAACTCAAATTGAACACTTATCAAAATTTATCAAGTCAATGAACCGTTACTCAAATTAAACACTGGGCAATAGTGATCAAAATTTATTAAGTAATGCACCGTTACTCAAATTTATTTGCAGCTTGCTGGACTTTCTTACACGCCCTTTGAGGTGGGCGACCCTCAGACTCCTCCTCCATTGTTTCGTGGAGCTCTCTTGCCTCGGGGACTGTTTTTTTTCTCAGCAATCCCAAGGACGTACCTAAAAGAGGGAATTCTCCTGTTTACTGTTACCCATAATAATATGTGTTAATATGGTCCAACGGAGCCGTCTTCACTTGGGGGCTGGCTTTTCTGACTAAAGCCGCATTTCGCTTTGCAGTTTTATTCACTGAATCGATTCTGACTTGTGACAAGATTGCATTTTAATATTTCAGTTTATATCATGTCGATAACAGATTTAAAGCTGCAACACATGCATTACCTAACACAAAATCATCCAGTCCCTTGGACAACTAGGAAAACACGTAATCAAATGAAGGAATCCGTGAGTAGAGCAGAGCAGAGCAAATAGTAAAAAAAAATTAAAGAACGGCTTCATATGTCTCTTTCCTACAAGAAGCATTGATTCACCTAAACGGCCACGTGCGGAACCCCTTTTATCTAGTCCCCTTGCTTCGAAAAAGCGGAAGCTCACCCATACCATGAGTTTAAAATACTTCATTTACTTTCACTCTGCAAAAAGAAAAGCTTGTATATGTGGTCAGTTGGAATACAGCGCCAGAGTTGCATCGCTTGCTCTTCCTTGTTTTTCTAGTCATTTAGATCTAGCAAAAGCTATATGAGCTCATATGGCACTTGTTAGGCGTAGATATACATGAGAACGTCACGTGAACATCTTTAGGAAAATTACGGTGCCCCTCCGCCCACCGTGGTCGGATCCGGTCCAGACCCCAATGCATGTATCTAGGGCATATGATCTCTCTAGATTCCAAGTTTCATTCAAATCGGTCCACTCGTTTGACCCCTCTGTGAGCCACAATATTTCCGGGACTCCCCCATCTGTTTGTCTCTTGTGCGTGTTAATAATTTCCGGAAACCCCCTCCAACCCCCCCAACCGTGGCCGCATGTGGTTTGGACACGTGTTTTTTGCATATCTAGGTCATCAGTCCTTACCACCCATAAAGTTTCACTCGAATCGGGCCACCCGTTCACAACTTACACAAGTTAGAATTTTTTGCGGATTCCCCTTCCCTCAACTCCCCCAACAAGTATCGGATGCGGTCTGGACTTGAAATGGAACATTTGAGACGACGGCTCTTTCCACTTGCCAAGTTTTATTCACATCCGACCACCCGTTCGAAGTTCTGCATATGCCACTAGATTCCAGAGTCCCCATGCCTCCACTCCCCCCACGATGGTTGAATCGGAGAAATAACTATTTTCAAGTCAGTCCGGTCGGGTCCCTGATACGCCTGCCAAGTTTCATCGTCCTAGCTTACCAGGAAGCAGCCTACCGAACAAATTCCGGACCCCCTCCAACTCCCCCCACAGTGCCCGGATCCGGTTCGGGTCTGTCAACGATGTATCTAGGATTTGTGCTGGCTCTTCCCACAAAGTTTCATTCCGATCCCTCCACTCTAAGTGTTTCCAAGATTTCCGGTTCCCCCCTACAATTCCCCCAAAGTCACCGGATCCGGTCCGGATTTTAAGTGGTCCGTCTGAGACACTATGTCTTTCCAAATATCAAGTTTCATTAAGATCCGATCACCCATTCAAAAGTTATAAATACCTCAAGATTCCGGATTCCCCCTCCCTTCACTCCCCCCACGATGCTCGAATCGGGGAAGTGACTATTTTCAACTTAATCTTTTTGGGTTCCTGATACGCCTGCCAAGTTTCATCATCCTAGCTTATGTGAAAATGCCCGAACTAGCTAAACCCGGACCGACAGACCAACGGACGGACAGAAATTGCGATCGCTATATGGCACTTCGCCGAAGGGCAAGTGCCATAAAAATCAGAACGATTCTGGCGAAGGCTTCAGCGATGAATTGTTCGTTAGCCCGGAACTTCGGTTCGAAGATGAAAACCTATATTATTTCAAACTACCAAAATACGGTGCAAAATACTCTACCTTGAAATAAAATCGCAGAAAGCTGACGCCTTCTTGTCGTACTTGTAACTAAAGACGGGCGCAGGCAATCATGCACACGAAGCCAGTCCAGTCTTCCTCTACCAGAAGGAGTCAACCATCGATGTAGACTGCTACGGCATCTCCCATCCTGACCACCCTTGGGTGGCGGGATCCAGCCAGCTCAGGATGGCTAAGAAGCATGTCTGGGGTTATTTCATCCTGAAAGAAAAACGTCTTTTTTTCCGAGGTAGAACAACTATGATGACAAGTGAAATCAGGGAAGTCTCGTTGCATCACTCAGGTGACTAATAAAATAGCCTTTGTCACTCACTCATTCAATCGCATACTTGCACTCGTGCATAATACAGCGCCGACGGATCGGGGAATGGTCTTCACTGGGCGGCTGGGTTTTCCGAGTGAAGCTAAAACACCCAGTAATAGTGAAAGGACACGTCGTACCTATGATACTAATTCATTCTACTTCAGTAGCATTTCCATCTATTCTCGTTCCCGAGATTCTACACTTGATTATCACGCTTGCCACGTTTGTTCTCCTTACGTGACGTATCAGGCTCTCGATCTTTGTTTGCGAGAAGCTTATTTGGAAGCAGACAAGTTAAGCAAATTTTGACACATTTCCCATCCAAGGCAAGCGACATGGAAAAAAGATTAAAATGCTGCAAGGACAGCTAAGTTTTAAAGTCGTCAACTATCTCAGAACATCTTGGCAGAAACACTATGTAGTGCGAGGGGTCCTTTAAATTTTTTGTTGGAAGGAATGTGTTAAACTTGGAATCTCCGCCCGATTTGGAATGCGGGTGTATTATACAAATGTAAATTAGTTTATGTGGTAACCTACGGGATATACAAGTCCAGGATAAATTAGTTAGTGCAGAGGCTAGATATTTTTTCTATATACTGAGCTTCAGATACCACCTTGATAATGGAGATTCTGTTGCTAATATTGTAACCTGTCATCCATCTTTTGATGAAACCCAGAGCATGTTAGTGGAAGATTCTGCTACTTGTGAAATTGGT
The DNA here is from genome assembly GCA_023053555.1 of Branchinecta lindahli. Classification (NCBI taxonomy): domain Eukaryota; kingdom Metazoa; phylum Arthropoda; class Branchiopoda; order Anostraca; family Branchinectidae; genus Branchinecta; species Branchinecta lindahli. The sequence goes on along the minus strand of JAKZAO010000004.1, from coordinate 18,510,513 downwards.
GAGCATGGTCTTCTTATATGTAGATCAGCATGTTGAGTGCATATTGTCTTCAGGTTACATATATCATACGGTAGCCTATGCTGAGTTGATGAGTTCGCTAAGTATTTCCTTCTGCACACATTTTGGGCTTGGAAGTTTGAAAATGGAAGAGTATCACATAAATAACAATGTTCGAGTTATGGAATCCGAAAAATCTCTCCAGTAATTTCAGACACAGAATAACAGATGGCATACAGGAGAGGTACACAACCTCAAACCAGGTTTCAAATTTCCAGATAAGTCTTTCCTTCAGACAAATGTATGTGGCTCGAAAAGGAACAAAAAAATATGACAAAAATACTAGACTGTTCAGCTAATAGAATGGTTTACATACTGGAGAAATCAATTTTGCTTCAATATTTCTAGTTAAACATATTTTTATTTTCAAACAATACCTCCTCATTGTTACTTGAGCTCGTATTCCTTTCCGTGATTTACAAAGTGATGAAAAAGGTAGATCTAACAAAGTTAATAACCAGAAAATCTCTTTTTAAAGCAGGTTTCAAACAAAGAAAAGGCGTATAATTTGAGTATTCTGGACACATGACTGTTGAAAAATATCAGATTTTGCCTCTTGACTGTCAGGACAGCATGGAAATTTCATTTTAACATTTTCGCGGCAACATTCGAGGTTGTGTAAAAACAAGGTCAGTTACCCCTCCTGTATACAATCTCAAATATCTTTTAACTTTCTACAAAGTAGGCTATAAGTTTAACCTATCCTAGACACTGACAGACTGCAATCAGTCAGAGAAGTTGAAACAAAATAGCATATGACAGGTGGAAAATACAGAGGCTCGTGTACTTTTCTACCAAACTTGATTTTGAAACAGTTAGTATCTAGCAAATTCCAGGATTGCATGTCAGTTCTAGAAATCACCTGAAAACCCTCAACCCCAGGCAATCTGCCACCAGAAGATGGAAAATCAAGCAAAGCCTTCAACGAAAACTTGAGCTGGAGAAGGAAAATCAAGCAGAGCTGCAAAGCCTTCATTAGAACTTGAACAGAAACCTGGTCAAAATATGAAAACCTTCAATGAAAACTTGATCAGAAACCCGGTCAATATCTGTACAGGAGTTTAATAAGCTGGGCCTTGGCCTAACTAAAGGCCCTAATTATAATTTCTCTGCAAGCAGTTGGTAGCCTATTACTTCAGCTAGTTCAGCTTAGGCATGACTCATGTACCCTACATTCTTCATCATTCCACAGCAAAACAGACAAATCAAATGTGTATGACTCACCATGACTGAAATTTTCCAATATCTTCTTTGGGTATGTTGGTTGAGCTTCCAGAATTTTGTTGTTCCTGAGTTCTTCTTTTCTTCTCTGCGTACTCCGCGATCGAAGAAAAAACCGAAAATTGACGCTAGGTAACACTGCAGTAGGTGCTAGTAATCCGTTTTCGGAGCGAAAAAAAGTCACATACGGCTGATGAAAACATATCGGTTAAGGATACCCCGAACTCGGTGTGTCGTAAACCGCAGTCGGAGTGGCCATGCTTGAGGTGTATCATAAACCTAAATCGGATTAGAGGACTCCGAAGGCTAGAGTTTCCCTGTCGCTCCGGAATCGGTTTACAGTAAACCGAAAGACGAGTGGGAAGCAAACTCTCTTTTTCCGGTCAGTTAGGCCCCTGAATCGGAGTGCCAACAAAAAGCGCTCTCCGAAAACGGATTTCGTTTTTACAGTGTAGAGATAATCTCAATCCTAGTAGCAGATACTGCAGTTAACTTTAATCCTTTTTCGGAGAAACCTTTTACAGTGTAGTGGTCATTTTTATGGCACTTGCAGCTTCGCTCAAGTGCCATATACCGATCACTTTTCCGTCGGTCGGTCTGTCTGTCGGTCTGTCGGTCGGTCGGTCCGGTGATCGCGAGTTAGGGTACTTGCAGATGTGCTAGGACGATGAAACTTGGCAGGCATATCGGGGACCCGACCAAACTAACTTGCAAATAATCACTTCCCCGATCCGACCTCCGTGGAGGGAGTAGAGGGCGGGGGAATCCGGAAAATTTAGTAGTTTTTGTAAAATCCCTACCCCTTTCTTTACACTAGTAGGTCTGCGCGCGGCGTGACGTCACTCTTTGCATCGCATCACTCTGTTAACATTGGAAAGAGCTAGTGCATTCGAGGGTCAAAGGGGTTTGTATCTGTGGTGCAGTGCGGGGGAATATGGAAAATTGAGTGTTGTGTAACTTTCGAACGGGTGATCGGATTGGGACGAAACTTAATATCTGAATGAATGACATATCTCTTATGTTCCATTTGAAGTCCGAACCGGATTCGACATCTATGGGGGAATTGGGGTGGGGGAAGACCGGAAACCTTGAGAAACGGTTATAATGGAGGGATCGGAGTAAAACTTGCTGGGTAGAACAAGAATCTGCTCCAGATAATTTGTTTACACGCTTGGACTGGACCCGGACACTTGGGGGGGGAGGTGGAGGGGAGTTTCCCGGAATTCTGGTGATGACAGTTTTTGGGATTTTCACGACGAAACTTGGGAGGTGTATCAGGGACCCGATCAAACTGACTTGTCAATAAAAATTCACTCGATCCGATAGTCGTGGGGGGATCGGAGGGAGGGGGAATCCGGAATATTTAGCCATGCGTAACTTTGGAACGGGTGATCGGGTTCGAGTGAAATTTAATAACTGAACAGAGCCTGTGGTGATCTTTTTCATGTCCGGACCGGATCCGACAACAATTGGGGGGGGGGAATACGTGACCGGATTGGACTGGAGAGATCGGGATGGAACTTTGTGGGAATAACAAACAAGTCCAAACTGAACCGGATTGGCTCCGGCGACTGTGGGGGGAGTTTGAGGGGCGGGTCCGGAATTCCGGTGATCGCGAATTAAGGTACTTCCAGATGTGCTAGGACGATGAAATTTGGCTGGAATATTAGAAATTCGACAAGATTGGCTTAGAAATCGCCACTTTTCAAATCCGACCATTCCCTAAAGTACCAATCATGACCGCAAATTAAGAAAAATACTTTTAAGCAAAATATGCATTTCCATGATCCCCATGAGCTCATGATAATTTTTGCCTCAAGGGTTTTGCTTACAAATGAAGTTCTAGCTCCCTTAAAGTGTGCATCTTAACCGCAAGGTCGAAAAGTACTTTTTATCAAACGATACATCTGAACCCATGATCAGTTGTCCCACAAGGATTTTGCAAAAAAAATTATTTCTTGCACCCTTAAAGTGCGCAAATTAGTGGGAAAAAAAATACTTCTGATCATACGTATATATCATTGATCCCTAAGAGCCTGCTATCGTTTTTGCCTCAAGGGTCTTCCTTACAGATGAATTTCTAGTGCCTTTAAAGTGCGCATCATTACAGCCAAGTTCAACGATAATATACTTTTTCTCTAGCTCCCTTAAAGTGCGCATCTGAACCGCACAGTCGAAAATTACTTTTGATCAAATAATACATCTCAACCCTTGCAAGTGCCATATGAGCTTACAGCTCTTGTTGTATTTACCTTTGGTCGAGAGCTTGAAGCTGCTCGACGATTTCTTCGTGTCGAACATCGAATTCTTCGAACTTGAGTGTCAGCCGTTCGATTGTCCTTTCTAAGCTATCGATCTTCTTAAGTTTCGAGTCGATAGCATTTAACACAGTGTCGAACACCGATAGTATCTGAGCTTCCCTGAAAGATATACACTTTTTATTCAACCGTCTGTAAATAGAAACAAGAATATATAAAAAAAATTACTCAAAACCGATGGGTCACCTAAGAAATTCTTCAGCGATATTTCGTTATTCTTGGCAAGGGTACTCTTCAGGCTGTTCAGGGAAGAAATGAACCTGAAATTGGCTGCAATAAATAAACGAAGATTCTAGCAAGTGTAATTGTATACTATATTAGCTATTATAGTTACTAGAAGCTTCATTAATTTATTGCAGGTCCGCTTCTTCCAGCTATAGTATGAAGAGGATCCTTGCCAAGAAGGGCCGAAATATCACAGAAGAATATCCTAGCTGAGTTACTGTGTTTCTCCACGGAGCATGTCCAGTATTGGTTATGAATGAATGAATTTATCCCCAATAAAGCCCAAGGGCCATGGCGGGAAACATAACACAATAACAAAAAACAAAATATCATACAATCCGAAAACAAACCAAAAATCAGCTTCTATAGAAATAGTTCACGGTGGGATGCCTTGAAATATAAACCTTGAACGTGAATATTTTTCGGAACTGGAAGCCCTGCTTTTGCATAACTTCTTGTAACATTTAGTTATACCAATGGTTCTTTAATTATTTGTTTATTTGTTTAAACCCGCGTACCTAGCATATGTTCTTTTGCATTTTCATATTTCGTACTTTTTGGGCTATGACTAACCTACAATGAACCTCGATTGTCAAAGACGGAAGGCCTTCTTCTGCGTAACTTCACGACACATTCTATATTACATATTAGTAGTTCCTTACTTAATATTTTTTTCCTAACCCGCGTTAATATATTTTTAACCTACTCTTTCTAAACGTTTTAAAACCGTTCTTCAACAATATTGTATTTAAAAAATCTACAGTTTTAAAGGTTTGAATCCATTTAATATTCTTAAAAAAAAATTCAAACTATTACATACTTTAAGTATAATCAAAATTCTTCACAAACTCCGTCAAGCATACTTCCCAACATTAATTAAATGATGTGGTCGGCTCCTTGCTGTCTACTGAAGCTAGACAGTTTTTACGTTGTCAAAAAAAGCTTTTGAAGCTTGTCCAACAAAAATGGCAAGGCTTTATCATCTAGTGACTTGTCGCTCTTAAGTGTTTTTATGGCACTTGCAGCTTCGCTCAAGTGCCATATACCGATCACTTTTCCGTCGGTCGGTCTGTCGGTCGGTCGGTCGGTCGGTCGGTCGGTCGGTCGGTCGGTCAGTCCGGTGATCGCGAGTTAGGGTACTTGCAGATGTGCTAGGACGATGAAACTTGGCAGGCATATCAGGGACCCGACCAAACTAACTTGCAAATAGTCAATTTCCCGATCCGACCACCGTGGAGGGAGTAGAGGGCGGGGGAATCCTGAGAATTTAGTAGTTTTTGTAAAACCCCTACCCCTTTCTACACACTAGTAGGTCTGCGCGCGGCGTGACGTCACTCATTGCATCGGATCACTCTGTTAACATTGGAAAGAGCTAGTGCATTCGAGGGTCAAAGGGGTTTGTATATGTGGTGCAGTGCTGATGACGGTTTTTGGGATTTTCACGACGAAACTTGGGAGGCGTATCAGGGACCCGATCAAACTGACGTGTAAATAAAAATTCACTCGATCCGATAGTCGTGGGGGGATTGGAGGGAGGGGGAATCCGGAATATTTAGCCATGCGTAACTTTGGAACGGGTGATCGGATTCGAGTGAAATTTAATAACTGAACAGAGGGCGTGCATGTGGGGATCTTTTTCATGTCCGGACCGGATCCGACAACAATTGGGGGGGGGGGGAATACGTGACCGGATTGGACTGAAGAGATTGGGATGGAACTTTGTGGGAATAACAAACAAGTCCAAAACAGAACCGGATTGGCTCCGGCGACTGTGGGGGGAGTTTGAGGGCGGGTCCGGAATTCCGGTGATCGCGAGTTAAGGTACTTCCAGATGTGCTAGGACGATGAAATTTGGCTGGAATATTAGAAATTTGACAAGATTGGCTTAGAAATCGCCACTTTCCAAATCCGACCATTCCTTAAAGTACCAATCATGACCGCAAATTAAGAAAAATACTTTTAAGCAAAATATGCATTTCCATCATCCCCATGAGCTCATGATCATTTTTGCCTCAAGGGTTTTGCTTACAAATGAAGTTCTAACTCCCTTAAAGTGTGCATCTTAACCGCAAGATCGAAAAGTACTTTTTATCAAACGATACATCTCAACCCATGATCAGTTGTCCCACAAGGGTTATGCAAAAAAAATAATTTCTTGCACCCTTAAAGTGCGCATTTTACCCGCATTAGTGAAAAAAAAAATACTTTTGATCATACGTATATATCAATGATCCCTAAGAGCCTGCTATCGTTTTTGCCTCAAGGGTCTTCCTTACAGATGAATTTCTAGTGCCTTTAAAGTGCGCATCATTACAGCCAAGTTCAACGATAAAATACTTTTTTCTCTAGCTCCCTTAAAGTGCGCATCTGAACCGCACAGTCGAAAATTACTTTTGATCAAGTAATACATCTCAACCCTTGCAAGTGCCATATGAGCTTACAGCTCTTGTTTTTACTAAGTGCTATCTTTTGATGTTTTTCTCTGTCTAATTGCAGATTTGGCTGTGTTTGGTAGCGTGGCATGAGAACTAAGTATCGATAGACAAGAAACATGCATCATGTAATGTGAAGGTTCTCTAAGGCATGGCTGTAGCTGTCCATATAGGGCGGAATCATAGACAAGTATCGACAAATGAAAACATAAATAGGACGACATTAACTAAAAAAGACGACACTAACTGCGAAAGTGAAACTTTAGGTAACTTACATTGGAAGAACATTTAGGTTCCCGGACAGGAAAGAAATTTAGAAATGAGAGGGTGTGGAAACTTGGCGGCAGGGAAGTATCTGCTATATTTTATTGATGATAAACAGAGGAAGAAAATGTGAGTGTTAAGAGATAGGGGCAAAATTCGTGTAATTTAGGATATAATCGAACTGGTTGGAAGGCAGTTATACTTGAAAAAGCACGGTGACTAAGAAAATCCCATTTGTTTTCGTCTCGGCTGCAGAGTTCGGTCGGAAACCGGTCAAAACTGGAACGTGACGAATAAACCTATTGTCTGGCATACTTTTCGATGAAACATATTACCTAATGGATCTTTAGGGGTATTTAAAGATTGTTAATACGTGTTTTACGTTACCTACGTTAATTACGTTTATATAATAATACGTTAATTACCTGTTGGACAAGACCAGTCTACCACAAACCCCTGATTTTTGGATACCCTATTCCAAACGCTGGGTGTATCTAGCGTTTGGCATACTCTATGCCTAACGCTTGATACACTATGCCAAATGCTGGATACTCTAACCAAATAAAATATTGATGATTTGAGTGAAGCTCAGAAGCCAACCAATCAGAATTCCTCTGTAGTGAGTTTGGTCAGGGTTAGGGTACCCATTGAAAGTCTTCGTCCTTTTGGATTCCCTGGCGACTGCTCTCTAGCGTTACGACCCCTTTTCGGACTCGCCAGGCTAGCGCAAACTAACCAGAAGCTGGTCGGGACGCAGGTTCTAGGAAGAAGTCACCGGAAGATGGTGAGACTAGGGCTCTTTGTAGATTCGAGAAAACAGCAGACGCTGCAGAGAAAATTAAAACAGAAAGTATTAGGAGTGAGACGAACTCGCCTTTTTTTTCGAAAACGCTTGTATGTTAGAAGGTCGAAATCCACACTCCTAAATGCCTGCAATTGAGGTTTCTCTCAGGTTATCTTTCTTCGTGATTAGAGATGGAGGTATTCGGAGAGAGTGATTATGATGAAAATTATGGTAGGATGATGAAGGATGATTTGCGCGCAGAAATTGAGGGTTATTTAAGGCTTGCGATGGAGCATAGAACGATATCCTTAAAATAGGGAGTATTTTCGGTTTTAAACCCGTTAATGTATTTATGTAATTTTTGTTGCCATGGCCCTTGGGCTTTTTTGGTAATATATTCATTCATTCGTTATTGGTTGCACAGCACTTGTTTACTATTACTTCACAGGCCTGGCTGTTTGTTTTTCTCTTTAGCGGCTTGGTTACATGAATTCAGTTACGAGTATGTAAGACAGGTTCCCTAGTTAGATCTTGAAGGTCGAACAAGCTCCTAAATCTGTGCCAGGAGGAGGGCCAGACTTTTTGCACCATAGAGAAAACGGTATTAAAATGATAGTGGCGGATCGTGAACATTAGATGTTGCAGATAAATTGTTTTCTAAGTTGGCAGAATATCGAACACCCCTGGAACGGGTTTTGTTCTAGTGTCTAATTAATATTATAAAATAATAAGTAACATTGTCATCATTTAATGGGGCTTTCATGCAGCCAAGCATCGACTAAATGTCTATGGAATAATAGGTAGGTAGGTAGGTAGGTAGGGTTTTATTTTCACCCAAGACAGTCAACATCAAATAAAATTTAACATAACTAATATTCTATTCCAGTAAAGAGAATGTCCCAAGGACTTGTGATGCAATTAAATAATAATAAGTATATCTAATAAATAAATATCCAAACTCGACAACTCACGATTATCCAGCTAGCCTATGACTTATGACGAAAACACATAAACATGTAAGACACGACACAACAGAAATCCTTAGTATTTACTCATTACCAGTTTCAGCCTCCCACCCAGAACAAAGAAGTTTTTTTAAATAAGAAAAAGAAGACGAGACTTCACACCCTTTAACACGTATTAGTTAAGTGGAAAGTTTACAGTTTCTTGTTAAACCAGTTTTGGTTTTGTGTTTGTTTATGTAGTCTGTGTTACAGTAGTTATATGTTACAGTAGTTTGTTTAAATAATCAAAAGTATTTAAGTTGAAGTTAATACTATTAAAAAATTACTAACGTAATAGTATTAAGCTAGTAGGCTATTTTTTACTGTATAAACGGTTAGACCTTCGAAAACCCCCGCTCGTCGCATAGGTGCAAAACTTTTTATAGTGATTTTTCAGCCGAGCCGAGTCAAGCAGCACAGTTTTCGAACCCAAAGCTTGAAGGTCCGCCTAAAACTCTTCCAAAAATAATGGCACTAAAGCATGAAAGTTTTGATTTTAATTTTGAAAGACTTGGTAGGTCAATAGGTCCATCTTCTTTTGAGACTGTTCCACGTTTTCACGTCTCGTACAGTTTTCAAATATTTTGCCTCCAACCTCCATTTCGGAGAATGGGAAATCTGGACAGAGTCGACAGGCTAAAATACGAAAATCGCTAATTTCACGGTTCTAGTGTTGGTCTTTTCGAAAAGAGCTTTATTTCTGAACTATTTATTGTGAAAGGTCATTTTTAGGAAGCGTTGTGCTTTAACTTATGTTCACAAAACCTTAAAAAATAGTAGCCGACAAAGGCATCTGACGAGCTATGAATGGCCTTCGTTTAATTTGGGGGTCGTTCTGAGGTGCGACAGGCATTTTAAGCCAAATTTCAGTTGGGCCTGTTATTGGAGAAAGTAAAGGTACCGGTATGGCGGTGATCAGTTTGAGACCAGTGATGTCATCTCCTTCAGGAACTATCTGAATGAGTTCAGGAATGGCTAATTACTGTTGTCTAAATGGGTGTAACACATGAGATTTCTGTTATGACTTTAATAGGCTAGCTGCACAGCAATTTTCATCGTAGTTCAGGAAGAAGTTTTCTGGTTACTGCTGAAGCCTGCGAGCTTTAAAATGAGTACAAGGGGATCTAGTTGATCAACTGATTGAATATTTCTGATTGTTCGTTACAGTAATAAACAAACAATGAATTCTGAAAACAACCAATCAAAGTTCATGTTCAGTTTGATAAGGACATGGTTGGGGTTCAAGCCTTTGGCATAGCTTATCTGGCCTTTCCAAGAATAAGGGGTTTGTCGTAGCCTACTGGTAGTTTGATCTAACAAAACTAGTTCCTGGGTCTTTCATAAATCGTTCATCTTTCATAAATACTAAATACACGATAATGTATTTTTAAGTATGACATAAAATCTATACAGATTTTATTTGATTAAATTTTTGAGTAATTAATAATAAGATCTAAATAATTACCGTAAGTTATGTTTTAAACAAATCCGATTATGACTATAATACATAACAGTTTACAAAATATTTTGTTTCTGACACAGGAAGGTATGGCAGTAAAGTCAATAATTAAGATTTCATTAAGCATGCAAGTAATAAAGAAGACGTAAATATTTAAAAATGAAATTTAACAATTGGTTTTTTTTTGTGGATACAGGATTTTATGTTCGGATGGATGCAAGGCTAGTAAAAGGAAGTGTAACTCAATTGTGGATAGGAGTGTTGCTTCGCCGGGTACCTACTCCCATTCCTGCCACCCTATCATAAGGGGTGTACCTTTTTTTGTGAAAACTTATGGATTCTGGGCTACTTATTGTCTTGCCTTGATTCCCTTGTTGACCACAAGGTGCAAGGATTAATATAATATGAAGGCATTTAAAGTTTAACTGAAAAGCCGACTTATTTTTGTGTCATTAAATTGCGAATACGCTGAATTATTTGGATTCTGCAAAGGGATTTTTTATTTTCCACTATCTGCTCTAGTTATGACATTCAGAATATCTGCGGCCGTCCCCACAGCGTAAATTCTACTATGACGCGGGAAATTTTAACCTCAACACAAACGCGGCTTTTCAGTGGGCAGTGGTGATATTGGTGAAGATTGCTTAGTTCCTGAACAAACAAAAAAATCATAAATCTTTCTCGTAAAGCATACAACAAAAACACAAGCGCATAGAGTATCACAAATCACAAGGAAATTCCACTATTTGAAAATCGATTATTCGTGAATAGCGGAACAACGAAGTAACGCATTTTGAGCGGGTCTTCAAGCCAATTAAAGGGATTAAGTGATGGGTAACTAGATTGTCCTATCCCAGCCCTTTTCGGTTAAACTTTAATGGTTTAAAAGCATTTACATCATTCCCGTGTTAAAGTTTTGGATGGTTATCACAAGTCAGAAAACTTGCTTCATAATTATTCTTATAATGCCCAACATGAGAACGGTCCGAGCCATGAACGTATTATCTGACATTTCGTTGGCATACAGCTTTTAAATCAGCAAGATTCTAGTTATCTTTATTTTAAAAGCTGATTTTCTCTCGAACTGACTTTTTGTCCGGGTATCACATCACAAGATACAAAGAAAGAACAAAAATCTGGCAAGCGTGGATTGTATCTAAATCCTGGTTCTTCAAAGCTTTGGGACAGCCACTTTCTTTTTGTTTGCAGTTGATCCAGTTGGTCGCGCTAGGCGTCCATCCAAGACGTTGTGAGTAATGAACTGGGAGACAAAAATGGTCCTCGAGCGGGATTTGAACCCGTGGCAGCGCGAGGGGGACTGCGAAACATGGTTTAAATTGTTAAATAATATTCAACTCAGTTGATTTAATTAAATTAAGTCTTTCGCCTTGATTGAACTTCTCGGTGAGGAATTGCCATGGGGTCTGGACTGTCGACGACGCTCCGATATTTGGGTCCTAGACTTTCTGAATTCAGCTTTTGTAAGCGCAACTTTAACTCAGTGCATAGCCCATTTAGTATAATTCTTCGTTAATGTCATTTAGATTTAAGTTACTCGTATTTTAATCTATGTTCCGTCTTTCTTCTTATCTTTTATTTTCTTTTCAACTCCGTTTACAGTTGTGCAATATGATTATAATGAAATCAGAGGTAATCATAGTTTAGAATTATTTCAGGTTAATTTGTTATGGTTAATTGTTTCTAACGATTAAATAAAATACACTTACGGCCTTTATAGATTAGACTTATTAATCACCGATATGGGTACAAACCACTTTAACGACAAATGCAGAGTCTGGTAGCGCGCCGTCTGAACATGATAAAGTCTATGGTAGTAAAAGTACTTTCGCCTTTGCCTTATAACATCTCGTGTATCCAGGCAAATTGTGTTGCATATTTGGCAGCAGACTAGTCACGATTCTTCCCATCGAAGTATCAAATTGTTTGGCATGGTTTAAGACTGGGTATACATAATGTGAGAAGATGTGGTAGACTAAAACTCAGCTAACACCTTACGTTTCCGACAGGTCCGGCGATTCGCAGATGGAATTTCTGGGCTGTGTTAATGTTCTGATATAGTTGGCCGGGAAATCTGGTCGTCTGTGCAAACGACCAGGCGTATTTTGCACTATTTTGGAGTGGGTAGAAGGATTTGGTTTAAAGCAAGTGTCGCTTTTCCACTCCAGTGTGACTCACCGATGGCTAGGCGTTCAATTCAGTTCAGTACTTTTAATCCGGTAAGAAACCAGAGTCTAGCACTACACTACACTACAACAAAACAAAAACTAAATAATCAACCACATTCCTGTGGCTCGTACATTTTTACCCATACAGGCAGAGATAGGCGAATCCACTGATTACACAAAGCACTGATTATACGGTGTCCTATATATAAACTGTCCTGATAATACTTTGTTCAGTCCCGGCCACTCCTCTTGTTTAAAAATTCTGGCATGCATACGGCCTTCTTAGACCTCTATCTAGGTCCAGACCAGTTTGCCTAGTTTTCCTACAGTGCAGGTTCCTTCGTTTCGGACACACCATAACATTCGAACGGTCTTTAAGCAACGATAACCACGTCGAGCATCACTGCATATTATCTGCTTCAGACCTTTCTTTCTACACTGTTTGTAGATGGTCGCCAAGGTCTGACGTTTCGGAGAGGAGGGGGCTGCGAAATATATTGGGACCAATACCGTCCGTTGACGGCGTTGACCAGAAGTTTTACTTCTAATCAGTCTGTCTTGCCATCCAACCTGAAGGCTTGAAGTACTATATAGCTAACTCCGTGATTAAGTTACTATCTCTAATACCGCAAGTTCGGACAAGCTCTTCGGAGAGTGTGTATCCGCATTTTCACTAGGGGCCTGGCGGTACTTTAAACGAAGTAGGAAATCCTGCGGTAAATTATTGGCACTATGCAAAGAGCTTCATAAATCTTCAGTAATAACGTTTCTACAGAGACTATAAACATGTTGTGAGCCAGTTAAGTTTTGGCTTTATCTCTTCTTACTGTTCAAATAAAAGAAAGACATTTCATGCTGACTCAAAGTAAACGGTGTGCAAAATGATGAGGTTGTTTTTTTTAGTGACTTGCGGGTATCAGTTTTTACAGAAGTTACCATCAACACAGAAAAGTGAAAAGATCGATACTGTTGGGTAACATACTGTTCTAGGGAATGGGGGGCAGATGTAGGCTACAGTAGAGGTATGCTTCTTTTGACGTTGGTAACGTAAAACAGAAGCTGCATTATTTACAAATAAACATAAAGTTCCTGCTGCAAAATCTTTTTTTTTTAGAGAAAAGAATTAATATGCAACAAAAAGTCAGTTATTTGGGAATTACTTTAGATAGGAAACTTTTATGGACCGATCGTGTTTCTTCCCGAGTCACTGGCTGCAAGACAGTATTGTGTCCCTTTGTGCACCGAAGACAACATGGGGTCTCAAACCACACGCTTTAAATGCCGTAAAGCTAAGTCACACAATAAATTCAGTCATAACTTTGAACAGTGCTAAATGGTAAACAGAAGACCCAAAAACCTTTCAGGTGTTCTTAAGAGCCTTTTATTAACTACTTTGGCTGACAGTTGTTTTTCTTTGTCATAGAGAGGTACTTCACAAAGTTACCTAACATTTAAAGTACCCCAGCGTACTAAGTAATAACTCATTTCCCTTATACCACATTCTCAAGTAATTCTTTTTTCCCCTTGGCTTTGCTTTCTTTGATGTTGTGCACTCGGATCGTATTTGAAAGCTAATTTAATTGTTTTTCTCAAATTGTTTTCTTGCTTTATTTCATATTCTTCTCTTAACTTAATATGTAGCAGGATGGAATTTGTTAGCATAGAACTCTATACACAGTACGGTAATAACCCGCAATAATATGGCTGAAGTGAGAAATCTCAACCTTTTCATTCAGTATCGTTTCATTGGTGAAACGATACAGTTTCTCTGCTGTGTGTTTATTTGTGAACTTGAAGGCTTCGGGAAACTGAGCGGACAACAACAAAAGCATGATCCCCCTCACCAGAGACATTACTAGCCAAAATGTTGAGGGGGCAAGGTTTTTACCGACTAACTGGTAATTTTTACCGATTGTTTTTGCAGAATAACCTATGTTTTCAAGATCGACTATTTTTACGAAAAACCGACTGTTTTGAAGAAAAATCGACCGTTTTCAAGAAAAAATCTACTGTTTTCAAGAAAAATCGCCGCGCTTCGCGTCGACTCGGTTATTTTGACCGAGCTTTAATGTTTGAAGCTTGTGTCCTGATAAAATTTCAGCTGACAACTGATTGTTTTAAAGACTGCACCCAGGATCAGGGCAGGGTGGAACTCCACCTCGGTATGCCGGCTTGGCTCATATGAAGCTTCTAAGCTGATGAATGAGTTTTGGGGAGAGCTGGCTTTGGGACGAGCCTCATGTTTCTTGTTCTGTGGAAACGATCGAGAAGATATTTCAGGGATGAGTATGAAATAAACTGGAATTAAAATGATTTTTCTTTTCTCCTGACCTCACACGTCGCGTTTTATTTGTTTCCGGTTCCATTACCTGTCCTGTTTTGTTTTGCCCAAACTGCCCTTCAGTTCAGTTCTGTTCAAGTCGTGACGTATTGGTCAGATATTACTAAAATCCTGCTTTCTAATTAAGTTTTATTTATCCCCGGCGTCAGAAGGAGCAGGTAGCCCGTTCCGGATAGGCTATTGAATACTGACAGATAAAACCACGTCTGTGGAGCAAGCCGAGAATTACGAAATAACTTTAGCAAATAAAACACTTGACTTAACATAATCGGTCAGAGTTTAAACATTTAATATTATAGGCAAGACCAGTTTCATTCCTGTATCTTCACACTATTTATTATTTTTGTTAGTTTTACCATTACCCCTCGGAATTTGTACGGTAGCCATACTTGGCATGACTAGTGCGGCTTATGAACGGAAGAGCAAATTAAATTTCTAACTTAGAAGTGCTGACTATAAATTGTATATGTACAGATATATAGTCATATATATATATATATTAGTCATTGTAATGATCACTTATTATGTTGACGGACGGCTTGTGCGCTTATCGTTCTGAAAATATATTAAAGTGAAGTTACCTGGAATTCACCGATTCGTTCCTAAACCTCGATCGTCCTCGAGCATTTGTATTCGGGATGGCGTCAGCATAACACACGACCACATGCAGTAAAAACAAAACACATCCAATCGCTGGGCCCTTGGCCATCGTAATGCCTTTTTCTTCTTCACATATCACCAAATCAATATACACTTGTACGTTATCCTTTAAGTTGTCAACTGAATCACCTGTAACGTTGCGAAGAGATGACTAACTTGGGTGTTGGTTCTTTCGGAGTTAGCTGGGTTGGTTTTTGCAAGGACTCCCTGACCGGCGATTTAGTGCCGACGCTGGCTGCCTTCGTCACGGTGTTTAATGATTTATGGATGTATGCGGAGATTGAGTGCCTCAAGGTTAGACAAATGAAGATCAGCTGGTGATATTGGGTCGATTAGGCGATTCCGGGCGCGTGGCGTAACCCTTACGCGCTGATAGCAGAATTAGCTGTTTGATTTCATTTCCTCTTCCATGCTCTTGCTCTTTGCATCGCTTATGGATAGAAGACTGAGCGCTACGCAGTAGAATTATTTCTCAATTTCAGTTTTCTGCGATGGATAATTGAATTGACACTGTCAAAGCTAATTCTGTCGGTTACGATTACTAGTAAACTCTTTGTAAACCGACCACACATGGTACTTTGAACATTTAAGCATTAGGAGCATTGTCGGGACGAACAGAAGCTGTTTTGGGCGAAATTGTGCCGACGGTATTGCCTGAGAAGTATTCCTAATGGTGCGGACAGAAAATGTTGGTATACTTATTTTGGGTAAAACTGTGCCAACAGATTTTCTTTTTAGAGCATATTGGGAGGGAGTCCCCCCTTAGTTACGCCTCTGTCCGCTGCAATTTTTTCCTTCGTTCTGTGAATAATCCACTCACTCGACACTCCCACACACTCTCACTCGAACAGCTCTTGTCTCAACTTATTCAGTTCCACATACTCCCGCGAAATGACTCATACTTTCCTCCTCGCATCCACACATAGGGCAAGAGATTTCTTGTAAGAAAATGTTCAATTAGACCTTAACTTCTTTTACCAATTGTTCTTCATGTTTTGTTTGACTAGTTTACGTTTGTTTTCTTTTCCCTTCTTTTTTCTATTCTTCTATTTCCTTTTCTTTGGGACAAATGAATGAATACTGTCACCCGTTACGGACATGGCTCACTTAGGGTGGAGTTAGTCCACACTGTATAACCTCTTGTTATAAATAAACTGAAAACTAATAAACTGAAGAGTGACCAGTTTTAACCCTGACTTTACACAAATATTCTCTAGTAAAATATATTTTCCTTCCAGAATTAAAGATGCCGAGGTTTGTCGCGAAGCGACCCCAACCAACTGCTTCTACTCGATTCTCCCCTCGCATCAGCATCGAGCGCACTAGGAAAGATGACGGTCGGTTGCCGCTTAATGGCAACGAAATTGAAAGGCTACGAGAAAAGGCAAACCTCCCACCCTTTAAAGATGTGAAAATTGGAAAAGAACGCGTTGAAGATGGTGAAGCCGATGCGGCAGTGCTCTTCCAGAAACTTATTGAGAAGGAGAACCTGGAACCCACTGATGGTCGAACGGAAGAAGCTAGGCTGGGTAGGATGTCGAAAGATATTGCTGACTTTGAAAATATCGGTGAGTGTGTGATCCTAGTGGGAAAAACAAAAGCGAGGGATCTACATTATCTGAGTTCGTCCGCTTGTCTGTTACCTCTATAACTCCTGAACAGATAAAGATATTTTGGTGAAAGATAAGTAAACTGTCGAGGTCAAGTGAGGTCTGGTTCGCAGATAAAGTGGGATTTGAACGTCAGCATTTGGTGGTGGGAAAGGGCTTGTAATTTCCCCTCCAATATCGTCAGTTTTGGTGAAAGATGGCGTGTAAAATCTTAAGGTCAAGTGTGAGATCGAGCTCGTAGATAAGATGGGATTTGCACGTCGACATTTAGTGGTCGGAAAAGGGCTTGTTAATGTGGGAAAAGTAGTTGGTGGACACATCCCGACCTAAATCTGATGACACGCGTTTTTTACGCAGGAAGGCCTTTAATGTTATGAAATGGCGTAAGGTTAAATCACGTAATAAATTCGTTCAGGTATAATCGAAGGCTCCTAGGGGGTCTGGAAAAGGAAGTTTTCGCCTGTTGCATGATTTTTTCAGCAAGGCCGATAAGTCTACCTATTTTTTCTGTTTTATTTGTGAAGCTTGTTTTGGCTATCCCCTCACGAGGCCAGTAGGGGGGAAATCGATCGCCCCCTTTCCACCCATGTGTTACGGCTTTTGTGAACACCTTTTGCTTGTTAGCTATTGAAGGGTAACCTATTTCTTTTTTTCCTGTAGTTTAAAATTTTTGGAAGGTAAAGAATGAAGAAGCTTTTTCTTATATATTCTTCGGTAATTTGAGAAGGCCATTTTTTGTTGCGCGTAACCTCTTTGTTTCTTTTAAATTTTTCTATTCTTTCAAATTCTATGCCAACGCGTCGAGGCTATAAGTGGGTCCTCGCCGTTTGTATTGTTAGTAAATATATTATTGGGCGTTTTAAACTTTTAGCGCACGCGTGTGTTAAAAAAATAATAATAGCGTAACACCTTCAGTGGTAAACTAATAGCATATTGTCACTGAACACCTTGTCATTTTACCAGTCACAAATTTTCTGGTCTCGCCAAATAGGTTACTCTTGACCGTGGAATTGCTGGACCGAGTACGCCGAGATATTATAAATAAAATCGGTCAAGGTCAAGACCATCTTCATGATGCGAAACTGATATATGTTAACATCCCCCTCCCCCACCACCATCCGTCACCTTGCCTGAATATTGGTTGAATTGAGGGTTTTTAGTACCCTCTCTAAAGACAAAAATACCAAAAGCCGAGTATGAGAAGAAAAGAAACAAGACCAAAGGTTCCGATGGGATCCCAAAATTTCAATATTTGATCCAGACAATTAGGTTTTGTCTTCGCCAGATCCAGTCTTCGCCAGGCCAAACAGCTAATCATTAAGAAATCCAAACTCAGATATGGATTCAGCATGTGCGTTTACCTCTATAAACCGATCGAAACGATCCTAGCTTACTTCTGTGAATTTTGCGGTTTTGGCAAAATTCAAGAACTACTTGTCCGGCGAAAAACTAAAGCTCAAAAACGGATTCAGCGTATCTCCTTACCCCTATATCCAACATCTAATCAACTTCGAATACACCTTTAACTTCTAACAAATTTTCCGGTTTCAGCCGGATTCCGGACGAACTATATTTCCGGCTAAAGAGTGATTGTCATACATGGATTCTCCATCTCCTCTTACCCCTAAATCTATCGTCTAATCAACTTCAAATAAAACTTTTACTTTTAACAAATTTTCCGGTTTTAGCCGGATTCCGGGCGAACTACTTGTCCGGCGATAAAATGGTTTTCGTATTCTTGTTCAGCATGCCTTCTTACCCCCTACATCAAACATCTAATCAACTTCAGATAAAACTTTAACTTCTAACAAACTTTCCGGTCTTGGCCGGATTCCGGGCGAACTAATTGTCCGGCGAGAAAATATATTGGTGTTCAGCATGGTTTCTTACCCCAAAATCAAACATCTAATCAACTTCAAATAAAACTTTTACTTTTAACAAACTTTCCGGTTTCGGCCGGATTCCGGGCGAACTACTTGTCCGGCGCGAAAATGGTTTTCATATTAGTGTTCAGCATGTCTTCTTACCCCATAATCGACTATCACATTAGCTGTTTAAAAATATTTTGCTTGTCCCTTAATTTTAACCCCCTCCCCCACCCCTAAATCTAGGGCTACAGGGCCCATCTACGAACTTGACCTTACTCTTGACCCAAAGAATGCTCACACCAAGTTTCATCGAAATATCTCATTCCCTTCGAGAGTTATCGTGCTCACAGACAGACGGACGGACGGACGGACAGACAGACAACTTTTGCGATGTCATAGGTATCCGTCACTAACGTTTTGGGATCCCAAAAAAGAACAACAGAAACTGACGTGTGCAAACTGAACAAGATCAGACATAATTGTGCGGCAGCTCGGTGTAGAAGACCTATATAGGCTACATTGTATGGTACTGGTCTAAACTATTGCGTACCGACTTAGGCGTTCCAGGATTCAAACATCTCAGACCTAGACTTCTGGCTTTACAAGATTTCCAAGATACTCAAAAGAAAGTCTTTTTGAGGCGCTGACCGTCTAATGTAAGATCAAGAACTTCCAAAAGGTGTGTAATCATATGCTTGAGAGGCTAAGTGCATATGGACATGATCGGCTTCGTAGGATTTATTTCAAAGAACTGGTTTATTTCTCAGGTATTCCCAGCTACCCAAAGCTACGTAACAACTTGTTAGTTCGCATTGATTTACTAACTAGACCTGTCACTCGAGTGACCGCCGCCGATTCAGCCTCAACAAAGTGAAACAGTCACTGAATTGTGAAAGCTTTCAGGGACTCCCGACTAAAATATGAGGCGTATCGTTGGTGCTAGACCAGTTGCAGTTGGTGCAGCAGGTGTAAAACAGTAACTCAATTGTGAAAGCTTCTAAGTGCTTTCGACTGAAATATGAGTTGTACTCTTGGTTCAGCACCAGTTGACGTCGGTGCAGTAGCTGTGAAACATTCACTCAATTGTGAAAATTTTTAGGTCCTTTCGACTGAAATATGAGTAGTACACTGTGTGCACGACCAGTTGCCATCGGTGGAGTAGCCTAGGTGTGAAACAGTCACTGAATAGGAAAGCTTTCTTTGGCTCTCGATTGAAATATGATGCGTACACTCTTAGCCTCAGTGGCCGTCGGTGCAGTAGGTGATTTTTTCAAGGTGTACTATTGGTACCACTGGCATCCGGTGCAGTAGACATGACACAGTCACTGAATTGGGAAAGCTTTCTTTGGCTCTCGACTGAAATAAGATGCCGACTCTTAGTGGTAGAACAGTGGCCGTCGGTGCAGTAGGCTAGGTGATGGCTCCTAGGTATACTCTTGGTACCACTGGCCGCCGGTGCAGTAGGCGTGAAACCGTCTAAAGTACGAAACGAACTCTTGCTGCTAGAACTGTGGCCGTTGGTGCAGTAGCTGATGGTTCCAAGGTGGTACTCTTTGTACCATTGGTCGCCCGTGCAGTAGGCGTCAAACTGTCGAAAATGCAAGGCGAACTCTTGGTGCTAGACCCGTTGCCGTCGCTGCAGTAGGTGAGGGTTCCAAGGCGCACTATTGGCACTACTGGCCGCCAGCGAAGTAGGCGTGAAACAATCTGAAATATGAGGTGAACTCTTGCTGCTAGAACAGTGGCCGTCGGTGCAGTAGGGGATGGTTTCAAGGCGTACTCGTGGCACCACTGCCCGCCGGTACAGTAGGCGTGAAACAGTTCAAAATATGAGATGAACTCTTTGTGCTCGAACGGTGGATGTCGGTGTGGAAGGCGATGGCTTCAAGACGTACTCTTGGTACCAGTGGCTGCCAGTGCAGTAGGCGTGAAACAGTCGCTGAATTGTGAAAGCTCTCAGGGGTTCCCTCGTTAAAATATGAGTCGTAATCTTGGTGCTAGACCGTCGACGCTGTAAGTGATGGTTGGGAAAAATGGTTAGTGTCTTGCATGGTTCTGAGGTTGCATGTTGTAAAGAAACCATGGTCTAGCGACCGACAGCAGTTTGGAGTCTCGTAGCCACTCTTAGGTCTCGGAAATTCTTGAGCCCAAGGTGAATGTGATTCAAGTGAAAATTGTCTACGCGCATGAAGGAAGCGTTGCACAAGTTATGTCCGACCATAAATTTCATCTGCAAAGTCAAAATATCTTATCATGGTCTAGAAAGCACGTTGCCTGTGTGGCCAAAGACGGTTATTAAAGATTAAGTGAAAAGCTTTATCTTGGAGCCCGGTAACTTCATTGCGGTCAGACCTCTGGAGAAAACACACAACACTCGGTAGTCTGTCTGCCTGACCTTAGCCTTCAAAAAGCTCTCCCTTCGCCAAATCATAATTGTCACATTGTTAGGCCCGATCAAGGGATTCTATCTCCCTGGCTACATACAAGGTATGGAGGTTAGCCAAAGAGTTGACGGGCTTCACTGGGTT
Source organism: Branchinecta lindahli (assembly GCA_023053555.1). NCBI lineage: Eukaryota > Metazoa > Arthropoda > Branchiopoda > Anostraca > Branchinectidae > Branchinecta > Branchinecta lindahli. The sequence continues at coordinate 18,489,556 of JAKZAO010000004.1, read as the reverse complement.
TAATAAACAAATAGAAACTGCTAGACCCCACCACTGTTCTCATGTGATGTCTCCATTTGTGTTTGATGAAACAGGCAGTCAGATTATAACGGCAATTTTGCGGCTTACTTAAAAGAGTCGGTGGTTTATTCGAGGTTGTTAAGTTTTCCCAAATTTTGCATAGCTCTGCCACAGACAGGTGGCTCCAAACAGAGTCTCAGAAAAATCCCTACTCTTTCGACCACCCAATCGAACAGCAAAAACAGCAGCCGTGTCCAAAATGAAATCACAGCCCCAGCTTTAACTCCAAGCAGTTTTCAGGAAAGACTTTTACAAAATCAGATATTTAAGAAAGAATCTTTAATTGTTTTTCCAAAAGTTCATTTTCCAGATTGAGCCTGAAGAGGACCCTTGCAAAGTAGGGCTGAAATATAGCTCTAATAAAATTTAGCTGACGTATCCGTTTTGCATTGTCAAATATGCCACAAGATGAGTTGTTTTTTGCGTTTGTCGAATAAGAAAAACGAAACGCGTCTCTTTGATTGGATAAATCCTCGTCCTGAAGCGGCTCAGTGGTACTACTAAGCTACGCTGCCAACGACTGGGCAGCAAGCAATTGAATTCGATGAATTTGTACGGTATAGATTGAAATAACGCCAGTCCAGTCTCCGTTAGAGCATGCGGGGTTCCGTCTGCACCTGCCGTTCGTGTTTCTCAGTGTGTTCCCAGGGGTGAACTCCCATATACACGGGAGTTCCGAGCCACTAGGCAGAGCAATTTCTAATTTGACTATTTTCCTAGGTTAATGTTTGATAGCGCTAAACGCATTTATCCATCTGTGTAGGTTCCTGCTTCTACCTATATCCAGAAAAGAATCCTTGCCAAGAAGGGCCGAAATAATGCTGGAATAAGTCTCAGCCAACCTACCGGTATAGCGCCGGATACCGATTACCGGTTGCTGGAGCCGAGTCTCCGCCTTAAGGGAGGAGTACCTTTGGCCCCGCCCTGGGGGATGAGCTACGTGATCAAATGTCGCTTCTGCGGCCTACGGCCGAGATTAAAATAGATACCGGTTTAGCGCTGTAAAATAGATAGATAGGTCAGTGTATTTCAGAAGCCCAAGGGCCAAAATAATACCAAAAATATAATTAAAACGCTCAGACATCTTAATTTCAACATCTACACTGAAAAAAGTTTCTCCGAGTAAGGATTAAAGTTAACTACAGTATTTGCTACTAGGGTTGATCTTATCTCTACTGAGATAAGATTAATCCGAATTAGAGATAAGATTAATCCCAATAGCAAATACTGCAAGATTTTTTTTACAGTGTATCTGCACACCCACTCGAGTAATGACGGTAGGGTTAACATTACTCAGAATGTCAAGAAGTGACAAAATAACACCATATTAATAAATTTGTCTTAAATCAGAAAGCTTTGGGCATCTACGGAGGTCAAAATCTTCTTCTTCCTCCTCACAGAGTGGGCAAGCATACCTACCGTCAGAAGCTGCACTACCTCTCTCAAGCATCTTCTGCCCGCTCTGAATTGGAAGGCAGTTTGCTGTTATTTGGATCCAACGACTTAAAACTTTCCCGGGTAGATTAAACATAAAATATACTTCCTCTCCAAAATAAACTTAAACCACTTGGTAATGACTTAGTGTTGTAGAACTACTAACAAGACCCTGCCAAAAATGTGAGCCTCAGTCAGCTGGGGCTGACAAAGTACTAATTTTCTAGGTTCGTTTCTCCCGGAGGTGACTCATTATAGAAGAAAAGTCGCGAGTTCTCAGGAGAGGTCTCCGAGTGAACCAGAGTTTCTGTTAAACGGTAAGTCCGAAGATTCGTCTCCTTTCGTTTCGCGTGGCTGATGGTTAAGCGGTAATACCTGTTAGTGTGACCCGTCATTTTAAAAAGCGGAGCATCCAAAAGAATAGAAATAAATACCTGATGAGTTTATGTTAGGGATTTTCCGTCAGTGTGGTGGACCTACCCCCACTCTCCCCCGCCCTCTTACCCAGATAGTGCATTCACCTGGGGACTCGCTCTCGTGCATATATTGTGAAGTCTAAGTCTCGGTTCTCACAGATTCCGGAATATCGAAAACAGACCAGAAGATTCGGATTCGGCATTGAGCTCATCCGAATATTTCAAACCTAGTTTCGCATTGGGCTTGTGGGATCCAGGTTCAGTACGACGCCTGGAAGAGGCGAGAAAAATTAGTAGCCTACTGTTGTGTTCTAATGCCACAGTAGAAAGAACCGACAATGATAAGCTGTCTTCAGCCGATGCTCCGTGTACAAATCCATGATTACCTCCAAAGGGGCTTAACCAATAGCTCACGACCTTTTGGTCTGCTTAGCAGTATTTTTTTTCTCACCAGTGGATTACTATCATTATGGAATCTTCTTGTAAATACTCGAACGGGAAATTATTTTGTAAATAGATGCTGAGGTTATGTTTGTTTGTTTTATGGGATCCCAGAACGTAAGTGGAGGGATACCGGGAACCCGTCAGTTGGCCCACACGTCAGTTCGCCCACCCGTCAGTTCGCCTAAAAATTCCGTCAGTTCGCCCACTTTTTCCGACAGTTCGCCCACCCGTCAGTTGGCCCAAAAAATCCGTCAGTTCGCCTACCCGTCACTTCTCCTACCCGTCAGTTCGCCCACCCGTCAGTTCGCCCACCCGTCAGTTCGCCCACCCGTCAGTTCGCCCACACGTCAGTTCGCCCACACGTCAGTTGGCCTACCGTCAGTTCGCCTACCGTCAGTTCGCCCACCCGTCAGTTGGCCCACCCGTCAGTTCGCCCACTCCTAAAATCCGTCAGTTGGCCCACTCTTGAAATCCGTCAGTTGACCTAATCCTGAAATCCGTCAGTTGGCCCACTCTTGAAATCCGTCAGTTGACCTAATCCTGAAATACGTCAGTTGGCCCACTCTTGAAATCCGTCAGTTGACCTAATCCTGAAATACGTCAGTTGGCCCACTCTTGAAATCCGTCAGTTGACCTAATCCTGAAATACGTCAGTTGGCCCACTCTTGAAATCCGTCAGTTGACCTAATCCTGAAATACGTCAGTTGGCCCACTCCTGAAATCCGTCAGTTGACCCACTCTTGAAATCCGTCAGTTGACCTACTACTGAAATCCGTCAGTTGGCCCAATCCTGAAATCCGTCACTTCGCCTAATTTAAAATTCCGACAGTTGGCCCAACTTTGCGGGATCATTAAATCCATGAAAAAAGGACCGCGATCCCAGGGGAATAATCAGCCCAACTCGACGAAAGAAAGGGACGCAACCCCAGGAGATTACTCAGACGGAGACGACCTTTCTCGTTTAATTAGGGTCAACAGGAGTTGCCTATGGGTGCAACTTTATGTTTACGTAAAGAAGGGTATGAAGATGGGTGGAAAAATAAGTACTCAGACAGGTCGTCGTATTAAACATTTGAACTTGGTAATGAGGATGTTGTTAGTTCATACACACGCACACTAGATTTTTTTTTTTCAATGATGTGGAAACAATCAACGAAAAAAAGACAGTGACACGAATTCACGGGCAGTCTTCGGGAAGGGACGCAATCCCAGGAGATTACTCAGACGGAGATGACGTGTCTCGTTTAATTAGGGGCAACAAGAGATGCCTATGGTGCAACTTTTATGTTTACGCAATGGGTGGAAAAAAGATGCTATATGAAAAAGCGCCGCGGCCCCAGGGGAATAATCAGAAGGAGCCGAAAATTACGTAAATATCTGTCAGGAGCTTGTTGCGAGATTCTAAATCTATTAGATGAAAAGAAAAGTAAAATAAGGAAACTTAGAGTAACGAGCAGTGAAGGTTTCTGATTGGCAATACGACTTAAATCTTGCAGTATTTGCTACTGGGATTAATCTTGTCTTTATTGAGATAAGATTACCCCAAATTCGGATTAATCTTATCCCAGTAGAGATAAGATTAACCCCAGTAGCAAATACTGCATCCTTATTCGGAGAAATTTTTTACAGTGTAGTTCACACGGAAATGGAAAGTTAAAGCAGAATAGAAATAATATAATGCAGACTTTAGTGCCAAGCTTCCGTGTACCACCTCCAAGTATATCTGCAAGCTATCTGCAATGTACGAGTCTCAAATCTATACGAAAAGTGTCCTCTTGTTAGGGGGAAAATGTTTTTTCCTTAATTTACGTAGCCCACAAACTGAATTTAAATAGGTCATCAATGTTATTTATTTATTATTACATTTGGTGTTAAGCTAAATTTATGAGATTATAGGCGTGTAAGAATTATCATTTTTTTTTCGCCGACGGCTTTCAACCGAGCAACCCGAATATTCAAAAGCTACTTTGCATTTTCGCGGATTCGCACAGAATTTTCCAACCTTGAGCTACTTGTGCCGTTAACCACGGATAAACCTAGGGTTGCTGACTGCAGCATCTATTGCCAGTTTGGGGATCCCATATATTAAGAGGATATTCTTGAAAAAAAAAAATCCAGTAATCTTCGTGAAAGATGGTGTTCAAGAAGGTTCAGGTTTAGCCTGCAACAGACTCGGATTTTTTCTAGTCAGTCTACCCAGAACATCGGCAGTGGAGTTGAGTAACAAAGCACGTCAGGCACATGATCGCTCTTGCAGTAGCAACCGGCTTCGTAAACGAAAATATAATATGGTTTGGAAAGCTTAGAGGAGGCAGCTAGACCCCCAGCGGTGATAACAATCCTCTGGTGACCCCCTCGGTACCTTTGTCCCCCCCCCCAAAAAAAAGTACACAATATAGGAATGAGCAAATCTCATTAGAAACTACAGTTTTGATGCGACCAGTTACGGATTTATCTTAGACATGTGAGTTAAATCTAAACGTGACACGGTGGCTCGCTAGCCGCTCGGCACTATATAATTCTCATGAAACAAGACCAAAGGTTTCGATGGGATCCCAAAAATTAGATATTTGGTCCAGACAATCGGGTCTTGTCTTCGCCAGGCTAATCATCTGAGAAAACCAAGTTCAGATATACCTCTATAAGCCATATCTATTTTGACGATACTGATCGAAACTTTCTGCTTTACTCTGCCAAATTTCCGGTTTTGGGCGGATTCCGGGCGAACAAGTTGTCCGCGTAGAAAATGCTTTTCACATAAGTGTTCAGCATGTCTTCTTACCCCTAAATCGAACATCTAATCAACTTCAAATAAAACTTTTACTTTTAACAAACTTTCCGGTTTTGGCCGGACTCCGGGCGAAATACTCGTCCGGTGAGAAAATGGTTTTCACCATCGTGTTCAGCATGTCTTCTTACCCCATAATCGACTATCAAATTAGCTGTTTAAAAATATTTTGTTTGCCCCTTAATTTAAAACCCCTCCCCCACCCCTAAATGTAGGGCTACAGAGCCCGTCTACGAACTTGACCTTACTCTTGAGCCAAAGAATCCTCACACCAAGTTTCATCAAAATATCTCATTCCCTTCGAGAGTTATGGAGCGTACAGACGGACAACTTTTGCGATGTCATAGGTATCCCTCCACTTATGTTTTGGGATCCCAAAAATGTATTTTTATTTCCAAAGGTTTATAGGCACGTCTAGAAACGTGCCAATAGGAGGGGTCGCAGGAAGCTTTTGGTGCCGGCAGTGTTTACCGGAGGGAATAGCCTGAAACCTTTGAGGAAAGGTAAAAAAAAAAAACACTGAAATAGTTCAACTAAATTCTCACACCTTAGGGACCAGTGTTCCATTTAACCCGACAGTCTCTGAGGTTTTAAAATCTGCGGCGGCAAATCGGATACATAAAACTTAAGCCCTTTCGGAGTGTGAAACAAAAAATTGAAACAACGAGTACGTGTCTCAAGAAGACTGTCTTGGTACGGACATCTGACCATATGCTTGTTGCGGAGTTTTATCGTGTTTATCAATTGAATGCAAAGGTCGGATTTGATACAAGCGAGTATTACTGTGAAAAATAAACCAGAAGTTAATGTTGGATTGTATAAGGGCCCTGGCTTGGTTTCTCAATGACAACTGAATTTAATACAAATTCTACTTCTTGTTTATTTGTCACAGTAAGAGTACACTGTTAACTAAATCTAAGTACGGGCAAGTGCCATATAGCGATCGCAATTTCTGTCCGTCAGTCGGTCCCGATTTTACTAGTTCGGGCACTTCCAGATAAGCTAGGACGATGAAAGTTGGCAGGCATATCAGGGACCGGACCAGATCCCTGATCTGACCATCTTGGGGGGAGTGGAGTAAGGGGGGATCCGGAAAAAAACTTACGAACGGGTGATCGGATCTGAATGAAACTTGATATTTCGAAAGATGCCAAGTCTCAGGCGACCTAGTTCAAATCCGGATTGGATCCGGTGACTTTTGCGGAAGCCGGAGGGAGGAACCGGAAATCCTGGGCACGCCTAGGGATAATTTTTTATTATTCCTATTTCATAACGAGTGGATTTCTTGAGTTTAAACTTGGAAGGCTGGCGATGACTTGGAGGTGACTTGAGTGAAACTAGATATCCTAATTCTAGGTCCGAACCGCATTTTTGGACGGCGGGGTGTTTTGTGAAGTTCTCTTCTACTTTCTTGTACCACCTACTCGTAACAAGTGCCATATGAGCTCGTAGCTCTTGTTTCGTTTTGTTTCCACATCATTGAAAAAACTTTTCAATGTGCGTGTGTATGAACTAGCAACATCCTCGTTACCAAGTTCAAATGTTTAATACAACCTGTCTGAATACCTTTTTTTTCCACCCATCGTCATATCCTTCTTTACGTAAACATAAAAGTTGCACCCATAGGCAACTCGTGTTGACCCTAAATAACCGAGAAAGGTCGTCCCCGTCTGAGTAATCTCCTGGTATTGCGTTTCTTTTTTTCGTGGACTTTAATGACAGGGTCGAGTTGGGCTGATTATTCCCCTGGGGTCGCGGCCCTTTTTCGTGGATTTAATGATCCCGCAAAGTTGGGTCAACTGTCGGAATTTTAAATTAGGCGAAGTGACGTATTTCAGGAGTAGGCCAACTGACGTATTTCAGGATTAGGTCAACTGACGGATTTCAAGAGTGGGCCAACTGACGGATTTCAGGATTAGGTCAACTGACGGATTTCAAGAGTGGGCCAACTGACGGATTTCAGGATTAGGTCAACTGACGGATTTCAAGAGTGGGCCAACTGACGGATTTCAGGATTAGGTCAACCGACGGATTTCAAGAGTGGGCCAACTGACGGATTTCAGGATTAGGTCAACTGACGGATTTCAAGAGTGGGCCAACTGACGGATTTCAGAATTAGGTCAACTGACGGATTTCAAGAGTGGGCCAACTGACGGATTTCAGGAGTGGGCCAACTGACGGATTTCAGGAGTGGGCCAACTGACGGTGGGTCAACTGACGGTAGGCGAACTGACGGGTGGGCGAACTGACGGGTGGGCGAACTGACGGGTTGGCGAACTGACGGGTGGGCGAACTGACGGGTGGGCGAACTGTCGGGTGGGCGAACTGTCGTGTGGGCGAACTGACGGGTGGGCGAACTGTCGGATTTTGGAAGTGGGCGAGTTGACGGGTGGGCGAACTGACGGGTGGGCGTAGTGACGGCGACCCGGGATACCTATGACATCGCAAAAGTTGTCCGTCCGTCCGTCCGTCCGTCTGTAAGCACGATAACTCTCGAAGGGAATGAGATATTTTGATGAAACTTGGTATGAGCATTCTTTGGGTCAAGAGTAAGGTCGAGTTTGTAGATGGGCCCTGTAGCTCTACATTTAGGGGTGGGGGAGGGGGTTCAAATTAAGGGGCAAGTAAACTATTTTTAAACAGCTAATGTGATAGTCGATTATGGGGTAAGAAGACACGCTGAACACGAATATGAAATCCATTTTCTCGCCGGACAAGTAGTTCGCCCGGAATCCGGCCGAAACCGGAAAGTTTGCTAAAAGTAAAAGTTTTATTTGAAGTTGATAAGATGTTCGATGTAGGGGGAAGAAGGCATGCTGAACACGAATTTGAAAACCATTTTCTCGCCAGACAATTAGTTCGCCCAGAATCCGGCCAAAACCGGAAAGTTTGTTAAAAGTAAAATTTTTATTTGGCGTTGATTATATGTTTGATTTTGATTTAGGGGTTAGAAGAGATGCTGAATCCGTATATGACAATCATTTTTTAGCCGGATATGTAGTTCTTCCGGAATCCGGCTAAAACCGGAAAATTTGTTAAAAGTTAAACTTTGATATGAAGTTGATTATATGTTGGATATAGTGGTAAGGAGATACGCTGAATTCGTTTTTGAGCTTTATTTTTTTGCCGGACAAGGAGTTCTGGATTTCGCCGAAACCGGAAAATTCGCAGAAGTAAGGCAGAATCGTTTCGATCGGCTTCTAGGGATAAGCACACATGCTCAATCCATATCTGAACTTGGTTTTCTTAGATGACTTAATCTGTTTCTAAATTATAAGAGTAAAAATGTTCAAGGAGTCTGGCGAAACCTAGCCTAATTGTCTGGATCAAAGATTGAATTTTTGGGATCCCATCGGAACCTTTGGTCTTGTTTCGCGTAGACCTTAAGCTTTCAAGGAATAAATTTCAAGCTAATCTTATCAAGCCAGTTTAATTTTTCTGGCCCAGTTTGCTGCTTTTATTTATTTTGTTAATATATTGTTTTTCTTATGTTTTTTTTCTTTTATCTACACACTGACGCCTAGTAGATTTACCGCGTTATGAAATAAATAGTTTATTCAACCAGAACCAGTCCATTGAGTTGCTGCTATTTTGAAGAGCCCTTGTACTGTGTACAGATTATGAGGTGATTTAGCGTAAATACAGAGACTGGTGTGTGAAGTTAAAGTGAAAACGTTGCAGAGTCTGCAGAAGTCCCGGGCATAATTGAAATGATAGCTCTTATTCGGGTCGGAAATAGCGTAGTCGAGTAAAAATGCGGTGCGGAAAATGAGCGTCAGACGTTCCCCCACACAGTGAGAGAGTTATTGGTAAAACTGTATGCTGTAGTTATGCTGTATGTTATATGACGTATAAGATGTTTTTTTTTTATTCCACTAGTACGAAAAATGAAGGACAGCCTATTGGGCAGCTTTGCTTCCTCGTTCTTGGTGGCTATAAGTCGTAGTTGTAGATTCGATGATGATATCCGATCGCGGCACTATCAATCAGTGGAGTTGATCCCCCCAAGCGATGGTTGATTTTTTCACCGCTCCTTCTGTTTAGGCGCGCACCGCCAAAACCTTTACTTTCATTTTCGCATTTTTAAAACAGGTTTCCCGTCTAGGGGTTTCAGACTCAATCACCCGTCGTCGTGATGGTCTAGTCGTGACTATCTTCCTCATTCATAAAACTTGGTCCTGACAAAAAATGAATCAGCACAGAGCGTAGGGCTAGGTTTAAAACGTTGCACGTGGATTAGTCTTAGGAAGCAGTGTTGCCATGCCAGAATCAATGAATCGCAATTACAAAAATGTTTTTTTAAATACAAAAAAAAACTAAAATAGGCTACGGAAAAAACGTTAAACTTTGGCCGTTTTGTGGCATTCATAGTGTGAAAATAAAAAAAAAGTTATTTGGTGATACAGACAGAAAACCCCCCACCAAATTTGGTGAATCACCATCTGTGGCAACTCTGTTACGAAGGTATTGTAGATTCTAATAGGCATTTATGAACTTCCCAGTTCTAGTTGCCAGTTTGAGGGTATGAATAAATTTGTCCCGTGATTAAACATTACGGCATTTCACTATTACAAACTAGCTTAACACAAATAAAACATTTAAGTAAACTGTTGGTCGCTTTCACCATTCACCAATTCACTAAATGGAAATAAAATAATACCGAACAAGACTTAAAGTAAATGGCCTACCACACACGGTAAAAATCTGTTTGCTAAACATCATACAATGTATGGATTAAAATCTAAACGGACGGTTCTGACCAAAGGATCGTCCAGATCAGTCTCAACCTAATACTTCGGTATTAGGATTTATCGTAGCGAACTCTGACTATGCGATACCAAAAGCAAAATGCGGAAAAATCTCTACCCTTTCAAAGACCCAATCGATCAGCAAAACAGCAGCCATGTCCAGAATGGAATCGCATCACCAGCTTTAACTCCAAACAAATTTTAGGAGTAATTCACAAAATCAGACACTTAAGCTCGAATCTTTAGTTGTTTTTCCACAGGTTCATTTTCCAGCATGAACCTGAAGAGGACCCCTGTCAGGAAGGGCTGAAATCTAGCTCCAATAAAATGTAGCTGACGTATCCGTTTTGCATCGTTAAATAAGTTTGGCTCATTGCTAGGTAGGGATGTGGATGAGAGAAAAATCTCGAAAGAAATTATTGAAAGAACGAATAGCGTACTGCCGAATAAAAAAAAAAACATGCAATATATCTGTTTTGTTTTTGTTTTTATTCACACACCGCAGGTAATTGTTTTTTCTCGTGTCTGAATTTCTTGCTAAGATCTACTTGAGCTTGCCCAGGTGGATGCTTCCGGGTCGCGCCGCTAGATGACCTATAAGGCGTTTTTTAGCTGTTAAACATTGGCCCAATGTTGATCAACAGCGCGTTCTAGCGACCAACAGAAACCTCTGTGGCCAACATTGTTGGTCAAAACGATCAACAATTGAAAGTGTTGTTTGTCAAGTCTGTTGGTCAAGTAATCAGCAAGATTTTTCAAACAGAGCGTTCTGGCGAAGATCTCTGTTGATCAACAGGGACTTTTTTGCGGTCAGCTGTAGTTTGTTGGTTAACACTGTTGATATCAAAACAGAAGGATCGCTAAAAAACGCCTATAGTCGTACGAGTTCTGTCTGAACAAGCGCCTTGAAACTGGGATCTAGGCATTGCAAATGCGAGAGTGCTTCCGAACTCCTTCAAGACACAACTTTTAATAGGAATTTCTTTTCACGATAAAGTGGTTTAGAAATGTCGTTTTCCGAAACTATCAATACTCGCCCCGTGAAATTAGCGATTTTCTTGTTGACGCCTGTCGACTTCGTCCTGACTTCGCGCTCTCCAGAGCGGAGGTTGGACGCAAAATATTTGAAAAGTATGGGCGCCGTCGTTAAAAAGTGGGAAAACCAAGTAAAAGAAAAGTAGTCCGAAACACAAGGTAGACCTGTCGTCCTGACCAGGCTTCTTAATTGAAAAATACTTTTTGAAGCATCTCATGCACTTATTTTTTAAAGATTTGTCGGTGGATCTTAAAGCTTCCGTGCGACGTGGCTGGAAATCCCGGATCAGCCCAAAAAGCTTTAAAAAGTCGTAGGAGCAAAAGTAAACAATGGCGAAGGGTGGGGATTTCTGAAACTTATAACTCTATAAGCGAGCTAGGGACAATAGAAAAAGGAGAATAAGTAAGAGGAGTCCTTTAAAGTTTAAGCGAAAAGGGCTGAGATACGACAGTCTAGTTGCCCATCACTCATGCTTGAAATGCATTACTTCGTTCCGCTCCTACTTTTCTTTTCGGATGTGTGGTACTCTATGTGCTTGTACCTCTATGCTTGGAATATTTAGCAATTACAACGGCAAAGGATTACCGATAAATCGTTCTTGGGTCAAACGCTAGGCCATTTTTTTTCTTAAAAGTGACCTTACAATCTTGAATTGAACATTTCCTGGGCTTGGCTGCAATAGCCGTTGAAATGCACGCTTTTCCTGGAATTCAAATTCTCTGCGTCTGAATGAACTTTGTCTTGTCGGGCCAGCAGTGCATAGTCTAACCGTCACCACCAGAGCCCAAAATGAAAAAAAAAAGATTGTATAGTATGCCGCGGAATCCTGGTAATTTAGCAGAGTCAAAAGATTTCACTGTCTTAAATCTAAGAAATATAATAAGCAGGCTTTTCAGTTAAACTTTAAGCCAAAGACCCGTTTTGCTGCGTTTAACTTTGTGAATTGTGTACAGCCGTGGTTTTGGGATCATTTCGAATTGGAGTTGTAATTGCGTTGCTTACCGAAAACGGAGTGTGAGCTCGTGGGAGAAATTTTTTCAAAGCGTCCATGTGCGCCTAACCGGCTTTTCGTGCATTCCAGCATGCTTCATAGAAAAAAGAAACTGAAAAACTTGTCCTATAAATCATATCCTGCTGATGACGGAAGAATAATATTTTGTTTTTGAACAAAAGGATTGTGAGATTAAGAGAGGCGGAACAAATCAGCCGAGAAGTGTCTGCCTTTATGCCTTATTTGACTCGTTATTTAATTTGTATAAATAATAATAATCTACGACTAAACGACGATTACGAATAAACGACCTCATGAATGGCTCCTTTATTTGCCGAGCTCAAGATACCATGGAAGAGAAGACCATCAATCAACCCAACTCAGAGCAAAATAACACTAAGGAGTAGCGTCAAGACATATGCTTTCTATGCTTCGTAATCGGGCCATACTTGTAGCGTCGCCCACCACACTTGTGGCATTTAAAGCGAGGCAAACTTGCGGGCTTAGAAATTTCCAGTAAAGCTAAGATGCGGTCTGCACACATAGAAGAAACATGGGAGGTTGTATCTTTTTTTTGCTGTGTTCATAATTTTAAGTTATTGAAGCCAGCACTGGTGCACGAATGATTGAGTTTCAGTAGGGATGTTCAGTCCCGCTAGCGGAGCTAGTGTCGCTGCGATTGACTCTGTGTCACTTTTCAAAAGTTTGCGCGTACTCTCTAGAGTTAGTTTGCTCTGACCCAACTGCACCCAGTGAAGGTAGCTCTTGGCACTGTCCTAAAAGATGTTCAATGGTATCTTACCCAGAGCAACGAATTGGCCAACTGTAGTTCTCCCCCGCTACTTTTTTTCTTATCAAAAACTTTCTTTCTAGACAGTCAACCACAAACCCTTGATTTTTGGGTATCCTATGCCCAGGTCTGCATCCAGGAATTTATTTCGGGGGGGGGGGGTTGCCCGCGGGTTGGACCCAAAAGTACAAAAAAGACATAGATTAGAGGTTAAAGCCTATAAAAAACGAGTATTTTACTCCAGACATCGGTTCTCGCTCTCTAAATTTGCCGTTCTTGAGAAAAATATTGAAACACAAGAAATGCTTCCCCAATTGAGAAGATACAATGGGTGGTGGAGGGGGGGGGGTGAACTTGCTGCTTCTTGTCAGTACAAATATTGAATGTTGCCCTTACCTTGCACTCTTGCTGATCCTGTAGCGAAGATTTGCATGTTGCTAATTGGTTGCGAATCTTCATCAAGTCTGCACTGTCAGAAGTTCATAACAGATCGCGCATAACACTTTCAAGAAGAACACCTTTTCACTTAGAAATAAAGTGTTATGACCAATTAAGTTTACACTATTTCGTGCCTAGATCTCCAACAACACCTTCAACTGGTAAAATACTACACTGTCAGAAGTTACATAACGACAACAGAAGGATGCCCGGTTTCAACAGGTAACACTTTGGGATGTTATCTGTTATGTTTCTTTCGTTCCCGTTAGTATTTTTACCAATTGAAGGTGTTGTTGGAGATCTTGGAAAGGACTACATGTATGGACTAAGAATGAATGTAACCAACTGCGAAAAAGCGTCAGTTAACTATTTTTGATTGGTCCAAAGGCTTATTTAATCAAATTAGTTTCATATTAAGGCAGACTGATAAATGGATTTTTAGTAAATACCATTTCATTGTATTCATGCTGGGACCATAATGTCGTTTCATGATAAAATATCATCAAAGCTTTGTCACGTTCTCCCCCGAAGCGAACGAGAGTTATCCTGGGGTTTTCCCATCGCGTGGAATGATTTTCAAGCGACTTGGGAACAGCTGTTCCTCGTTTGGAAGAGCGTCATAGCTACGACCTATTATTATTTTTGGGATCACAAAGCGTAAGTGGAGGGATACCTATGACATCGCAAAAGTTGTTCGTCTGTCCGTCTGTAAGCACTATAACTATCAAAGGGAATGAGATATTTTGATGAAACTTGGTGTGAGGATCCTTTGGGTCAAGGGAAAGGTCGAATTCGTAGATGGGCTCTGCAGCCCTATATTTAAGGGTGGGGGAGGGGTTTCAAATTAAGGGGCACATCTTTTTTAAAGCTATTGAAATAGTTGATTTAGGGGTAAGGAGACATGGTGAATCCGAATATGAAAGTTATTTTCTCGCCGGACAAGTAGTTCACCCGGAATCCGGCGAAAACCTGACACAAAATTTGTCGACCAATTTTCGGCTAGCCTATAGCAGTCCCTACCCCTTTTTTCACACTAGTATAGCTCTGCGCGTGGATGAAGACATTCTTTGTATGAACGTCGGAGAGAGCTAGTGTAATCGAAGGTCGAAGGGGCTGGTATATGTTGTTCAAGCTTAGTAGGGGTTGAAATAGGTTGTTCAAGCTTAGTATGAGGATTCATTGGCAAAGTAGAGGTCCAGTTTGTAGATGGGTCCTTTAATCCTATATTTAGAGGCAGAGCAGGAGTTTTGAATTTACGGTAAAAACATGTATGTTTTATAAGCCAATAAGACATTCATTGAAGGGGTAAGGAGGTCCGCTGAATCCATATCTGAACTTAGTTTTCTTGCTGGACAAATGATTCATCACGAATTTGGCCGAAACTGGAAATTTGGTTGAAGCTCAAAGTTGTTTTGAAGTCGATTAGAAATTCGGTATCGGGGCAAGGAGACATACTGAATACATTTTTGAACTTTATTTTAACAGTAAAAATCTTCAAGGAATCTGACGAAGACTGAATGGCCAAGACAAGACCCAATTGTTTGGATCAAATGTTAGATTTTGGGATCCCATCGAAACCTTTGGTCTTGTTCCTTACTGAAATAATCCATGCCTTTGCCTTGTGAATATTTGAGCCGCTATCTGTCAGATCGCGATATCTTGTTCTTTGATATTGAACATGAAAAGCGTGATACGGAAGTACATTATACGGAAATATCCCGACAACATGTTTTTTTTTTTCATAAACATTCTATACCTTCGCTTATGTAGCAAAGAGTTTTTACAAGAAGTTAGAAGCGACATTTTTCAAATTGTAGAGGAACAACGAAAAACCTTTCAACTGTAGCAAGGGCCTAAAAGTGCAAGAAAGAAAACTCTGTATCTCGGTAGTGGTTCCTCCGATTTCGCTGACGCTTCTACCAGACATTTATAATACTGCTAGTAATAGTAGGGGAATGCTAGTAATTCAGTTTCGAGAATCGAGGAAAAATATCGCCTTCTGGAAGAACACCATTGATATGTAAAGTCGATTGCCAATCCTCGTATTGCTTCTGGCGGTGCAGAACCGCGTGACATACTAAGTCCGCGGAACGGAAAACTCAAATTCTTTTTTTTGTTACTTAAATATTTCAGATCTTCGAGGTTCTTAGGTCTTTCACCGCTGCGTTAAAAAATCGAGCTTTAGAGCGTGTTCCACCCCTCTACCAGTAGTAACTATTAGTTACTATTTCCGTTCTAGCCTCACGAAAAGTTACTACGCTGACCGTTCCAACATTCTCAAAATAGTAACTAATAGTAACTATTTGCTTACGACGCTCGGGAGCGTAGTAACTACGTATCTCTGGAACGTGATTGGTCCGACCAGCCCGCGGCCTGATATTTGACCAAAAAAAACAAAAAAGCGTTCTAGCCTAGCGTAGTAACTATGGTGACTACCGTAGTAACTACGGTAAGTAGGGTGGAACACGCTCTTAATATCGTGTTGTTTTCCACAGCCCTATAACTGTTTGAACCGTTTGCCGAAAATGAGAAAGTAAAAAATAATATTTCCGTCGCAAAGTCATGAACAAAATAATCATGTCTTCCAGACATAATAATATTTAAGATATTCGAAAGACCGTGTATGAGCGTGTATGAGTTGGAAACCCGCCGGTCTTCAAATTTGGACTGGAGACAAGTAAGCAGCAAGTGTATGTACACAAGTTATGGGCAGACGAACAGGTTCGGGTTTCGCTGAGCTGTTCACACAAACCGTAGAAAAGAAGGAGTTAGGGGAAAGTGTAGCGTCACTTATGAGAGTATCACAATGGTTTAGTTGTAATTATAAGAATTCGTCTTAGAGGTTAATTGATGTGGCGGAAAAGCTAAAGAATGATGCATTCTTGGGACAAATTTTCTACGTTTTATTTCTCTTCATAAGAGTATATCGCCTTCTTTCCCTCTCACTGTTCCACTGCGTGCATATAGTTCAACCTTTTGCCACATCAAAACTTGGTGTTGATGCTGGTCCTATACGCTGAACGGTAGCCAGTAAGAGGGCTCACGCATAGGCGAAAATCCTCAAAATTGTTTTGCTATTGAATTAGATTAGTGTTCGTTAGCCAACTGGAACTGGACAACCTTTATGCGTTACTTACGTTTCGGCTACCTTTTCAAAAGGTTGGAAACCTACATTATTTTGTAGAACACAACGATCTTGCATTCTTGGGACTTTCTTGTAAAGATACAAGAAAATGCAAACATAATGTTGCGATTCCTTTGTTTTGTTGCTTCTTTTTTTTTTGCCCCTAGGAACCACTTATCGACAAGATCCTGAGATTGAGATACCCATGCACTATTATAGAAATTACCACTATTAGAAAAACCACTATTACCACGACTACCACTATCAGAAATAACTCTTGAACCGCGATTGTTTTGATGGTTCGAAGCATTTTATATGGTATTTGTGCGAGATTAGGGTCAACTGTTTTGCAAGCATATTTTTACTAGTGTTTTCGTATTTATTGTTGATAACAATAATACATATTCCTTCAGCTCAAGCTGACTGCGAATCATATTTGACAGTAATACATGTATTATAATTTCCGTGATTTGGGGATGTGAACTGATTAGATGAATTTGCCTTCGGCCGTGATCACTGTTCCTATGGCCGGCTTGTACCGGACTATTGTAGTGGTTTGCGAACTCTGTTCGCAAGCCCCTCGGTAGCTCAGATGGTAGAGTGCCTGCCTTGTAAGCGGGGGGTCCTGGGTTCAAATCCCGGCTGAGGAGCATTTTTGTCTTTCAGTTCACTACTTATACAATATTTGACAGTGCAAAACGGAGACGTCAGCTTTGTTTTCACAAGTTTTTTTTTTCCATCTTGAGCGGCTTTGAGCCTTAAGAGGACCCTTGCCAAGAAGGGCCGAAATATAGCTCTAATAAATTTCAGCTTACGCATCCGCTTTGCACTGTCAAATAACAATAATACATTTATAGCCTGCCAATGAAATAAAAAAACAGTGGAGTAGATAAAATAATTAGAAAGGTACGAAGGAAAATATAAGACGAAACATCATCACGAAATAGTGTGGGGGAGTAATCGTATCTCTGACTCGCCTTCAGTTTTTAGTTTTTCTTAATTTTGGATTCGTTGTTCGTGAAATTTCTTTTGGTCTACATGGGATAGAAATTGAATTGTATCACGAGTGGCTTATCCGGAAGGCAATCATGATCGCATAAAGGGAGATTATGCTGTATTTGGACTGCCCCGTCCAGAAAAGAAAGTGACTAACGTGTATTCTTTAAATTTAAACTGTAAAGGGCTTAGGTACGACAATCTAGTTATCAATCGCTTATTCACTTAAAATTTAACTGAAAGGCCAACTTCTTTTTGTGTCATTTGATTGAATCCACTGAATTATTTGGATTCTGCAAAGGGATTTTTTTTTGTTCTCCACTATTTACTCTAGTTATGACGTTCAGAATATCTGCAGCCGTCCCCACAACGAAAATTCTACTATGACGCGGGAAATTTTAATCTCAACACAAACGCGGATTTTCAGTGGGAAGTGGTGAGATTGGTGAAGATGGCTTAGTGCCTGAAAAAAAAAAATCATAAATCTTTCTCGTAAGGCATACAACAAAAATACAAGCGCATAGCGGTACCACAAATCACACGGAAATTCCACTATTTGAAAATCGATTGTTCGTGAATAGCGGAACAACGAAGTAACGCATTTTCAGCGGGTCTTCAAGCCAATTTAAGTGAATAAGTGATGGGTAACTAGATTGTCCTATCCCAGCCCTTTTCGGTTAAACTTTAAATAGTTTTGAAAACCCGACACAAATACGACACTTCGTTGTTCCGCTATTCACAAATGGTCGAATTGTGAATCTTCCTTTTCTGATTTGTGGTAGCCTACCTTTATGTGTTTATACATCTGTCCTTGAATATTTAACAACTACAACGACAAACAATTCCCAGAAAACATGTATATGAATAAGAAGAATACTAAAAATGGTGGGTCGTCAGTCTAATATTTGCAACGTCTAATACCCTCGCGTAACCCGGCTGCAACACCATCCTGTAAATGTTATAGACAAGATATTGGTATTAGTTTTTTAGTGTGACGCTTTTGTGAAACATAACCTTAAATATGGTATGCAGTGCCAATTTTAACGAGAAAAATTACGCTAAGGCTATAACGGCAATATTCTTTAACAGTTGTACTGCGCATCCTTGTGTTAAATGGTATTGAACTACTGACAGTGATAATGTTGTTTCCGTCTTTATCTTAGTTTCCGTGTTTTCCGTCTTTATCTTAAAAAAACTGCTATCACCATTTGGAATCTTCAGGCTTATGCCTGTCAGCATACCACCGTTCAAGTTTAGTATAGAATAGTGTTTATCCAGCCACGAGTGGGCCATGCACAGAGTTTTATAAACACCACATACTAATATAATAATACATCGCAAACATAATGATAGTATAACACAGAAAATAAACTACCTCCTGTTCAGATTTCCCCTCACGTAATCTCCCACCGTTTTTATTACTTTGTAGTTAGTCGATGTGAATATACCAGGGAAGAGCACCCCAGGTCCAAACTGATCCGGTAAAGGGGACTCCTGGCACTGCCCTAGGAGGTGGGCAATACTGTCCTCTCCAATCAAACAAAGCGGACGACTGTAATTATCTGCGACACTGATTCTTTTCCATGTAGAATTTCACGCATTTACTCTCTCCTTCATATTTTCTGAAGTGGGTTCTTCGACTTCTTCGGTCAGTCCATTTGTTGACATCGACGTCTTAAGGTGGTCAGGGGCTGGGCACTTTTCCTCTACGGGCTGCGATACTTCGTGACAAAAACATCGGCCTTGTCAGGATTTAAGTCAACAGTCCGTGACCGAGTAACTTTTATCGTGCCGCTCATTCATACCAGCCGCTTAGGCGTCCCGTCACTCAAAATGTACGGTTTTATTCATGGATGGACGTTTGGGTAACGATGCCGATATGGTAATTTGCGTCGATTTTCACGATGTCGATGTGGTGATTTGAGTTCGTTTTTCACCGCTCGATTCCCCCCCCCCCTTATTTTGCCGAAACTTAAAGTTCAACTGAAAAGCCAACTCACTTGTGTGTCATTTAATTGGATACACTGAATTATTTGGATTCTTCAAAGGGATTTGTTGATTTTCCACTATCTGCTCTAGTTATGAGGCTCAGAATATCTCCAGCCGTCCCTACAGCGCAAATTCTACTATGACGCGGTAAATTTTAATCTCAACACCAATGCGGCTTTTCAGTAGGCAGAGGTGAGATTGGTGAAGATTACTTAGTGCCTGAACAAAAAAAAATTGATAAATCTTTCTCATAAGGCATAGCCTACAGCAAAAATACAAGCGCATAGAGGCACCACAAATCACACGGAAATTCCACTGTTTGAAAATCGATTATTCGTGAATAGCGGAACAACGAAGTAACTCATTTTCAGCGGGTCTTCAAGCCAATTTAAGTGAATAAGTGATGGGTAACTAGATTGTCCTATCCTGGCCCCTTTCAGTTAAACTTTAAAGAACCTGTCGCGCCTATGATGCCAATGCGTCCTACTTCCGTATTTGCTTCGTCAGCTGGTAGACCCAGAGACCCGAATTTCATACTGTACATCCTGACCCCCCTGACGGAACCTCATTATTTTCAAACTTGCCGTGTTTTGCTATTTTATATGGATATCGTGCTCCTGATTATTGTTTGCGAGAAGCTGGCTCGTCAGAAAAACCGGTCATACGATTTTAGCCGTGTCATTGCTAGAATCCAATGAGCCCGGTGAAAGTCTTAAAATAGCCTAGCAGTGGGTAATTTGTGAAAAGCAGAGACTAGTTTGAAAGGATTGAACTATTTTTTTTAGTATTAGAACATGAAGAATGAATGAATGAATGAATTTTATTGACCCACTGCACTACAATGAGGACTAGTGGAGTATAATAAAAGAAACTGAAAAAGGGAAAAACAAGAACACAAAGTACATGAACAATAACAATAACACTTAAAGGATGGTAACTAATCATACTCGATCATTCCTGGCCGCACAGACGGGTGATCCAGGGGTGGTTGCAAGAGCGAATGATTCGAGCACGGAGATCTTCTACCGCGGTAACAGGTTCATTGACTTTAAATCTGTTGATTAAATAGGTGTTCCGCGTCCATAGTGGCAATTTTAGCAAAAATTTAAGGTAACGAAAGAATAGTGAACGGATGTGTTTGATTTCAAAACGCGTAAAAATTTTCCAGAAGGGGGTGAGGTAGAGGACATGAGGAAGGGCTACAGTATTGTACAAAATAGCAAGATATTTCCGACAGAATCGACGCTTATTTGCCACTATGGATGCGTACGCCGTTCGGAGTTTTTTCCCCAAATACTCAATAAGCAAACAACGGGTTTCGCGGAGACTCCTCCCGATTGGGACACCAAGGTAAATGACCTGATCAGACGGTTCAAGAACGGTGCTCCCCAGTTTAACAGGTTGGCTAATAGATAAACGATCGTTAAAGAACAAAATATTTGATTTCGAGGGGTTAAACGTTAAACCAATAGAGTATATAGTGTTAGAATGTATGCCTCAGAATGTATGATCTTTGTTCTTTGCCGCTCCTTAGTCTCTTCTTCAAGCACTTCTGGAGAACACCGATAAATTACGTAGTTAACGGTAAAATATGTAAAAATTATCAACTTTACGGCTTGGTGACAGTTCCTATTTTCGTAAAAACGGGTATTTTAATTATTCACCGACGTGACAGCCTTTTTGTCCTCAGGTTGCTATTGCTGACCAAGCTGGTTTAATAATATTCTGCATCTTAAAAAGCTTTCGGCTCGACTCGAAGGGAGTAGTCATACTGAGCAGAGTAAAAGATTTTATCTTGATACACTTGAAACTATCAATCGATTCAGAATTCACCGCATCTTCGGTGAGGCTGTTCCAAGTACCAACAATTCTTTTTGCAAAACTCCACTTGTGCACTTCCTTGTTAAATAGTGATTTTGCAAGCTTGGACGCGTGCCCCCTATGATGACAGACCTCGCACTATTTACTGTGTATGTTCTAATGTTCAAAACTGTTTGAATACTGTATAACTAGGCTCGGGTTTTAACAAATTACACACGGCTTTGGTTGTTTTAAGCCTTTTCCCAGGCTTATTGACTTCTAGCAAAAACTCGGCGATATTCAGATAAACGCATTATACGCGAACACTCGTCGAGGAGCATAAAGCTCATGGAAAATAGCGAATCGTGGCAAGTGCAAAGATTAGTGAGCTGTCGTTACCGGGTTTAAAATGTAACCTATGAAATTTGGGCCTCCGGGTTTATGAATAGATGAATGTAATTACGGAAGTAGGTTGCATTGGCAAGGTGCTACGGGTCCTTGAATGCTGAATTTTATGATATCGCGTACTTCAAAGTTGTCGTCTTGTCTAGTCTCTCAGGGTAAGGTAGATCGAGCAGATCTGGTAGGAACTTTGCTAGCTCTCCTTTGGATTCTCTCATATGCTTCAGTATTTCCATTCTAGCAGGGACCCATAAATTTCCTTAGAGGGGACCTGTCATTTCCTATGCTTCTATATTGATATGATGACCGAACCATCCAGTTTCCAAAATCCCCGCTTGAGTCAATCGGCATTCTTGTTTGCCTCATTGGACGTGCGCGCCAAAGAGACTCCTCCCACAAGGCGCCAGCAGCCAATCCCAAATTTTGTCTATCTGGTCTTGAACGTCATTGGACCGTGGGTATTTCTCGAACTACATTCCGTGCGCTCAAGATAGCATCAGAAATCTCTTATTGACAGGCCAACTGTAAAGGAATGTATGGGTCCCTGATTCTAGTAAGGTCTGACTGTAGTGTGGCACTACGCTGCGATTTCAAGGGTTAGCCGTTAGAAAGACTATTCGATTGATCTTGGGTTCAAATCCCCTCCAAGGAGCGTTTTTGTCTTTTGATCACTAAGCTTCGCACTACTTAGTATTTCTTATAAGATATTCTGAGAGAGTTGCTATTTTAAAACGTAGCTAGGCTTACAGCCTGCTACGTCACGTAAAGAGAACAAACTTGGCAGGCGTATGAAGTGTAGAACCTAGAAGAAGTAGATTGAATTATCATAAGTAGAACGTGTCCTTTAACAATGTTTCCATCTGAAAGGCGGCCTTCCCATTTTCAAATTAAGTCTTAGGCTTTGTTTCCTCTTGATTGTTTGGCACTACCGTGACGATTCCTTTGCTCATCTCTTGCAAGATGAGCCCATTGTCATTTGACAAGTTAGTGTGACATTCCACTCGTCCTTGGCATTGTAGTATTTGTCGTTCATGCTTTAGAAGAAGTGCGATTTCTGTGTTCAGTAATCTGTGTAGCATAAAATGATGCGGCTGGATTTGAGCGTGGCAGGTCTTATGCTTCGGAGATCATGTGGAAAATTGATGCCCTGTCGACATTGGCTTGACTTTTCTTTTGTCACTGGCTGATGTGTTCCAGTAGATAACATTTTATTCACTGTTAAGTACTGTGCATCCGGAGAACCAGTCTTCAGCTTCCCATTCACTTAAAGGACACAGTACTGTTTAAAGTAATTCATTCTACTTCAGTAGTATTTTCATCCGTTCTTGTTCCCCAGATTCTACACTTTACAAGTGTATCATATTTTCTCTATTAGCATTGCACTGATTATCACGCTTAAATTGCCACGTTTGTTCGCCTTACGTGACGTATGAGGCTAAGGGTCATTGTTTTCGAGAAGCTTATGCATAACCGAAGACCGGTTATGCAAATTTTGCCAAGATTGTCATTCAAGGCAAAGGGCTTGGAAAGAGGCCTTGTGTAATTGTCTATAAGCATAGCTAAGTTTAATAGTGGTCAGTTATTCACAAAATCTGCGCAGTTCAAACCTGTGCTTATTTTATGAAAATTTGACGACCCATTCTCTCATTATCTATCAGCAGCTCTTTTTAGGAATGAGCAGTCAACCTACTGGGATAACTTTTATTTAATTACTGTCAAGAACCCCATTTGGGAAGTTAAAAGAGCATTTTGGTTGGAGCACAATAGCACTATTATATCTTGAAGCTCAGAAACTTTCGGAACTGAAATGGAACTCGGTAAACATGGTTTGCAGACATCCCTTATCACAAGCCTTGATTTTTGCCTTAGCCTTCCTAGGAAGCTAAGAATAAATGTCATTCAGCTTCCGCCAGTTTGACCTTCTTTTAGAGACTGGAGTTGGACGTAGAATTTTACTTCTTCAACGCGGAAGGGATTTCTCAATAATTAATTCAGACCACTTCCTCTGGTTTACCCAAAAATTTCGACGCCCCAAGACATAAGTGCAATTTAACAAGGTGTGTCTACCAACTAGTGGGTTATGTGATTGATCGGTCCATTCAGCCTTGAACAAATTAGTTTAAAAATGGCTCCGGATGTGTTTAATTCCCTTTTGGTTGCATGAGTGTGCATTAGGTTTGGTGTCATTTACTCAGCTTTGTACTGCTGTTTAGTTGTTTATGATCTGTAATTGGATTGTATGGGTCATGAACGGAAGTATTTGTCTTTACAATCAACAGTCAATTTAGTCTTGAACTTGGTATACAGTCTGATGTCTCCAGAACGTTGATTCCACAAGGCCTTTCTGCCTCGCGTGGCTTCACACCCTTTATGTCTTCTTTCCCCTTCATTTACGTTTGTTTGTCCACTAACTCTAAACGCACTTTTTTGATCAGACTGAACCAGTACAGCCCTGTAGGGATCCTAAGAGGTCGCTGTCACTACCGCTACACGTCAGTTCGCACAAACGTCAGTTCCCCTACAAGTCAGTTCACCCACACGTCAGTTCGTCTACACGTCAGTTCGCCTACACCTCAGTTCCCATACACGTCAGTTGGCCCAAACCTCGGTTCGCTCACCGTCAGTTGGACCACCGTCAGTTCGCCTATTTTAGAAATCCGTCAGTTCGCCAACACTTCAGTTCACCTACACGTCAGTTCGCCTACTGTCAGTTCATACAAACGTCAGTTGACACAAACGTCAGTTCGCCTGCAAAATCCGTCACTGCGCCCAAAGATTCATACTGGCCTATTAGTTCGAAGTCGACTGGTGTCACCGAAAGCAAATAAGCAAAGTGAATAAAACCCAGGGGATTAATAAAAAGAAGCCGACATTTGCGCGTATTGATGAGGGTAAAATTAAAATTATCCCGTCGAGAACAATGTGTGGGCGAACTGTTGGAAAATTTGGGTGAACTGAAGTTTATGCCAACTGACGTTTGTGTCAACTGACGCTTGTGTGAAATGACAGTAGATGAACTGACGGTGGGCGAACTGACGTGTAGGCGAACTGTCGGATTTTAGGATCAGTTGAACTGACGTGTGGGCGAACTTACGTGTAGCTCAACTTACGGTGGGTCAACTGATGTGTGGGTCAACTGACGTTTGGGTCAACTGGTGTGTGCGTCAACTGACGTGTGGGTCAACTGTCGTGTGGGTCAACTGTCGTGTGGGTCAACTGACGTGTGGGTCAACTGACGGATTTTTGCGGGTCAACTGACGTGTGGGTGAACTGTCGGAAAATCTGGGCGTACTGACGGAATTCTGAGGCGAACTGACGTTTGTGTCAACTGACGTGTGGCGGTACTGACGGGACCCCATCCTAAGCTGTCGAAAACGGAAGAGATAAACAAATATTTTAACATTGTTAAGTGTAGGACTTTCGACTTTTAGACTGAATTTTCGACGTTTGATAACTATAATGAGCCTGTGAATGATCGGAAATATTTCTTTTTTTATATAAACACAGTTGTGTCAAAAAGTTTCACCATAAATCACTCTCCCCCAATGCCTTTGAGAATAGCGCGCTCAATCGTATGCTTTTAGCCTGTCAGAGTACCAGTCGTATGCTTCGAGCTTGTGATCTTAAGAATCGTACTCTCAGTCGTACGTTTTGGGCATCTAGAATGACATAAAGGCTCAGATCGTCAGATGGTGAATTCGCCCGCGAATGGCCTGTTTCTAGTCTTATGATGACATTCTTATGTTTAGAGCTTGTCAGAATGGCAGTTGTATGTTTTCAGCTTGCCAGAGTGAGCTAAAGGCAGTCACCGAATCATGAATATCTAATGTTCTTATCATAATTTGTTCCTGGCTCAACCAAATAAAGCGATAAATTAGTAAACTTTCGCACGACTAAATCGCGGTCATTTCAAAAGGAGAAGCACATGTTTCAGTTTGCCAAGTACCCTACCGTGGCAATAATATTTGCATCCATGGTCGCACAAAAATTGGAGGGCGGACTTTATATTTCCAATTAAAGTGGTTTATAACTCCCTTGAATGATCACGGTTTTGCTTTTATAAAGCTCAATTAAAGATGATAGTTTTTTTTTTAACCGCAATCTAGGCATTGACTTTGTCTCATTAATGCATCGTCACGATAATTTTTTCCTTGGCCTTTGACTAAGGGGAGTGTTACTTGAGTCACACCGTAGGAGAGCCTATTTGATCTTGGGCAGTTCAGTTTCGTTTACAGCATCCTAATGCGGTGTGCGGACGATCTGGTTTTCCCGACCAGAATTTCTGCATTTTCATCATCAAGTAAAAAAAATCTCAACTTTTCTGCATGGATTTGATGATGGTGCTGAAAGTCCTGGCAGGAAGCCTGCTGATGTGTCCGCAGCGTAACTAAAGCGCTTGGCGTTGCTGTGCGGAGCAATTACCTTTCTTCCTTCTCTCCATGCCGTCAGAAAATTGAAACGTCTCTTCTTTTCCTTTCATTTACCTATCTTCCTGTGATTGTCGGTGCTTTACTGAATCGAAAAAATCGATAAAAAAATACCTTAATTTTAAGTGTAATTGTTTACATCCAAGTAGCTATTCATCTTTTATTTTGTTAATTTACTCCACACTTTGTATTTCGTAGGTATATTGAATATTTTTTAATATTGTATAGAAATATTCATTAATTCAGGCGCATAATTCTAAGACCCTACAATTTGTGTTATAGCAGACAATCCCTGCCATGTTCTAGCGGCTGAAGCAACTATCACGTAATTATCGTAATTTACGATATGGTTCAGGCCCAGAGCAAAATAACACTAGGGAGTAGGGAGTAGCGCCAAGGCCTATGCTTTCCATGCTTTGCAAACGGGCCATACTCCTAGTGCCGCCAACTACGCTTGCGGCATTTAAAGCGAGACAAACTTGTGGGTTTAGAAACTTCTAGTAAACCAAATGTGCGGTCTGCACACACCACAGAAACAATGGAGGCTGTATCATTTTTCTGCTATGTTCAGGATATGAAGTTTTGAGAGCCAGCGCTGTTGAACGACCGAATGAGTTTCAGTAGGGACGTTCTCTATCGCTAGTGGTGCTAGTATCGCTGCTATTCGAGTGTGTGTCAATTTTGTCAAGTCTCCGCGCTACTCCCTAGTGTTGTTTTGCTCTGTTGAAGCCTGACTGGAATTGTGAACGGACGTTGCCAGAATCATATCTTCCATTTCTGGTATCTTTGTCTGGAATTGGTTCGTTTCCGGTACGTCGCCACCTATCCGAGCTGATGCACTATTCCAAGGGTTCGAAGTTCTTGCTGTCAGACAGCATAATCGTGTTTCGTTACTATGCCCCACCCTTGCCAGTTTCGAGGTGACCTTTGACATCTCTTCCGCACGTAGAAGCGTGCTGGAACTAAAACTGGAGCTCGTGATTTCCTGCGTTGATACTATGAGGAAGTGCATCATTTCTGGCTCAGTTTCGTTCGGCAACGCGAGCAGGGTTGCCACGGGTAGCGCCAAAGTGCTACTTTTGACTTAAGAAAACTGAGCAATATTAGAGCACTTTCTAGTAGAAGCAACAACTTTTTCTACAAAAGAAGACTTTTTGCTCTGTTCCGACTGCTTTTTGCTTAAAACAAAATAATTTGGGGAACAAGAAAAAACGTTGTATATAGCTAGAACATATATATATATATTTTAAGTTTATGTAAAGAACGCTAACATATTTATATTTTGTTATTAGAGCACTTTCTAGTAGAAGCAACAACTTTTTCTACAAAAGAAGACTTTTTGCTCTGTTCCGACTGCTTTTTGCTTAAAACAAAATAATTTGGGGAACAAGAAAAAACGTTGTATATAGCTAGAACATATATATATATATTTTAAGTTTATGTAAAGAACGCTAACATATTTATATTTTGTTTTGTTCAGTGTTTTATTTTGTTTTCTTTTGCCGCGTTAAACTAATAAAAAGCGACCCTTAAATAAATAGCTCTCCGTACGTTAATTTGAGTAGTTAGTAGTTAAAATGATGCATCAAACTGTTGCAAATCAGTTTTTTAAAATAGCATCTATTTCAAGGAAATAGCACTTATTTCCGG
Source organism: Branchinecta lindahli (assembly GCA_023053555.1). Lineage (NCBI taxonomy): Eukaryota > Metazoa > Arthropoda > Branchiopoda > Anostraca > Branchinectidae > Branchinecta > Branchinecta lindahli. The sequence continues at coordinate 18,462,023 of JAKZAO010000004.1, read as the reverse complement.
TTTTTGGTAGCACGAAAAATCTCAGTTTTATGGAAACCTTGAACTCGAGGTAATTTTGTTGGAGAAAAAAAAAATCGAGGTTACTATGATTGCTTTGAGTTTTCTTAAGAAAATACGTTTTGTAAACATTTATGGTAAATAATTTACAAACTAGCCGAGCGGCACGGCACGGCTCCTAAGATTTATTTAAATCGGATTGTCACGCGTCTACATTAGCTGCGTTTTTGCAGATACCATGGTATCTGATACCACGGTAACTGGATTTGCATTTTGTTGTTTTTGCAGTTACTGTGGTATCGATACTACAGTTGCTTTGCAAAAACGACAATTGCCGAATTTGCGCTTTTAGAGGTCATCCCAAAAGAAATACTAATATCCACACACATTACAAGTGCCAATCAAACTTCTTTCCACCAATTTGACAAAAATCCAGGCTCCTGTGTTGGTGAAGAAAGTGACATACATTTTTCAGATACCACAATCATTTACCACGATCGGGACTGTTGTATCTGAATATCGGTTATCACGGTAACGGGCCAGATACCACGGTTACTGCAATAACGCCTTTTGATCGCGGTATCAGATACCACGGTAGCTGCGAAAACGACTGTAGACCATGGTATCAGATACCATGATATCTGCAAAAATGCAACGTTTGTCTTCACATGATTTATGGCATGCACACGCTTAGTGCAGTATTAGTTTATGGCTCTAAAGATCCGCTGTACAGGGAACTTACCCCGACAAAAAGACAGTACAAGGCGCTTTACATGCCAGGAATGTCAAACGTATAGTTAAGCCTTGTGTTAACAGGGCGCGGAATCGCGTTCTTTGCACCGACTCAACTCCGTAACTTTGTGTCCCTTTTTTAACACGAATTAGTTTCGAGTATTCGGGATCCCAAAACGTAAGTGGAGGGATACCTATGACGTCGCAAAAGTTGTCCGTCCGTCTGTAAGCACGATAACTCACGAAGGGAATGAGATATTTTGATGAAACTTGGTGTGAAGATTCTTTGGGTCAAGGGTAAGATCGAATTCGTAGATCGAATTCCTAAATGTTGCATCCCAATATTTAGGAGTAGGGGTTCAAATTAAGGGCAAACAAAATATTTTTAAACAGCTAATGGGATAGTCGATTGTGGGGTAAGAAGACATGCTGAACACTTATTTGAAAAGCATTTTCCAACCGGACAACTAGTTCGCCCGGAATCTGGCTAAAACCGGGAATTTGTTAAAAGCAAAAGTTTTGTTTGAAGTTGATTAGATGACAAGGGGTAAGAAGAAACGCTGAATCTGTATCCCACAATCATTTTTACCCGGACATATAATTCGTCCGGAATCCGGTTGAAACCGGCAATTTTTGTATGAGTTAAATTTTTTTTGGAAGTTGATTAGATGTTTTTAATATGGATAAGGAGATACGCTGAATTCGTTTCTGAATTTTCTTCTTTTTTTCGCTTGGAATTCGGCCGAAACAGGAAATTTGGCAGAAGTAAAGCAGGAGGTTTGTCAGTATCGTCAAAGTGGATATGGCTTATAGAGGTATATCTGAACATTGTTTTCTCAGATGATTAGCCTGGCGAAGACTGGATCTGGCAAAGACAAGACCTAATTGTCTGGATCAAATATTAAATTTTGGGATCCCATCGAAACCTTTGGTATTGTTTTCTACGCAAGTGATTGAATGAATGATCAGTAGTTTTATTCCAGAATTCCGTGTAATACAGACAATATACTTGAAGTTCACTCAATAGTAGGCGGTACAAGAAAGTACACGAGAACGTCACAAACTAAACCCGCCATCCAAAATGCGGTTCGGACTTAGAAATAGAAAATGCAGTTTCACTCTAGTCTGATCATGTCTGGCATCGCCTCGGATCATCTGGGGCAAATGATTGTTGTAATTTCCAAGTATCATCCCAATAAACCCACTGGTTTGATCCCTAGACGTGCCACGGTTTCCAGTACCTCCCTCCAACTTCCCCTACCGCGGCCGAATCCGGCTCCGATTCGTGAATGGATCGGGTTCCGGCTAAAACCCCCCCGGCGAAAACCCCCCCGGCGAAACCCCCCCCGGACAAAACCCCCCCGCCAAACCCCCCCGGCTAAAACCCCCCCGTTACCAAAACCCCCCCGACCAAACCCCCCCCGGTACCAAAACCTCCCCGACCAAAACCCCCCCGGTACCAAAACCCCCGGTACCAAAACCCCCCCGCATAAAAAAGACGGGTATGCAAGAGTAGAGTAACTGGTAGGTAGAGAGTAAGAGTAGAATAAACTTCTTTCGCAAACTTGATAATAATGCTGAAGTACACTGGGTATCAGAACAATGATAAACAAAGGGAGTGTAAGGCGAAGGTGAAGGTTGATGGTGACAGACTAATTGCTGAAGTCACCAAACACGCGCATTCAACTGGAGCTGTTGTCAGTGAGGTGTCAAAGCCAGTTCCACTCAGTGTAACGATCCCCCCAACAATTCCTTTCCCAATGCCTCCCCCTTCTTGGCGAGGAAGCTGAAGTCAGGATGCCACCCATTGGTGCAATGTGATGCTCCCCTTGCCTGATTGCTCTTTAGTTATTGTCACCAGAAACTCGAAGATGGGCAGTAAGTGGTGGGATATCTATGACACCGCAAAAGTTGTCCTGCTTTCCGTCTGTGAGCAGGATAAGTCTTGAAGGGAATGAGATATTTTGATGAGAGTTGATGGGAGGATCCTTTGGGTCAAGGAGAGGTTGAGCTCGTTTTGTGAAGATAGTCCCAGAAATATTCTACCAGCTCTTGGCAGCTCTTCACCTTACTCGTGCTTGTCACATGGTTGTTCGTTTTGTTGCCCAGTAAACCCAGTGTAAATATGTGTGGGTGTGTCTAAGGATTCGGTGGGGTTTTCGCCGGGGGGGTGGTGGTAACGGGGGGATTTTCTATTCTTCTCTTACTCTCTACCTACCAGTTACTCTACTCTTACATACCCGTCTTATTTTATGCGGGGGGGTTTTGGTACCGGGGGGTTTTGGTACCGGGGGGGGTTTGGTACCGGGGGGGGGGGGGGGGGGGTTTGGTCGGGGGGGGGGGTTTAGCCGGGAGGTTTTTGGCGGGGGGGGTTTGTCCGTGGGGGTTTTCGCCGGGGGGGGGTTCTCGCCTAGACCCGAATGGATCACCTGAAGCATCTTTACTCATCACCTACCAAGTTTCACTCGAATCTGGGCGTTTTTCGGTAGGTGCCGCCCCCCCCCACCGTGGTCGGATCCGGTTCAGACAATAAAATATGCCATCTAGGACACATGCTTACTGTACATTCCAAGTTGCATTTAAATCGCTGCACTCGTTTGACCCCTATGCGAGCCACAAGATTTACAGGACTCCCCCTACTGTGGCCGAATACTTGAAAACTTAAAATCCGAATCTCTGACATCTCCTCTTCCCGCCCAGCAGGTTCGACTGGAATCGGAGCGTAGCCTATCCAATCCCTTGACTGCAAGTGTTTCACGAATTTCCTGTGCCCGTCTCCAACCCTCGCACAAGTATCGGATCCTATTTCATTCATATTCCATCACCCGTTCAAAAGTTATGCACGACACTAGATTCCGGATTCCCTATCCCTCCACTCCCCTACGATGGTCGGATCGGGGAAACGACTATTACCAAGTCAGTTTAATTTCCATCGTCCTAGTACGGTATATCAAGATGTACCGAACTCGCGGGATTGCCAGAAATCCGGGACCCCCAACCTTCGCACAGTGCCCGGATCCGGTCCGGTTATGTTATTGACGTATCTAGGACTTATAATTGTTCTTCCGACCAAATCTCATCCCGATCCTTCCACTCTATAATTAAGAGTTTCCCAATTTTTCCGGTCCCCCCTCCAACTCTCTCGAAAGTCACCGAATCCCGACCGGATTTGAAGTGGGACGTCGGAGGCACGAGGTCTCTCTAAATATTAAGTTTCATTAAGATCCGGTCATCCGTTAAAAAGTTACAAAATATTTATATTTTCCGGATTTCCCTCCCTCCACTCCCCCCAGATGGTCGGATGAAAACCACTATTCTCAAGTCCGTCTGTTGGGGTCCCTGACATGCCTGCCAAGTTTCATCGTTCTAGCACATCAGGATGTAGCCTACCGACCTCGCGGGATCACTAGAAATTCGGACCCCCCCCGCAACTCTCCCACAGTGACCGGATCTGGCCCGGTTATGCCATTCACGTATCTGGGACCTGTGCGTGTTCTTCCCACCAAGTTTCATCCCGAACACTCGATTCTAAGCGTTTCTCGAGATTTCCGGTTCTCCGCTCAACTCCCCCCAGTGTCATCGGATCCGGTCCGGATTTAAAATGAGGCATCTGAGACACGAGATCTTTCTATATATCAAGTTTCATTAAGATCCGATCACCCGTTCGTAAGTTAAAAATACCTCACTTTTCGGACTCCCCCTCCTTCCACCCCCCCTACCAGATGATCGGATCAGGAAACGACTATTCTCAAGTCAATCTGCTCGGGTCCCTGACACGCCTGCCAAGTTTCATCGTCCTAGCACATCAGGATGTACCGAACTCACGTGATCACTAGAAATCCGAATACCCCCCCTAACTCCCCCACAGTGACCGGATCCGGTTCGGTTATGTCAATCACGTATCTAGGACTATTGCTTATTCTTCCCACCAAGTTTCATCCCAATTCCTCCACTCCAAGCGTTTCCCAAGATTTCCGGTTCCCCCCTCCAGCTCCCCCCAAAGTCACCGGATCTGGTCCAGATTTTAATCACGTCATCTGGGGCACGAGGTCTTTCTAAATATCAAGTTTCATTAAGATCCGATCACCCGTTCGAAAGTTATAAATTCCGAAATATTCCGGATTCCCCCTCCCTCCACTCCCCCCACGATGCTGGGATCGGGGAAGTGGCTATTTCCAACTTAATCATTTAGGGTCCCTCCTGATATGCCTGCCAAGTTTCATCGTCCTAGCTTATGTGGAAGTGCCCGAACTAGCAAAACCCGGACCGACGGACCGACCGACCGACGGACAGAAATTGTGATCGCTATATGGCTCTTGGCCGAAGGGCAAGGGCCATAAAAATGGACATATCTTATTTTATTTTAGCTTTATTTCTGGTGTCAGGCTGGGGACTTGATATGAAAATTTTGTGTGTTGTTAAATTTCAAATTCTCACTTATGCATAGGAGCGAAAGCGAAGTCGAAATCATTTTCCACTCGGTTTTTGCACTTTGGAAAGCGAACCAGCTTTTCCGGAAAGTTATTCCAGAAAGTTAGTGGAAAGCTCCGTGGAAAGCTGAATACTTCAGCGGAAATTTTGAAAGCAGAAAAAACTAACTAACACTAACGAGTGAAGAAAAAAAAATACACGACAAGCGTCCTTCAAGGTGATTTCGTTGGAATAAATGAGAATCGAAGGAATGTCCAGTAAACCATATTTATTATGAAAGTTTAGAATTCAGTATTTTTCCGAAGATTTCAGCTTTCCATTGGTTTTGGCGATCAGTTCAGCGGGTAAGTGGAAAGCCATTCCAGGAATCACTCGCCGTTAGTTTTCGCGATGCGCTTCGCTCGCTGGAAAGTGATTACAAAATCTCGCGGAAACCTATAGGCTCACCCTTTTGAGTATGACGATGTTTCGCCAGGGTTACGCGACGTAATTACGACAAAAAGGGCCCGGGCTGGGCACCCTTTTCGGCTTGGTAAAGAGCTTCGGGAGGGCCATGAAGGTAGCATAGTCATAACAAGTCGGTACGTTTGGAAGGGGCAGGGGCTTCTCACTAATATGTATACTCGCTTCAACTTCGGGACTGCGTGTGTATGAAATTGGGCGACATCTGACACCTTGAAAAATCAAGTGCGCGACCCCTCTAGGTTTCTGTTTGGGATGGGCCTGGGCGAGAAAATGAGAAAGAAAATTTCAAAATCATTTAAACAAAAAAAATCTTGGATCTTGGCAGTCCGGTTGTGGGAAAAGAATCAGAAGTAAGTATGAATACCACAAAACAAGCCACAGTGAAACAAGAGTGCAAGCACTGGAACGGAAAAATCATTTAATTCCCATTTGGTGTCATGGACCATCAGTTATCTCAATTAAGACCACAGAATTTTTTGAGGAACTTGCCGCCCTTTTTTTTCTTTTCTTTATTTGCATATTGAAGGGTTTGGTTTTTGTATGATTGATATCTTTGTTTAAAGTTAGTAAGTACCGACCGGATTTAATATATAGAGTAACAATAAAGGAAGTTAAGAAACATAAATACAGTTTTTCAAAAACTAATCGTCAGCCAGGAAATGATAAATTATGTCGTGTGCAGGATGAGCGAGGGGTTGCCCACTCTAGAGTTTGGTGTGCAGCGAGTGCCCGATGCCGGCACCGGTCGCCACGTGTTAGCATATTAAAATCAGCATAGTTAAAAGTGTTGAAAGGTAAATCGCATAATTTATGGACTTCGATTAATTTATGGAGACTCGCTGGCTTCGGCTGGTGCTGGGTCGGTGCCGGCTGGTACCGGGAAAGGGTGTACAGCAAGTGAGGGGCCTGGGCAACCCCTCGAAGGTGAGCCAAGTGGTAGAGATGTTTCTGAAGAGACAAAAGAACTTGGATCTTGGATCAGGGTAGCACTTTCGCCTCGAATGTTGGATTTTTCTGATAGCGTTCCGGAACGATCTTGGTGAGGTGTTAAACATAAAACAAACAAAAACAGGAAAATAGGTTCGGGTAGTTTGACTTCGTCCTTTATATCAGAAGTAAACTGAATTGCTCTTAGCTTATGTTTAGGTCATAATTTGTTGTTTCCGTCCGACTATTTAAAGGTGAAAACCAAATCCAAGGTGATCGAAATTTAGTTAAGTGTCTGTTCGAAGAAACATATCTCATCTGTATGTGTATGCAAACAAACAGCAATAGCTGTCAGTTGACCACGACATTCGATTATTCATTTTTTAACTAATGGGAAATCAATTAAATTTCACCTGTGCTTAAAGCTTTATATCACGAGTAGATCGTGCTTCTGCGACAAAACTACCGAAATCGAAACTCGCCGTTACCTGTTTTATTGTGTTTGCTTAAAAAATTTGATGAGAGTTTCGTGGTGGGTCTTTTGTTTGACCAAGAGATTATGTTCTTGTACCGAGGGCACAGTCACTTTACCAAGGGAACATAGCTCTTATCTTACGTCGCATCATTCAACAACATCCTCTGCCTCCGTAAGGCATTGTCAGTGACTCTAGTCCCGTATAGAGAACTTTTATCAAATCGTAAAACGGAACTGGATCGAAGGAGAAAGGGGAAGAGATGGTCTTCCTGCCCTTCAGCAGCTTGGACGCAATTAATATCAGAAATTGTATCTTTCGTCGAAGAACCGGCCAGACGAGATTCATTGGCTCGGCGTTGTACGTTGTTTTCAAACAGAACATAGATGGTGGGCTAAACTGGCGCGAGTTTCGTCCCGGGGGCCTTGGACAGCAGTTTTAGCTAGGGGTAGTCTCGTTTCGTTCTCTCGTTATGAAGCTCGTTGAGATCAAGCCAAATGCAAATGCAAATATTTGCGCACAAGCAATTAAAGCACAATGGGCACTAATTCTGCTTTATTTTTCATAGAATACTTCACCAGTAAAAAAAAATGTCTTAAGTTCCCCTTGGTGGCACTTTGAAACAAGCCGTTTTTTTGTCATCACTTGTCGTTACCTCGTCGGCGACTCGGTGGAGACGATTTCGGAGATTGCACTTGAAAGGCGCCGAAAGTTCGAAAACTATCGGTCACGCACGAAAATCAATCATCTGATAGGACTGAATGATAAAGATTAAAATGCCATGGCTGTTAAAAAAAAGTCCTGTATCTGGCATATTGCTCAGATGCTATCGGATGGAACTTCTGATGTGTGTAGTGCCAAAGAAACGTTTTGACTCAGTTGACACTGGCTGTCAACTCAACTGTTCTTCGTCTGGAACGTCCGTACCAAAAATAGAGACCCCTTGGCCTCTTGGCTCTGGCGATGATTCTGCTATCTTGAGGAAAGGTTCTGGGCTTCAGAAGGGCTGCGCAGTGATGTGCCGGACAGTTTTTCATGCAAATGCACTCCCGGGATTTTAAACCTTATCTATGTTGAATGTCCGCGGAGATGGTTGATATGTTATGCAATGCGATTAGCTCAGCAACTAGATGACTCTCACTAAGAAAAGTTCTAGGTTGGATGAGCGGACCGAAGGGCAACTAGGTCAAAGTAGTAGGTTTAGAAAAGGGAGGTAAAGTAGTAGGTAATGAAATGATTGTTTTTAGTGTCGGCGCCTCGGTTCTGGTGCTGCAACCTCATTCCCTTTTTTGGGGGTGCTGTGCGTGGTTGAGCGGAAGTCCTCCAACGCTTTTACAGCTGGAACTTCTGCGGATAGTCTGACAGATCCACCGCTCTCTTTCCGTCGACAAACCACTCAGTCCAATCACTTCTGTGATGATTTAAACTCAGGGCCCACGCCCACCATAACTCCATGTCCGTCCGACGCTTTTTAGCCGTCGATGACCAGCCCCATAGATTTATGATAATAGGAGAGATTCGGCGCTGTATTGACCGCTAAATCCGGAGCTCTGATTTTGTAGCGATAATCGGAGAAGACTTCACAGTTTGAGACTCCGGTAGCGTTCCAGTGAAGTTATTACAAGTTACGATGATAAGAGGAGGGGCGATCGTCGTATTGTCGTAGCTATCACGCTCTCTGGAACGCAAATAATAACAACGCGTTTATACGTCATCACTCTTACGGGAGTTCCTGCAGAACCTATAGTTATTATCACTTACGATGCTCGCGACCATCATAAGCAAATCGTAACGATCGTAACACTCCTGGAACGAAAATAATAAGTGGGAGGAGCCAATTTACTTATTGCGGCGGGCTCTGAACGGCAATAATAACAAGAATAGTAACGAGCGTAACTAATATTACGTCGCTGGAACGCTACCTCCGTGCCGAGATTCTGTAAAGTATTCCTCTTCTTCTGTGAATATGGCAGGCTTTTACGGCAAGTCATAGGGCTTTCTTTGATGAGCGGGAACTAGTGGGAAGGGTTCGCCATGATTGTTGCCCTAAGTAGCCTATATTCCTCTTCTTCTGAATTTTACGGCAGGTCTCATAAGGTTTTCTTTGACGAGTGGGCAGGGGTTCACAATGATTGTTGCCCCTAAGTACATTCCTCTTCTGTGAATGTGGCAGAATTTTTGGATTTTCTTTCTTGATTGGGAAGGGGCTCACCGTGATTGTTGCCCCCGGTTGTCCTTGCGCGTCTCCACGTGTTGTCTTTCTAGCTCGATGATATGCATGTGTCAGCAGAGAAGGAAACTGCGAATCTTAAGTTGTTGTCCTTCATTAGGAAAAATTGTGGTAATTATAACAGTCGTTATGTGTTTGTTGGACGAGAGTTTTTAGCAGTCAGTTACCGATTTTGCTGACAAAAGGTACAGTTGAAGTGGAGGCTTGAAAAGGGAAAGGACCGACAGCATTAAGATTCAGAATGAATTAATTAGATTAGTTGGTGTATTTGCCGACACTTGCGGCAGTACAAGCACTTATCTATTCGGCCAGTTGATGGTATTAGAGAAAGTGCTATCTGTGTGTAAATAGTTTTTTTTATGGCAGTTGCCCTTCGGCCAAGTGCCATACTATAGCGATCTTAATTTCTGTCGGTCCGTCGGTCGGTCCGGGTTTTGCTAGTTCGGGCACTTAAGGTAGGACGATGAAACTTGGCAGGAGTATCAGGGACCCGAAAAGATTAAATTGGAAATAGTCACTTCTCCGATCCGACAATCATGGAGGGATGGAGAATCCGGATTATTGAGGTACTTATAACTTTTGAACGGTGATCGGATCTTAATGAAACTTGATATTTGGAAAGATCTCATGTCTCAGACCACCCACTTCAAATCCGAACCGGATCTGGTGACTTCGGGGGGAGTTGGGGGGCGGACCGGAAATATTGGGAAACGCTTGGAGTGGAGATATCACAATAAACTTGGTGGGAAGAACAAGCACAAGTCTTAGATACATCATTGACATAACTGGACCGGAATTGGGCACTGTGGGGGGAGTTCGGGCGGGGGAGTCAGGAATTCTGGTGATCTAGCGACTTCGGTACATCTTGATGGACTAGGACGATGAAACTCGGCAGACATATGGTGGACCCGAATAGACTGACTTGAGAATAGTCGTTTGCATGAACCAACATCGTGGAGGGAAGTGAGCGGATGTGGAATCCGGAATCTAGTGGCATTTTATATATTTATTTATTTTTACTTTTCCGTATGTGAATACGAATAGGAACATTTATTCTCTTTAAACGGCATACAACCCAAAACAAATTCTTTTGTATGTTGACCAAAATGTTTGACAAGAAGTCATCTGCTCGCAAGTTGGAAAAAATATTAATAGAAAACATGTTTCCACGTTTACCTGAATGCTTGACTAGAAGTAACGTGGGTTGCATGCTCATAAGATATGTGGTTCTTCGCAGCCCAAGCTATTTAGGAAGTGCGTGCACTTCGCAACCAACCGATAGTGTTGGACGATATTTCGATATTTTCAGTTTCGATATTCGATAATCGATATTTGGAACCATTTTTCGCGCTCATATTTTTTTTCGCTAAAACCTTCATAACGAAAGTGTTGTCAACTAGCGTGTTGCTTTTCTAATACACTTCGCGTAATTTAGGAATTGAATTGCGAAAAAAATGTTGCTCTGTCTTCGGAAATATAATATTTAGTTAGGCTTTCTTAGATTCTTCACTGTTATTAGATTTCAGTTCCGATACTGAATATTTGGTCTGATTTATCCATCTGTCGCAATTGGTATCGCCGAACACTAGCCTACCCATCGAGTGGTTCAAACCTGTTGGCAACATGCCCTGGAGTTAAGGCACCGTACCCCTATTTAAATCTGTTTGAAAAAAAAATTCTTCTCAGACTTTTCTTCTCAACTGATTATCATGGGAGTACTGTTCCCAAAAATTAAGGATTTGTTTATGATTGGGTCCAGGGGCAGTAGGTCTGAGACTAAAATGACCCTTCGGGAAAGGTAGACATTGAAAATAGCAATACATCCTGTATGCCATTATTGTAGTGGAGTTGTCGAATAAGCGGACAAAAAATCTTCTCAGAACATATGTTTAACGAAGCGTGGGAAAATCCAGTTTAAAAAAAAACAAGAGCTGTAAGCTCATATGGCACTTGCATGTGTTGAGATGTTTTGTTTGATCAAAAGTATTTTTCGACTTTGTGGTTAAAATGCGCACTTACGGGAGCTAGATAAAAAGTATTTTATTTTTGAACTTGGGTGTAATGATGCGCACTTTAAAGGCGCTAGAAATGCATCTGTATGCAAAACCCTTGAGGCAAAAACGATCACAGGCCCTTAGGGACACTTGATGTAAAGTTTTTTTTCGCTTTTCATTTCTAATGCGCACTTTATGGGTGACAGAAATAAATTTTTAAGCAAAATCCTTGTGGCACAAATGATCATAGGATTGAGATGTATTGTTTGAAATAAAGTACTTTTCGACCTGGCCGTTCAGATTCACACTTTAAGGGAGCTAGAACGTCATTTGTAAATAAAACCCTTGAGGCAAAAATGATAATGGGCTCATGGGGATCATGAAAATATGAATTTGGTTTAAAAGTATTTTTCTAAATTTGCTGTCAAGATTAGTACTTTAACGAATGGTCAGGTTTGGAAAGTGGCCATTTTTGAGTCAATCTTGTCAAATCTCTAATATTACAGCCATGTTCCATCGTCCTAGATTATCTGGAAGTACCTTAAATCGTGATCACCGGAATCCCGGACCTCCCCCCCCTCAAACTTCCCCACAGTCGCCGGAACCAATCCGGTTGCGTAAGTGTTTATCCAGAGCATCTGTTTGTTATTCCCACAAAGTTCCATCCCAATCTCACCAGTCTAAGTCGGTCACGTATTTTCGCCCCCCCCCCCCCCCAATTGCTGTCGGATCTGTCCGGACATGAAAAAGATCCACAGAAACATGTCCTCTCTTCAATTACCAAATTTCACTCAAATCCGATCAGCCGTTTCAAAGTTACGCATGACTCAATATTCCGGATTCCCCCTCCAGTTACTCCCCCCACGGCTATCAGATCATGTAAATTTTTCTTTATAAGTCAGTTTGATCGGGTCCCTGATTCGCCTCCCAAGATTCGTCGTGAAAATCCCCAAAACCGCCATAACCGGAATTCCGGGAAACTCCCCTCCACCCCCCCCCTAATGTCATGATCCATCCCAAATGTATAAACGATTTATCAGGAGCAGATGCTTGTTCTTCCCAGCAAGTTTCACTCCGATCCCTCCATTCTAACCGTTTCCCGATATTTCCGGTCCCCCCCCCAACTCCCCCATAGCTGTTGAATCCGGTCCGGACTTCAAATGGGACATCAGAGGTATGTCATTTATTCAGTTATTAAGTTTCATTCCAGTCCGACCACCCCGCTCGAAAGTTACACAGTACTCCAATTTTCCGGATTCCCCAGCCCTCCACCCCTCTAGTGTCCGGATCCAGTCCAAATGTAGAAACGATTTATCTGGAGCAGATGCTTGTTCCTTCCAGCAAGTTTCACTCCGATCCCTCTATTCTAACCGTTTCTCGAAATTTCCGGTCTCCCCCCCAACTCCCCCAGAGCATTCGAATCCGGTCCGGACTTCAAACGGGACATCAGTAGTGTGCCATTTATTCAGTTATTAAGTTTCATTCCAATCCGATCATCCGTTCGAAAGTTACACACTACTCCAATTTTCCGGATTCCCCAGCCATCCACCCCCCCCCCCGGGTGGTCAGATCCAGTCCAAATGTATAAACAATTTATCCGGAGCAGATGCTTGTTCTTCCTTGCAAGTTTCACTCCGATCCCTCTATTCTAACCGTTTCTCGAAATTTCCGGTCTCCCCCCCAACTCCCCCATAGCTGTCGCATCCGGTCCGGACTTCAAATGGGACATCAGAAGTATGTCATTTATTCTGTTATTAAGTTTCATTCCAATCCGATCACCCGTTCTAAAGTTACACACTACTCCAATTTTCCGGATTCCTCAGCCCTCCACTCCCCCCCGGGTGGTCGGATTGGGAAACTGAATGTTTCCAAGTTAGTCCGATCGGGTCCCTGATGCTCCTGCCAAGTTTCATCGTCCTAGCACATCTGGAAGTACTCCAACTCGAAAAAGTGTGACAAAACTCCTTAATTTTCAGAATTTCCCCGGCCCACCACTCCCCCCCAGATGGTCGGATCGGGACACTGATTACTTCTAGGTTGGTTTGGTCGGGTCCCTGATTTTCCTGCCAAGTTTCATCGTCCTAGCACATCTGGAAGTACCCTAACTCGAACATGTGGGACAAAAAAATTCGGACAGACCGACCGACAGACGGAATTGCGATCGGTATATGGCACTTGAGCCAGAGGCTGCAAGTGCCATAAAAACGCGGGAATACCGCTTTAGCTACCTTCAAAGCTCATCCCTGAATCTGAATGTATTGCTCTTTTGGTTAAAGGATCGGTGCCAGTAACCATGCCCATTTGTTATTCTTCTCGGCTGCCGTTGTCAGTAAAGTCTCAGTTTCCCATAATTTGTTTTTTGTCCAGAGTCGCAATCAACAAGTCTTTTCTATACCATGCATGTGGTTAAGCAAGATACAAAATATTGACCTGATCATGGATCGAACCCTCGATTCCTCGAACAGTGATGACTCGATGTCCGATGATAGTCTAGGAGTCAAAAGACAGACCCCCACGGGCTTTATTGTGAAAGCCATATGAATACTTTTGTAGTTTCATTTTATTTAGTTTCGGACATAGAAAACGAAAAGGAAGTAAGAGCAAAATAATTCTGGACATTCGTTGGCGGTTTTTGGAACCGAACAAATCTTCTAGTGAAGAAAACAAAAACGACCTTGTCTCTGTAATCTAATTAGTGTCAGAAAGTTTTCCTGACCGAAAGTTTTTCAATAACCCGCCTCAGGAGACTACAGTAATTTCCAGAGCGACTGTAAGCCCAAAGACAATAATAGTGGGAAAGACCGGCGACTCGGCCAAAATCGCGTCGCTGAAAATCGATCGTGCTGCTTCCTAGCGTTTGGTCTTTGTCCAATTTCAAACGGCAGGTTTGACGTAATCAAGGCAAGATGGCGTTGATTGGCGCTGTCATTATTTGCTGTGACATTAGTGGTTGCCGTGAATTCAACACTTTTGTTGCATTAAAAAAATAGTAACTGATTGTGTTTCTGCTTGCATTTTGGGATCCCAAAACGTAAGTGAGGGATACCTATGACATCGCAAAAGTTGTCTGTCTGTCCGTCCGTCTGTAAGCACGATAACTCTCGAAGGGAATGAGATATTTTGATGAAACTTGGCGTGAGAATTCTTTGGGTCAAGAGTAAGGTCGAGTTCTAGATGGGCTTTGTAGCCGTACATTTAGGGGTGGGGGAGGGGGTTTAAATTAAGGGGCAAACAAAATATTTTGAAACAGCTAATGTGATAGTCGATTATGGGGTAAGAAGACATGCTGAACATGACGGTGAAAACCATTTTCTCGCCGGACAAGTAGTTCGCACGGAATCCGGCCGAAACCGGAAAGTTTGTTAAAGGACCCCTCTTGCTTATTCTGCTTTTTATAATATATCTAGCTCCCATACAGAATTATAAGCTTCTAAAATCCCCACCTTTCTCCATTGTTTCGTTTTGTGCCTACGAAATTTTAGCGCTTTTTTGGCCTTGCCGAGTTTTGCCCGTCACACAACGAAACGTTTGCCGGGATCATCAACGTCTGCTGACAACTCTTTCACACCTAAGGATCTGAGAAGCTTTTGTTTATTACTTCTTTTATTTGCTTAGTTTTCACACTTTTGAACCACGGCGCGATCAGTTTTCAAATGTTTTGCGCCCAGCCGCCGCGTCGGAGAGCAGGAAGGCTGGACATAGTCGACAGGCGCTAACAAGAAAATCGCTGATTTCAGATGGAAAGTAATGGTATTTTCGAAAATGTTTTTTTCTGATCCATTTCATAGGGAAAATATTATTTCTAGTAAGAGTTGTGCTTTAAAAGGAAAAGTTTTATTTGAAATTGATTAGATGTTCGACTTAGGGGTAAGAAGACATGCTGAACACGATGGTGAAAACCATTTTCTGGCCGGACAAGTAGTTCGCCCGGAATCCGGCCAAAACCGGAAAATGTGTTAAAAGCAAAAGTTTTATTGGAAGTTGATTAGATGACAGGTTTAGGGGTCAGAAGAGATGCTGAATCTGTATATGACAATAATTTTTTACCCGGACATATAGTTCGTCCGGAATCCGGTTGAAACCAGATTTTTTTTATAAGTTAATATTTTATTTGAAGTTGATTAGATGTTCTTTATAGGGATCTTTATAGGGACTGGATCTGGCGAAGACAAGACCTAGTTGTCTGGATCAAATATTAAATTTTTGGGATCCCATCGAAACATTTGGTCTTGTTATTCCAGTTAAAGAAGAAATCTGAATGGAGAGGACGCTCGTCGTAAGGCAAACAAATTCCTGAACTCTGAGAGCGATATTTCGTCTCTTCTTGGTAAGGGTCTACGTCCGTCTGTTCAAGCCCAAGCTGACTGAGAAATATATATTAAACGAATGAAAAACGGGTTGTATAATCGGAATTGTTTAGCGATTTGTTTAGTATAATCGGAATTATTTAGCGATTTGTTTAGTATAATTGGAATTATTTAGCGATTTGTTTGGTATGTTTGACAGGTTTCTCAGTCAGTTTGGGCTCAAAAGACAATTTATGCCGAACACCAAACATGGCCGAAACCAATATTAACTGAATTCAGTCAATGGAAAGTTGAATATAGGATGAGATAGGTTACCTGCTAAACTGGTAAAAGCTTGAAAATGAACGAAAGACCAACCGCTAAACGAACGGCTAACGAAAGACCAACCGCTAAACGGCGCTGATTGTTGTGACTCATGGGGCTTACGGGAGTCGCCGGTCTTCCCACTATTATTGTCTTTGTGTAAGCCCTCTGCGGGATTTACCGAGATATGCTCAGGCCTATATTTGCAGATTGTCTTAAGGGAAAGTAGATATCAGCTAATAAAACAGAAACGAGGCCGTGGGTGCTTTAAAATTGTGGGACAGTCACATTCGGAAGGCGCTGCAAATTTATTTGTTCTACTTATCTACGCCGAAATTCGACTAACTGCAAAAAAAAAGAATGAAAATAGCCTACAGTGGACATTAAAGCTCACACACTATTACTAACTGATCAACGGTTAAAAATTATCGTGGCTGGTGGCCAGAGATGAGCGAATCCTACTATGAAAGGATCCGAATCCAGGGCTAGGTACGAATCCGAATCCGACATTTCATGCTGAGGATTCGAATCCGACCTTAACAAAATTAAATCATATACATAGGTTACAGTTTAAAATTCACAAGTGACAAAAAACACTGATGCTTAAGGCAAATGAGACGATTATTAATGTACACGATGTAGACCATATTTCCGGATTTTCATGTGTGCTTGTTATAGTATGGGCTTCCTCTCAGGAATTAGGAGTGAGTTTGTGGCTAGTTAAGCACAATACAGTGTGGAAAAATTGGAAAATCATTGTAAAGTGGAGCGGATTCGTAAGATCCAGAGTTTTGAATCCAAATCCGAATCCAGTCCGACAAGCAGAAGATTCAAATCCGGATTAGAATCCGGTCAAAAGGACGAATCTTGGATTCGAATCCGAATCCGGATTCGGATTCGCCCAGCTCTGCTGGTGACATGGTATTCTGGGCTGAGAGGCTTTATTTTTTCTGCAACATATTATTATAGTTGCTACAGGCTGAAGCAATTGTTTTTATGGCACTTGCAGCTTCGCTCAAGTGCCATATACCGATCACTTTTCGGTCTGTCGGTCTGTCGGTCTGTCGGTCCGTCGGTCTGTCGGTCGGTCGGGCGGTCCACTGTTCTCGAGTTAGGGTACTTCCAGAAGTGCTAGGACGATGAAACTTGGCAGGCATATCAGGGACCCGACCAAACTAACCTAGAAATAGTCACTTCCCCGATCCGACCACCGTGGGGGGAGTGGAGGGATGGGGAATCCGGAATCTTGAGGCAAGTATAACTTTCGAACGGGTGATCGGATCTTAATGAAACTTTATATTTGGAAAGACCTCGTGTCTCAGACGTCACACTTCAACTCCGGAATGAATCCGGTGACTTTGGGGGGAGCTGGAGGGGGGGACCGGAAAGCGTGTGAAATGCTCAGAGTGGACGGATCGGGATGAAACTTGGTGGGAAGAACAAGCACAAGCCCAAGATACATAGTTGACGAGACCGGACCGGGTTCGAGCACTGTGGGGGGGGGAGAGCTGGAGGGAGGGTTCCGGAATTCCGGTGATCCCGACTTGAGATCCTTACACATGAGCTAGGAAGATGAAACTTGGCAGGCATATTAGGGACCCGACCAAACTAACTTGGAAATAGTCACTTCCCCGAACCGACCACCGTGGGGGGAGTGGAGGGATGGGAATCCGGAATCTTGAGGCAAGTATAACTTTCGAACGGGTGATCGGATCTTCATGAAACTTTATATTTGGAAAGATCTCGTGTCTCAGATGTCACACTTCAAGTCCGGATTGGATCCAGTGACTTTGGGGGGAGTTGGGGGTGGAAACCGGAAATTCTGTGACATGTTCAGAGTGGACGGATCGGGATGAAACTTGGTGGGAAGAACAAGCACAAGCCCTAGATACATAGTTGACAAGACCGGACCGGATTCGAGCACTGTGGGGGGGAGCTGAAGGGAGGGTTCCGGAATTCCGGTGATCCCGACTTAAGATGCTTACACATGAGCTAGGAAGATGAAACTTGGCAGGCATATTAGGGACCCGACCAAACTAACTTGAAAATAGTCACTTCCCCGAACCGACCACCGTGGGGGGGGGGTGGAGGGATGGGGAATCCGGAATCTTGAGGCAAGTATAACTTTCGAGCGGGTGATCGGATCTTAATGAAACTTTATATTTGGAAAGCGACCTCGTGTCTCAGATGTCAGACAACAAGTCCGGAATGGATCCAGTGACTTTGGGGGGAGTTGGAGGGGGAGACCGGAAATTCTGTGACATGTTCAGAGTGGACGGATCGGGATGAAACTTGGTGGGAAGAACACGCACAAGCCTTAGATACATTGTTGACAAGATCGGACCGGATCCGAGTACTGGTGGGGGAGTTAGAGGGAGGGTTCCGGAATTCCGGTGATCACGACTTAAGATACTTACTCATGTGCTAGTACGACGAAATCAGGGACTTTACAATTTTAACTTAATAACAGTTGTTTCTCCGATTTGACCATCGTGGGGAGTAGAGGAGGGGAATCCAAATCTTGAGGTTGTCCAACTTTTGAACGGGTGATCGGAACTTAATGAAGCTTGGTATTCGGAAAGAACTGTCTCAGATGTCCAATTTCAAGTGAGATTGATCGGATAGGATCCAATCAATGTGGGGAGTCGGAGGGGGGGAGGATTTTGTGACACGCTTAGAATAAAGCGATTGGGATGACACTTGGTGGGAAGAACAAGCGTAAGCCCTAGATACATCAGTAACAGAACCGGACCGGATTCAGTAACTCTGGGGTGAGCTGGAGGGGCATCCAGAACTCCGATGATCGCAATTTAAGGTACTTAAAGATGTGCTAGGACGATGAAACTTGGCTTGAACATTAGAGACTTGACAAGATTGGCCTATAAGTTGTCACTTCCCAGATCCGACCATCCCTTAAAGTACTCATCTTAACCGCAAAGTATAAAAAATACTTTTAAAAAACCTACATTTTCATATCCCCATGAGCCCATGATCATTTTTGCCTCAAGGGTTTTGCTTAGAAATAAATTTCTACCACCCTTAAAGTGCGCATCTTAACCGAAAAGCAAAAAAAAAAATACTTTTCACCAAACCATACATTCATGATCCTAAAGGGCCCAGGATCATTTTTGCCTTAAGAGTTTTGATTACAGATGTGTTTCTAGCTCCCTTAAAGTGCGCATCATGACAGCTAAGTGCACAAATAAATTACTTTTTTTTTTAACAAACGACACATTCTCGTGATTTCAGAGGGTCCGTATCATTCTTATCTCAAGGGTTTTGCTTATAAGTGATCACAACAAACCCACAAATTGGCCAATTCCTGCTTTCATCCTCTTACCAAGCCTTGCAAGTGCCATATGAGCTTACAGCTCTTGTTGTTGTTGTTTTTCTTTCATTTACTATCTTCCCTTTCCAGGAGTGAAAGGTATTTTTCTTAAAGGATAATACAAAAGAAGAAGCCTAATGCGAAAACGAATTTACCAATCTGGCTCGTTTGAAAGTGGAAGCTGTAGTGGCCATAAGTTGTTGGTAACCATGTTTGGAGCGTAAATCGCATCTTGACAGCGCTTATTCACGGTATATAATAGAAAAGTCTAGAAGTCGGTCTGTTGTTGTTACCAAAATCGTGGACAAGCCAAATAGGGGGTGCTCGTAAAATATAACATACAGTAAAACGATAAATCTTGTCAACTTAACATAATAAATATAGTCTTTAATGAACGTAAAAATAGAATACGCCAATTACCATACTTATGATTCATTGTAAGTTGCAACATTGTAAATTGGCGACTCTCGTATATTTAGTGTAACTATAGCAGTTAAAGTCTTCTCTTTCAGGAAGAGAAGACCCACTCTATCACGAAGTCCCAGTATTCAGAAGGAAGATCGCTCGAAAAGAGACGCCATCTACCAACGAACCCGCAGACTCTGGCATTGGGACAAATGGTAGTACCCGGACGTGGTCCCCTGAGACACGAATCAATAACGGACGAGATAGCGCTTCGAAACCAGAAAGGAGCGAGTCGCGACGCGAAGAGGAGATCAGAGGGGGACGAGAGGAGACACGGAGTGATGGGGGGGAATGTGCGCAAGATAAGTTGCTATCGCAGCACGGAGATGGCGATACTACTTTTCTCGGTGAAGAGTCGAATAAACAGGCAAGCGTATTACCAGAGGGGGCAAGAGACCTTACTCAGCCTGTTCAACTTAGCGCAGACGCTGTCGATCATGGTTTCCGGGTCGACGGTCGAGCTCAACTTTTACCACCGAGAACCGACAATTTTGCTCAGACCGATCCTGTTGACACGAGAGCTGAACGGGTGCTCCAGCATCCGGGTGCCATTTTTACGTCAGAAGCCCAGAATCCTCGCGTCAGCGATAAAAGTAAACTCGCCGAAAACCATTCAGTGGCGAGTCATCGTAAAAAGTCGGAACAGTCTTTGGGACGAAACCCATATACTGGTGACCATGTCAGTACAAAGCGACGTTCCACAGACCAGCCTTACTGTTCGCAATCGAAAGCAGCGAAAACCTCCTTTCCCCATCGTGAGTCAGCAAGACCCACGCAAAAACGTGAACGTCCCTCTGGGTGTTTTCGGCCTACGACCAAGGGTACCACACACTCATCTAGCTCAAAGTCAGGTCGAGTTCGTAGTTCGCGCTCAGCCGAAAGGTGGCGAGAAACAAGACCTCGGAATACGCCTTGGTCCCGGAGCAGATCTCGCGAATGCCTTTTAGAGCCTTTACCAGAACCTCCTAAACCAAAACGCTGCTTCAGTGAAGCCGACGTTGACCACGTTGGGGCCATATTGACAGCAGAGGAAAGTATTGAGGCCCGGTCTCAAGTAAATCCAGGAATGAAGCGTGTAGATGTTCTGTCGGACTTTGAAGAAGAGCATAGCGCTGCGATTGAAAGAGAGACTTTTGAGAACAAGGGCAATATAAACCACGTTGGAGTGCTGCTTCCTTCACAGCCGGATCTGCACCTTGCTGGTGACGGACAGCCCAGAGAACTGAGACCCTTAACAGAACGGTCGAATGGGCGGCTTAAGCTTTTTACCGACGGACCGTTGATATCCCAGGTTGAGAGGCAAGTAGCCGAAAGCACTGCAATAAAGACAAAGAATAGTGCTGATCATATCGCTGCTTCACTGTCGTCTATGATTGGCATGAACTTTGCTGGTGATATTGAGCTCAGACCGTTGATAGACCGGCCGTCTGCGAACTTTACCGACGGGCCATTATCATCACAAAGGCAGAGTCAGGCAGCTGAAAGCACTGCTTCGAAGGCGAAGAATAGCGCAGATCATGTCGCTTATTTGCTAACCGCTGCGGATGGCGCAAACTCTCATTCCCGACTAGGACAGTCCAAAACAAGAGCCGGAATGGTTGATCGTATTGGTCCAGTTACGACGGCCAACGACAAGCCCGTTCCCTCTGGGGTTCGGATGACCGAGTCGGAGCCGCAACCTGCATTGGCGGACCACGTTACCCCACTTTTGTCTGATAAGTCTTGCGGAGGTAGGCTAGTCTCAAGTCGGCACAGCCAAGGTGCTCGTGGGGGTGTGACCGAAGCGTTACAGCCGCCGGAGAGAATCCACAACGTTGGAACGAAGACTGTGAAAGTAGCTAACAGGAGGGGACGTCCCTTCCCAGTCAACTCGCGCGTCTGCCCTGACAATGTCGAGAATAATCATTCAGTCGAAACAGACCCTAAAGATCCGCCGGGGTCGTCAAAGAGTTCCGCCGACCCTTTTAGGGGGGCATTAGACACACCGACCCAACCCCCACCACCCGAGGGAACTGGTTTGGCAAGCGCTACAGATGGAACTCCACATGCCCAAAGCGATGGTTTAGCACCCATCGGCTCGGTCAGTACGAGCACCCCGGTGAAACTGAATACAACCTTCTTCATACCCGTTGATCCAACTCCGACGAAACGAAAACCAGCTGAAGGCCCTAAGAGTTCTTCGGCTGAGAAGGTCAAAGACTCTACATCTAAACCAGGTATGGAACACGGTCAGAACTTAGAAGATGGCCTGTCAAAATAAAACAGTAGAAATCTAACATATTATGGAGAATACGTTCGTCATTTATTTAAGATTTCAACGAACGTTGGCAAAAAAATAGGGGCTCTTTACTGTACGGACACCATGAAAACATTTGTTAAAACATTGAATATTAACTGCCTTTGCTTTCAGAGGCTTTTGTCCGGGCTTCACCTTCAAAATTATGTAGAATACTGAAAGACGATTATGATCACTCATAGAAGTCTGATCTTTCGATTTATCGATTTTAATTGTTTTGCTAGTAGTTGTAGTAGGTATTGTTTCTTTTTCCTTTCCTTATCATACTCCATTAAAAAACAAAATGTAGCTTAATTTAAATAGGCAAAACTGTACAAGCTTAGTAGTATACAGATAACTGCAGTGGGGGAGGGGGGGGGGCATGTAGTGACAGTAAGAAAAAAAGACAATTTCGTCGTGCCCGCAATTTTTTTTTAGAGAAGCCGCAACCTTGTCAGGTGATTGTTGGGCCGCTGCGAAAAAGAAATCTACTTCAGCAAAAAAAAAAAAAAATTGCTTTAGAAAAATGTAAAATGCTGGAAATCTAGGCAGAAAATATTGCATGTGTCCAAGGTTTAAAAAAGTTCTTCCTGATTTTCAGCTCCTCGTCAAGCACCCCGCCATCTACCCGAAGACATACACAAATTCATCGACAAGAAGAGGAAAGAGCAACTAGGCAAAGACGAAGAAGAAAGAAAAGCAAAACAACAGCAACAAGAGCGGAAGGAAAATAATCTAAAAAAGCTAGACGAGGACAGAAAAAAGTTGGCTAAAGTTCCGATTGGAAGACAAGTAAAGGTGAGCCATGGTCCGTTTTCCATTAAATCCATCACAGTTGGATTTCTGAAAACCGCCGCCTCACTTCGAGCTACCGTACAGAAACTGTTTGTCAGATTTTTCCTCAAAACGACATGGGCCTAATACTCCGAAAAGCAAATTAACATCCCATCTTAATGGCGAATAGTAAGTCAGCCACGAAAGACGAGATCAAATGAAAGTCCTAATAGTAAAGATAGAAATTATAACCGTGGTAAATGAAACCTGAATACGTTTTAAATGAACGTCCAAGTCTCCTAGACACCCACATCTGTAACGGAGGAATTGACAGAGCTTCGTAGAGAAATCTAATGAAATACAATGTTTAATTTGAAGATGGGGAAGGGATATTGAAAAACTGTACCTCCTGCTCTCCGACGCGGCAGCTGGGCGCAAAACGTTTGAAAACTGAACGCGCTGTGGTTAAAAAGTTGGAAAAACTAAGCAAATAAAAGAAATCAAAACAGAAGACTCCCATATCCTTATATCTGAAAGAGTTCTCAGCGGACATTGAGATTCCGGCAAACTTTGCGTTGTGTGACGGGCAAAACTCGGCACGGACGAAAAAGCGCTAAAAATTCGTAGGCACAAAACGAAACAATGGAGAAAGGTGGGGTTTTTAGAAGCTTATAATTCGACAAAGGAGCTAGGTATATTATTAAAGGCAGAATAAGCAAGAGGGGTCCTTTAACACTCGTCCCCCCAAAAAAGAATCCACCATGTTTTAGAAAGACAAAATAACCACCCAACTATCTTCCTACCAAATATACCTCACGCTGTATTTCCTCGTACGCAGTAGCGTATGTTCAATATAAGGATTGACGTTTCAAAAGAACCGCTTTCGCAGGGTCCATGTTCTGTTGGCTTCCTACGAAGCATGCGAGGTATGCCAAAAGTGTTGTGCCCCGAGTTCTTTCATTGGGATTACGCTGATACGATAAGAGAAATTAACACAAACAAACAAAATCCTACCCCCTATAAGCACCTACCCTATGGACCAGGGCTACCCTGAGGAACTTCGCCAACTGTTTTACATTTCCAAAACAACTATTTCCACGAGGTACATGCCATACAACAAATGTTAACTTCTCATCTATACTACCACACATCGGACAAGTAAGACCGGACTGATGACACAAATATTGACAAATTTCGGTTCTTTACCAACGATAGTCGATTTATAAAATGAACGTTCTAACAAAATTAACAATCGTCAGCCCACTATAATCATCTTCATCTCTGGAAGCCCAGTTTCTGTTGTGCCTCTTCATGAAGCGTTCAGTGATAAGCCTATTTGGGAAAACGTTCTCTGACAGCTCATGTCACGTAGAAGTGCGTCGGTGAAGAACATTTTCTTCAAGTCCACCTTCCTCGGAAGTAGTTTAAAGCATTCTTCCGAGGCAGAATGTGGGCCACACACCAGGGGCGTCATATTGCGAAAACCTAGTGGAACAGCGGCGACATTCCGGGTCATTAGCTCGACTTAAAAAGGTTAAAGGACCCCTCTTGCTTATTCTGCTTTTTACAATATATCTAGCTCCCATACAGAATTATAAGCTTCTAAAATCCCCACCTTTCTCCATTGTTTCGTTTTGTGCCTACGAAATTTTAAAGCTTTTTTGGCCTTGCCGAGTTTTGCCCGTCACACAACGAAACGTTTGCCGGGATCATCAACGTCTGCTGACAACTCTCTCACACATAAGGATCTGAGAGGCTTTTGTTTATTACTTTTTTATTTGCTTAGTTTTCACACTTTTTAACCACGGCGCGATCAGTTTTCGAATGTTTTGCGCCCAGCCGTCGCGTCGGAGAGCAGGAAGGCTGGACGTAGTCGACAGGCGCTAACAAGAAAATCGCTAATTTCAGA